>JAOPSE010000003.1:179620891-180220891 GCA_029449295.1 Zea luxurians | reverse complement strand
CTACATGGAAGGTTTTTATGGGGGCGAGGCCGGTCGGTGCCAAGGCAACTCACCTTCCCTTGAGAGCGCGGATCGAGAGCCGGTGCGTCGATCTGGGGCGTCTGATTCGCCTTCATGGATAGCGCGGCACGGACGCGGATGGAGAGGATTGCGCCAGGAGGTAGCGAACTTCGCGGATGGAGAGAATAGGGAATGGGCGGAGGAAGTGGACACAATTCCTCACTGCTGGAGAGATCTGGAGGAAGCGGTGGACAGGAGAGAGCAGGGATTGCGTCTATGGATCTGGGCGAATGGCGAGGATTGCGTGAGGAGAAAGCAGACTTCGCGGAACCAGAGAGCAGGGAAGGTGAATCAGATTCGGGCGAGCGTGGATCTGGGCGGATGGAGGAAGCGAATGGAGTTCCTCGCGGCTGGGATTGCGGGACGCAGAGAGACGAGATCGGGATGAATGATAGACAGGCTAGGGTGACTTACCAGCAGTCAACAGTCGGGGACGACAGGATGCAGCCTCATTGGAGTCGGATGACGAGTCTGTGGCCTCTCCAGCTGACAGCGACCGCTACAGCTTGAGTTATACAGAGGGAGCCACCAACAACCTCCCCCGTCTCGCAGCAAGAGCTTGCTCGTGGATGGGGCGGGTGCATGCACGGAGGGAGAGGTGGGGGCACAGTTGAAAGGGAAATGTGCCCTTGGGCCATTTCTAAAGTGTTTTGGTGATTAAGTGTCCAACACATATTCTCTAAGTGTTAGATTGTGCCAAAGATTGAAGAACTGCAAATCATAAAACAAGGTACGTTTCTAGACTTAGTACATTGATTTGGGTACTAATGTAGTGTGTCTAAGTGCTAGAAACAGGGAAAAAGAAATTGGAAAAGAGTTGGTTGTGTACTTGCTCGGTCTGGGTACACCGGACTGTCCGGTGGTGCACCGGACAGTGTCCGGTGCGCTAGACCAGTCTCGGTGAACAGTCCACTCTCGGGACTCAACGGCGGCGTACGACTACAATTCATCAGACTGTCCGGTGGTGCACCGGACTGTCCGGTGAGTCGTCCGCGGTGAAGTCGTCGCTCTCGGGAAAAGTTCAACGGCGTACGGCTAAAATTCACCGGACTGTCCGGTGGGGCACCGGACTGTCCGGTGGGGCACCGGACTGTCCGGTGAGCCAACGGTCGAATGCGCCAACGGTCGGCCGCGCAATCTTCGCGCGACGTGTGGGCACGCCAACGGTCGGCAGGGGGCACCGCACTGTCCGGTGGGCACCGGACAGTGTCCGGTGCGCCAACTGCCACAAATCTGCAACGGTCAGATGCGCCACAAAAGGAAGGAGATCGCGCACCTGACAGCTACAGTGACTGTCCGGTGGCGCACCGGACTGTCCGGTGCGCCACCCGACAGAAGACAAGATTAGCCTTCCAAGAATGCCTCCAACGGCTCCTAGCTGCCTTGGGGCTATAAAAGGGACCCCTAGGCGCATGGAGGAGTCACCCAAGCATACTTTAAGCATTCTAAGTCTTCCACACTCCGTCTCCGCGCACTTGATTGATTGTGTTAGTGATTTGAGCTCCGTTCTAGCTGTGAACTCGTTGTGCTTCATTTTGAGCTCAAGTCTTGGCTTGTGTGTGTGTGTATTGCTGCAGATTTGTGTGTGTTGCTTCCCATCCTTACTCTAGTGCTTTCACTGTGATCTTTGTTGTAAGGGCGAGAGACTCTAACTTGTGGAGATTCCTCGCAAACGGGAAAAAGAGATAAGCAAAGAAAAGTTGTGGTATTCAAGTTGATCATTGGATCACTTGAAAGGGGTTGAGTGCAACCCTCGTCCATTGGGACGCCACAACGTGGAGGTAGGCGAGTGTTATACTTGGCAGAACCACGGGATAAACACTGTGTATCTTGTGATTGCTTTTCTGTGATTACCTGTGTGTTCGCAAGAGCTCGCTACTTAGCCATACTAACACTTAACCAAGTTTTGTGGCTATTTAGTGTTGATTTTTATAGGATCACCTATTCACCCCCCCTCTAGGTGCTCTCAATTGGTATCGGAGCCGTTCTCTTCACGAAAGGGACTAATCGCTCGAAGAGATGGATCCTAAGGGAAAGGGGATGGTGGTCAACGATAAGGAGAAGGAGTCCATCTTCAACGAGCCAAGGGACGACAAGCCCACTAACTCCGGCTCAAGTCATAAGAAGAAGGACGGGAAGAAGAAGAAGAGGCGCATCAAGAAGATCGTCTACTACGACAGCGATGAGTCTTCTTCTTCCCCAAGAGACGACGATGACGAGAAAAAGAAACCGGTTAATTCAAATTTTTCATTTGATTATTCTCGTATTCCTTACAATTCCAATGCTCATTTGCTTTCTATTCCTCTTGGTAAACCTCCACACTTTGATGGAGAGGACTACGCTTTTTGGAGTCACAAAATGCGTAGTCACTTATTTTCTCTCCATCCTAGTATATGGGAGATAGTTAAAAATGGAATGCAATTTAATAGTACGGATAACCCTGTATTCATTAACGAACAAATTCATAAGAATGCACAAGCTACCACTATTTTGTTAGCATCGTTGTGCAGGGATGAATACAACAAGGTGAGCGGCTTGGACAACGCCAAGCAAATATGGGACACCCTCAAGATATCGCATGAGGGGAACAACGTCACCATAATCACCAAAATGAAGTTGGTGGAAGGCGAGCTAGGAAGGTTTGACATGATTAGGGGAGAGGAGCCAACTCAAACATACAACAGGCTCAAAACCCTGGTCAACAAGATCAAGAGCTATGGAAGCACGAGATGGACGGACCACGACGTCGTCCGACTTATGCTCAGGTCTTTCACTGTTATTGACCCTCATCTTGTGAACCTCATCTATGAAAATCCCAGGTACACAAAGATGACGCCCGATGAGATACTCGGAAAGTTTGTAAGCGGGCGTATGATGGTCAAGGAAGCAAGATATGTTGATGATGCATTGAACGGCCCAATGTCCATCTATGAGCCCCAGCCCGTTGCACTCAAGGCAACAAGCAGCAGCAGGGAGGCGCTACCTAGCAAGGTGGCACAAGTTGAGGCTGCCGGGCTAAACGAAGATGAGATGGCCCTCATCATCAAGCGCTTCAAGACCACGCTAAAAGGACGCAAGGAGCATCCCAACAAGAGCAAAGCAAAGGGAAAGCGCTCCTGTTTTAAATGTGGTAAGACTGGTCATTTTATAGCAAATTGTCCCGATAATGCTAATGACCAGGAACAAGAAAAGAGCGGGAAGAGGGAGAAGAAGAAGGCCTACAAGAAGGCGAAGGGCGAGGCACACCTTGGCAAAGAATGGGATTCGGATTGCTCTTCTTCCGACTCCGACGACGAAGGACTCGTTGCCTCAGCCTTCAACAAATCGTCACTCTTCCCCAACGAGCGCCACACTTGCCTCATGGCAAAGGAAAAAAAGGTAAGCGCTCGAGAAACCCCTAAGTATACTACTTCAAGTGATGATGATTCTAGTGATGATGAAGTAGATTATACCGATTTATTTAAGGGTTTAGATAGAGCAAAAGTAGATAAAATTAATGAGTTAATTGATGCTTTGAATGAAAAAGATAGATTGTTAGAGAAGCAAGAAGATATTTTGTATGAAGAGCATGACAAATTTGTTAGTGTGCAAAAATCTCTTGCTTTAGAGGTTAAAAGGAATAAAATGCTTTCTTCTGAATTATCTGCTTGTCATGAAACTGTGTCTAGCTTAAAGAGTATTAATGATGATTTAAATGCTAAGCTAGAAGTAGTTAATAAATCTAGTTCTTGTATAGAGCATGTTGTCATTTGTAATAGGTGTAAGGATTTTGATGTTGATGCATGTGTTGAACACCTTACTTCTATTACAAAATTAAATGGTGAAGTGGCAAGTCTTAATGCCCAACTTAAGACTTGCAAAAATGACTTTGATAAGTTAAAATTTGCTAGGGATGCCTACACCGTTGGTAGACATCCCTCAATTAAGGATGGACTTGGCTTTCGAAAGGAAGCCAAAAACTTAACAAGTCAAAGGGCTCCCATTCCCAACAAGGAGAAAGGGAAGGCCCCTATGGCTAGTAGTAGTCAAAAGAATCATGCTTTCATGTACTATGATAGAAAATTTTCTAGAAATTCTCATTATAATAGGAGTTATAATGCTTTTGACTCACATGCTATGATTGCTTCAAGTTCTAATTTTAATGGTAGGCCTAGGAGAAATTTTGTGTCTCATGCTCCTAGGAAAATGTGTAATAAACCTACCATTGTCTTTCATGCTTGCAACACTACGTATGTACTTTCTGTAAAAATGAAAAAGTGGTTGCTTGTCGGCGTTTCGAGACCGGGGGTTCCCTAAGCCGACGAGTGAGTGTGCCGCGTGCCCCAGCCCAGATGGGTCGAGCGCGTGGGCGAGCGCGAAGGGGGGAAGCGAGGTGGCCGGAGACAGGCGTGAGAGAGGTGGAAATCCCGCGGCCTTCGTGTTCGTCCCGCGCCCAGGTCGGGTGCGCTTGCAGTAGGGGGTTACAAGCGTCCACGCGGGTGAGGGAAGCGAGCGGCCCCAAGAGAGCGCCTGCCCCGTCCTCGTCCCCGCGCGGCCCACCTTCTCTAAGAAGGCCCTGGTCCTTCCTTTTATAGGCGTAAGGAGAGGATCCAGGTGTACAATGGGAGTGTAGCAGAGTGCTACGTGTCTAGCGGGGGAGAGCTAGCGCCCTAAGTACATGCCAATGTGGCAGCCGGAGAGATCTTGGCACCCAGCTGGTGTGGTGTCGTGGCTGTCGGAGGAGCAACGGAGCCTGGTGGAGGGACAGCTGTCGGAGCGGTTGGGTCCTTGCTGACGTCCCCCTGCTTCCGTAAGGGAGCTGAGAGCCGCCGTCGTCACGGGGCCAGCGGGGCGCCATCATTGCCTATCTGGCAGAGCTAGCCAGATGGGACACCGGTCTTGTTCTCTGCGGCCCGAGTCGGCTCGGGGTAGGGTGATGATGGCGCTTCCTGTTGACGTGGTGGGCTTGTGCCCTAGGTCGGGCGACGTGGAGGCTCCTCTGAAGCCGAGGTCGAGTCTGTCTTTCATGGCCGAGGCCGAGCCCGAGCTCCTGGGTCGGGCGAGGTGGAGGTCGTTCGGCAGAGGCCAGGGCGGAGTCCGACCCCTGGGGTCGGGCGAAGCGGAGTTCGTCGTCTTCCGGGGCCTAGCCCGAGTCCGAGCCCTGGGTCGGGCGGAACGGAGTTCGCCGTCTTCCGGGGCCTTAGCCCGAGTCCGAGCCCTAGGTCGGGCGGAGCGGAGTTCGCCGTCTTCCGGGGCCTTAGCCCGAGTCCGAGCCCTGGGTCGGGCGGAGTGGAGTTCGCCGTCTTCCGGGGCCTTAGCCCGAGTCCGAGCCCTGGGTCAGGCGGAGCGGAGTTCGCCGTCTTCCGGGGCCTTAGCCCGAGTCCGAGCCCTGGGTCGGGCGGAGCGGAGTTCGCCGTCTTCCGGGGCCTTAGCCCGAGTCCGAGCCCTGGGTCGGGCGGAGCGGAGTTCGCCGTCTTCCGGGGCCTAGCCCGAGTCCGAGCCCTGGGTCGGGCGGAGCTTCCTATGGCGCCTTTGGCAAGGCCTGACTGCCTGTCAGTCTCACTCTGTCAAGTGGCACTGCAATCGGAGTGGCGCAGGCGGCGCTGTCCTTCTGTCAGACCGGTCAGTGGAGCGGCGAAGTGACGGCAGTCACTTCGGCTCTGCCGGGGGGCGCGCGTCAGGATAAAGGTGTCAGGCTACCTTTGCATTAAATGCTCCTGCGACTCGGTCGGTCGGCGCGGCGATTTAGTCAGGGTTGCTTCTTAGCGAAGGCAAGGCCTCGGGCGAGCCGGAGATGTGTCCGCCGTTAAAAAGGGGGGCCTCGGGTGAGACGGAAACCCCTCGAGGTCGGCTGCCCTTGCCCGAGGCTAGGCTCGGGCGAGGCGTGATCGAGTCGCTCGTATGGACTGATCCCTGACTTAATCGCACCCATCAGGCCTCTGCAGCTTTATGCTGATGGGGGTTACCAGCTGAGAATTAGGCGTCTTGAGGGTACCCCTAATTATGGTCCCCGACAGTAGCTCCCGAGCCTCGAAGGGAGTGTTAGCACTCGCTTGGAGGCTTTCGTCGCACTTTTTTGCAAGGGGACCAGCCTTTCTCGGTTGCATTTTGTTCCGGTGGGTGCGCGCGAGCGCACCCGCAGGGTGTAGCCCCCGAGGCCTCGGAGGAGTGGTTTCACTCCTTCGAGGTCTTAATGCCTTGCGTAATGCTTCGGCTGGTCTGGTGGTTCCCTCATGCGAATTGGCCGTAGCCCGGGTGCACGGTCAGGGCCCAAGTTCTCGGGCTGGTATGTTGACGCTGTCAACGGTTCGGCCGGAGCCGGGTTTGCGAGAGCAGCCCCCGAGCCTCCACACAGGGCGAGAGGGCGATCAGGGACAGACTCGGCTTTTTTACATACGCCCCTACGTCGCCTTTCCGCAAGGGGGAGGGGGGAGAGCGCCATGTTACCCTCGATGGGCACCGAACATGGTGTCTCCGGTGAGCTGCAAGCGGGTAATCCGAGTGGACGTCCGTGCCCCGTTCGTTGGGGGTCGGCTAGGGGCCCAGAGGCACGCCCAAAAGTACCTGTGGGTGATCTGCCGGACCCGGTCCCCTAGCGACGGGGTCCGAGGGCTCGATGCCTCCCTCCGATGGGATTCCGTTACAAGATCGCTCCCGCTGGTCTCGGAAATGTCCTAGGGTACCTCGGGAGCGCAGCTCGAGCCTTGGTTATGTATCGAACGTACCCCTGGTCATCCCTCGCTCGGTGTCTGAGGCGACTGTGAACCCTTCGAGGGCCAGCCTTCGAACCCCTGATCAGGAATGGGCGTGGAGCCCGAGTAGCCTGAGGCGGCCGTGGAACCCTTCGAGGGGCCGGCCTTCGAACCTCTGACCGGTAGTGGGTGTAGGGCCCACGCGATCTGAGGTGGCTGTTGAACCCTTCGGGGGGGCAGCCTTCGAACCCCTGATCAGTAAGGAGGCTCGGAGCCTGGTTCCTTCACGGGGAAGGACCCCTTTCGGGGTATCCCCCTTTCCCGGTCCCTGTCGCAAGAGATAGAGAAAGAGGAGAAAAGGAAAAAGGATACGAAACCGAACGACGCGGCGTACCTTTTTTGGCGCGGTTGTTTCGGCGAAGGCGAAGCGTCGCCCGCTGCGCCTGCCAGAAGCGCCGCCTGTCCAGCCGCGGAGTTAATGCGACGGGGCGAGTAGTTGGCGGGGCTGCCGTTGCGCGTGCGCGAGCCGTTCGAGGAACGGACCACGGGCGCGTTGTCTTCACGCCGTGAGAGGGGGTTCTCTTGCTGCCCCCGGATGAGACGTGAGCTTGGCTGACGACGTGTCCGCTGCTCCCGCGCGCCTGCCACCGTCATTACTGCCGGCCCACCTTTGGCCGCGTTGGCCGCCGCGCTAGGCTGGCGCTGCTGGGTCGCGCGCTGGGTCGCCTCGAGTCGCGGTATTGGTTCCGCAATCGAGGAGGCGCGGTGGTGGCACAGGCGGTACAGTTGCTTGCATGCAGCATCCGGCGCGCCGGTCGCGCGACGCGTGGGCCTGGGCCTCCATGCTGGCGTGTCGGGAGTCGGAGAAGCGCGTCCACTTGGCGCGGTTGCATGCAGCCTGCATGGCTGCCCGCCCCTTTCGCCCGTTGGTCTAGGCAAAAGTGGAGGGTCACTTGTAACCGCTGGGCGGTTGCGTGCACCACGCGCGGTGGTTTGGCTTCTTCTACTCGGAGCCGGTCTGCATGACGTGCGGGACCCAGCCCCCGCGCCGCAGGGGAGGGCTTTGGAGCGTGTTGGAGAAGACTCAGCCCGTGACGGTTGGGGGTGCAAGCAGGGAGAGTCGCCTTTAAAAGGAGGGCGACCCCTTTCGTAAGGCGACCATGTCTTCTTGCTCCCTTATGCACCGCATCTTTCCACCTTCCAAGCCCCCGGATGGGGGAAACCACCGTCTTTTCGCCTCATCGTTGGAGGAACGCAACTCCATGGGAGTTGGTACCTTTCAGCCATCGTTCGGCTTCAAGGATTTTCATCACACAGCCCGGTTGCTCCCCTCCGCTGGTGGTCACCCAAGACGGTGACCTCCAGCTCCTGGATGGGGAGAGGCAAAACGGGCTGTGATCCCGGTCCCGCCCTCAGTGTTGAGGGTGTTCGTCATCCTCGCTGGGGCGGGGAGCGAGGCGAGCCGGGGCTCCACCTCCTACGCGAGTCGGCGGACCACCTCTTCTTCCAGCTTCTGGTGGTGGCAATCGCCCTTTAGCCCTACGGCGAAGACGTCCTCCAGCCATGCCGGGGAAGGCGAACTGTTGCTGCCCAGCTAGGATGCAACATTCCGTCCTCTTCCTCGCATTCGCGGCGAGGACGGCTGCGAGGATCTGCCGGGATGCTTGGGGGCGACCCGCGTTTTGCTGGTGATTCGCCCAGAGCTTGTCGCTCCACGGGCTTCCCCGGCGTGGAGGTTGTCCATACCCGTGGAGACGGAACCGGAGTTCCGTTTGTGACGGCACTTCGAATGCTGGTGTTTTTTGTTCATTACGGCTTTCGGGGCCTGAACATGTATGTAACGTCGGCACGGAGCCATGTTTTTTCCTCATTTTCGAGCGCTAAGACTCGTCTGCTGATTATCTGAACCGCTTCACCAAGCATGAGTCGCCCTGTGTCAAGGTGACGAGTGAGGTATCCGTATCCCGGAGGCGTAGGAGTCCCTCGGCTCGGTCGGCCCTGCTGTCCGAGGCTCCTCTAGCTTAGTTAAAGAGACCCCTCGGCCGCTCTTCGACGAGCCGAGGCCAGGGGTAGCGATATCAGTATGAACAGAGGCGGAGTCGGCTCGAAAATGAAACCTGGTTGGCCGGAGCCTAGCCGGGTTATCCGTTGGCGGGATCGACGTCGGAGTTGATCAGCCGAGGCCTCAGGTCGGGCTGGCGCCCTTGGAAGATGGTTGGCCGAGGCCCCAGGGGTAACCGGCCGAGCCGCCTGCTCGGGCCGGATTCCCGGAGAAGTCCCTGGGAGCGATTGCCCGGGCGTGGTGATGACGTCGTCCTTCAGAGCGGAGAACCTCGGACCGCGTCGCCGTCCGAGGCTAGGTCGGGCCTCGCCGAAGGTGCCGTCGATGCCGAGGGTGTTGCTGCTCCCTTCCAGCGTCAAGACCCGAACCTGCAGGATCAGATTGTCTTGTAGCGTGTGCCTTGTGCGGCCGTCGAGGCCAGAACACACACCCTCGCTGCGTTGTAAAGCTGCGTCTCTTTTCCTCTTGTTTCGAGTATCTGGACTTTTTGTCGGTAACAGGGATGTTTGTGCGAGCGAGAGTTGCTTCTCGCGGAAGGTGATGAGTGAGGTATCCGTATCCCGGAGGCATGGGAGTCCCTCGGCTCGGTCGGCCTTGCCGCTTACGCGTACTTTCACCCGTCCACGAGGCCCTGTCACCGACTCGGTCGAGAAGGCTCGAAGGATCGCTTCGGCAGAAGGGCTTCCGAACGTAAAGACTTGTTCGATCCGCGGAGCCACTTTATCCGAACGCGAGTTACTTATCGCAGAAGGTGATGAGTGAGGTATCTGTATCCCGGAGGCGTAGGAGTCCCTCGGCTCGGTCAGCCTTGGCTGCTTACGTGTACTCCGTCGTTTCTAGGACCCACTTTTCGAAGTAGTCAAAAAGCACGAAAGATATTCTGGTAAAAGAGATTTTTTTTTCGAGGAAAATTTTGACGCAGAGGGGGTTTCCCCCCTTTTAGCCCCCGAGGGAGGGTCGGGCTTTGCCGAGGCGAGGCCGACCCTTCCTTGTTGACTAAACTTTGCGTGGGTGCGAGGTATATGAACAACTTGGAAACATCTTAAGGGTAGAAGCGACGTAGCTGTTGGATGTTCCAAGCGTTGCCGTAGACCTCGCCTTGACTGTTGGCCAGCTTGTACGTTCCGGGCTTCAGAACTTTGGCGATGACGAATGGCCCCTCCCAGGGGGGCGTGAGCTTGTGCCTCCCTCGGGCGTCTTGCCGCAGCCGAAGCACCAGGTCGCCCACCTGGAGGTCTCGGGGTCGGACCCCTCGGGCGTGGTAGCGTCGCAGGGACTGCTGATACCGCGCCGAGTGTAGTAAGGCTCTGTCCCGAGCCTCTTCCAGCTGGTCCAGCGAGTCTTCTCGGCTAGCTTGGTTGCTTTGATCGTCGTAGGCCCTCGTCCTCGGGGAGCCGTATTCCAGGTCAGTGGGCAAGACGGCCTCGGCCCCGTAGACCAGGAAGAACGGCGTGAAACCCGTGGCTCGGCTCGGCGTTGTCCTCAGGCTCCAGACCACCGAGGGGAGTTCCTTCATCCATCGCTTGCCGAACTTGTTGAGGTTGTTGTAAATCCGAGGCTTGAGCCCTTGTAGAATCATGCCGTTGGCACGCTCTACTTGCCCATTCGACATGGGATGAGCTACGGCAGCCCAGTCCACCCGGATGTGGTGATCCTCGCAAAAATCCAAGAATTTTCTGCCGGTGAACTGGGTGTCGTTGTCGGTGATGATGGAGTTTGGGACCCCGAAGCGATGGATGATGTTGGTGAAGAACGCCACCGCTTGCTCGCACCTGATGCTACCCGGCGGGTGTAGCCCCCGGGCGCCTTCTGCAGAGGGCCGACGAGGTCCAGACCCCACACAGCGAAGGGCCAGGTGATGGGTATCGTCTGCAGAGCCTGAGCGGGCAGGTGAGTCTGCTTCGCATAGAATTGACACCCTTCGCAGGTGCGGACAATTCTAGTGGCGTCAGCCACCGCCGTCGGCCAGTAGAAGCCTTGCCGGAAAGCGTTCCCGACGAGGGCTCGAGGCGCTGCATGATGGCCGCAAGCCCCCGAGTGTATCTCTTGCAGGAGTTCCTGACCTTCGGCGATGGAGATGCATCGCTGGAGGATGCCCGAGGGGCTGCGGCGGTAGAGCTCCTTCTCATCGCCCAGCAAGACGAATGACTTGGCGCGTCGCGCTACCCGCCGAGCCTCGGCTTGGTCGAGGGGTAGCTCTCCTTGGCGGAGATATTGCAGGTACGGGGTCTGCCAATCTCGATCAGGCGTGACCCCGCTCCGCTCCTCCTCGATGCGCAGCGCCTCGCCCTCGGGGGCCGAGGGTACCTCGGGCTGAACCGAGGACGCCTCGGGCTGGGCCGAGGGTACCTCGGACTCGGGCGTGTCGTTGATCTTGACAGAGGGTTGGTGCAGATCCCGGGAGAAGACGTCCGGGGGAACCGTCATTCGCCCCGAGGCTATTTTTGCCAGCTCGTCCGCAGTCTCGTTGTAGCGCCGGACGATGTGGTTAAGCTCGAGCCCGTAGAACTTGTCTTCCAGGCGCCGAACCTCATCGCAGTAGGCCTCCATCTTCGGGTCGCGGCAGTGGGAGTTCTTCATGACTTGGTCGATGACGAGCTGCGAGTCGCCGCGAGCGTCGAGGCGTCGGATCCCTAGCTCGATGGCGATTCGCAATCCGTTGATCAGAGCTTCGTACTCAGCCACATTGTTGGACACCGGGAAATGGAGGCGCAGCACGTAGCGTAGGTGTTTCCCGAGGGGTGAGATGAAGAGCAGGCCCGCGCCGGCTCCCGTCTTCATCAGCGACCCGTCGAAAAACATGGTCCAGAGCTCCGGTTGGATCGGAGCCGTCGGCAGCTGGGTGTCGACCCATTCGGCTACGAAGTCCGCCAATACCTGGGACTTGATGGCCTTCCGAGGGGCGAACGAGATTGTCTCGCCCATGATTTCCACCGCCCACTTTGCGATCCTGCCCGAGGCCTCTCGGCACTGGATGATCTCCCCCAGGGGAAGGATGACACCACAGTTACCTGATGAGACTCGAAATAATGTCGCAACTTTCGCCTCGTCAGGATCACTGCGTACAGTAGCTTCTGAACTTGTGGGTAGCGGATCTTGGTTTCGGACAGCACCTCGCTGACGAAGTAAACTGGCCTCTGAACGGGCAATGCATGCCCCTCTTCTTGCCTTTCGACCACAATCGCGGCGCTAACCACCTGAGTGGTCGCGGCGATGTAGACCAAGAGGGCTTCTCCATCAGCTGGGGGTACCAAGATAGGCGCCTTGGTGAGGAGCGCCTTCAGGTTCCCGAGAGCTTCCTCGGCCTCAGGGGTCCAAGTGAAGCACTCGGCCTTCCTTAAGAGGCGGTACAGAGGCAGGCCTCTTTCGCCGAGGCGTGAGATGAAACGGCTCAAGGCCGCGAGACATCCCATGACCCTCTGTACACCTTTTAAGTCCTTGATGGGCCCCATGCTGGTGATGGCTGCGATCTTCTCCGGGTTGGCTTTGATGCCCCGCTCGGAGACGATGAACCCCAGGAGCATGCCTCGGGGCACCCCGAAGACACACTTCTCGGGATTGAGCTTGACGTCCTTTGCCTTGAGACACCGGAATGTCACTTCAAGGTCAAAGAGGAGGTCGGAGGCTTTCCTTGTCTTGACTACGATGTCATCGACGTAGGCCTCGACCGTACGACCGATGTGTTCGCCGAACACATGGTTCATGCACCGCTGGTACGTCGCACCCGCGTTCCTCAAACCGAACGGCATGGTGACATAGCAGTACATGCCGAAGGGCGTGATGAAAGAAGTCGCGAGCTGGTCGGACTCTTTCATCTTGATTTGATGATACCCTGAGTAGGCATCGAGGAAAGACAGGGTTTCGCACCCAGCAGTGGAATCCACGATTTGATCGATGCGAGGTAGAGGGTAGGGAACCTTCGGACATTTCCCCCCTTTCTTTCTCACAAGCACAGGGTTGGCAAGCCATTCGGGATGGAATGCCTCTTTGATGAACCCTGCTGCCATTAGCTTGTGGATCTCCTCGCCTATCACTCTGCGCTTCTCCTCGTCGAATCGGCGCAGAGGCTGCCTGACCGGTCGGGCTCCGGCCCGAATATCCAGCGAGTGCTCGGCGACATCCCTCGGTATGTTGGGCATGTCCGAGGGACTCCACGCAAAGACGTCGGCGTTTGCGCGGAGAAAGTCGACGAGCACTGCTTCCTATTTGGGGTCGAGCCCGGAACCGATCCGGATCTGCTTGGAGGTGTCGCCACTGGGGTCGAGAGGGACGGCCTTAACCGTCTCCGCTGGCTCGAAGTTGCCGGCGTGTCGCTTCACGTCTGGCACCTCTCTGGAGAGGTTCTCCAGGTCGGCGATGAGGGCCTCGGCGTACTCCATGCACTCCACGTCGCATTCGAACGCGTGTTTGTACGTGGGGCCGACGGTGATGACCCCGTTGGGGCCCGGCATCTTGAGCTTCAGGTAGGTGTAGTTGGGGACGGCCATGAACTTCGCGTAGCATGGCCTCCCCAATACCGCGTGGTAGGTTCCTCGGAACCCGACCACCTCGAACGTCAAAATCTCTCTTCGGAAGTTGAAGGGCGTTCCGAAGCAGACAGGAAGGTCGAGCCGTCCGAGGGGCTGGACGCGCTTCCCAGGAATGATCCCGTGGAAGGGCGCAGCGCCTGCTCGGATGAAGGACAGATCGACGCGCAGGAGCCTGAGGGTCTCGGCGTAGATGATGTTGAGGCAGCTGCCCCCATCCATCAGGACCTTGGTGAGCCTGACGTCGCCGATGATAGGGTCGACGACGAGCGGGTACTTCCCCGGGCTTGGCACGTGGCCGGGGTGGTCAGCTTGGTCGAAGGTGATGGGCTTGTCGGACCAGTCTAGGTAGACTGGCGCCGCCACCTTCATCGAGCAGACCTCCCGACGCTCTTGCTTGTGATGCCGAGCCGAGGCATTCGCCACATGCCCTCTGTAGATCATGAAGCAGTCGCGGACCTCGGGGAACTCTCCTGCTCGGTGATCTTCCTTTTTGTCGTCGTCGCGGGCCCTGCCACCCTCTGCGGGTGGCCCGGCCTTGTGGAAGTGGCGCCGAAGCATGACGCACTCCTCGAGGGTGTGCTTGACGGGCCCCTGATGGTAGGGGCACGGCTCCTTGAGCATCTTGTCGAAGAGGTTAGCACCTCCGGGGGGCTTCCGAGGGTTCTTGTACTCGGCGGCGGCGACAAGGTCCGCGTCGGCGGCGTCGCGTTTCGCTTGCGACTTCTTCTTGCCTTTCTTCTTGGCGCCACGCGGAGTAGACGCCTCGGGAGCCTCTTCCGAGGGGCGGCCCTGGGGCTGCTTGTCCTTTCGGAAGATGGCCTCGACCGCCTCCTGGCCAGAGGCGAACTTGGTGGCGATGTCCATCAGCTCGCTCGCCCTGGTGGGGGTCTTGCGACCCAACTTGCTCACCAGGTCGCGGCAGGTGGTGCCGGCAAGGAACGCGCCGATGACATCTGAGTCGGTGATGTTGGGCAGCTCGGTGCGCTGCTTCGAGAATCGCCGGATGTAGTCCCGAAGAGACTCTCCCGGCTGTTGCCGGTAGCTTCGGAGGTCCCAGGAATTCCCGGGGCGCACGTACGTGCCCTGGAAATTGCCGGCGAAGGCTTGGACCAAATCATCCCAGTTGGAGATCTGCCCCGGAGGCAGGTGCTCCAACCAGGCGTGAGCAGTGTCGGAGAGGAACAGGGGGAGGTTGCGGATGATGAGGTTGTCGTTGTCCGTTCCACCCAGTTGGTAGGCCAGGCGGTAGTCTGCGAGCCACAATTCCGGCCTCGTTTCCCCCGAGTACTTTGTGATGGTAGTCAGGGGTCGGAACCGGGCTGGAAACGGCGCCCGCCGGATGGCCCGGCTGAAGGCCTGCGGACCGGGTGGTTCGGGCGAGGGACTCGATCCTCCCCGCTGTCGTAGCGTCCCCCACGCCTGGGGTTGTAGCCTCGGCGCACCCTTTCGTCGAGGCGGGCCCGACGGTTGCGACGATGGTGCTCGTTGCCGAGGTGGCCCGGGGCCGCAGGCGCGGTGTTGCGCGTGCGCCCGGTGTAGACCGAGGCTTCCCGCATGAATCGGGAAGTCGCGGCATGAGGTTCCGAGGGGTACCCCTGCCTTCGGGAGGCAGAGCTCTCGGCCCGCCGGGCCGCAGCGCCTTCCAGGAGATTCTTGAGCTCTCCCTGGATTCGCCGACCCTCGGTGGTTGATGGTTCTGGCATCGCACGGAGGAGCATCGCTGCGGCTGCCAGGTTCTGACCGACCCCGCTGGATGCGGCTGGCGGCCTGTCCCTGACATCGTTGGTGACGCGGTGCTGGAAACCCTGGGGCAGGTGACGTATTTCTCCGGCCGGGGGTTGGCCCGCCCATACCTGCCCGGCGTCCCAGCGGATTGACTCGAGCGCTCCTGCTCCCTCGTCGAGCCTGGCCTGCGCCCCATGGACTTGCTCGAGCTGTGGGTCGTGACCCCCCGCCGGAACGGGGACCACAGCTAGCTCCCGCGGGATGTCGGCGCGAGGCACCGGCCTAGGGAGATCACCGTCCTCTGGCATGCCGAGATGGTTGCCTTCGGAGGGATCCCCTAGCTTGACGTGGAAACATTCGCGGCTTGGGCCGCAGTCCTTGTCGTCAAGGCTGCGGCTGCCGTCGGAACAGTCGGAGAGGCAGTAGTCACATGCGGTCGTAAAGTCCCGCATGGCACTGGGGTTGCCAAATCCAGAGAAATCCCAACAGACGCTGGGATCGTCATCTTCCTCGGACCCAGAGGGCCCGTAGGTCGAGACGTCCGTCAATCGGTCCCAAGGCGACCGCATACGAAACCCCAGAGGGGTTGCACTCGCCTCAACGTGAGCGCCCGCCAAAGCGAGGTCGCTAGGCGGGTTGAGGCCGAGTCGAAATGACGAAGGATGGGAATCAGTCGGTACCTTTTGGTCGACGAGGAGCGACATAGTCACGTCGGGGACTGATTGCGCCGTCGTCTTGGGTACGAGGGCGACGTCCTGCAGGCCCTCCGTGAGCGTGCTGGCGTCGTCCACTTGCTCGGGATTGGCGTGTCGCGGGGGGACGGCGCTCGCCTTCGTCTCAAACACGAGGTCGACGCCCGACGCGCCCTCTGTTGGGGCGCTGGGGACGTCGATTCGCTCGACAGCCGACGGAGCGTGGCCTCCCGCTCGGCCTTGGTTGCCCCGCCTCCTCCTCCGATGGCGGGGGAGAGGACGGGGCGAGCTCGAATGTTGTTCTTCCACCACGCGGGGAAAACGTCGTCGATTCCGCCACCGACGGGCGGGCTGTCGGCCGCCATTGTCGTCGTCGCGCGGCGGTGGAAGGAGTATCATGTCGTAGCTGCCGTCGAGAGACATGAACTCGAGACTCCCGAAACGGAGCATCGTCCCGGGTTGGAGAGGTCGTTGGAGGCTGCCCATCTGGAGCTTGACGGGAAACTGCTCGTCAACACGCAGCAGGCCCCTACCTGGCGTGCCAACTGTCGGCGTTTCGAGACCGGGGGGTCCCTAAGCCGACGAGTGAGTGTGCCGCGTGCCCCAGCCCAGATGGGTCGAGCGCGTGGGCGAGCGCGAAGGGGGGAAGCGAGGTGGCCGGAGACGGGCGTGAGAGAGGTGGAAATCCCGCGGCCTTCGTGTTCGTCCCGCGCCCAGGTCGGGTGCGCTTGCAGTAGGGGGTTACAAGCGTCCACGCGGGTGAGGGAAGCGAGCGGCCCCAAGAGAGCGCCTGCCCCGTCCTCGTCCCCGCGTGGCCCACCTTCTCTAAGAAGGCTCTGGTCCTTCCTTTTATAGGCGTAAGGAGAGGATCCAGGTGTACAATGGGGGTGTAGCAGAGTGCTACGTGTCTAGCGGGGGAGAGCTAGCACCCTAAGTACATGCCAATGTGGCAGCCGGAGAGATCTTGGCACCCAGCTGGTGTGGTGTCGTGGCTGTCGGAGGAGCAACGGAGCCTGGTGGAGGGACAGCTGTCGGAGCGGTTGGGTCCTTGCTGACGTCCCCCTGCTTCCGTAAGGGAGCTGAGAGCCGCCGTCGTCACGGGGCCAGCGGGGCGCCATCATTGCCTATCTAGCAGAGCTAGCCAGATGGGACACCGGTCTTGTTCTCTGCGGCCCGAGTCGGCTCGGGGTAGGGTGATGATGGCGCTTCCTGTTGACGTGGCGGGCTTGTGCCCTAGGTCGGGCGACGTGGAGGCTCCTCCGAAGCCGAGGTCGAGTTTGTCTTTCATGGCCGAGGCCGAGCCCAAGCCCGAGCTCCTGGGTCGGGCGAGGTGGAGGTCGTTTGGCAGAGGCCAGGGCGGAGTCCGACCCCTGGGGTCGGGCGAAGCGGAGTTCGTCGTCTTCCGGGGCCTAGCCTGAGTCCGAGCCCTGGGTCGGGCGGAACGGAGTTCGCCGTCTTCCGGGGCCTTAGCCCGAGTCCGAGCCCTGGGTCGGGCGGAGTGGAGTTCGCCGTCTTCTGGGGCCTTAGCCCGAGTCCGAGCCCTGGGTCGGGCGGAGCGGAGTTTGCCGTCTTCCGGGGCCTTAGCCCGAGTCCGAGCCCTAGGTCGGGCGGAGCGGAGTTCGCCGTCTTCCGGGGCCTTAGCCCGAGTCCGAGCCCTGGGTCGGGCGGAGCGGAGTTCGCCGTCTTCCGGGGCCTTAGCCCGAGTCCGAGCCCTGGGTCGGGCGGAGCGGAGTTCGCCGTCTTCCGGGGCCTTAGCCCGAGTCCGAGCCCTGGGTCGGGCGGAGCGGAGTTCGCCGTCTTCCGGGGCCTAGCCCGAGTCCGAGCCCTGGGTCGGGCGGAGCTTCCTATGGCGCCTTTGGCAAGGCCTGACTGCCTGTCAGTCTCACTCTGTCAAGTGGCACTGCAATCGGAGTGGCGCAGGCGGCGTTGTCCTTCTGTCAGACCGGTCAGTGGAGCGGCGAAGTGACGGCGGTCACTTCGGCTCTGCCGGGGGGCGCGCGTCAGGATAAAGGTGTCAGGCTACCTTTGCATTAAATGCTCCTGCGACTCAGTCGGTCGGCGCGGCGATTTAGTCAGGGTTGCTTCTTAGCGAAGGCAAGGCCTCGGGCGAGCCGGAGATGTGTCCGCCGTTAAAAAGGGGGGCCTCGGGCGAGACGGAAACCCCTCGAGGTCGGCTGCCCTTGCCCGAGGCTAGGCTCGGGCGAGGCGTGATCGAGTCGCTCGTATGGACTGATCCCTGACTTAATCGCACCCATCAGGCCTCTGCAGCTTTATGCTGATGGGGGTTACCAGCTGAGAATTAGGCGTCTTGAGGGTACCCCTAATTATGGTCCCCGACATTGCTAGAAAGTTGGGGTCCAAATGCAAGGGAGACAAGACTTGCATTTGGGTCCCAAAGGCTATTGTAACTAACCTTGTAGGACCCAACAAGAGTTGGGTACCTAAAACCCAAGCCTAATTTGCCTTGCAGGTTTATGCATCCAGGGGCCCAAGCTGGATTATCGACAGCGGATGCACAAACCACATGACGAGGGAGAAGAAGATGTTCACCTCCTACGTCAAGAACAAAGATTCCCAAGATTCGATCATCTTTGGAGATGGGAACCAAGGCAAGATTAAAGGACTAGGAAAGATAGCCATTTCATCCGAGCATTCCATATCCAATGTGTTCTTAGTTGAATCGCTCGGATACAATTTATTATATGTTAATCAACTATGTAATATGGGTTATAATTGTCTATTTACCAATATAGATGTGTCTGTCTTTAGAAGGAGTGGTGGTTCATTAGCTTTTAAGGGTGTACTAGACAGCAAACTCTACTTAGTTGATTTTTCGAAAGAGGAGGCCGATCTAGATGCATGCTTAATTGCTAAGACTAGCATGGGCTGGCTGTGGCATCGCCGTCTAGCACATGTTGGGATGAAGAACCTTCATAAACTTCTAAAGGGAGAACATGTGTTAGGTCTAACCAATGTATTTTTCGAAAAAGATAGACCTTGTGCAGCTTGTCAAGCAGGTAAACAGGAGGGAAGCACTCATCACAGCAAGAATGTGATGACCACATCAAGACCTCTGGAGCTACTTCATATGGACCTCTTTGGACCCGTCGCCTACCTCAGCATCGGGGAAATTAAGTATGGTCTTGTTATTGTTGATGATTTTTCCCGCTTCACTTGGGTATTCTTTTTGTAGGATAAATCAGAAACCCAAGGGACCCTAAAGCGCTTTCTAAGGAGAGCTCAAAACGAATTTGAGCTCAAGGTGAAGAAGATAAGAAGCGATAATGGGTCCAAGTTCAAGAACTTACAAGTGGAGGAGTACCTTGAGGAGGAAGGAATCAAGCACGAGTTCTCTGCTCCCTACACACCACAGCAAAACGGTGTGGTAGAGAGGAAGAACAGGACACTTATCGACATGGCGAGGACGATGCTTGGAGAATTCAAGACGCCCGAGCGGTTTTGGTCGAAAGCTGTGAATACAGCTTGCCACGCCATAAACCGGGTCTACCTTCATTGCCTCCTCAAGAAGACCTCGTATGAACTTCTAACCGGTAACAAACCCAACGTTTCATACTTTCGTGTATTTGGGAGTAAATGTTACATTCTAGTAAAGAAAGGTAGAAATTCCAAATTTGCTCCCAAAGCTGTAGAAGGGTTTTTGCTAGGTTATGACTCAAATACAAAGGCATATAGAGTCTTCAACAAATCATCGGGTTTGGTTGAAGTCTCTAGCGACGTTGTATTTGATGAAACTAATGGCTCTCCAAGAGAGCAAGTTGATCTTGGTGATGTAGATGAAGATGATGTTCCAACGAACGCAATTCACACCATGGCGATTGGAGATGTGCGACCACAGGAACACCAAGAATAAGATCAACCTTCTTCCTCAATGATGGTGCTTTCCCCAACTCAAGATGATGAACAGGTTCCTCAAGAAGAGGCGCGTGATCAAGGGGGAGCACAAGAAGAACCAGCTTTGGAGGAAGAAGCACCCGGGCCCCTCCAACTCAAGTCCGAGCGACGATTCAAAGGAATCAACCCGTCGATCAGATTCTGGGTGATATAAGCAAGGGAGTAACTACTCGCTCAAGATTAGCTAACTTCTGTGAGCATTACTCGTTTGTCTCTTCTATTGAGCCTTTCAGGGTAGAAGAGGCCTTGCTAGATCCGGACTGGGTGTTGGCCATGCAGGAAGAGCTCAACAACTTCAAGCGAAATGAAGTTTGGACCCTGGTGCCACGTCCCAAGCAAAACGTTGTGGGAACCAAGTAGGTGTTCTGCAACAAGCAAGACGAGCACGGGGTGGTGACACGAAACAAGGCTCGACTTGTGGCAAAAGGTTATGCCCAAGTCGCACGTTTGGATTTTGAGGAGACTTTTGCTCCTGTGGCTAGGCTAGAGTCTATTCGCATTCTATTAGCCTATGCCGCTCACCACTCTTTTAGGTTGTTCCAAATGGATGTGAAGAGCGCTTTCCTCAATGGGCCAATCAAGGAGGAGGTGTACATGGAGCAACCCCCTGGCTTTGAGGATGAACGGTACCCTGAGAATGTGTGTAAGTTCTCTAAGGCGCTCTATGGACTTAAGCAAGCCCCAAGAGCATGGTATGAATGCCTTAGAGATTTCCTAATTGCTAATGCTTTCAAGGTTGGGAAAGCCGATCCAACTCTTTTCACTAAGACTTGTGATGGTGACCTATTTGTGTGCCAAATTTATGTCGATGACATAATATTTGGTTCTACTAACCAAAAGTCTTGTGAGGAGTTTAGCAGGGAGATGACACAGAAATTTGAGATGTCGATGATGGGCGAGTTGAACTACTTCCTTGGGTTCCAAGTGAAGCAACTCAAGGACGGCACCTTCATTTCCCAAATGAAGTACACTCAAGACCTTCTCAAGCGGTTTGGGATGAAGGACGCCAAGCCTGCAAAGACACCAATGGGAACCGACGGACATGTCGACCTCAACAAAGGAGGTAAGTCCGTTGATCAAAAGGCATACCAGTCTATGATAGGTTCCTTACTTTATTTATGTGCTAGTAGACCAGATATTATGCTTAGCGTTTGCATGTGTTCTAGATATCAATCCGACCCAAGGGAATGTCATCTTGTGGCCGTTAAGCGGATTCTTAGATATTTAGTTGCTACGCCTTGCTTCAGGATCTGGTATCCAAAGGGGTCTACCTTTGACTTGATTGGATATTCAGACTCCGATTATGCCGGGTGCAAGGTTGATAGGAAGAGTACATCAGGGACGTGCCAATTCCTAGGAAGGTCTCTGGTGTCTTGGAGTTCAAAGAAACAAACTTTCGTTGCCCTATCCACCGCTGAGGCCGAGTATGTTGCCGCAGGACAGCGTTGCGCTCAACTACTTTGGATGAGGCAAACCCTCCGGGACTTTGGCTACAATCTGAGCATAGTCTCACTCCTATGTGACAATGAGAGTGCAATCGCATGGCGGATAATCCTGTTGAACACAGCCGCACTAAGCACATAGACATCCGGCATCACTTCCTGAGAGACCACTAGCAAAAGGGGGATATCGAGGTGTATCATATTAACACCGAGAACCAGCTAGCCGATATCTTCACCAAGCCTTTAGATGAGAAAAGGTTTTGTAGGTTGCGTAGTGAGCTAAATGTCTTAGATTCGCGTAACTTGGATTGATCTATAGCATACATGTGTTTTATGCCTTTGATCATGTAATTTATGCATTTCAATCTATTTTTGTTCATTTGTGGTGCTCAAGTTGTACACATGATCCCCGGACCTCACAAGTCCATTTGCAAGTGATGCACTTATTTAG
The DNA here is from genome assembly GCA_029449295.1 of Zea luxurians. NCBI lineage: Eukaryota > Viridiplantae > Streptophyta > Magnoliopsida > Poales > Poaceae > Zea > Zea luxurians. The sequence goes on along the minus strand of JAOPSE010000003.1, from coordinate 180,199,347 downwards.
GGGGAGGCATGCTACAACTTGACCCTTTGAGACTAACCTTGTGTTTGAGTTTACTTGTTTTAGTCTCAAAAGTGAATTGAAAGGGAAAGGTGAACTTGGACCATGCAAAGACTTCCACTGCACTCCGGTATTAACTCCAAGTTCATATCTATGCTCTTATTGCCTTTTTGCTCTTAATTGACAATTTTGGTGAGGCAATGGGGTTAAAGGGCCAAGAGTGATCCCGTTTTGGTGCTTAATGCCAAAGGGGGAGAAATTAAGGCCAAAGCAAATGGATCAGCTACCACTTGAGAATTTTGAAAATAGTAGAGTTAGAACTTTTGATTTGTCAAAATACTCTTATTGTCAAAATTTGGCCTCTTGTGGGGAGAATTTATGATTATGGGAAAAAGGGGGAGTTTTTGGATCTTTGATCAATTTCACTCTTGGAATATCTCTCTTTATGCCTATACAAGTGTGTTTGACTTAGAGATAGGAAATTGAATTTGATTTGCAAAAACAAAGCAAGTGGTGGCAAAGTATGATCCAAATATGCCAAATTTGAATCAAAAACAATTCTTGTTCTCAATTGCATTGATGTTGCACTTCTTTTGGTTGCTTTTTGATGTGTTGGCATAAATCACCAAAAAGGGAGAGATTGAAAGGGAAATGTGCCCTTGGGCCATTTCTAAAGTGTTTTGGTGATTAAGTGTCCAACACATATTCTCTAAGTGTTAGATTGTGCCAAAGATTGAAGAAGTGCAAATCATAAAACAAGGTAAGTTTCTAGACTTAGTACATTGATTTGGGTACTAATGTAGTGTGTCTAAGTGCTAGAAACAGGGAAAAAGCAATTGGAAAAGAGTTCTCCTGCTCGATCTGGGTGCACCGAACAGTGTCCGGTGCGCCAGACCAGTCTCGGTGAACAGTCCACTCTCGGGACTCGACGGCGGCGTACGGCTACAATTCACCGGACTGTCTGGTGAGTTGTCCGCGGCGAAGTCGTCGCTCTCGGGAAAAGTTCAATGGCGTACGGCTAAAATTCACCGGACTGTCCGGTGGGGCACCAGACTGTCCGATGAGCCAACGGTCGACTGCACCAACGGTCGGCCGCGCAATCTTCACGCGACGCGTGGGCGTGCCAACGGTCGGCAGGGGGCACCGCAGTGTCCGGTGGGCACCGGACAGTGTCTGGTGCGCCAACTGCTACAAATCTGCAACGGTCAGATGCGCCAGAAAAGGAAGGAGATCACGCACCAGACAGCTACAGTGACTGTCCGGTGGCGCACCGGACTGTCCGGTGCGCCACCCGACAGAAGACAAGATTAGCCTTCCAAGAATGCCTCCAACGGCTCCTAGCTGCCTTGGGGCTATAAAAGGGACCCCTAGGCACATGGAGGAGTCACCCAAGCATACTTTAAGCATTCTAAGTCTTCCACGCTCTGTCTCCGCGCACTTGATCGACTGTGTTAGTGATTTGAGCTCCGTTCTAGCTGTGAACTCATTGTGCTTCATTTTGAGCTCAAGTCTTGGCTTGTGTGCGTGTGTATTGCTGCAGATTTGTTTGTGTTTCTTCCCATCCTTACTCTAGTGCTTTCACTGTGATCTTTGTTGTAAGGGCGAGAGACTCCAACTTGTGGAGATTCCTCGCAAACGGGAAAAAGAGATAAGCAAAGAAAAGTCATGGTATTCAAGTTGATCATTGGATCACTTGAAAGGGATTGAGTGCAACCCTCGTCCATTGGGATGCCACAACGTGGAGGTAGGCGAGTGTTATACTTGGCCGAACCACAGGATAAACACTGTGTCTCTTGTGATTGCTTTTCTGTGATTACTTGTGTGTTCGCAAGAGCTCGCTACTTAGCCGTACTAACACTTAACCAAGTTTTGTGGCTATTTAGTGTTGATTTTTACAGGATCACCTATTCACCTCCCCTCTAGGTGCTCTCAACAGTGTCGCCTGTTGTCCTCTTGGGAGTTGGCCGGCATGGGGAGCAGCGTGGACGGCGGGATGACCGTGACCGCTACAGCTTTGTTTTCAATCTGGGGGACAGAACCTAGAGTGAGAGCGGGACACGGAGGGAACGGAGTGCGGCGAGGAGCGGGGGGAGGAGCGGGAAGAGGCGCGCGCGTGCGACGCGGTACAGTACACAAGCCACGAAAGGGTGGTCGTGGAGGTGGCGCGGCGCAGAGAGGAGCGAGGCCGCGGCGGCCACGGGCGAAGGAAGGGACTTGAGGTGGAGGAGGAAAGGATGCGGCTCCGGCGGGGGCTTTGGCCTGTACGGAAACTTCTTCGGGCGGCGTCGACGGCGCTGTACCATGGCGGTGGCTGGCATCGGGCATCGGGGGGCGTGCGCGGGCGAGGATGGCATGGAGGGAGGCACGACCGCGAGGATCACGGAGGCGGCGGCGGAGCCACGGTGTGGAGCTTGAGGTGGTCGAAGACAGCGGCTAGGGTTTTCATTGGAGGAGTGGGGACTGCCGGAGGTGTGGGCGAGGTCACAGAGCGAGAATATCCGGGGGGGAGGCAGGGCGTGCGCGGAGGGGCGTTGGGCGGAGCCACGGTGAAGCATGTGGACGCCCCCGTTACACCCTTATAGAGTAGTAAAGATAAAGATTTGATCCTGAAATACATGAGTTGTATCTGAATTCGTCCACCAACAATTTACTTTCAATTGTTTTTCAGGAGAGGATAGGTAATGGGAACTCGTATGGGCCGCTCCTTTCTTCCGCTGCCGGTTGGCCCAGATACAGCCGAGAAAGATATGTGCCCAGCCCACTAACAAAGTTTAAAGTGAAAAGGCGGTCATCGGGTCATTTTCTCGAATATCTCACGCACGCCTTTCCATGTCCTATATATTATCCGTTCCAAATAAAAATACATCATAAATATCATCTGGGAGAAGTTTAATCTTTTTTAAAGTTTGAATGGTTTTAATATATATATGTACAACTTTTCTATTGAGTCGAGATATATTCCGTCATTTAATGCAATAATACTCACTAGAGATAATAGTTGTTTTATGTATATATTTTTTATCAAAGCATAAAAGAAATCAACTAATCAAAAAAACAGGAGTTCATTTTTTAACCAAAGAGGGGATTGTTAAAAAAGAAATCTCTACTAACTATTAAGGTGGTACTATAGACTGCCCCCGCTCCCACCCTCACGCCCGTCTGCCAGCCGCAGCGCACGCTCCAGTGCTCCACGAACCCCGCCGCCCCGCAAACTCCGCCACTACCGCACGCCCGCATCCTGCACGGCTCGCCGAAGAACACGGAGCCGCTTGCCGCTGTTGCTGAGCGCGAGGGCCAGCGCCATCTGCACGTCCACGCCGCCGGCGCTGGCTGCGGGCGCCGTCTGCTTGCCTCCTCGTCCTCCTTGTAACGGCACGATGGCGTGCGACTCGGCGACGGCCGACGCGTCATGGCGGCGCGGCGTCCTGGTCGAGCAATGGAGCTGCTGCTGCCTTGCCGGTGCTGGAAGTGCAGAGCAAACATAATGATTTTAAACGGAAGTAAAATTTAACCTCAGTAAGTCCTCTATTTTCTTTCTCTTTAATCTCGGTTATGATTGCACAGTTTGTAATGGTCTGTTTATTGAAACCCTAAAATTATCTCGTTGCTTGCCGTAACAAATGGAGGTTGATGGCGCTGAAAATAATGAAGATGACACAAAGGATGCCGATGGGGAGGGGCAAGAGGTGGGTTCAGGTGCCACTGAAGGCAGTGACAGGAGGACTTTCAACACTGGCGGGTTCAGAAGGGACGGGAGCCTATGGATGCAGAGGAGGGTGGTGAGTACTGACTAGAGCAAAGTGTGGATGTACTGTGGGTTTTCTATTCATTGGGTTATATATGCTTTTGTGGAGCTTACCTTGTTTCGTTTGGTTATAGGACTATAATTCGCTGCCAGAGCCAGCTCCAAGGGAGCTTCCCAGGAATGAGGACCCGAGTTTGGTGAGAAGGAATAATAGGATGCTGGGGCAGCTTCTTGTCGGTACATTAGAGGTAAAGCAATTCTCTGCACTGATGAATCTGTACTTCTGCAAGAATGCATATCAACCTAATGTGATAGTTAATTTCTATTTCTGCCTCTTGTATTCCTTGAAAAAAGTTGATTAGCTTTAACCTGGCCTGTCGGCCAGTATTAGCAAACCTGCCAGCTAGACATCAACTTAACAAAATACTAAATCCATTTAGTATCTTGTTCCCACAATGTAATATTTATGCCTGCGAGTTTGATATGCACTTATTCCAATCTAAGGAGCTATGCATTGACATGTTGCTACCTAGCATTATTTTATATAGCATAGCTCACCCAATTTCCAGGATTTCCTATCTTTCGATGATGGGTGTGCCAGTGCCATTGCTTGCACAACTGTCTGGTGTGACTATTTGTGAAATTTTGCTTACCTTATTTTACTCGTCCTTGCAATGCAAAAATTCCAACAAGAGGATAAAAAGCTATCCAACTCTGAGGCTTTTCTGCGCAGATCAGAGACTTTGCATGGCGATGTGCTATAGTCTTCAGCCCGTGCGTTCATTTTCTGCCAAAGACTTCTTGTGACAAGCTAATGACTCCGACATATTTCTGCTAGCATTAAAACAAGCTAATACCTAGGTATATGCCCGTATTGGAGGATAAAATTGAATACAATGACGACCTAGGCTTTTCTCCTAATGTATTTCTGCACAGATCAGAGTCTTTTCTTAGACGCTCCGTGCTCGTGTAGCTGCTAAGGCAGAAGAAAAGAGGCTGGAGCTGTTGTACATTCAGTGGACTGGGCATCATAAAAGGCTGTCCAATTTCTTAAGGTAACTTTGCTGCTTTGCGTCAATCTTCACTTTATCTTGTAATTGTTGTAAGCATACTATAATTGTTACCATGATTTGGTCGTTTTTTTGTCGTCAGACGTTTATTGCAAGCAGGTTATGTTCTTCACTACCCCGTGTAGCTGCCACTATTGCTAGCACATCCATCGTTAACCCATGTGTGGGAATGCACCATTTGACAGCTATCATCACCCATCAGATACTCGGATGGCAATATCCTTTATGTTAGCACCTGCCTCCCACATCGTCTTACTTTATTTCCTATCTCCGAATAAATAGATTTTTAACCTAAGAATTTATTTATAAATAAATTAATCTCGTATTTAATACTTATCTCATCTTTCAACCTATTGTTAAATTTCTGCATTTGGATGTGTACTAAATACTATAATTTACTAAAATAATCATCAATCGTTGTTCTAATTAATAAAGGGTAGTATGATCTTTTCTCTTTCACACTAACCTGCCTTAAGTTTGCTAAAAAAATCTTATTCGAATACAGAAAATGTGTTATTCAGTTGTTTAAGTGAGTATGCAGTATATATATCGTACATGAATGTTGGATGTATGGTTATCAGTGGTGACTGATACACCGTTTATGCCCATTCTAAAATTATATGCCATCAATTTGCAATGTTTTGCCCTACAGAGGTGGACTACACAATCAGCAAAAAGAACATGACATTCCAAGTAAATCCATTCGTTTCAATCAAATTATAAGATGTTTTAGTTTTTTAGATATATTGTTGCCCAAGGACTACTGCAGAATTGGAGGCACATGTAGCTGATACATCTCTTATGTCTGCTGATGCACCTCGTGTGCTTGCTGATACTGTACTGGATATATCTGGTGGGGAGCGTGCTTCTATTGAGGCAGATGAAGCAAAGGAACTACTTAGTCCACTTACCAAACCAGGGAATTCATATAAAAGAATTTGCTTTAGCAACAGGAGCTTTGGTATTGGTGCTGCTAATGTTGCTGGTCCAATTCTTGATTCAGTTAAGAATCAGCTCACAGAGGTTGACATCTTAGATTTTGTGGCAGGAAGGTCTGAGGATGAAGCCCTTGATGTGATGCGCATATTCTCCAAAGCATTAGAGGGTTCTGTCCTGAGATATCTGAACATCTCTGACAATGCTTTGGGTGAGAAGGGTGTCAGGGCATTCAGTGAGCTCCTGAAATCACAGGAATCCCTGGAAGAACTATATGTGATGAATGATGGCATATTAGAGGAAGCTGCGAAAGCTCTATCTGAGCTTATTCCTGCAACTGAGAAGATTAAGGTTCTCCACTTCCACAACAACATGACGGGAGATGAAGGTGCTATGTATATTGCTGAGATGGTTAAGCGTTCTCCGAATGTAGAGAGTTTCAGGTGCTCAGCAACAAGGATAGGATCTGATGGTGGAGTCGCATTGTCTGAGGCATTAGGGACATGCACTCGCCTGAAGAAACTTGATCTCAGGGACAACTTGTTTGGTGTTGATGCAGGGTTAGCTCTCAGCAAAACCCTTCCAAAGCTTCCTGATCTTGTTGAGCTTTATCTCAGTGATCTCAATCTTGAAAACAAGGGTACTATAGCAATTGCCAAAGCCCTCGAACAGTCAGCACCGCAGTTGGAGGTCCTTGAAATTGCTGGAAATGAAATAAATGCCAAAGCAGCCCCAGATTTGGCTAAGTGCCTAGCGGCAATGCAATGTTAAGTTATGCCTACTGCAGATTGGTTTGATGTAATACATGCTGCAGATACTGTTGAAGATGCTACCAAAATATTACAATCATGTCAGAGCTTATGATAATACGCTCATTACAAAAAAATTTGGCGTCCACAGGATTACTCTGAAAGGCGGAAGAAAGGTGCAGAATCACATCATTGTTGCATTACTCTTATTTAGTCTGTAAATGCATGTCATATGTGATAGTTTTTTTTTCTAATTTTGTACAGGTTCGCTTTGTTGTGATGGGAAATATGTTTTGCATTGAGCAGCGAATTCCTCGTATGACTTAAAGGGTTCTACACAAGTCCAATCAACCAAAAAGCAAAATATAAATGAGAACGCAACACTGAAGGACCTTGACCTATCATATGTTTTTCATGTCGATAAACCATGGCGGGACGCACTTTTCAGGTAAGCTGATGATCAGTTGCTCCCTTTGTTTTTCTAACACCTTAATAGTCTTTTGGTAGTATATACTTGTACTTCTACTAGGTTCACTGTCTGACCCTTTTTTACAGAAAACATCTGATATTATTTATTTAATCACAAGTGCTCTCACTGTAAAAATACAAGAAAAATAAAAGTAATAATAAATACAAACTGTAGAAAGTAAGGTACTTATGATAGATTTCTACTGTAGAAATGATCATAGTGGGTTAATGATTATTGTTTCTTCTAATGTTCTTTTATCACACAAGAGGAGCATACCCGTGAGGTGAACAACAGTTAGTTTGATAGGGAAGTTATGAAGGCACTGTCATCAAGTGACCCCCCACTTCTGACTCAAACAGAATCAGATGAAGAGTTAACTGGTGATGACTATGCATGGTTAGTATATTTTTTGGATGCATTTGTCATAACATACACACACCGATCAACATGTTTAGTCCTTGCCTGAAGAAAGAGATCTTTTCCTTTGAGAAGTACAATCCTCAGATATGTCGTTTTCATTCATTCAAGTCTTTTAAGCCTAACTTCACTAAATGACACAACATATTTGTTGACACTCTAAAAGTGTTGTCTCCCTTAAAGTTAGTTAAAAATGCTCAAATAATCTGTTAGAAAAGGTGAAAGCCCATTTTTTCCTTAGCATGTTGCTTCTTGTTTTTCTACTGAATCTTTCATATTGTAGACTCATAAAATCATCTTATGCAAATTCTTTAGCTTGAGAAGGACCTTAAGGAACAACAGGTTGTGCATGGTGAGGTGGAAAACACTTTAGGACCTGGTTCTATCAACTTGGCATTAGAGAATCCAATACCAAAGGTAATTGTTTTTCATCGAATAACTATTGTTAGTCTGCACTTGCCCCAAATTTTTATTACTCATCATAGGATTGGAGAACTATTCATATGATTGGAGCTGAAAGCAATCTACTTGATATTGTCTCTAATTCTATTGCCACATCTATAACTTAATCCCTTTTGTGCTAATTCATGCCTTGACATAGCTGAAATTTTGGCCACTGTTTTTAGATATACCTTTTGTGCAGTTAAATGCATCGACCTCACTGTTTTTAGTTATACCTTTTGTGCAGTAATTCTAATTTTAGTCTGTGATATAGGTAATCTGTGTTAATGGCAATGATAGTGGACCAATCTCGTGCAACAGTAACTCTCGCTGACCACTGCTGTCAGTTATGGACTTGCTACCAGGGCCCCATCAATTTTCGTATATTTGTGAAGATGGACGGCAATGACCTGCATGTTGGCATGGCAAAATTGAAATGGGGGCATGCAGTGCAATGGGTGGGCTACGTAAGGTGTTGGTTGTGTGCTGACGAAATCTGGTCGAAGCCGTCCTAATCCAGAATCATTTAGGGAGATGCTGAGTTGACATGTTTGAATGACCTTTTTTTATAGATATAGTACGTATGTCTATGGGACTGGGAGGAACCATATGCATGTACTGTAAATCATATAAGTCTCCATCCTAAACAAATATATTTAGGTAACCGCGAGGACCCATGAGATGCATATACGTTTCTTTTGAACAATTCATCTCATGGGTTTTGAACGCAACATGATTATGTATGTTAACATTAGACAAGCCAATTCCTTCAAAAAAATGTCATACAAGGCAAGGCATTTCTGGTGGCACTTGATGCGCGTCCTCATTTTAAGCATCGCGGATAGAATATAACCACATGTTCTGCTTGCTCATCGATGTGTCTAATTCAAAGGAAAAGTCCTACAATGGTTGGACATTTCCTTTCTTGAATATTGTGTTTCTAGGTTTGTTGCATGCACATATCCCTGCTATCCATATTCTCATAGCTCTAGCCTTTGCCACTCTCCATGCGTCCTCATGTGAAGCCACTCGTCTGTCCCTATCGCGACCGTGTAAAGGCAGACAGATCTTCATTGTTGTTCTTGGCCTGCTGCTGTAGCACTTGGACAGGCGGACGAACCTTCACTACTGCAGACACTGACTTTAACGATCATGAGTTGAAAACTTGTGCTCTCACCGTGCCCGTCGCCTTAGCCTAAGCCCGTTGGAGGCTCGCAATTTTTGTTAAATGGCATCGCACGGACTAGTACTAGTGAGTTTATATGATTGAAACGAGAGAGACGTGAGCGCTCGCGGTGACACGACACAGCCCACGAGGCGCGCGTGCGTTGCGATGCGAGGCGTCCACGTCAGACGTCACCCCGGGTTCCGCCCTGCGGCCCGCAGCCCGTCACGTGCGCCGGATGCACGGTGGCCGCGCCCGCACCGATCCGTTCTCTTCGGGTTATCCGCGCCGAGATTGCCACGTGGCTGGCGCACAGCCCCCGAGGGGGGAGAGAGAGAAGCTCCCTCCCGGCTGGCCGGGTTCGCCGCTCCGGTTTCCCGCTCCCGCGGACTCCACCAGTGCGAAGTTCAATCCAGTTTGCTGTCCAGCCTCTCAGTCCCGCCATCCGGCCCTCGCGTTGGCTCCCTGCGCAAGGTCCACGCGGACCATCCCGCAGCTGCTCGGGCCCCGCGCTGCCTAACGGTGCACGAACCACGCCCACGCGGCACGCGGCTGAGCCCCACGCCGTCGGCAGCGTATGGCGGTTCCCCCACGTCCGTCCCGACGCCGTGCCAACGTCCCCTCCCTCCGCGCTCGCTGCCACGCCGGCCCCACTTATGCTTAGAGCGCGCTGACCCACGCGTCAGCGTCCGGCAGCGTATGTGTCAAGGGGTGGGGTACATTTATTTTTATCACACATTATATATACACATTATGTAATGGAAATTAAATCCCCACGCGGCCGTCGTTTGCCCCCTCCCTCCCCACCTGCACCATCACCAACACCAACCAACAGGTGGCGAGAGCGAGAGCGAGAGCAAAGAGCTGAGCGGGACGGAGCAGCTAGCGCTAGGGATAACACACACCCACCACCATGGCGACGCCCGGAGAGCAGCCGGCGGAGGTCGTGTCCGTCGAGATGCCCGCACCCGACGGGTGGACCAAGAAGGTAGGGGGTCATGACGACCTGCTGCCCGCCCGCCTGACTGCCTGTCTCTCTGCTCGCTCGCTCGCTCGAGTTGCCTCGTCCGCGTCCAATTCGGGGGTCAATAAGCTTCCGGGGAGCGGAATTCCGGTTCCCGGCCGCTAATTCGCGCCGAGCTCTAGGGTTCCCGCGGTGCCTGTCTGGCGTTCGAGAGCCTCCCAGTTCCGGATTTGGGGCTCTAGGGTTTGCGAGGCTGCCCCCGGCCTACCACCGCCATCCAGCTGGGATTCGTGGCCCCGTGAGGTTCCGGACCTCGATTTCAGCTCGGAGTAGGTGCGTGCGGAGCTCGGCCACGAGGCCCACGACTGCTTGAGCTCTCTGCTCCGTGTTGGGTGTAGGTCCATAGGTGAGCTACGGACCCCATGCCCGGTCCGTACTGTGAAGATTCGTAACTGGGGCGCTCCGCGCTCGATTAGGATTAGGGACTGTCGGGGGGCTAGCTGAACCGGGGGAAGATTCCTAAATCTGGCCGTGATATGTCGCTGTTTACTTTCTTTGTTTGCTCGCTGCACTACGTTTGCTGCTAGTGTCTTGCTACTTGTAGGCTGGGGCTCTTGCAATTAGGGTGGTAGGGTTTGGCCCATCGGTTTCCAAATTTCATATTGGTCATTTGATGATTGGTTAGGAGTTACAGCCCTTTCGTTTGGACTGAAATGCTGCAGTTCCTTTTTCGTACGGAAGGTATTACTTCAGATTTAGGCGGTTGATTCTGCTTGAGTAGTTGTGTGCTTTGTAGTGAGGCTGGAATGGGGAATCCCCTTCAGCTTGGAGCTGATTCTGCCTGAGTAGTTGTGTGCTTGTAATGAGGCTGGAATGGGGAATCCCCTGTGGCTTAGAGCTATAGCAAACGCTGCCAATAGGAGCTTTAGCCTACCCATTTCGAGTTGGACTTTGTTTTCTTTATGATAGGTTATATGATCCAGTGTTTTCTTCTGTTTCGGCTTGAAATGCTTCATCCATTACTTTAGATTAGTGGTTGATGTTAATTGAGTAGCAGTATGTTCGTAGTGAAAGCTGGAATGGGGAATCTCCTGCAGCTTGGAACTTTGGCAATCAGCCAGTCACTTCTACTAGAGCTTTAGCCCCTGATTTCTAATTGGATCTTCGATTGTTCGTTATTAGATGGTGGGTTAACTTTTTTTCGTTCTGACTTCCAATGCTTCAGCAATTACTTCGGATTCAGGTGGTTAGCATTGCTTTACTAGTAGTGTATGCGTAGAGAATCTGGAATGGAGAATGTTCTGCAGCTTTAAGCTGTTGATTTGCTGGTAATTGGGGTTTGTCCTACACAATTCCAGTTTGATGTTGATTATTAGATGATCTGTGCTTAGTGAATCTGGTCATATCATGGTCTGTGAGTTTAATTTTACTGTGGACGAACCATTCGATGACAACAACAGGGGTTTTGTACGAAGGATACAAGAATATGAAGTTAAGGAGGCACTAAAAAGGATGAAGGTAGGAAAGGCGATGGGCCCTGATGGTATCCCTATCGAGGTATGGAGATGCCTTGGAGACATAGCGATAGTATGGCTGGCTAAGCTTTTCAACACCAACTTTCGGACAAACAGAATGCCCGACGAGTGGCGGCGGAGGACGTTAGTACCAATCTTCAAGAACAAAGGAGATGTTCAAAGTTGTACTAATTACCGTGGAATTAAGCTCATGAGCCATACAATGAAGCTATGGGAAAGAGTCATTGAACACCGCCTGCGGAAGATGACGAGCGTGACCCAAAATCAGTTTGGTTTCATGCCTGGGAGATCAACTATGGAGGCCATTTTCTTACTAAGACAACTTAAGGAGAGATTCAGAGAACAAAAGAAAGACCTGCATATGGTCTTCATAGACTTGGAGAAGGCTTATGACAAAGTACCTAGGAGTGTAATGTGGTGGGCCTTGGAAAAACACAAAGTATCAATAAAGTACATTAATCTTATTAAAGATATGTACACTAATGTTGTGACAAGTGTCCGAACAAGTGATGGAGACACCGATGACTTTCCAATTAACATAGGACTACATCAAGGGTCGGCTTTGAGCCCTTATCTTTTCGCTTTGGTGATAGATGAGGTCACAAGGGACATACAAGGAGATATACCGTGGTGTATGGAGATGCCTTGGAGACATAGCGATAGTATGGCTGGCTAAGCTTTTCAACACCAACTTTCGGACAAACAGAATGCCCGACGAGTGGCGGCGGAGGACGTTAGTACCAATCTTCAAGAACAAAGGAGATGTTCAAAGTTGTACTAATTACCGTGGAATTAAGCTCATGAGCCATACAATGAAGCTATGGGAGAGAGTCATTGAACACCGCCTGCGGAAGATGACGAGCGTGACCCAAAATCAGTTTGGTTTCATGCCTGGGAGATCAACTATGGAGGCCATTTTCTTACTAAGACAACTTAAGGAGAGATTCAGAGAACAAAAGAAAGACCTGCATATGGTCTTCATAGACTTGGAGAAGGCTTATGACAAAGTACCTAGGAGTGTAATGTGGTGGGCCTTGGAAAAACACAAAGTATCAACAAAGTACATTAATCTTATTAAAGATATGTACACTAATGTTGTGACAAGTGTCCGAACAAGTGATGGCGACACCGATGACTTTCCAATTAACATAGGACTACATCAAGGGTCGGCTTTGAGCCCTTATCTTTTCGCTTTGGTGATAGATGAGGTCACAAGGGACATACAAGGAGATATACCGTGGTGTATGTTTTTTGCCGATGATGTGGTACTTATTGAGGAGAGGAGTGGTGTTTCACAAAAGTTGGAATTGTGGAGGCAGACGCTGGAAGCAAAAGGTTTTAGGCTTAGTAGGTCTAAAACAGAGTATATGAAGTGTGATTTCAGTGCCATAGGGTACGAGGATGGTAGTCTTGATGGGCAAGTGGTACCCAAGAAAGACACTTTTCGTTACTTAGATCAATGCTTTAGAAGGAGGGAGACATCGACGAGGATGTCAGTCATAGAATTAAAGCTGGATGGTTGAAGTGGCGGCAAGTTGCGGGTGTCTTATGCGACCCCCGGGTGCCACACAAACTGAAAGGCAAATTCTACAGGACAGTAATCCGGTCGGCTATGTTGTATGGAGTAGAATGTTGGCCCACTAAAAGATGACATGTCCAACAACTAAGTGTGGCAGATATGCGTATGTTGCGCTGGATATGTGGCCACACAAGGAGAGATCGAGTCCGGAATGATGATATACGAGAGAGAGTAGGAGTGACGCCAATTGAGGAGAAGCTTATGCAACATCGTTTGAGATGGTTTGGACATATCCAACGAAGACCTAAAGAGGCACCAGTGCATATCAGAATAATTAGGCGTCCCGAGAATGTGAAGAGAGGTAGAGGTCGACCAACCTTGACGTGGACAGTGGCTGTGAAGAGGGACCTGAAGGAGTGGAATATTGATAAAGAGCTCGCCGTGGATAGCAAGAGGTGGAAGTGTGCAATTCACGTACCAGAACCCTGATTTGTAGTTTCGCTTTTTCTCCTTAATCGTTTGACCTTTTCTTGTGCCCCTTTAGATCTTGCTGGTTCTTGTGGGTTTTATCTCTTTTTATGTGTTTTCCCGTTTCGTCGTTTTTCGGTTCTCCTTTGCCTTTGTCTCCCTTTTCTTTTCTTTGGGGTTGAGCTCTGAGGTTTTCATATGGGGTTTCATCTCTAGCCTACCCCAACGTGCTTGGGACAAAAAGGCTTTGTTGTTGTTGTTGTTTGTTGTTAGTTCCAGTATTGCTAGACCAAGTGCTTATTGAGCTATTTCATGCAAGAAATGAAAGCTTGATGCAACAGAACACGGTGCTGCCACATTAATATGAGCTCCATCTGATCAGATGTACATGTAATATCACATGAATGCCCACCTGAAAATCTTAAATACTCAAGCTTTGAGTTTACGCTGTTATTTTTTCATTATCGGATGTATTTTTATGGTTGTTTTAGTATCCTTTTTCAACAGGATGACAGAAAAGTGCCAAACAAACTTATTAGCCTAGGAGATACCTGTTCTGCATAGTTTAATATTATTAGTTTTTATTCCTAGCTGGAGACTGATGGTGCTTCATAGGATTTACTGTTGGTATTCTGCATTATTGGTTGTTGGGATGCATTGTTTCATGCTATTATTGGCTGCAATATCTTGTTCTCTATTGGAGGGAAGCATTGAATATCTCAGACAGTTGATATAACTTGTGGTCTAGGTGTCTAGCATGATCTATTTCTATTTTTAGCTGGGCAAAACCGAATTTTGAATGCTGGATAAAGTTCAATGTTGGAATCATCTAAAAACAGGCTTTTATCTGGAAATAGTTCTTGTGGATTGCACCTTTAATGCCTTATGTTACCGCGTTAGTTTGACCATTTAAGATGACGTTCTAATTCTTGTTGGTTACCTATTTTTTATTTGGTTATTAACTGTTTGCATGCTTATCCTTCTGCTGGTCACATAGCAACCGGACACGTGGTGTTCCTAAATCAGCCACTAGGTTGGCTCTTGTTTGTTGTTGTGTTGAATTTTTGTTATTGTTCAAACTTCCTAATACCAATAGATGTTATGATCAATTTTCTTGCATTATTTTGTGCACATTTCTATTTTTTGTTGGTTTTGCATCTCTGTTATGTTTATTAAATTAGTTTCTATATAATGTGATGTTCAAAATTAACAACATATTTATTAACGGAAATGTATCTGAAGTGGGTGGTAAGGGTTTTAGAACACTGTATAACCCTGCTTTAGAGTTTGCTAAGGCATTCAAATTCTCCATTATAAGGCCGTTATTTTATTTCTGGTGATGACCTTCTACGAAACTAATTTTGCTAGTTAGGGCAACGACTAATATGTAAGCAGGTATTAGGTGCAAGTGTGCAAGTAGATATTTTGATCTGTTAGATCTAGATCCAACGGTATGTCATATTTAGCACTTAAACCCTTCCACCACCACCTGGTATAGCTTTATAAAAAACCCCTAACAAACCACAATTGTACCTACCGTTGGATTCAGGTCTAACAGACCAAAAAGTCTGCTTGCAAGCTTGCACCTAGTATCTGCTTGCATATTAGTCGTTGCCGCTAGTTAGATACCAACAAAGCAGTATCGCTTCTATTAAGCTGTGAGATTAACTGTTTTTCCTGTCCATTTCTGTAACCATTGTGAAAATCAATCTGCTAGTGGTGACACCTTATCTCTGGTAAGCTGTCTCATAAGTTTCACACTAATATTCATATGAAATCTTGAGTGGGTTGAAATTGGTTTCTGGCTAATTTTCCATTTACTTTAGCCACTTTTTTTGGTCGTTTGAGTCACATTGACTGTAGTGCAAAAATAAAGTAACTGTCTTTCTGCTTCTTAGGTCACTAAATCTGAAAGCACTTCCTGTTGAGTCTAGGTTCTGCCTGTTTTCAAGTTCTATTCCTGTTAGGGCAATGCCTAGTACTTGGCACAGTTAGCATACTTCCAATATAGTTCATGTGAGAGGAAGATGCAACTGATTATGATGGTGAAAACCAAGAATGTAATATGAAGCTAAAACTCTAATACTATCTCTGTATCAGTGTAACTGTCCTGTTCTTCTTTGTTGATTGTGATGCATTTGACTGTCTCTAAGCATTCTGCCTTTTACCCACCTGTGCCCTAGTCGTTCTTCTGCTTTGCGATATTTACATCAGTACAGTTTTCCCACGCGTTGTTAATGTGTACCTGGTTGTGGAGCCAGCAGTTTTCCCAGTTAGTGGTGCCTCTGTTGTTCAATACGTAATCCTCTGTTAATGACTACCTGATTATGATGAATATCTGAACATTAGGTGGTCCTGAGGCTATTACCATTCCACAAAACATTGTTTTCCTAGTAGCATGTCCATGTGTTCCCCTATCTTTTTTTCCCTAATGTTTCAAAGGAATACTTCTCCTTTTCTCTTTGCAAGGAATTACAAAGAGCTGTTAGTAGGCACACATTTCTTTCATTAGTTAATGTGTATTTTATGGGGATATCTGATTGGGAACTAATATACTTTCCTTTTTAATGTTACAGTTTACTCCCTTGAGAGGGGGGAGATCTGAGATTGTTTTTGTTTCACCAACTGGCGAGGAAATTAAGAACAAGAGGCAATTAAGTCAGTACCTAAAGGCACACCCTGGAGGCCCTGCTGTTTCAGAGTTTGATTGGGGAACTGGTAGATACCTTGGACTACCATTCTGTTATTTCTTTAGATCTCTGGCTCTAATACAAATGTGGATGGCTTTAGAAGTCTTGTCTTCTCTATCTAAAATGCTTTGCAAACAGGTGATACCCCAAGGCGTTCTGCTCGTATTAGTGAGAAAGTCAAGGTATTTGATAGCCCAGAGGGCGAGAAGATCCCGAAGCGCAGCAGGAACTCCAGTGGTAGGAAGGGTAAGCAGGGGAAGAAGGAAACCCCTGAGACCGAAGAAGCCAAAGATGCTGAAACTGGCAAGGAGGCAGAGGAGGCCCCAAGCGAAGATGCCACAAAGGAGACTGATGTGGAGATGAAGCCTGTTGAAGAGGCGAAGGGGGCCTCTGCTGAAACAGAAGATGCTGACATGGCTGATGCTCCTGCACCAGCACCAATGGAAGAAGATAAGAAACAAACTGAAGAACCGGCAGAAACTATTGCAGCTCCTCCTGTGCCATCGGAGGAGAAGAAAGAAGATGTCAAGCCAGCTGAGCCTGAAGCTGCAGCAAGCAACCCAACTGAGGATTCGGCCCTTGCTCCTGCTGAACCTGCTGCTGTTGCTGCTCCAGCTGCTGAGACCAAATCAGACGCCGAGCCTGCTGCTGTTGCTGCTCCAGCGCCTGATACCAAATCAGACGCCGAGCCTGCTGCTGTTGCTGCTCCAGCGCCTGAGACCAAATCAGACGCCGAGCCTGCTGCTGTTGCTGCTCCAGCGCCTGAGACCAAATCAGACGCCGAGCCTGCTGCTGTTGCTGCTCCAGTTCCTGAAACGAAATCAGATGCTGAGCCTGCTGCTGATGCTGCTCCAGTTCCTGAGATGAAATCAGAGTCCGAGCCTGCTGCTGTTGCAGCTCCAGCGTCTGAAACCAAATCAGACGCCGAGCCTGCTGCCGTTGCTGCTCCAGCGCCTGAGACCAAATCAGATGCCGAGCCTGCTGCTGCTGCTGCTGCTCCAGTGCCTGAAACCAACTCAGATGCTGCTGCTACTGATCCAGCACCTGGAACCAAGGCCACTGCCGCCGATCCAGCACCTGGAGCTCCAGCAGAGAACTCCACCGACAAAGACGGAAGCCAGGAGAGCCAGCCCGTGAACAATGGACAGCTGCCGCACTCGACGGTGAAGTGCACCTGAAGCCGCAACGCCGGAAAAACCTGAACCCCTTCTGGCGCCGTGTATCTCATTTAGGAACAAACATTCGCATTCGCATTGTTATCAGTTAAAAAGTCTATGGAACGGTAAGCATGTTAATTAGTCAGTCTGACGCTGCTGGGTGACAGGTTGGTAATTAGGCTCTGCATTTAGCTGTTTTGTATGGCTGCTGTCGCCGCCATACATGTATCATCTTCTTGTGGTTGTATGGTACCTAACCGCGTAAGCATATTAACCTTAGGCCATGTATTAATTACTCTGCTCTAATGTTTGTATGTGTATTGTCAAACTTGCAGAACTAGTTGCATGCATGAAAAATAATAAGTGTGTCTGGGTATCTATGGGTGCGGGGTACCCATCTCCGCACCAGCGCACCCAGCCAGAAACAGCAGTTTGTTTGGATCTAATCAGAACCCGATGCTATTTGCTGGATGTGATGCTGATGCCTCTCTGAATTCGTGTGGCTGCTCGCGGCTGGAATGGATGTTTCTCTACTTTCTTCCATTCTATATACTGTTATGCTAGTACAAAACAATGCTTCTACTTTACATCTTGTACCCCGGAATCTGCTGAGGAGTAAACAGTAGCAGCTCAGGACAGCGGGGCAACGGCCAAAGGCTTGGCGGCGGCGGCAACGGGGGTGGTCACCGGCGGCGAGCGGCACACGGGACACGTCGGGTGCAGCCGCAGCCACCGGTCGACGCAGCGCTGGTGGAAGGCGTGCGCGCACTGGGGCAGAACGCGGAGCACGTCCCCGGGGGCGTACTCGCCCAGGCACACCGCGCAGCACGCCCTGGTGGCCGCCTCCTCGTCGCCGTACACCACCTTGGGCAGCGCCCGGAGCGCGGCCTCGTCGAGCCCCGCCTCGACGTCCTCCACGCCGCCCACGAACACGGCGGTGACCGTGCGGCGGTGTGCGCGGCGGGCCTCGTCGTCGTCCCTCCGGCGCGCGGGCGCGGCGCGGCGGGAGCACGCGCGGAGCAGGGCGGCCACGGTGACCACGGCCAGCACGCTGACGACGGCGAAGGCGGCCTCCAGCCTCACCATCCCGCGGCGGTCGAGTGATCGAGCTTGGCTGGCTGCCCGGCGAGGCGATGCTCCGCGTTGCGTGCGATGCGATTGGGGTGGGGGTGACGGAGGGAGGTGGCGCTCTGCTCAGTGGTTGCTTGTGTGGATGGGGTCGCATGGCCGGGACATGCCCTGATGGCACCCGGCGACAGTGACGTCGTGAAGTGACGCAGAATCTACACCTTCATCATCACTAGTCCTCCTGCGCAGTTGAACCGAGTCTCAAACTTTGGAAATTATTATATAGTTTGTAAGCTTCAAGGATTATAGGCTCATGTATAGCCGCAAACATCGTTGCAACTTGCAAAAAACAAAAAAAAAACGATTTCTTTTGCCCGAACATGCGTCAAGCGTGACATCGCGCGCTGAACGAACAGGCTATTTATCCGCCTTGTTTAGGGCGGAAGTGGGAGTACAGGTGGAGCTAACTTGGTGCCACCGTGGGCCCTAAACCACCCTTAATTTTATTTTATTTTAAGCTAAACCGTAACAGATAAGCTGTCAAAATCACGAAGGTCGCACGCCGTGGGTTCCAGGGGGGCATTGTGACCGCCTGGGACAGCGCCGTGTTCAGCCTTGCGTCCAGCATTTCACGCCCTTACTCCCTTACCACCACGCTCAGCTCCCCCCTCACAAACACAGCCCTCACCATCACAAACGTCTACGCTCCGTCCAACCACCAAGAATCCCCAGCCTTCCTTGCTGAACTTGCAGACCTCCTCCCCAGCATCTCAGGTCCCTGGCTGTTGGTCGGCGACTTCAACTTGCTGCGAGGCGCTGCCGACAAGAACCAGGGTCACCTAGATAATCACCTTTGCTCCCTGTTCAATAACACTCTAGACCGCCTCGGTGTGGTCGAACTCCAACTTCAGGACTGCCTCTTCACTTGGTCGAACATGCGATCGGCTCCCACTCTGGCTCGGCTTGATCGAGCCTTTGTCAACAACGACCACACCTCTTCCTTCCCCTCCACCTCCCTCACCACCCTCCCCAGGCTTGCGTCCGACCACAAGCCTCTGCTAGTCTCCATGTCTACCTCCATCCCAAAATCTCGAATTTTCAGGTTTGAAAACGCCTGGCTGCACCATCCACTTTTCCTCCCTGAGGTCCTCCCTGCATGGCACCTGGAGGCCCCCTGTCCCGACGCGGCTGGCCGGCTCGCAGGTAAACTCAAGCGCGTGCGCGCTGCTGCTAAGCGCTGGGCTAGGCAGCACAAAATACCCCCCTCCCTAATCCCAAACTGCAGGTTTCTAATTCTTCTTCTCGACTGCCTGGAGGAGCACAGGCGTCTGTCGCCCCCTGAACTGTAGGTCAGAACAGTCTGCCGAGAGCGCCTGGTTTTAGCCATCAAAACAAAAGCAACTTTCTGGAAACAGAGAAGCAAGCACCGTGCGATTGTCGAGGGGGACGCGAACACTGCCTTCCATCATGCCATCGCGACGCACCGAATGCGCCAAAATCAGATTACAACCATCTCTGTTGGAGGCTGTGATCTGTCCAGCCACGCCAGCAAGAGTGCTGCTGTCACAGACTACTTCAGGGATCTCATGAGTTGCAAACACCGCGTCAGATGGGATTTCAGCTTGAACACACTCTACAGCGACTGTCCCCGTGCCAGTTCTGTGTTGGACGCTCCGTTCCTACAGTCTGAGGCCAAAAATGCTGTGCGTATGATGAATAAAAACAGCGCGCCGGGGCCCGATGGTTTTGGTCCCAGCTTCTACCTCGCCGCCTGGGACACGGTCTGCCCCCAAATTCTACAGCTACTTGCAGAATTCTACACTGGGAATATTCAGCTGAGCAGAATCAACCGCGCCTTTGTTGTCCTTTTGCCAAAAAAAACAACGCCGCTGGCTGTCAGTGATTACCGCCCTATCTGCCTTCAAAATTGCAGCGTGAAGATCATCTCCAAAATACTCACCTCCCGGCTGCAACGTGAGATTCACAACTTTATTTCGCCAGATCAAACTGGTTTCCTCAAGGGCAGGTCAATCTCTGAAAATTTCGTGTACGCACTCGAGCTCATCCAGTGCTGTCACAAGAGGAGGGCCCCTGCCATCGCGCTTAAGCTGGACTTCGCTAAGGCATTCGACTCCGTCCACTGGGATGCTCTGCGCTGTGTTCTGCGCGCTCGTGGTTTCAGCGAACGCTGGCAAGATTGGATTGATCAGCTACTCCATACATCATTGACTTCGGTACTGCTCAATGGTTGCCCAGGACCGTGGTGGAGCTGCAGCAGGGGCCTCCGGCAGGGCGACCCGCTGTCTCCGTATCTTTTCTTGTTGGTTGCGGACGTCCTGCAAACCCTCATCAAACGGGACGGCCAGGTGAAACACCCACTTACGCCAGCGGAACCCTGTGCTGTGCTGCAATACGCGGACGACACTATGATTGTGATGGAAGGGGATTCGGTCAGCGTGCGTGCCTTGAAACAGCTACTGGACAGCTTCAGCTCGGCGACCGGTCTGTGCATAAATTTTCAGAAAAGTGTACTGGTTCCAATTCACATGGGAGAGTCTGCTGTTCAGAATTGTGTGTCTTTGCTCGGATGCAGACGTGAAGGTTTCCCACAAACATATCTAGGTCTCCCTCTCTCCCTTACAAAAATTAAGCTTCCAACCCTTGTTCCTTACATGGCAAAAACTGATAAATATTTGTCGGGGTGGCAAGCCGCTCTCCTCAATCCAATGGGCCGCCTGGTGCTGATTAACTCGGTCCTGGACAGTCAGCTTGTCTACATCATGAGTTCCCTCCAACTGTTACCAGGATTCGTGAAGAAAGTGGACAGCAAACGCCGCTCTTTCTTGTGGTCTGGGAAGGACAGTTGTGCAGGTGCAAAATGCTTGGTGGCCTGGGATAAAGTCTGCTTGGATAAGGATGAAGGGGGACTGGGCGTCACCGATCTGATGACGAGGAACACCTGCCTCCTCCTCAAATTGCTCCATAGGCTCTTCACCGCTGTGGGCTCGTCCTGGGCTAGCTGGGCCAGGGGACGCGTCTGCCTGGCTACATTGACCGGTGACCTGTCTGGTAATCACTGGATGACTCTGCGCGCCCTGCTCCCCCTCTACAGAGCGATCACTACGTGCTCGATCAAAGATGGGCGGTCGACGGCTTTCTGGTTTGATGCCTGGCACGGGGAAGATGACCTGTCCACCCAATTCCCATCCCTCTTCAGTCACGCCAAGAACCCCGAGGTCAGTGTGCGCGATGTCTTGGAAGCTGGCCTTGCTGCACACCTCGTGCCGCGCCTGACCTCGCAAGCCGTCGCAGAGCGCGATGCACTACAGTTGGTCCTCGACGACGTGTCGCTGTCTGAGGCGTCGGATGTGCGTCACTGCCCCATTGCTGGCGCTGGAGGTAATCTACACACAGGGAGCCTCTACCGTGTCATGCGCTGTGGCGAGGGGATGCGCAGTGCTGAGGCTGTTTTTGTTTGGCGCAACCAGGCCCCGCCTCGGGTCTGTTTCTTTGGTTGGCTTGTCAACAACGGTCGCATCCAGTGCCGCGTTAACCTGGCCAGGAAACAAATTGTCCAAGATACCATGTGTGAGGTCTGTGGTCGAGCCCCCGAAGACACAGCGCACATCTTCCTCCACTGTGGCTTCGCTTCCAGTTTCTGGGGTGCTCTGGGAATTACGATTGCCTCAGACTGCAGCAACGTTCTGTTGAGCCTGCTTCGGCCGTCCGCTATCCCTGCGAAACACTACAACATGTTTATTCTCCTCTGTTGCTGGCAGCTTTGGAAGCGCAGAAATGCTGTGGTGTTCCGTGGGGAAAGATCCCCACTTGCGGCTACCATGCTGTTGTGCCGCTCTGAAGCCGGTTTTTGGAGGTCCAGGCTGCGGCATGAGGACCACCAGATCGTGGCTGCTTGGTGTCGCGTTTTACATGTAACGTAGCGTTACCATTTCGATGTAATCTATGTAATCCATATCCCCCCTTGCTGTACTATCAACTAGGCGATTTGGCCGCAATAAGCAATGCAATTCAGGTGGGGATCCTATCCCCCCCGGTGATATTCAAAAAAAAAAAAATTGACTTGCATCTACGACGGTTTCGTAAACATGAGTTGCCGTTCCGGCTTGTTTGGGAGGTATACGATTGTCAGAAACTCAGAATTCGAACTCAGACCTGAACTTGCATGCAAATGTCGTGGTGTCACCGGCTCTCTTACTCTTCTTGTTTACTCTAGAAAACAAGAAAAAAACATTGTCTCGTAGAAGGAGATGGTAGATCTGTGGTGGCACTGTGTTTTGTCTTCAATGTAATGCCGAAGCTCCCATCTATTGAAATAGAACAGAATTTAGAGATAGCAATGGGTACCCGCTACTCGAAATCTAGAGTGTTTTAACTCTATTAGGGCATATGTTTAGGCTAATTTTTTTACCCATGAGTTTGTTAATGGACTCAAATGGATATGTGGACATGCGTTTGTTCTTCCAGTGCCCATACCCACAAACCCATAGGTTTTTGAAATCCACCTTAAAATCAACATAACTTACAAATATGTCTCATAATATTATTAGTTGAATACGTTCTAGTTGAAATAAACTTCATGTAACAAAGTTTAAACTAAAATTAGTTATCGCTTGTTTTTATTAATATATTGACTATCATTCATATGATTAATTATTTTTTATGTTGATGTCAGTTTGTATGGAAAATCTATTGAGTACCCGAATCTACATGAGCATGGATTTGAGCAAAAATTTATATCTGTCTTGGGTATGAGATTTTAAGCAGGCATATATTTTGTGGTTTGTACCCATCGCTATCTCTAAAAGAACTTGTTGATAGACGTATTGTGTGTGTATCTATTGTTGGTAGGCAACCGTAACATGTACGGTTTCAGTATTTGACTAACAGGCTACATTAGATATGACTAGCATTGGATTGGTAGATTAAACTGTTATCTTGTTCTAAGGTTGTATGACTAGCTAGGACTAGAGGATCCAACTGATATCTTTTTCCATTATTGTAATTAAACTAATTAAGTATATGTCGATTCAGCCAATGCAAGCAATTATTGCATGAGATTATTTCTGCTTTCGTGATATATTTCGCACGATTACATCTGTGATCAACCCTTCAGCTATACGCGTGTCGTTGCCCAGGTAACGTAGGGATAGATAGCGGACGACGACGTGGCAGAGACGTGGACGACGATATGGATCTCGACCTTTTCGAACCACCTCTTTCTTCCGCGTGGGCACGCGATGTCGTCAAGCATGCCCTCTTCATATTGGCCGCGACAAGTCGAGGGCGGCTCCGCCGCTTCACCGTTCGGGCCGGGCCTTCCTCCGCGAGCTACGCCCGCGGGAGCCACCAGCGCTCGGACCACGGCCACGGCCACCACGGCGCGCGCCTCCTCGCCGTCTTCCTACAGGACACGGTGGGCGACAGATCCATCGTCGTCCACCGTGCCACGGCGCACTGGCTATCTATGCGTCGATGATGGCCTTTTGCGCTGGCCCCGTAAAGCCTCTTCATCCTCCCATGTGGCTAATGCTGCATCACTGTTAGACCATTTGATCAGCACTGGTTGAACAGATTTACCTCCCTTGACTACCACCATGCGATCAATTGCCTGCAATGGCACATGAAGATATTCCAAATCATTTGGTAGAACTGCACCAACCGGTCACTGAACGCTTGAGTTGGGAGACATGAACCACTGGGTGAATAGTTGAAGTACATGGTAACTGTAGCTTGTAAGCTACTTTGCCGACACGCGGAAGCACCATTTATGGACCGAAGAACTTGAAACTTAGCTTGTGATTGGCACGATGAGCCACTGATGACTGCACATAGGGTTGTAGCTTGAGATATACCATGTCACCTTCTTTGAATTCTCTTTCCGTACGTCCTTTGTCGGCCTGTGCTTTCATCCGTTGTTGAGCCCTCAACAAATTCTGTCGGATAAGCTTGACCATCAGCTCCCGTTGTTGCAACCAAGTCTGAAGATCCAACTGAGTTGATGCATCTGATATCTCCAGGCCAAGATGCCTAGGGGAACGTCCATACAATACCTCAAATGGGGGTCTCCCAAGCGAAGAATGGAAGTTGGTGTTATACCAGTATTCTGCCACTGATAACCACGACAACCACTTGGATGGGCAAGCATGAACGAAGCTGCGTAAAAAGGTTTACAAACACTGGTTGACTCGCTCAGTTTGCCCGTCAGTCTGTGGATGATACGAGGAACTCATCTTCAATGTTGTACCAGCCAATCTGAACAGCTCATGCCACAACCGACTGATAAATATTCGATCACGATCAGACACAATGGCAAAAGGGAGGCCATGGAGCTTATAGACTGAATCAAGAAATAGTTGAGCCACTTTCAATGCTGAATAAGGATGGAGCAAAGGTATAAAGTGAGCATATTTAGAGAAGGTGTCCACTACGACCAATATGTGTTTGCATTTGCAGACCGTGAAAGACCTACAACAAAGTCCAGACTTATCACATCCCAAGCTTGGTCTGGTACCGACAATGGTTGTAACAGAGCCGAATATTTGCTGCGATCAGATTTAGATTGCTGGCAAATAGAGCAAGAAGCCACATAATCCTTTATTGAATTCTTCATTTATGACCAATAAAAGAGTTGTTTGATTCGGCGATATGTCACAGGAAATCTGGAATGGCCTCCTATTGGACTGTCGTGCATGGCTGACATAATCTGAAGCTGGAGACTTGTATCATTACCAATCCATACTCTTCCCTTGTACCGAATAAGTCCTATCTTCAATGTATAATGTCCTGAAGCGTCTGGACTTATTGCCAGAGCAGTTAATAGCTTCTGAGCTTGGTCATCCCTGCTATAACTGTCCAAGACTTGCATCAACCAGTCGGGAGTAGCTGAAGAAATACTGAAGAGTTCAGACGTCGGGCGTCTAGACAATGCATCCGCAGCTGCATTGCCAGACCCCTTCTGATACACCACCTTATACTGAAGACCCAATAGCTTGGAAAACACACGTTGCTGCCATGGTGTTGTCAATTGCTGCTCAGTAAGGTGTGATAAACTTCGATGGTCGGAATAGATGATAAATTCAGAGGTCTGAAGATATTGGCGCCACTTTTCTATTGCTAGCAAAATTGCAAGATACTCCTTTTCATATGTTGATAGTCCTTGATTTTTGACGCCCAAAGCTTTGCTCGCATATGCTAAAGGGTGATTATCCTGCAGTAGCATTGCCCCAATGCCTTCACTCGAAACATTTGTTTCAATGGCAAAGGGTTTATCAAAATTTGGAAGTGCTAGGACAGGAGCTGAAGTAAGTGTCTGTTTCAGTGTTTGGAAAGCTGTGTCATGCACTTGTGTCCACACAAACACTACTGCCTTTTTTAATAAATCAGTAAGTGGACGAGCAATGACCCCAAAGTTCTTAACAAATTTCATGTAATACCTTGCCAAGCCCAGGAATCCTCTAAGCTCCTTGCAATTCATAGGTACCGGCCAAGAAGAAACGCTTCTATTTTTGTTGGATCAGTAGCCACGCCATGCTTACTGATAACATGACCAAGATATGCGATCTGTTGCTTGGCAAAAGCACACTTTGAAAGCTTGATAAACCACTGTTCTATATATAATATGTGAAGAACTTGTGCCACATGCTGCATATGATCTTCACACGTTTTGGTGTATATCAATATGTCATAAAAAATACTAGAACACATTTCCTTAGTAATGGAGCCAAAGTAGAATTCATAGCACTCTGAAACGTGGCAGGAGCACCTGACAATCCAAAAGGCATAACCTTAAATTCAAAATGCCCATGATGGGTTTGGAAAGCAGTCTTATGTTGGTCCTCTGGATGCATGCGAATCTGATGAAATCTAGCTCTCAAATCTAGAGTAGAGAACCATGCTGCTCCATGTAATTCATCCAAGAATTCATCAATAATAGGTATAGGATATTTTGTCTTGATTGTCAAGGCATTCAAATGTCGATAGTCAACACAAAATCTATATGTGTTGTCTTTCTTCTTCACCAATATGACAGAAGATGCAAACTCACTATGACTGTGTTGGATAGTTCCAACCTGCAACATTTCTGTAACTTGGGCTTCAATCTCATTCTTAAGAGTAGGAGCATACCTATAAGGTCTCATCTAGACTGGTCTAGCTCCAGGAATTAAAGGAATTTGGTGGTCACCCTCCCTAACAGGAGGCATACCCTTTGGTTCTTCAAAAACTGTAGGGTATTCAAATAGAACAGCTGTAATATCATCAGGCAACTCATCCAAAACTGCTTGTTCTTTGTCGGACGGATCCTGTAGACTGCACACTTGAACGACAGCTATCTGCATTACAGAGGACTTAATGCCATGTAAGGTAACTGTTGAATTCTTAAGAGGAATAGTCAGCCACTTCTGGGACCAATGAATCAACATAGGGCTATGCTTCTCTAACCAATCCATTCCAACAATCAGATCATAATTGGATAATTGTAATACTTTTAGTGTGGAAGAAAATGGAACACCACTGATAGACCAATCAGCATTCACTAACTGATGATGGCATGAAAGATGCGACCCATTTGTCACATGCACTTGTAAGGGACTGTCTATAGAAGTAACTCCCATCAAACTGGCAGCCACAACAGCACTAATGAAGGAATGGGAACTACCTGAGTCAAGCAAAGCAAGAATATCCATGCCAGCTATATGTCCCACAAATTTCATGATGCGAGGAGCTTCAGACCCATTGAGCGCTGCCTGTGACAGAGTTAACTCATTTATTTCTGTCACACCCGGCTTTAAGGAACAAAGCCAGGTGCATCTCATACATGCGCCAAGAAGACAACATATATAATAACAGAGTGTATAGAGATAAATGTCATAAAACATCAGAGTATTTATTACATAGCGGAAGACTTATTACAAAATAAAGTAATGAAGATAAAACGAACTAAGGATCATCGGCGCCAATGTCAACTGGGAAACGCCACCTAGATCAGATCGAACTCCTCAGTGTTAGGCGGCTCCTCCTGAACCACCTGATCTTCTCCTGTGGGGGGGGGTGTGAGACAACAAGGGTGAGCTCACACATGATCATAGCTCAACAAGTTGTGGGGAACCAGTGGACATAAACTCACAAAGGTGTGAGTTCATGTGATGTGTAAGGCTAATCAATGATAGGGGTTACAGCTGAGCATTGCTTTTAAGTAGTTGGTCATAATTTTATTAGCAATTACTAAGTGTAAGTAAATACCAAACCATAAGTAAAGTAATAGAACAAAATTAATAATAAACCCATGCAATACGAATGACAAATTGAATTTAAGTTCCATAATTTAAACATCAGAGAGTCCTGAGCTGCTCATGACCGTGAGCTCGGCTAGTATACCAGTTTTACACTCTGCAGAGGTTGTACCCTTTACCCACAAGTCATGTTACCCATCTGCCAAGGGGTCGCGAGTCCCATACACCTCTACCTAGGAAGCGCGGCAGGGCAACACTACGAGGCCTTTACAAAGTTCCACTAGCTTCCGAAAACCCGCTACAGTTTATAGGAAGTTCCAATGCAGGGTTCCTGACTGACCGCCATCGCAGCAAAATCAACCAGGGACCTCCCTACACTGACCACTCCCCTACTGCCCTTGCCCCTTTCGGGTAAGGTAGTCTTCCACTAGCTTTCCTAATTAGTCAGCCAAGGGCGTCCCATTAAACCCTTGTGGTGGCACGTGGTTCTCAAGTTAAGCTCTATGTTCCAATTAACATTAATGAACTTGACATGAACATAAACAGAATAACAAGAATAATTGGAACATAGATATGATAAATGATTATCCCAAAACCATGTAAGCAATAGCAAACTACCCAGTGATTCAGGGGTAAACAAGGTAATGAGATAAACAAATCTAGGGTGTCCTATTGGGTCCCATCAAAATTAACCTATGAATGAATAAATGATATTAAAGAACATTATTGGGTAAAAAGTGGTCAAGGGCACAACTTGCCTTCAATGAGCTCCTGCTCAGCTACTTCAACCTGCTGCTCACTAGGATCCTCGGTAACGGGCTCTTCTACTCGCCACAATACAAACAAGCACAGTACATATAGAGAAATTAACATTACACCAAACATATATACAAAATACACAGTAATAATCTACACCTTAAAATAAAATTCTAGGAACAGGAATCATAATTTTTGGAGTTATAGAATTTAAGTTATGGATTTTCAAAGGTTTTATGTGTTTAAAATAGATTAAGTGAGAAATTATTTTTCTTACTATTTTTATGTCAAAACAGAGGCTCTAGGTGATAAAGAATTAAATTACAAAATTTTAGGAAGTGGAATGAAGTAATTTGGAGTTCATATGCATTTCCTATGATTTATTGAAGTTCTAGCAATTATTTTCCTATTAAAAATCTATTTAATAATCATTTTCTCTGGTTTTATTATGTTCTGGACTGGGCCTCATTTACACAGGAACACAGGGGGCTCGGGGTAAGAATCCCAAGACACAGGGTATAGTGCCCGAGGGACGGCGGGTTGATACTAAAATAACAGAGGGTTTCTTTTACAAAATCTGCTCAGCAAAGGGGTAAGTTCTAATCTGGACCACTCAGATCTGATCCGAGGGCCACAAATAGATTTAATCTCTACCGAACGGGTACGCGCCCAGAGCCGTTGGATCCGTCTTTTACGGTGACGATTTTATTATCCTAGATCTAACCCTGGCCGTCAGATCTGAGATGAGCGCTTCTGATTAGATCCACTCTTATCCCGAACCGGTATGCATACATGACCACTGGATCTAAAATCGACGGCACAGTTTTAATGAAACGAAGGGGTATAAGCATGACTAATCGCGGTCGTCCACACTGGATCTAACGGTGGATATTGGTTCTGACCGAACTCTATCATCTACCAAATCCTAGCCGTCCGACACACATCCAACGGCGCGCATCAGGTCTCCCTTCCCCGGCTCACGCAGAACACGGCGGCGCCCAGCGCACGGCGGAGCCTCGCCGGAGTGCGGCCAATCGGCGAACAGGGGCTTCGATCAAACTTCTAATTGGTCTTACGCGATCCATACGCGAAAACGGACTATCGGAACTGCTTATTACCTGAAGACTCGATGTCGGAGGCCGTGACCACGCACCATGGCGGAAAAGGGGACACTGGCGGCGACGTCTTGAGTCAGGACGATGCTCCAAGCTCAATTGGCTCCGCGCACACACTCCACACGACTAAGTGAGGTGCGGGGCTCTAACCCCGGGGGCAGTGCGTCAATGGGGCGAGGATTGATGGTGGCAGCGCGGATAGCTTTGTCTGCGGTTTTGGCGGCGCGGATGGAGACGCCCTCGCGTGAACGACAGGGCGATTAGCGACTCCAGGGAGGACGGGCATAGATATAGATGCCGTGGACCCGGAAACCCCCGCCCGATCTTGAACGCGCGCGACAAAATCGGAGTTCCGCTGCGGCGCAGCGCGATTTTACCGGAGGTCGGGGATGACATGCGGGGTCCACGCGGCAGAGGTCTCACGTGAGGTGGGTGCGACTGGCAAAGGGGCCCAGCGCGTCGGTGTAACAGAGATACGCGCAGGCGCGTGGGAGGCCGACGGGCAGGGCCCACCTGTCGGCACCGTGTGGAGACGCATAATGGGTCGTGCGGGTGTTGCTCTGGGTGGGCCGAAATGGGTAGCAGCCGGCCCAGGTAGTGTTTTCCCCCTTTCTTTTCCTTTTTCCTTTTTTTTGTTTCTATTTTTCCTATTTTGTCTTATTTTGAATCCCAAATTCAAACTTCAATTTAAATTCAAACTTTGTGGCACCTTGTACACTGAATAATTATTTAGTTTGATCATACCTACTGCGATGGAGTTATTAAATTATACTTTTATTTATTGAATAAAATTCCTTTCTCTCCTCTATTTTCATGGTTTTATTTCCAAGTTAGACTTTGAATTCTATGGATCCATTGATATGCTATTAATGATACATTTATTTTATTAAGCACAAATGCACAATCAAATGAAACTCAGCATGATGCACAGATTAATTATGTGTTCATTGTTCTATTCATCCACTTTTAACTTAGTGTTGAGCACATGCAATAATTAGTAGAGGCCACAAACCATTGAGATTATCTCTATTCTCTTTATTACACTTTTGAGTCTTACAAATCCTACCCCCCTTAAAAATAATCTCGTCCTCGAGATTTAAGAAGATCTAGGGAAAAGGTGGGGAAAATCTATGCGAAGCTCTTCTTCTCTTTCCCATGTTGCTTCATCTTCTCCGTGGTGACTCCATTGCACTTTACACATCTTTATCACCTTATTTCTTGTAACTCGAGTCAATGTGTCAAGAATCTTGATCGGATACTCCGTGTAAGTCAAATCACCCTGAACACTGAGCTCTTCCATTGGTAACTGTTCCTCGGGAACACGGAGACACTTCTTAAGTTGAGATACGTGGAACACATTATGCACATCCGATAGACTATCCGGTAACTCGAGTTGGTATGCCATCTCCCCAACTCTTCTAAAGATCAAGAATGGTCCAATGTAGCGAGGGGACAATTTGCCCTTAACTTTGAATCTCCTCATTCCACGAAGGGGTGATACCTTGAGATACACATAATCTCCTTCTTCGAATTCCAGTGGCCTCCTTCTATTATCAGCATAGCTCTTTTGCCTGGTTTGAGCCACTCTCAAATTCTCTCGAATTATACGAACTTGTTCTTCTGCTTCTTGAATCAGTTCAGGCCCAAAGATCTGTCTTTCTCCAGTCTGATCCCAATACAAAGGAGTCCTGCACTTCCTCCCATATAAAGCTTCAAAAGGTGACATTTTCAGACTGGTCTGATAACTATTGTTGTATGAGAACTCAGCGTACGGTAGACTCTTATCCCAACTTCCTCCATGCTGAAGGGCACATGCTCTCAACATATCTTCCAATACTTGATTAGTCCTTTCAGTCTGTCCATCAGTCTGAGGGTGATAAGCTGTACTAAAATTCAACTTTGTACTCATGTTCTCATGAAAGCTTCTCCAAAACCTTGAGGTAAACTGCGAACCTCGATCAGACACGATCTTCTTTGGTACTCCATGTAAACACACAATCCGAGCCATATATAACTCTGCTAGCTGAGAACCTTTATAAGTAGTCTTCACAGGAATAAAGTGAGCTACTTTAGTCAATCTATCCACAATCACCCATATAGCATCATATCCTTTCTGGGTGCGAGGCAATCCAGTAATAAAATCCATACCAATCTCTTCCCACTTCCACTCGGGTATCTTCAGTGGGTGCAATAGCCCAGCTGGCCTCTGGTGTTCAGCCTTAACTCTTTGACATACATCGCACATAGCCACATGCGCAGCTACATCTCTTTTCAATCCATACCACCAATACTTTCGCTTCAAATCTTGATACATCTTGGTACTACCAGGATGAATAGAATAATCCGAGTCATGGGCCTCCTTTAAAATAGTCTCTCGAAGGCTTTTAATATCAGGAACACACATCCTGTCCTTGAACCATACGGTGCCTTGCTCATCTTCCGTGAATTCCGGAACTCGACCTTCAGTAATCAGATCCTTGATCTCTTTTATTTTAGCATCACCAGTTTGTCCTTTGCGGATCTCTTGCTCCAAAGTAGGTTCCACATCAATAGTAACTCCTTCAGTATGAGCAGCTATCCCCAGGTTAAGTCTCCTGAAATCTTCCACAATCTCATCGGGTAGCTGGGCAACCATAGCTGAATGAACATGCTCCTTGCGACTCAAGGCGTCTGCAACCAAATTTGCCTTGCCCGGGTGATAGTGAATCTCCAAATCATAATCCTTAATAAGCTCCAACCAACGGCGTTGCCTAAGGTTGAGATCCTTTTGAGTGAATATATACTTCAGACTCTTATGATCCGTATATACTTGACACTTGGTTCCCATAATGTAATGTCTCTAAATCTTAAGTGCATGCACAACGGCTGCCAATTCCAAGTCATGTGTGGGGTAGTTTAACTCATGTTTCCGCAACTGACGAGAAGCATAAGCGATCACATGTCCTTCTTGCATGAGCACACATCCTAAGCCTTGGCCACATGCATCACAATAGATATCAAATCCTTTCTGTAGGTCTGGCATAACCAATACTGGTGGCGACATTAACCTCTTCTTCAATAGATCAAAGCTGTCTTGACACTTCTCGTCCCACTTAAATTCTTTTCCTTTCTCCAAAAGCGAAGTCATAGGCTTAGCAATTTTAGAAAATCCTTCAATAAATCTCCGGTAATATCCTGCGAGTCCTAAGAAACTCCGAATCTCGGTAACTGTAGTGGGTACTCTCCACTCCATTATCTCCTTCACTTTAGCAGGATCCACTGCTATTCCTCCATTAGAAATAATATGTCCAAGGAATGGCACCTTGTCAATCCAAAACTCGCACTTGCTAAACTTGGCATATAGCTGGTTATCTCGTAGCTTCTGTAGCACCAATCTCAGATGTTCCTCGTGATCACTATCACTCTGAGAATAAATAAGAATATCGTCGATGAATACCACGACGAATCTATCCAAGTACTCCATAAACACCTTGTTCATTAAGTTCATAAAATACGCTGGTGCATTGGTTAATCCAAACGACATAACAGTAAACTCATATAATCCATATCGAGTCGAGAAAGCCGTCTTGGGAATATCCGATGGTCTAATCCTCATCTGATGATATCCCGATCGGAGATCAATCTTCGAAAATACTCTAGCACCTCTCATCTGGTCAAATAAATCCTCAATACGGGGCAACGGATACTTGTTCTTCACCGTAACATCATTAAGAGATCTATAATCCACACACATTCTTTGCGACCCATCCTTCTTCTGAACAAACAGTACCGGTGCTCCCCACGGCGAGGAACTCGGACGAATGTACCCAGCGTCTTGTAACTCAGTTAACTGCTTCTTAAGTTCCTTCAACTCCTCTACGGACATCCTATATGGCCGTTTAGAAATAGGGGCGGTTCCAGGTAAGAGGTCAATAACAAACTCAACTTCTCTATCAGGTGGCATCCCTGGTAACTCCTCTGGAAAGACATCCGGAAAATCTCTAACCACCCGGATATTGTCACCAACAAACTCCTCAGGCATAAAGAACATTGCACACATGGATGAGGAGGTTACTGCAATATTAACTTGAAATCTTTCTCCTTTAGTGGTAGTGAGTTCTACGGTACCTCTACCACATGCTATAACGGCCTTTGCCTTTCTTAGCCATGACATACCAAGGATCAAATCTATACTGCTTGACTCTAATATTATAGCAGTAGCTCCAAATTCTCTACCCATAATGGTCAATGTCAATCTACGTGTCATTTAATTCACCTCAACAGGCCCTTTAGGTGTAATTACTATCATGGGTTTTCTCATATTTAGCAGTGGTATTTCATTTGTGTTGGCATATCTAGCAGACATGAATGAATGTGTAGCACCAGAATCAAATAATATGGTTGCAGGAATTGCATTAACATAAAACATACCAATTACGAGGTCCCCACCATCCGGAGTAGCATCAACGCTGACTTGGTTAACCTTGGCAATAGAATATCCCTTGCCAGATCCTGGAGTTTGCTGCATGTTCTGAACTGGAGTAGTAGCCATCCTCTGTGGGCAGACATTTGCATAATGACCAGTCTTCCCACACTTGAAACATGTGGTGCCTGGACTCTGTCCTGAAAACTTCGTCGGGGTGCCAGTAGGGGTAGCCTGTCGAGGAGGTGGAGTCCTCAGTGGTGATTGCTGAACTGGGCGCGGTCCTCCTAGTCGGGTCGGTGTACCTTGTGGTGAACTGTAGCGAGGACGAACACTGCTACTTCCTTGTCCTTGAGATATTTCCTTTCTCTTCAAATCTCCCAGCTGAACACGCTTGTGTTCAATAGCAAGAGCCTTATCCAACAGTCTCTGAAATGATGGGAATGTGTGTGCCACAAGAGCATACTGCAGTGGTCCATTAAGTCCTTCAATGAAATGCTCCTGCTTCCTCTCGTCTTCAGCAACTTCTTCAGGGGCATATCTGGATAACTGAATAAACTTGTCGCGGTACTCGCTGACTGACATACTTCCTTGCTTCAGCGACAGAAATTCCTTCTTCTTGATCTTTATCATACCAGCGGGAATATGGTAGTTCCTGAATTGTGTACTGAACTCTGCCCAAGTAATAGTATCCGCAGCATCATGGGCAGCAGTATAAGAATCCCACCAGTCAGCAGCAGGACCTGTCAGACGTCCAGAAGCATATAAAACCTTCTCCCGATCAGTGCATTGTGCAATATTCAACATCTTCTCAACGGACTTTAGCCAATCATCCGCGTCCAGTGGATCCGGTGAGCTAGCGAATGTAGGTGGCTTATGACTCATAAACTCCCGGTGCTTATCACGAGGTGGAACTGGTGGTGGTGGTGGAGGCAGTGGCACTTGTTGCTGCTGTTGTTGCTGTTGCATTTGTTGTTGCAGCTGCTGTTGTTGTGCCCTCCTTTCCTGGCGTATCTCATCTCGCTCCTGGCGCAACTCCTGGCGTATATCTTCTCTTTCCTGACGCATCTCCTGGCGTTCTTGCTGCATCTGGGCACGCATATCAGCCATAGTGTCTGCCATTTGCTGCATCACCGCCATCTGAGCAGCAACCAGTGGGTCAACTCCGCCTGGTGGAGGATTAGGAGGGTTCATCTCTGCAGGTTGTGGCTGGGGTTGTCTGTATATTCTCCGAGTGTGTCGATTGGGAGGCAAATCAATTCCACCACCCCGCCTGGTATTGACCATCTGAGTTAGATACATATGGTAAGAAAATAGTAGACAAGGTAGGTATTTACGAAGCAGGTTACTTTGGGGAATTTTATTAGCTAAGAAGATTAATATTTTACCTACCATAGCTAATTCATTACCTTATGGTGGTACATACTAAGATGTCCATCTATAATAATTTAATCATTCAAAGAAGCAAATCAGACATTGAGCATCAGAACAATCAACCAACATTTTTAAAATAGAGAAAATAGTTTTATTTTCATCTTAGGTTCCCTATCTCTTAAAATGTCATAAGGGTAGGGATTCCAATGTGTGAAATCCATCTTGTCTTAGAGTAGAAAAGGTAAGAATGATCAGAGTAGAACAGTAGAAGGTGAGACAAGATCAAGATGAGATGAGTATAGAATGAGTCAGAGTAAGGTAAGTAGGAGAGGGTTTGTCCGTTTCTATCTAGGTCTCGTCCTACAGTCAACATTCCTCTGATACCACTTCTGCCACACCCGGCTTTAAGGAACAAAGCCAGGTGCATCTCATACATGCGCCAAGAAGACAACATATATAATAACAGAGTGTATAGAGATAAATGTCATAAAACATCAGAGTATTTATTACATAGCGGAAGACTTATTACAAAATAAAGTAATGAAGATAAAACGAACTAAGGATCGTCGGCGCCAATGTCAACTGGCAAACGCCACCTAGATCAGATCGAACTCCTCAGTGTTAGGCGGCTCCTCCTGAACCACCTGATCTTCTCCTGTGGGGGGGGGGTGTGAGACAGCAAGGTTGAGCTCACACATGATCATAGCTCAACAAGTTGTGGGGAACCAGTGGACATAAACTCACAAAGGTGTGAGTTCATGTGATGTGTAAGGCTAATCAATGATAGGGGTTACAGCTGAGCATTGCTTTTAAGTAGTTGGTCAAAATTTTATTAGCAATTACTAAGTGTAAGTAAATACCAAACCATAAGTAAAGTAATAGAACAAAATTCATAATAAACCCATGCAATACGAATGACAAATTGAATTTAAGTTCCATAATTTAAACATCAGAGAGTCCTGAGCTGCTCATGACCGTGAGCTCGGCTAGTATACCAGTTTTACACTCTGCAGAGGTTGTACCCTTTACCCACAAGTCATGTTACCCATCTGCCAAGGGGTCGCGAGTCCCATACACCTCTGCCTAGGAAGCGCGGCAGGGCAACACTACGAGGCCTTTACAAAGTTCCACTAGCTTCCGAAAACCCGCTACAGTTTATAGGAAGTTCTAATGCAGGGTTCCTGGCTGACCGCCATCGCAGCAAAATCAACCAGGGACCTCCCTACACTGACCACTCCCCTACTGCCCTTGCCCCTTTCGGGTAAGGTAGTCTTCCACTAGCTTTCCTAATTAGTCAGCCAAGGGCGTCCCATTAAACCCTTGTGGTGGCACGTGGTTCTCAAGTTAAGCTCTATGTTCCAATTAACATTAATGAACTTGACATGAACATAAACAGAATAACAAGAATAATTGGAACATAGATATGATAAATGATTATCCCAAAACCATGTAAGCAATAGCAAACTACCCAGTGATTCAGGGGTAAACAAGGTAATGAGATAAACAAATCTAGGGTGTCCTATTGGGTCCCATCAAAATTAACCTATGCATGAATAAATGATATTAAAGAACATTATTGGGTAAAAAGTGGTCAAGGGCACAACTTGCCTTCAATGAGCTCCTGCTCAGCTACTTCAACCTGCTGCTCACCAGGATCCTCGGCAACGGGCTCTTCTACTCGCCACAATACAAACAAGCACAGTACATATAGAGAAATTAACATTACACCAAACATATATACAAAATACACAGTAATAATCTACACCTTAAAATAAAATTCTAGGAACAGGAATCATAATTTTTGGAGTTATAGAATTTAAGTTATGGATTTTCAAAGGTTTTATGTGTTTAAAATAGATTAAGTGAGAAATTATTTTTCTTACTATTTTTATGTCAAAACAGAGGCTCTAGGTGATAAAGAATTAAATTACAAAATTTTAGGAAGTGGAATGAAGTAATTTGGAGTTCATATGCATTTCCTATGATTTATTAAAGTTCTAGCAATTATTTTCCTATTAAAAATCTATTTAATAATCATTTTCTCTGGTTTTATTATGTTCTGGACTGGGCCTCATTTACACAGGAACACAGGGGGCTCGGGGTAAGAATCCCAAGACACAGGGTATAGTGCCCGAGGGACGGCGGGTTGATACTAAAATAACAGAGGGTTTCTTTTACAAAATCTGCTCAGCGAAGGGGTAAGTTCTAATCTGGACCACTCAGATCTGATCCGAGGGCCACAAATAGATTTAATCTCTACCGAACGGGTACGCGCCCAGAGCCGTTGGATCCGTCTTTTACGGTGACGATTTTATTATCCTAGATCTAACCCTGGCCGTCAGATCTGAGATGAGCGCTTCTGATTAGATCCACTCTTATCCCGAACCGGTATGCATACATGACCACTGGATCTAAAATCGACGGCACAGTTTTAATGAAACGAAGGGGTATAAGCATGACTAATCGCGGTCGTCCACACTGGATCTAACGGTGGATATTGGTTCTGACCGAACTCTATCATCTACCAAATCCTAGCCGTCCGACACACATCCAACGGCGCGCATCAGGTCTCCCTTCCCCGGCGCACGCAGAACACGGCGGCGCCCAGCGCACGGCGGAGCCTCGCCGGAGTGCGGCCAATCGACGAACAGGGGCTTCGATCAAACTTCTAATTGGTCTTACGCGATCCATACGCGAAAACGGACTATCGGAACTGCTTATTACCTGAAGACTCGATGTCGGAGGCCGTGACCACGCACCACGGCAGAAAAGGGGACACTGGAGGCGACGTCTTGAGTCTGGACGATGCTCCAAGCTCAATTGGCTCCGCGCACACACTCCACACGACTAAGCGAGGTGCGGGGCTCTAACCCCGGGGGCAGTGCGTCAATGGGGCGAGGATTGATGGTGGCAGCGCGGATAGCTTTGTCTGCGGTTGTGGCGGCGCGGATGGAGACGCCCTCGCGTGAACGACAGGGCGATTAGCGACTCCAGGGAGGACGGACATAGATATAGATGCCGTGGACCCGGAAACCCCCGCCCGATCTTGAACGCGCGCGACAAAATCAGAGTTCCGCTGCGGCGCAGCGCGATTTTACCGGAGGTCGGGGATGACATGCGGGGTCCACGCGGCAGAGGTCTCACGCGAGGTGGGTGCGACTGACAAAGGGGCCCAGCGCGTCAGTGTAACAGAGATACGCGCAGGCGCGTGGGAGGCCGACGGGCAGGGCCCACCTGTCGGCACCGTGTGGAGACGCATAATGGGTCGTGCGGGTGTTGCTCTGGGTGGGCCGAAATGGGTAGCAGCCGGCCCAGGTAGTGTTTCCCCCTTTCTTTTCCTTTTTCCTTTTTTTTTGTTTCTATTTTTCCTATTTTGTCTTATTTTGAATCCCAAATTCAAACTTCAATTTAAATTCAAACTTTGTGGCACCTTGTACACTGAATAATTATTTAGTTTGATCATACCTACTGCGATGGAGTTATTAAATTATACTTTTATTTATTGAATAAAATTCCTTTCTCTCCTCTATTTTCATGGTTTTATTTCCAAGTTAGACTTTGAATTCTATGGATCCATTGATATGCTATTAATGATACATTTATTTTATTAAGCACAAATGCACAATCAAATGAAACTCAGCATGATGCACAGATTAATTATGTGTTCATTGTTCTATTCATCCACTTTTAACTTAGTGTTGAGCACATGCAATAATTAGTAGAGGCCACAAACCATTGAGATTATCTCTATTGTCTTTATTACACTTTTGAGTATTACAATTTCATACTCATCTTCATCCATTGGTGCAGTAGTGTCAGGTTCAGTAGCAGACACTTGTGCCATCTGCCATAATTCCTCCACGACATGTAATTGCACTGTCTCTGAACATTTGTGATCATGTGAATACTGCAATCTGCACTTGTAACAGAGACCTTTAGCTTTTCGATAAGCATACAGAGAAGCGATCCTTTCATCTGTACTCGATGAAGAAACCCTGGTCCCTGAAGGTTTCTCATCCACCCTTATTGGACCCTGTTTTCTTGTTTCCTTGGAAACTAGCTATTGATGAGTAGGTTGACGAGTTGAAGACTTGGCAGCTCCTAAAACCTCATGCCAGCGATAGTCTTTCTTCCTCAACATAATACCTGCCTCCTCCTATAATTGAGCAATAACAGTAGCAGTATCAAAGTCTTGTGGCCTTTGAAGCATTACAACAGCTTTAATGTCGTCTCTAAGGCCATCCACAAATTTTAATGTATAGTATAAAAGATCAGGCATGGTTTGGTAGGCATTTAACTTGTCAATTAATTGAGAAAATTCCTCCACATACGTAGCTACTATCTCCGTTTGTCTGATCTGGAATAACTATCTAAGGAGTCCTTGATATTGGTCCTTGCCAAATTGTTCCTGAATTAGGCGCCCAAATTCATCCAAGACATCTGAACCAACTTGTACTCAATTGATTGCAGCCAACTAGCTGCTGGTCCCACAAATTGCATAGAAGCAACCTTGATCCACATGCGGGGATCCACCGAATACATAAGGAAGTAGTCTTCACATCTAGTTTGCCACAGTTTGGGATTCTCACCGTCAAATGATGGAAAATGGAGTTTCGGTAGGTTCCCTAAATTCCTGGCAAAATTAGGTTCCTGAACACTACCCCCATAGCATCAGATGTATATGGATGGGTATCCCAACTCGTCCGGTTTGGCCCAGTATCATGAGCATGGGGAATGTAGGGAGAATGCATACCATTGTTCGGGAGATGGATTGGAATTTGGGAATTCTCAATTCCACACTCCCGAGGTTAATAAGCGTTGCGGTGCCCACGGGGCTAGTCGGAGTTGTGCGCGGTCGTAGATGGACGCTCCGCCACATGTACATACGCTCCCAGGACGCTCGGTCGTGCTTGATGATCTCCACCCATGCCGCCCTCCAGGAGCTGAGTGAGACGGGCGAGCTCTGAGCGCATGGTGTCGACTGAAGACCTGACAGAGTCAATGGAACCCTCGATGCTTGGTCGCCATGCCTCAAACACGGAAGACACGTTTTCCAGCACCGCCACGCGAGTGGAAGTGGTTGCCACTAATTCCTGGACACGGTACGCTTGCTCTTGCTGAAATTCTGCCATCTGTTCGTCTATGCGTTCCCCCAATACACGCGTCAGTTCTTTGTCGTTGAGCTTCCCTTGGAGATTGGCGATATTGGCTGCGTTTTGATTGACCACCTTCTCAATGCTGCTCCACCGCTGATCCTGGAGCTCGAAGCGGTCGCACATTTGCTGCAGAAGCTTCAATTGGGTCGCCATCGTCCTAGATTGGACATCAATCGCCTTGGACTGCGCCTCCAGAGCCGCCGCCACCCAGGGATCAGACGCGCCCGCCATCTTCGCACGACAAGTGTAGTACGCGGGCGTCGCCAGAGAATCGCCTGGCTTTGATACCACTTGTCAGCGAACTGGGCGTTCGGTGACTTCCGTTGGACACTGGAAGAAGGCAGCGGAGAAGAAGAATAGAGAAACAGGAAGTGGGGAATAATGAGTCTGGTAAATTCTTCTCTCCTTCTCCGTCAATGACTCTAGTATTTATATTTCTATTGCACGACCCATGGTCACAACCCACGTCTTTCCTTTACTGGACCTATTCAGCTCCAGACACACGCTGATTCGGCCTTCTATCACGCCGACCGAGCCTCTGAACGACGTCTTCTTCTTGACTCAGCCTCCCTCACTGTCTTGTCTTGCATCTTCATGGCTGAGGTCCTGACATGGACATAGAGGGCCACCGCACGTGTCTCGTCCGCGTCTCTGAGGCAAACTACTACTCTGTGTCACCAGCGACGACAAGCTCGCGGTCGCCTTCGTGTGTACATCACGCACATGTCTGTTTCACTAGTACAAAAAGGCTCAAAGCCTGCGGGGACGATATATTTTTACAGGCGGATTCGGTTATCCACCGACTGTGTTATTTCTAGTGGCGGTTCCTTAAGAAAACCGCCACTAGAAATCGTATTTCTACTGGCGGTTCCTTAAGAAAACCGCCAGTAGAAATCCATGATTTGTAGTGACGGTTTTCTTAAGGAACCGTCACTAGAAATACGATTTCTAGTGGCGGTTTTCTTAAGGAACCGCCACTAGAAATCATTTTTATCCTTAATTTTTCGAGTTTTTCAAACGGCCTCGTATGACAAAACCACCAAAATAAAAGTTGTAGATCTCTAAAAGTTATGAAACTTTGTAGTTGACAACTTTTTTATTTGAACTCATTTCGGTTCTCAAAAATTGAATCTAAGTATGTCAAATTTAAAATTCAAATTTTGCAAACTACCTCGGATGAAAAAAGTGTCAAAATAAAAGTTGTAGAACTTCAAAAGTTATTTATCTTTGTAGTTGACAACTTTTTTATTTGAATTCGTTTAGTGTCTCAAATAAGCAATTTACACTCAAATGGTTGTAATATGTGGAGAAAACAACTACAAACTAGGCACAAGACATGTCATAGACGGAGTGGTAGGGGATGGTACGCGCGAGGGTGAGGTCGACGGTTCGAATACTAACAACCGCGTAGCGCGCGAAAAATGCCGCGACTTGCGACTTCGACGGAGACGGGCGGGTGGGGTGGGCTGAGGCCCCCCTAATAAAAATAAATTTTTTAACTATTTTAAAAATATATTTTATGTTTCCTGGAAACGATTTGCACTGGCGGTTTTATTACGTCGACCGCCAGTGAAAATCGATTTTCACTGGCGGTTTTATTACGCCGACCGCCAGTGAAAATTGATTTTCAGTGGCGGTCCTCAGTTACCCGCCTGTAGAAATAATGATTTCTACTGGCCCCTAGCACTGGCGGTTACGAAAAACGCCACTATAAATAGGTTTACAACCGCCACTATAGAACTTCTCTGTACTAGTGTTTGGAATCAGCCAGGCGCGCGGAGGCAGAGGCGGCGACACCTTCGAGCTCGAGGAACTCTGCAAGGAGGGTCGAGGATCTACATGGTACAGCTGCCCTTCGTCCTCCACCTCCGTCTCGATCGCCGTCGCCCCCGATGACGCCGGAGCTCCCAGGGCCCAGAGCCGTACGCGGGTCTCCAGTTCCTCTCAACGGCCGCGCCACCATAGCCAAAACGATCGGCTACGTCCATGCCTCACGAAGGTGGAAACAGTGCAAATCCCCCGTACATCCATATATATACCCCCACTATTCTGCATTATGCAATGAAGTGAACTCACGCTCATTGTTTATTTTATTTTAAAATTCTTGCAGTATGGCGCGTCTGATATTGGTTTCATGACAACTGATTTTGAAATCGATAATGAGGATATCTTAGAAGCAACCTATACTGCTGTGTTGTAAAGAGACTTCCATGGGGACTGCTGGATACAGGATCCAGCGACCTGTTTACTGCAACTGCTATCACTTGATACAGGATCCAGTGACCTGGGAAGGGTATCTCATCGACAAACAATCTCATCATCCATGAAGCAACTTGTTTACTGCAACTGCCATCACTTGCAGGGCTGGAAATCAGGTGCCGTAACTACTTTAGGCCGAGGTGGTAGCGACCTGGTAAAGCCTTGGGACTGAGACAAATTCAGGTCTATGTTTAGTCTGAATAGATATTGAATAAACCATATTTTCTTTCTAAGGAAAAAAGTTGAGACAACAGTTGATGCTAATCACTAAGCTAGCATGTGCATTTCATGAAAATTGTCGCTTGTCCCCATACATTGCCTAATTGGTCTGAAAACATATTGTGCTTGTGATAGGTATGGAAAGGTAATGGTGTACTGACTTGCGATCCAAATATCTACTCACATGCAAAGACTGATCCAAACTTAATATTTGAAGAGGATACAAAACTTGCTTTCATTTTAAGAAGAATAAAAAAAAACATTTCCCCCAAGGATAATTATCTATCTTGGACTGTTAAAGGGATTATGATGGTTGACGTGCAATCGTTCATTTTTGTCATTAATGGATTGTTGGGGCCTATCTTGCCGACGATCCTCACATTACCTCTCCTTTGACCTAATGAAGTATGTTTTAGGCATCTAACGAAGGGTGGACGAAGATGGCCTTTGGCCGGAGCAGCATATGAAAAGGCTTCGGCTGAACACATATGTGACGAAGGTGCGAGCCAAGGTTGTCAGCTTCGGCGTGGAGAAGGCTTCAGGAGTAAAGCGACGAAGGGGAAAAAAGTTGAAGACTTGTGTAGCAAGAAATGAAGAGAAAATTAAAGACAATGATGCTCATGTATTATTTGTAAATCATATGTGTAAGCTTTGTAGGTATGCTTGTAATTTTATACGAAGTTGTACCTTTCTCCTATAAATAGTTAAACAATGACATGCATAAATTCACCTTTCGAGGGCCTTAGATTTCGTCTCGCTTAGCCTTCGAAGTATATTCGAGTTGTCATGCGTGTAAAGCCGAAGGTACGATTGTAAATTTATTGCATATGGAGAAAGATGGAATAAGAATTCTAAGGCATATGAGATGTGTGTCATATTTTGTTCTTTGTTACTTTTTTACACGTTATTGCTTTGTCCAAATTCCCACCTTTTTACCTTCTCTTTCGAGAAGGGGTAACTCAAGGGAGGTCTCAATCCCCTAACTTAGGTTGTCTTGTTTTTGATACCATGTAGTAATTAAAAGCAAGTGACCAATATTGACGTCCACCTCCGGTGATTCCACGACCACAACGATCTACATTATGTCGCCGAAGAAGCCAACGACAACCGATGATGTCCTCATGCCCTTGGACCCTAACCAAGGGGACGAAGCTCTCATAAGGAAGGCAAGGAAACAGAAGAGGAAGACCATTAGGCCAAAACCACAAGACGATAAACTTGATCATGAGATCAACGACCTCAAAGCAATCCATCAGCAAATGGAGAAGCGCAGGGAAAAGATGTTTCCTCTCTCTCTCTCTCTCTGAGCTTCAAAAGAAGATCGATGAGGCGACTAAAGAGATGTGCAACATTGAAGCACACAAAAATCAGTACAACTACAAGGACCCTTATCATGAGGACCATAACCATGACAACCTTCATCATGAGGCATACAACTTCCAAGATTTCCTATATGACGAAGCTTCACCGTTGACGATAGAGTTGCAGGCCACACTTTGGCCACCACTATACAGACCTCCCACATTACCAATGTATGATGGTCTATCTGACCCGAAGCAGTTCTTTATGAGCTACGAAGCTACCATATCCTTATATGGTGGCAAGTCCGTTACGCAAAGGACGAACGAGCTGGCGGACGGG
The DNA here is from genome assembly GCA_029449295.1 of Zea luxurians. Classification (NCBI taxonomy): domain Eukaryota; kingdom Viridiplantae; phylum Streptophyta; class Magnoliopsida; order Poales; family Poaceae; genus Zea; species Zea luxurians. The sequence continues at coordinate 180,154,784 of JAOPSE010000003.1, read as the reverse complement.
TCCCATATGCAGACACACGAGCGTGTCACACAAGGATGACAAGGGTGTCCCATATGTCGGCACCGGCTGATGTTGTATTGGGCCTAACACGTGGGGCCCGCTTGGCATAGGCGCAGAGAAAAAAAAGGTGAGGGTAAGGGGGTTGTGAGGGAGGGAAGAGGAGAGTTGAGCCGACGGGCATGGGTGCGACCCAAGAGTAGCATTTTTCCTTTTCTGATTTCCTGTTTTGTATTTTCTTTTTTTCTTACTATATTCAAACCTCAAATTCTATTCTGGACTACGAATTGAAGTATATGCAACAATACAAGAACACCAGCATGAGATGTAAAGTTTAAATAACTTGATTATTAATTATTATATCATTTTAGATAAATGCTTCACACAATTTTAAGAATTGCTATATTTTGAACATGTAGCCAATTAAAGGTATAATATTCATTACTTATTTAATCTAAGGGAAGAAATTTTCTTTATTAATACAACTTTTACTTTAATCTCTCTTTTAGAACGTTCCTAAATACCTAATTCATAAAAGAATAGTACCAATGATCAAATAATTGGGGCACTTTGTTTTGGTTTTCAAATTGACCTTCGGTTTCAACTACCAACATTCTGATATTACATTTTAATATTATTATTACTATTATTATTTTTAGGAAGGAACATTTCCAATATATACCTGTCGGGTACCATAATTAGGGGTACCCCCAGTACTCCTAAACATGGCTGGAGAACATCTTTAAAACAAACCATAAAGACTGGTAAGCACGGTTCAAGTCAAGGCCTCGTCTACCAAGGGACGCGGTCCTGTCTCACCCGAGCCCAGCCTCGGGCAAGAACAGTAGTCCCGTATTGATTCACGGCTCGCCTGATGGTCCCCTCATGCAGTGGGCGCACCCCCGGCTCGCCCGAGGCAAAACTCGGGTAAACTTTGTCGTATAGCGACCTCAGCCAAACCGCCTTGCCACTGGCTGTATCACGTGCGCATTTAATGCAGGGATCACCTGACACCTTATCCCGACACGCGCACCGCAGTTGGCAAGCTCGAAATGACCGCAGCCACTTCACCCTTTTACTGATCGTTCTGACAGGATAACGACACTATTCACCCCGTTCCGACCACTGTGCCAACCACCGGGGTAAGACTAACAACAGTAAGTTACCGCCCCTCCCGAGTTCAGCCTCGGGCGCAACAGGGAGTTCCGCCTCGCCCGACCCCAGCCACGGCCTCGGGAGGAATCGTCACCACGCCCGACCTAGGCCTCGGCCTCGAGAGGAGGTCTTCGCCTCGCCCGACCTAGGCCTCGGCCTCAGCCTTGGCCTCAGGAGGAGATCTTTGCCTCGCCCGACCTAGGCCTTGGCATCGGGAGAAATCACCACCTCGCCCGAGACGGCCTCGGACCGACTACGCGAATAGGGAATACAACAATATCCTTCCCCTAGCTAGCCACCTCAGGCTACGAAGGAACAGGACCGGTGTCACATCAAATTACTCCAGTAACAGGTAATGATAATCCTCGGCATGCGCCCATGACGTCGACTGTCCTCAACTCTCTACAAAGTCAAAGAAACATCAGCAGGACACAAACTTCAAGGCCACCTTGACGACCAGGCCATACCGCCGGCCATGACGCTATAGAGCTCGGCTTCAACTCGGCGGAGCCGGCCACGCCGCTATAGGGGTCAGGACCTGGGGCCGCACCACCGGCCACGCTTCTACAGGACTCAAGCACTTCTCCGCCGTCCACATTAGCGCATAGCTACACCCCCATATGTACAGCTGGGTCACCTCCTTGTACCTATAAAAGGAGATGCCTAGGGCCTTCCCAAGGCAAGCTTTGAAAGCTCACCCAGACGGCTCACCCAATATCAACAAAAAACACTTTAGGGCAAACCTTCTCTCCACAACACTAGACCTCTCAAGAGACCTGGGATCCGTTCCCTCTCTCGCAAAGCTTGTATCCCCTACTACAAGCACCCCGATGCAAGATAATATAAGCCTCATCCTCCCTCTGCTGGAAGTAGGGCCTTCTTATCCCGAACCAGGATAAACCTTGTGTTTCATCTTGCATCAATCCATCCGGGCAGGGATACGCATCATAAAATTCACTAGTCGGTTGAGAGTCCCCCGGGTCCGAAACACCGACAGTTGGCGCCAGGTAGGGGATCGCTACGTGTTGACAATACTTTCCCGTTAAGTTCCAGATGGACAATCTTCAGTAGCCTCTTCAGCCCGGGACGGTGCTCCGCTTTGGGAGTCTCGAGTTCATGTCCCTCAACGGCAGCTACGACATGATACTCCTCCCACCGCAGCATGACAGCAACGATGGTTGTCGGCTCGCCCGGCGAAGGCAAACCCGATGATGACCTCTCCCTAGGGCGGAAGAGGGACACTTGGGTCTACCCCGCCACCCTCCTCACCGAAGGAGACGGAGACGGGGCAACCATGGCCAGGCAAGAGGCAGCACCTCGTCAGCTGTCGGACTAGAGCGAGTTGACGGCACCGGCACCCCTGCAGGGGACATGTCGGGCGTTAGCCTCGCACCTAGGACAACGACAGGCGTCGCTTCCCGACAACGTGCCAACCCCAGGCGGACTGATGATGCCAACACCCTTGCGAGGGATTTGTCGGGCATTAGTCTCACGCCTGAGATAGCGACACGTTTCATCTCCACTGCAACTTCACCACCATCCACCAACCAGGAGGTACCATCGGTTTTCCATCCTGTTCCTTTTAAATTCAGCTTCGATCCGCCAGGCAACCCCACTTCGGCGAGCGCTTCCACAAGGATATATCCTGACCTCCCGGAGTATCATATGTGGTCAACCTGGGACCTACTGACGGTCGCCTCTACCTCCGAACCCGCGGGTCCTGAGGAAGAGGACGACCCCGACTTCAGTATGGATTTCTCCGAACTCCACGATCCCAGAGCCATGCGAGACTTCATGTCCGCATGTGACCACTACCTCTCCGGCGACTCTGACGATGGCCACAACCTTGACGACGAGGGTTACGACCCAACTCGCGAGTGCTTCCACATCGATCAGGAGGAGCACGACGGAGACAACCACCTCGGCATGCTAAGAAACAACGACGCCCCTGCACCTGCGTCTCACGTCGAGATCCCGCGGGAGCTAGCTGAGGCCCGGACCCCTGCGGGGGGTCAGGACACGCAGCTTGAGCAACTCCGCGAGATGCAGGCCAAGCTCGACGAAGAAAGGGAGCGACTTATGCAGCTCCGACAAAACCTCGAGCAAGAGTGGGCAGGCCGAGCCCTCGCCGGAGGAGCGCGTCATCGAGCCCGGGACGTCCAGCGCCGTATTATTGACGACGCTAGGGCAGAGCTGCCCTCGACCTTCAACGAGGCCAGCCAGAACCTAGCTGCAGCGACGATGTTACTCCGAACAATGCCGGAGCCATCCACCATCGAGGGGCGACGCGTCCAGGGCAAACTCAAGGGTCTCCTAGAAAACGCCGCAGTCCAACAAGCCGAGAGCTCTGCCTCCCGAAGGCGGGGATGCCCCTCGGAGCATCACGCCGAGCCCTCCCGACATGTGCGAGAAGCCTCGGTCCATACCGAGCACACATGATACAAGACCCCTGCGGTCTTGGACTGCCTCGGCAACGAGCAACACCGCCACGACCGCCGAGCCCGCCTTAAGGAAAGGGTGCGCCGAGGCTATCACCCCAGACGCGGAGGATGCTACGACAGTGAGGAGGATCAGAGCCCCTCACCCGAACCACCAGGCCCGCGGGTCTTCAGCCGAGCCATACGATGGGCGCCGTTCCCGGCCTGGTTCCGAGCTCCGACTACCATCACCAAATACTCAGGGGAGACGAAGCCGGAGTTATGGCTCACGGATTACTGGCTGGCGTGCCAGTTGGGAGGGACGAACGATGACAACCTCATCATCCACAACCTCCCCCTCTTCCTCTCCGACGCTGCCCGAGCCTGGCTGGAGTATCTGCCTCCTACGCAGGTCTTCGACTGGGACGACCTAGTCAGGGTCTTCGCCAGAAATTTCTAGGGTACATACGTGCGCCCTGGGAACTCATGGGATCTCCAGAGCTGCCGGCAGCAGCCAGGGGAATCCCAGCGAGAATACATCTGACGGTTCTCAAAGCAGCGCACCGAGTTGCCTAACATCACCGACTCGGACGTCATCGGAGCATTCCTTGCCGACACCACTTGCCGGGATCTGGTAAGGAAGCTGGGATGCAAAACTCCCACCAAGGCAAGCGAATTGATGAACATAGCCACCAAGTTTGCCTCTAGTCAGGAGGCCGTCGAAGCCATTTTCCGGAAAGACAAGCAGCCTCAGGGAAGGCAGAAGGAAGACGTCCCCAAGGCGTCCGTCCAGCACGGCACAAAGAAAAAGAGCAAGAAGAAGGCGCAAGCAAAACGCAACGCCGTTGAAGTAGATCTCATCGCTGCTGCCGAGCGCAGGAACCCTCGAAGACCTCTCGGAGGGGCCAACGTGTTCAACAAGATGCTCAAGGAGTCGTGCCCCTATCACAAGGTCCCGTCAAGCACACCCTTGAAGAATGCGACATGCTCCGGCGTTACTTCAATAAGGTTGGGCCCTCGGCGGAAGATGGCAAGGACCAAGGCAACAACAATAAGGGGGGCGACAAGGAAGAAGAGTTCCCGGAGGTCCATAACTGCTTCATGATCTACGGTGGGCAAGTGGCGAATACCTCGGCTTGACGCCGCAAGCAAGAGCGCCGGGAGGTCTGCTCGGTGAAGGTAGCAACGCTAGTCTACCTAGACTGGTCCGACAAGCCCATTACCTTCAACCAGGACAACCACCCCAACTACATACCAAACCCAGGAAGGTACTCGCTCGTCGTCGACCCTATTATCAGCAACACTAGGCTCTCCAAGGTCCTCGTGGACGGAGGCAGCAGCCTCAATATCATCTATGCCGAGACCCTAGGGCTCTTGGGGGTCGATCGGTCCAAGATCCGAGCCGGTGCAGCACCTTTTCACGGGATTGCCCCCGGTAAGCGTATCCTGCCCCTTGGGATATGGATACGGATACCCCACTCACCACCTTTTCGTCTAAGGGATGCCTCCGGTTCTAACGGTGATGTCGCGAAAAAAGCAAGCCGAAAACACGACTCAAGAGCAACGCAGCTTTATACTCAGACATCCAAATGTTCAGGCCTCAGCAGCCGCAGGAAACATACACATACTTAAAATAACCATTCTACACAGGCTCAGGCGTCGGCAGGGGGAGGAGCAGCACCCTCGGTGTTGTTTCCACCTGCGACAGACGAAGCAGCCTCGATGGCAGGGGTGGCAGAATGTGGCCCGGCCTCGGATGGCAACACGGGCAGAAGGATCTCCACCTCAAAAAAGGAAGCCAGTGCCACGCTTGGACCCTCGGCAACCGCATTAAGCCTTTGGGCCTCGGCCAAGGCGGCATCCTCATCATCGGGTAGGCAGTAGCCCTCGCTGACCCGCTCCAAATCCATGTCATAGTGGGAAGCGAGGACGGCGAAGGCCCGCCTAACACCGTGATGCAGCGCCCCGCGGAGTCTGCTGCGCACATGGCCGCCCAAGGCTCGCAGGCGACTCTGGGGGGAGCTGCCCGAGGGGGCGTCATCAAGGCCAAAGGTCCGGCAAAAGGCCGAAATAGCCTCGGATATGGCCGTGCGGTCAACCTCCTTCTGCTCGGCCGCCTGGGCAAGCGCCTTGCAGTTCTTAACAGACTCGTTAAGAGCCATCTTGAACCCTGAAGACAGCCAGACAATATTCAGACACGAGGATAAGAGTTAAGCTAAAGCAAAATCACAAAGCAGGCAAAACATACCTTTGGCCCGGGCACTCTGCTATGAAGCCATAGCTTGGGCGGACCAGGCTGACCCGACGGTTATGGCCAGGCCCTCCGAAAGGATCCCAGCCCGTGCAGTCGCCTCGGCTAGCCGCTCTGTGACCTTAGCCAGCTGTCCCTTAAGGGTCTCAGCCCGGCTCGCGGCCTCGGCAGCTTGGCCCCGGAGTTGGTCCCGCTCGCTGGTGACCTGGCCAAGCTTCAACTGCCGCTGCTGCATCTCCTCGGCCTAGGAAGCCACCTGCTCCCGAGCCGACGAAGCCTCTGTCCGTGCCGACGCCGCCTCTATCCGCGCCGTCGCTGCCTCCGACTTCAGCTCCTCACAGAGCAGCCAAAGGTCCACCGCATCGGTGCTCTGTTGGGCGAGGCGCTCGTTGACCTCAGTAAGCGCGCCCCCTAGAGCCGTAGCGATTCCCAAATGCTGCTCACGGCGGAGGAACAACGACTTAGCGGTGCTCATGTCCGCGAGCTCCTGAAAAGAAAAATAAAATATCATAAAGAATGCTCTGACCACACGAGGTGTGCGTCTAAATCCTTACCTGGAAGACTCTGGGAATGTCTTGGGAAAGGACATCCGTGGCCGTCTTAAGCGACCTCATCACCGCCTCGCTATAGTCGCAGAAAACTTTTCGCAACCTTTTCTCTCCCTCATCATTGAGGGAAAGGAGAGGCTCTAAGGTATCGTGGCCCCAGAACACGAGCGGCTGCTCTCCCCACTGAATGGGATTGAGCTGCGTGGGGATGAGGCTACTGCTCCCCACGACGGGCCAAGGATCTGCGTGCCCCGCGATCGAGGCTTCGGGTCCCTCTGCAGCTGACGCATCGGGCCTCTCCTCGGTCAAGGCGACAGGCCTCTGCTCACCAACCTCGGCAACAACGGCCGCCCCCTCCCCATGGTTGAAAACGGGGGAATCGGGGATGACCAGGACCGAAGGAGCCAGGGGCGGAGGCACCTCAGCCATCTTGACATCGGCGGCGGCGGGCGGCTTCGTGGGCGCACCAGCGGTGGCCCCGGCAGGAATCGACGTCAGCGTCGGCGACGAGGAAGGCGGGCTCGAGGCTGCAGTCGTGTCAACGGCTTCCCCTGGCACGATGGCCGCTCCAATAGGGGTCGACCTGGGAGGCTTGCCCCATGACAACCCATGCCTCCTGGGCCCCCCGCCGGAGGGCACCTTGTGCGGAGGCCAACCAGCCAGCATGACGCGCCGCAGCTCCGGCTGAAGAGGCCGGCCCTGTCTTAAGGGCCTTCGTGGGGGCTAGACCAGCCGAGCCCTGCCTCCGCTTGCTGAAAGGAAGAAAAGACAAAATCAAGATACACAGAAAAATGGCTGAAACAAGGGTGCCCTCGGATACTTACCCGCTCTAGGGCAAGGCCAATCGTGCCTGCGGGGAGACCTCTCGGACCCCGGTCTCCGCAGATGCTGCCGAGGGTTGGCCAGTGGCCGGCTTCGATGCCGCCTCCGCCTCGGACGCCCGAGGCGCCGGGGGGGGGCCCTACCTGGGCGATGTCACGACAGCCGAGGGAACAACTTCCTGCACGGCTGGCACGGGCACTTGCTCTCGGGGGGCATGCGGGTCGGCCTGACCCCCCGGAGTCACCCCAATTAACTCGGCCAAGGGGTCAAGTACCCCCTCGGCCCGCCTCCGCTCCTCGGACCGGGACCCTGGCGTCCCGGCCCCAAACACTGGTGGTGCCAGCCCACCTGGAGGCTGGCTTGATGACCCCTGGCCCAGCCTCGGATCCGGACTAAGGCCAAGTCGGGCCGCCATGTCGTCGTCCTCGTCGTCATCATCATCATCATCGTCGTCGTCGGGCGTGTCCGGCGACGGCTCCAACGGGAGCCCGTCCCTTTCTTGCCTCCGACGACGCTTCTCCAAGGCTTCCCGAGCCCGCATCCTCTCGCGAGCTCGGGCCTTTTCCACGTCTTTTTTCTGCTTATCCTTCTCAGCGGCGAGCCTACGCGCGGTTCGGCCCGCCGCGTCCTCCGGGACCGGTGGCCGGGAGGTTTTAAAGTTCCTCAACCCCTGGGGACGAGCAAAAATCCCAAGGGTAAGGGCTAAAAATGTAAGAAACACGGCACAAAACAGAAAAAAGGGTCGAACACTTACTAGGGATACGTACCCATGGTCGGGACACATCGGGGGCTGGTTAAGGACGCCAGCGTCCAGCCTCCCCACCGTGCCTGCTATCTGTCTGAGGAGGTCGTCGGTGGAGAGGGGGTCGAGGACATTCGTGAACCCTCCAAATTGACCCCTGGCTTCATTTCCGAAAGCCGCAACTGCCGGTCTGCCAATGGGAGCACCCTCCAGTTATGGATAGCGGCGACGACCCCCGCGGCAGTAAGGCCTTCGGCTTGGAGCTTCTACAGGGCACAGAGAAGGGGCTGGAGCTTCTCCTGGTTCTCGCGTGTGGCCCCCCAGCGCCAGTTATCGCCGGCGGCGGTCACCACTCATTGAGAAAAGGGCGGCAGCACCTCGTCGTCATTCCGGAGATAAAACCACCGGTTCTGCCACCCCTTATTCGAAGACAGAAGGGAGGCAGGGATGTACTGCTGTGCGCGCCCCGACCTCAGCTTGAGGGTGCAGCCGCCAGCCCGCACCGCCATACGGACCTTCTTCACATCCTCGACACGGCGGAGAACTCCGTGGAGAAGAGATGGGTCCACAGGTCCCAGTGGGGGTCAATCCCCCAAAACCCCTCGCAAACCGCCACAAAAATGGCCGCCTGCGCGATGGAGTTGGGGTTGAAGTTGTGAAGCTCCACCCCGTAGTAGTGCGGGAGCGCCTGCATGATGCGGCTCGCCAGCATCCCAAACCCCCGCTCATGAAAAGGGGTGAAGCTGACCACGTACCCCGGTGGCGGAGTCGGGTCGGCCTCGCTGAAAGGGAAATGTGCCCTTGGGCCATTTCTAAGTATTTTGGTGATTGAGTGCCAACACAAGTGCTTAAATGTGAATTTATGCTCATGGATGGACAAAGTGCAAATCAAGAGTAAAGGTATGTTTCTAGGCCTTAGTACATTGGTTTTGTGCACTAATATACTTGTCTAAGTGTTAGAAACAGAAAGAAGAAGAAAAGAAAAGAGGAGAAAAAGACTTGGCTGTGTACAGCCAAGACTCAGCTCGGTCTGGCACACCGGACTGTCCGGTGGTGCACCGGACAGTGTCCGGTGTGCCAGGCTGGCTCGGCGTGAAGTAGCCGCTCTCGGGAATTCGCCGACGGCGTACGGCTAAAATTCCCCGGACTGTCCGGTGTGCACCGGACTGTCCGGTGAGCCAACGGTCGGTCGGGCCAACGATCGGCCGCGCAATCTGCGGGACACGTGGCCGAGCCAACGGCTAGAAGACGGCACCGGACTGTCCGGTGTGCACCGGACATGTCCGGTGCGCCAACGGCTCCAGATCTGCCAACGGTCGGCTTCGCTATTTAAGGAAGGAAATCGGGCACCGGACAGTGTCCGGTGTGCACCGGACTGTCCGGTGCCCCCGACGACAGAAGGCAAGGATGGCCTTCCAGATTTGCTCTCAACGGCTCCTAGCTGCCTTGGGGCTATAAAAGGGACCCCTAGGCGCATGGAGGAGGACACCAAGCAACCTTAGAGCATTCTTGATCATCCACACTCAGTCTTTGCGCATTCGTTTGTCATTCTCAGTGATTCGAGCTCCGTTCTAGTGAGAACTTTGAGATAGTCTTTTGAGCTCGATTCTTGGCCGTGTGTGTGCGCATTTTGCTGTGGATTTGTGTGTGTTGCTTCCCTCCCTTACTCTGTGCTTCTTTGTGATCATATACTTGTAAGGGCAAGAGACTCCAATTTGTGGAGATTCCTTGCAAACGGGATAAAGAAAAGAAAGCAAAACACTGTGGTATTCAAGTGGGTCTTTGGACCGCTTGAGAGGGGTTGATTGCAACCCTCGTCCGTTGGGACGCCACAACGTGGAGTAGGCAAGCGTTGGTCTTGGCCGAACCACGGGATAAACCACTGTGCCATCTCTGTGATTGATCTTCTGTGGTTATTGTGTTTTGTTGAGACTCCTCTCTAGCCACTTGGTGATTATTGTACTAACCCTTAACAAGTCTTGTGGCTTAAGTTTGAAGTTTTACAGGATCACCTATTCACCCCCCCCCTCTAGGTGCTCTCAATTGGTATCAGAGCCGTTCTCTTCAAGAAAGGGACTAACCGCCCGAAGAGATGGATCCTAAGGGGAAGGGAATCGTGATCAACGACAAGGAGAAGGAGTCCTTCGTCAACGAGCTAAAGGATGACAAGCCCACTGACTCCGGCTCGGGCTACAAGCGAAAGGAAGGGAAGAAGAAGAAGACAAAGCGCATCAAGGAGATCATATACTACGACGATAGTGATGAGTCTACTTCTTCCCAAAAGGACGACGACAACGACTACAAAAAGACGGTCAATTCGAACTTTTCATTTGATTATTCTCGTATTCAACATAGTTCGAATTCGCATTTGCTTTCCATTCCTCTTGGCAAACCTCCACACTTCGATTGGGAGGACTACGGATTTTGGAGTCACAAAATGCGTAGTCACTTATTCTCTCTCCATCCAAGCATTTGGGAGATTGTAGAGAATGGAATGAAGTTTGATAGCTCGGATAACTCTATGCTCATAAATGAACAAATCCATAGAAATGCACAAGCTACTACTGTTCTCTTAGCGTCCTTGTGCACGGAAGAGTACAACAAGGTGAGCGGCTTGGACAATGCCAAGCAAATATGGGACACCCTCAAGATCTCTCACGAGGGGAATGACATCACCATGCTCACCAAAATGGAGTTGGTGGAGGGCGAGCTTGGACGATTCGCCATGATAAGAGGAGAGGAGCCAACTCAAACGTACAACCGGCTCAAGACCCTCATCAACAAAATAAGGAGCTACGGAAGCACGCGATGGACGGACCACGACGTCGTCCGCCTAATGCTAAGGTCCTTGACCGTTCTTGATCCTCATCTCGTGAACAATATTCGTGAGAATCCCAGGTACACGATGATGACGCCCGAGGAGGTACTCGGAAAATTCGTAAGCGGGCGGATGATGATCAAGGAGGCAAGATACGTCGACGACGCGTTGAACGGTCCACTCCACGAGCCTCAACCCATTGCTCTCAAGGCAACAAGGAGCAAGGAGCCGCTACCCAGCAAGGTGGCGCAAGTTGAGGCGGCCGGGCTCAATGATGAAGAGATGGCTCTCATCATCAAAAGATTCAAGACGGCGCTAAATGGTCGCAAGGGGCAACCAAGGAAGACCAAGACAAAGGGGAAGCGCTCATGCTTCAAATGTGGTAAGGTTGGTCATTTTATTGCTAACTGTCCCGAAAATGATAGTGACCAGGAGCAAGGGAAAAATGGGAAGAGAGAAAACAAGAAGGTTTACAAGAAGGCCAAAGGCGAAGCACACCTTGGAAAGGAGTGGGATTCGGATTGCTCTTCGTCCGACTCCGACGACGAAGGACTCGCCGCCACTGCCTTCAACAAATCGGCCCTCTTCCCAAACGAGCATCACACTTGCCTCATGGCAAGGGAGAAGAAGGTAATCAATCATAATGCTAATACTTATGATTCTTCTAGTGATGATGAGTCTAGTGAGGATGAAATAGATTACTCCAGTTTATTTAAGGGATTGGATAGAACTAAAATAGCTAAGATTAATGAATTGATTGATGCCTTGAATGAAAAGGATAGAATCTTAGAGAAACAAGAAGATCTTTTATATGAAGAGCATGATAAATTTGTTAGTACACAAAATTCACTTGCTCTAGAAGTTAAAAGAAATGGAATGCTTTCTTGTGAACTTTCTACTTGTAATGAAACCATTTCTTCTTTAAAAGGTGAAATTAATGATTTAAATGCGAAACTAGAAGTAGCAAGTAAATCTAACTCTTGTGTTGAACATATTGAAATTTGCACTAGGTGTAAGGATGTTGATATTAATGCTTGTTGTGAACACTTAGTTTCAATTTCCAAACTAAATGATGAATTGGCTAGTCTTAATGCCCAACTTAAGACTAGCAAAAGTGAATTTGATAAGTTAAAATTTGCAAGGGATGCCTACACAATTGGAAGACATCCCTCAATTAAGGATGGGCTTGGCTTCAAGAGGGAAGCCAAGAACTTAACAAGCCATAAGGCTCCCATCTTCGTCAAGGAGAAAGGGAAGGCCCCTATGGCTAGTAGTGCTAAAAAGAACCATGCCTTCTTGTACCATGATAGGAGACAAACTAGAAATGCTTATAGGAGTTATAATGCTTATGATGATGTTGACTCTCATGCCATGTTTGCTTCTAGTTCTTCCTATATGCATGGTAGAAATATGTCTAGGAGAAATGATATTCATTATGTGCCTAGAAAGAATATTATTCATGCTCCTAGGAAAGTAGTGAATGAACCTTCTACAATTTATTGTGCTTTAAATGCTTCCTTTGCTATTTGTAGAAAGGATAGGAAAATAGTTGCTAGGAAGTTAGGGGCAAAATGCAAGGGAGACAAAACTTGCATTTGGGTCCCTAAGGATATTTGCACTAACCTTATAGGACCCAACATGAGTTGGGTACCTAAGACCCAAGCCTAAATTTGCCTTGCAGGTTTATGCATCCGGGGGTTCAAGCTGGATTATCGACAGCGGATGCACAAACCATATGACGGGGGAGAAGAAGATGTTCACCTCCTACGTCAAAAATAAGGATTCCCAAGATTCAATTATATTCGGTGATGGGAATCAAGGCAAGGTAAAAGGGTTAGGTAAAATTGCAATTTCTAATGAGCACTCAATCTCCAATGTGTTTTTAGTTGAGTCTCTTGGTTACAATTTGCTATCTGTTAGTCAACTATGCAATATGGGATATAACTGCTTATTTACAAATGTAGATGTGTCTGTCTTTAGAAGATGTGATGGTTCACTAGCTTTTAAGGGTGTACTAGACGGCAAACTTTACTTAGTTGATTTTGCAAAAGAAGAGGCCGGTCTAGATGCATGCTTAATGGCTAAGACTTGCATGGGCTGGCTGTGGCATCGCCGCTTAGCACATGTGGGGATGAAGAACCTCCACAAGCTTCTAAAGGGAGAACACGTGATAGGTCTAACCAATGTTTATTTCGAAAAAGATAGACCTTGTGCAGCTTGTCAAGCAGGTAAACAAGTGGGAGGAGCACATCACAGCAAGAATGTGATGACCACGTCAAGACCTCTGGAGCTGCTGCATATGGACCTCTTCGGACCCGTCGCCTATCTAAGCATAGGAGGAAGTAAGTATGGTCTAGTTATTGTTGATGACTTTTCCCGCTTCACTTGGGTGTTCTTTTTGCAGGATAAGTCTGAAACCCAAGGGACCCTCAAGCGCTTCCTCAGGAGAGCTCAAAATGAGTTTGAGCTCAAGGTGAAGAAGATAAGGAGCGACAACGGGTCCGAGTTCAAGAACCTTCAAGTGGAGGAGTTCCTTGAGGAGGAAGGGATCAAGCACGAGTTCTCCGCTCCCTACACACCACAGCAAAATGGTGTGGTAGAGAGGAAGAACAGGACGCTGATCGATATGGCAAGGACGATGCTTGGAGAGTTCAAGACCCCCGAGTGCTTTTGGTCGGAAGCTGTGAACACGGCTTGCCACACCATCAACAGGGTCTACCTTCATCGCCTCCTCAAGAAAACTTCGTATGAGCTACTAACCGGTAACAAACCCAATGTATCGTACTTTCGTGTATTTGGGAGCAAATGCTACATTCTAGTGAAGAAGGGTAGAAATTCTAAGTTTGCTCCCAAAGTTGTAGAAGGGTTTTTATTAGGTTATGATTCAAATACAAAGGCGTATAGGGTCTTCAACAAATCATCGGGTTTGGTTGAAGTCTCTAGCGACGTTGTATTTGATGAGACTAATGGCTCTCCAAGAGAGCAAGTTGTTGATTGTGATGATGTAGATGAAGAAGATGTTCCGACGGCCGCTACACGAACCATGGCGATTGGAGAAGTGCGGCCACAAGAACAAGATGATCGAGATCAACCTTCTTCCTCAACAACGGTGCATCCCCCAACTCAAGACGATGAACAGGTTCATCAAAAGGAGGCGTGTGATCAAGGGGGAGCACAAGATGATCACGTAATGGAGGAAGAAGCGCAACCGGCACCTCCAACCCAAGTTCGAGCGGTGATTCAAAGGGATCATCCCGTCGACCAAATTTTGGGTGACATTAGCAAGGGAGTAACTACTCGATCTCGATTAGTTAATTTTTGTGAGCATTACTCCTTTGTCTCTTCTATTGAGCCTTTCAGGGTAGAGGAGGCCTTGCTAGATCCGGATTGGGTATTGGCCATGCAGGAGGAACTCAACAACTTCAACCGCAATGAAGTTTGGACACTGGTGCCTTGTCCCAAGCAAAATGTTGTGGGAACCAAGTGGGTGTTCCGCAACAAACAGGACGAGCACGGGGTGGTGACGAGGAACAAGGCTCGACTTGTGGCAAAAGGTTATGCCCAAGTCGCAGGTTTGGACTTTGAGGAGACTTTTGCTCCTGTGGCTAGGCTAGAATCAATTCGTATCTTGCTAGCATATGCCGCTCACCATTCTTTCAGGTTGTACCAAATGGATGTGAAGAGCGCTTTCCTCAACGGGCCGATCAAAGAGGAGGTGTACGTGGAGCAGCCCCCTGGCTTCGAGGACGAACGGTACCCCGACCATGTGTGTAAGCTCTCTAAGGCGCTCTATGGACTTAAGCAAGCCCCAAGAGCATGGTATGAATGCCTTAGAGACTTTTTAATTGCTAATGCTTTCAAGGTTGGGAAAGCCGATCCAACTCTTTTTACTAAGACTTGCGATGGTGATCTTTTTGTGTGCCAAATTTATGTCGACGACATAATATTTGGTTCTACTAACCAAAAGTCTTGTGAAGAGTTTAGCAGGGTGATGACGCAGAAATTCGAGATGTCGATGATGGGCGAGTTGACCTACTTCCTTGGGTTCCAAGTGAAGCAACTCAAGGACGGCACCTTCATCTCCCAAACGAAGTACACACAAGATTTGCTAAAGAGGTTTGGGATGAAGGACGCCAAGCCCGCAAAGACGCCGATGGGAACCGACGGACACACCGACCTCAACAAAGGAGGTAAGTCCGTTGATCAAAAAGCATACCGGTCCATGATAGGTTCTTTGCTTTATTTATGTGCTAGTAGACCAGATATTATGCTTAGCGTATGCATGTGTGCTAGATTTCAATCCGATCCGAAGGAGTGTCACTTAGTGGCTGTGAAGCGAATTCTTCGATATTTAGTCGCTACGCCTTGCTTCGGGATCTGGTATCCAAAGGGGTCTAACTTTGACTTGATTGGGTACTCAGATTCCGACTATGCTGGATGTAAGGTCGATAGGAAGAGTACATCGGGGACGTGCCAATTCTTAGGAAGGTCCCTGGTGTCATGGAACTCTAAGAAACAAACCTCCGTTGCCCTATCCACCGCTGAGGCCGAGTATGTTGCTGCGGGACAGTGTTGTGCGCAACTACTTTGGATGAGGCAAACCCTCCGGGACTTTGGCTACAATCTGAGCAAAGTCCCACTCCTATGTGACAATGAGAGTGCCATCCGAATAGCGGAAAATCCTGTTGAGCACAGCCGCACAAAGCACATTGACATCCGGCATCACTTTTTGAGAGACCACCAGCAAAAGGGAGATATCGAAGTGTTTCATGTTAGCACCGAGAACCAGCTAGCCGATATCTTTACCAAGCCTCTAGATGAGAAGACCTTTTGCAGGCTGCGTAGTGAGCTAAATATCTTAGATTCGCGGAACTTGGATTGAATTATAGCATATATGTGTTTATGCCTTTGATCATGTTTATTCTGCATTTTGTTGCTTATTGTGGTGCTCAAGTTGTACAAACACTCCCTGGACCTCACAAGTCCGTGGCAAAATGATGCACAGTTTTAGGGGGAGATGTGTTACAACTTGACCCTTTGAGACTAACCATATGCTTGAGTTTGCTTGTTTTAGTCTCAACGGAGAATTGAAAGGGAAAAGGTGGACTTGGACCATGAAAGACTTCCACTGCACTCCGATGAGAGGGTAACTTATTCCAAGTTCATCTCATGAACTCTTATTGCCATTTGCTCTTAATTGAAGATTTTGGTGAGGCAATGGGGTTATAAGGCCAAGATTGATCCCGTTTTGGTGCTTGATGCCAAAGGGGGAGAAAATAAAGGCCAAAGCGATAAATGGATCAGCTACCACTTGAGAGATTTTGAAAATAGTAGAATAGAGCTTTTGGTTTGTCAAAACTCTTTTGTTGTCTCTCTTATCAAAAGTTGGCTTCTTGTGGGGAGAAGTATTGATTATGGGAAAAAGGGGGAGTTTTTGAAATCTTTGATCAATCTCTTTTGGAATGACTCTCTTTATGCTTCAACATGTGTGTTTGACTTAGAGATAGAGATTTGAGTTTGATTTGCAAAAACAAACCAAGTGGTGGCATAGAGTGATCCATATATGTCAAAAATGAATCAAAATAATTTGAGTTCTTATTTAAAGTGTTTTTGTACTTGTTCTACTTGCTTTATGTTGTGTTGGCATAAATCACCAAAAAGGGGGAGATTGAAAGGGAAATGTGCCCTTGGGCCATTTCTAAGTATTTTGGTGATTGAGTGCCAACACAAGTGCTTAAATGTGAATTTATTCTCATGGATGGACAAAGTGCAAATCAAGAGTAAAGGTATGTTTCTAGGCCTTAGTACATTGGTTTTGTGTACTAATATACTTGTCTAAGTGTTAGAAACAGAAAGAAGAAGAAAAGAAAAGAGGAGAAAAAGACTTGGCTGTGTACAGCCAAGACTCAGCTCGGTCTGGCACACCGGACTGTCCGGTGGTGCACCGGACAGTGTCCGGTGCGCCAGGCTGGCTCGGCGTGAAGTAGCCGCTCTCGGGAATTCGCCGACGGCGTACGGCTAAAATTCCCCGGACTGTCCGGTGTGCACCGGACTGTCCGGTGAGCCAAAGGTCGGTCGGGCCAACGGTCGGCCGCGCAATCTGCGCGGGACACGTGGCCGAGCCAACGGCTAGAAGACGACACCGGACTGTCCGGTGTGCACCGGACATGTCCGATGCGCCAACGGCTCCAGATCTGCCAACGGTCGGCTTCGCTATTTAAGGAAGGAAATCGGGCACCGGACAGTGTCCGGTGTGCACCGGACTGTCCGGTGCCCCCGACGACAGAAGGCAAGGATGGCCTTCCAGATTTGCTCTCAACGGCTCCTAGCTGCCTTGGGGCTATAAAAGGGACCCCTAGGCGCATGGAGGAGGACACCAAGCAACCTTAGAGCATTCTTGATCATCCACACTCAGTCTTTGCGCATTCGTTTGTCATTCTCAGTGATTCGAGCTCCGTTCTAGTGAGAACTTTGAGATAGTCTTTTGAGCTCGATTCTTGGCCGTGTGTGTGCGCATTTTGCTGTGGATTTGTGTGAGTTGCTTCCCTCCCTTACTCTGTGCTTCTTTGTGATCATATACTTGTAAGGGCAAGAGACTCCAATTTGTGGAGATTCCTTGCAAACGGGATAAAGAAAAGAAAGCAAAACACTGTGGTATTCAAGTGGGTCTTTGGACCGCTTGAGAGGGGTTGATTGCAACCCTCGTCCGTTGGGACGCCACAACGTGGAGTAGGCAAGCGTTGGTCTTGGTCGAACCACGGGATAAACCACTGTGCCATCTCTGTGATTGATCTTCTGTGGTTATTGTGTTTTGTTGAGACTCCTCTCTAGCCACTTGGTGATTATTGTACTAACCCTTAACAAGTCTTGTGGCTTAAGTTTGAAGTTTTACAGGATCACCTATTCACCCCCCCTCTAGGTGCTCTCACTCGCTCCCGGGGGCCAACCACTCAGGCTGCGGCCCGCCGGAGAGAGGACAGAGCAAACCCTCGGCAATGAGGGCCTACAGATCCTCCGCAGTGACGGTGGAGAAGGGCCACGGGTCGCGTGGCGGAATGACGGTCGTCTTGTCAGCCATTGCCGAGCGAAAGCGGTGGAGGCGGAGGGGACAAGGTGCGCGGTTTTCTCTTCTCTCTATCTACTCTCTCAGGTTGCGAAAGCAAAGGCAGAAGGCAAGGACGGAAGCGCAAATGGCAGGGTAAAGAACCGCTGCCGGTCCCTCTCCCAGGTATATAAAGGCCCGGGCAAAATCCACCCAAAACTTCGCCCGAGCCCCTCGTGAATTTTAAATTCGAAATCACAACGGTTTTTTTCGTTCCTCGAATGGCTCGCGCACGCGCAACGGACACCCCACGAGTCGCCCGTCCCGTCGCATTAACTCTCTAGCAGGACACACGTCACCCCTGGCAGGCGAGTGGGCGCTGTTTCGCCTCCGTCATGATGACCGCCTCAAAAAGGTGCGCCACACTGTTTTAGTTTATTTCCTTTCTTCCTTTCCCCTCTCTCTCTCTCTCTCCGCAGGGATCGGGAAAGGAGATATTTCGAAAGAGTCCTTCTCAGCAAAGGAAACGGGCCCGAAGCCCTCCTACTAATCAGGGGTTCGAAGGTTGCGCCCTGTGGGGTTCGGCAACCGCCCCAGAGCACTCGGGCTCCGAGCCCTCTACTGATCAAGGGTTCGAAGGCTGGCCCCTCGGAAGGGTTCGACAGCCGCCCCAGTGCATGCAGAGTCAGGGATGACCCTGGGTACATCCGTTACATGGCCGAGGCTCGGGCTACGCTCCCGAGGTACCCTAGGACATTTCCGAGACCAGCGGGAACGATTTGTAATGGAATCCCACCAGAGGGAGGCACTGAGCCCTTGGACCCTATCAAATGGGTCCGGGTCCAGCGAATCACCTGCAGGTACTTTTGGAGCGCGCCTCTGGGCCACTAGCCGACCCTTATCGAACGAGGCTCGGGCGTCCACTCGGATTACCCGTTAGCAACTCACTAGAAACACCATGTTCAGTGCCCACCAAGGGTAACATGGCGCGTTCCCCCTTCCTCCTTGCGGAAAGGCGACGAAGGGACGTACTATAAAAAGCCGAGATGGTCCTTGATCGTCCTCTCGCTCTGTGCAGAGGCTCGGGGGCTGCTCTCGCACCAGGCTACGGCTAAATTGTTGACCGCGTCGACAAACTAACTTAAAAACTCGGAGCCTGACTATGCACCTGGGCTGCGGCCAGGCCGCATGAGAGAACAACAAGGCCGACCAAGGAATAACAAGAAGAGCATTAAGACCTCAGAGGAGTCAAACCACTCCTCTGAGGCCTCGGGGGCTACACCCGACGGGTGCGCTCGCGCGCACCCATCGGAACAAAATACTACTAAAAAGACTAGTCACCTTGCAAAAATCCGGTAGAACCTCCAAGCGAGTGCCTACACTCCCTTTAAGGCTCGAGGGCTACTATCGGGTACCATAATTAGGGGTACCCCCAGTACTCCTAAACATGGCTGGAGAACATCTTTAAAACAAACCATAAAGACTGGTAAGCACGGTTCAAGTCAAGGCCTCGTCTACCAAGGGACGCGGTCCTGTCTCACCCGAGCCCAGCCTCGGGCAAGAACAGTAGTCCCGTACGGATTCACGGCTCGCCCGAGGGTCCCCTCAGGCAGTGGGCGCACCCCCGGCTCGCCCGAGGCAAAACTCGGGTAAACTTTGTCGTATAGCGGCCTCGGCCAAACCGCCTTGCCACCGACCGTATCATATGCGCATTTAATGCAGGGATCACCTGACACCTTATCCCGACACACGCACCGCAGTTGGCAAGATCGAAATGACCGCAGTCACTTCACCCTTTTACTGATCGTTCTGACAGGATAACGGCACTATTCAACCCGTTCCGACCGCTGTGCCAACCACCGGGGTAAGACTAACAATAGTAAGTTACCGCCCCTCCCGAGTTCAGCCTCGGGCGCAACAGGGAGTTCCGCCTCGCCCGACCCTAGCCTCGGCCTCAGGAGGAACCGTCACCACACCCGACCCAGGCCTCGGCCTCAGCCTCGGCCTCGGCCTCGGCAGGAGGTCTTTGCCTCGCCCGACCTAGGCCTCGGCCTCAGCCTCGGCCTCAGGAGGAGATCTTCGCCTCGCCCGACCTAGGCCTCGGCTTTGGGAGAAATCACCGCCTCGCCCGAGACAGCCTCGGACCGACTAAGCGAACAGGGAATACAACACTGTCCTTCCCCTAGCTAGCCACCCCAGGCTACGAAGGAACAGGACCGGTGTCACATCAAATTACTCCAGTAACAGGTAATGATGATCCCCGACATGCGCCCATGACGTCGACTGTCCTCAGCTCTCTACAAAGTCAAAGAAACGTCAGCAGGACACAAACTTCAAGGCCACCTCGACGACCAGGCCATACCGCCATTCACGGCGCTACAGAGCTCGGCTTCAACTCGGCGGAGTCGGCCGCGCCGCTACAGGGGTCAGGACCTGGGGCCGCACCGCCGACCACGCTTCTATAGGACTTAAGCACTTCTCCGCCGTCCACATTAGCGCATAGCTACACCCCCATATGTACAGTTGGGTCACCTCCTTGTACCTATAAAAGGAGATGCCCAGGGCCTTCCAAAGGCAAGCTTTGAAAGCTCACCCAGATGGCTCACCCAATATCAACAAAAAACACTTCAGGGCAAACCTTCTCTCCACAACACTAGACCTCTCAAGAGACCTGGGATTCGTTCCCTCTCTCACAAAGCTTGTATCCCCTACTACAAGCACCCTGGTGCAAGATAATATAAGCCTCATCCTCCCTGTGTTGGAAGTAGGGCCTTCTTAGCCCGAACCAGGATAAACCTTGTGTTTCATCTTGCATCAATCCATCCGGGCAGGGACACGCAGCATAAAATTCACTAGTTGGTTGAGGGTCCCCCGGGTCCGAAACACCGACAATACCATTAGAAGACACTTTTATAAAAATATGTTCTAAATCCAAAATCAGGATTTTGGGTGTTATAGATCGTCCTTTGTGTCATAGCTTTAGGACTTGTTCATTTCACCGTTAATCCATGTGGATTGGATGGTATTCAGTCGGTTTAAATCTACAGTAATTCAAAATTCATCTAAACCCATTTCAATACACTCAATCCATGTGGAATTGGAATAACCAATAAAGGCCTTAAGGGGGAAGGATGGATAATACGGCCACGGTTTTAGGGAGATATTTGGCTTGGCCCTAGATTATGTCCATTCCATGATGTTATTTGGCTGTGTGCTCTTGTGAGGGGCAGATGCCGGAAGATGATCTTTCAAGACTGTTATGAAACTTGAGAAGTATTATATCTTCCATTTCCAAAAAAAATTTCCTGCAGTGGGTGCTAGGCAGAACCACGCAATGAATGGTGCCCTCTATCTCTACTACCACCAGCAAGCCATAGTCCCAAACCATTTTCCAATCTCAAACCAAATGACTATCCGAATGCGACAGTAAAAAATAAAAGGTTATTCAACGCACGGAGTACATGCTACTACACTACATGGCCCGGTGTGTTGGCTTTGCTATCGGGAGTCGGGACAGCTGTGGGCTGCCGGCGGCCTGTGAACTCTTATGGAACATAACCCAAAATGGGACGTTATCTCT
Organism: Zea luxurians; assembly: GCA_029449295.1. Taxonomy (NCBI): domain Eukaryota; kingdom Viridiplantae; phylum Streptophyta; class Magnoliopsida; order Poales; family Poaceae; genus Zea; species Zea luxurians. The sequence continues at coordinate 180,133,412 of JAOPSE010000003.1, read as the reverse complement.
CACAAGTAATTGGAGTAGTGCTGGGAATTGGGCCAGACCAGGGCGGCTCGGTCTGATTCAAGCCTATCATGCTTCGTGCTAAACAGCTTCGAGCTAGAAAAGTCTAAAAAACTTTTGGATCATGTCGTGCTAGCCCAAAGTGTAAAAACAGTAGTCTAACCTAGCCTAAATCACGTGTCTTTGTTGGACCGTGCCGGCTCAAGTCCGACCCATATATTTGACCATATAAAATTGAAATATTACAACCACATAAAGTGCATAGTTTAATAAATTAAAGATATTAAACAATCCTAGCATCATTTAACCACATAAACTCCAAATGTCACAATGATATTGTCGGCGTTTCGGACCCGGGGGCCCTCAACCGGACTGACTAGTGAATTTTAGTGCTGCGTGCCCCTGTCCAGATGGGTTGATGCAAGATGGAACACAAGAGGGAAACGAGGCTTATGTTATCTTGCACCGGGGTGCTCGTAGTAGGGGTTACAAGCGTTGCGGGAGAGCGGGAGCGAGAGAGAGAGAGAGAGAGAGAGAGAGAGAGAGAGAGAGAAAGAGAGGGTTTGGCCTTGAGGCGAGCTGTCTGAGTCTGCCTCTACTGCGTCTCTCCTACTCTGCCTGCCTCCGCTCGTCTGCGTCGTATGTCCGTGTGTTCGTACGTGCGTTCTTCCTGTCCCCCCTCTTTTCTTCCTCGACGTCAACGTGTGCCTGTGTCGTCGACGTGTGTCCGCGTGCCTTAGGAAGGCCCTGGACATCCCCTTTTATAGATATAAGGAGATGCCCAGCTGTACAATGGGGTGTAGCTATGTGCTAACATGGCTGGCGGAGGAGTGCCTTGAGCCCTGTACATGTACTAACGTGGCCATTGGAGAGGTGCCTTGAGTCTTGTACAAGCATAGCTGGTGGTGCGGCATGGATCCTGCTGACGTTTCCTTGCTTCCGTAGGGGGTTGAGAGCAAACGACATCACGGGCGCACGTGGGGAACCATCATTACCTGTTACCGGAGTAACTTAGATGGGACACCGGTCTTGTTCCCTCGTAGCCTGAGGCGGCTAGCTAGGGATAGGGTCATGATGTATCCCCTATAGCGTAGTTGATTTCGAGGCCTGAGGTCGGGCGAGGCGGCGACTCCTCCCGAGGCCTAGGCTGAGGTCTGGCGCGGATGTGACCCCTCTCGAGGCCGAGGCTTGAGGTCAGGCGAGGCGGAGACCTCCTCCCGAGACCGACGATGAGGTCGAGGCCCGGGGTCGGGCAAAGCGGAGACCACCTCCCAAGGCCGAGGCTGAGGTCAAGACCTGGGGTCGGGCGAGGCGGAGCTCCTTGTTGCGCCGAGGCTGAACTCGAGAGTTGTCGCGACTGTTGTTAGTCTTTCCCTGGTGGTTGGCACAGTTGCCGGAGTGGGGTGAACAGTGCTGTTTTTCTGTCAGAACGGTCAGTAAAGGGGCGAAGTGACTGCGGTCACTTCGACCTTGCCGACTGAGACGCGTGTCAGGACCGGGTGTCAGGCGATCCCCGCATTAAATGCGCATGCGATACGATCGGTTGGTAAGGTGATTCGATCGAGGTCGCTGCGCGACAAAGTTCGCCCGAGCTTAGCCTTGGGTGAGACAGGGGTGCGCCTGTCGACAGAGGGGACCCTCGGGCGAGGCGTGAATTTGCCTGGGACTATTGTCTGCGCCCGAGGCTGGGCCCAATCGAGGCGAGGTCGTGTCCTACGAGGCCCTGACTTGAACCGCGCTTATCAGTTGTTGATGGTTTATTCCGAAGATGTTTTCGGCCAGGTTAAGGAGCATTGGGGGTACCCCTAATTACGGTCCTCGACAGTAGCCCCCGAGCCTCGAAGGGAGTGTAGGTACTCGCTTGGAGGTTATGCCGGATTTTTTGCAAGGGGACCGGCCCTTCTCGGTTATGCTTTGTTCCGGTGGGTGCGCGCGAGCGCACCCACCGGGTGTAGCCCTCGAGGCCTCAGAGGAGTGGTTTGACTCCTCTGAGGTCTTAATCCTTTTTGTGATGCCTTGGTCAGCCTTGTTGTTCCCTCATGCGGCCTGGCTGTAGCCCGGGTGCACGGTTAGGCTCCGAGTTTTCAAGCTGGTTTGTTGACGTGGTCAACAGTTTGGCCGTAGCCTGGCGCGAGAGCAGCCCCCGAGCCTCTGCACGGAGCGAGAGGACGATCAAAGACCGTCTCGACTTTTATTGTACACCCCTTCGTCGCCTCTCCGCGAGGAGGAAGGGGGGAAAGCGCCATGTTGCCCTCGGAGGGCACCGAACATGGTGTTTCCAGTGAGTTGCTAGCGGGTGATCCGAGTGGACGCCCGAGCCCTGTTCGATAAGGGTCGGCTAGTAGCCCAGAGGCGCGCTCCAAAAGTACCTGCAGGTGATTTGCCGGAACCGGACCCATTCGATAGGGTCCGAGGGCTCGATGCCTCCCTCCGGTGGGATTCCGTTACAAATCGTTCCCGCTGGTCTCGGAAATGTCCTAGGGTACCTCGGGAGCGTAGCCCGAGCCTCGGCCATGTAACGGATGTACCCAGGGTCATCCCTGACTCTGTGTGCTCTGGGCGGCTGTCGAACCCTTCCGAGGGGCCAGCCTTCGAACCCCTGATCAGTAAAGGGCTCAGAGCCCGAGTGCTCTGGGGCGGTTGCCGAACCCCGGAGGGCGCAACCTTCGAACCCCTGATCAGTAGGAGGGCTCAGGGCCCGTTTCCTTCGCTGAGAAGGATCCTTTGCGCAATATCCTCTTTCCCGGTCCCTGTGGCAAGAGAGAGAGGAAAAAGGAAAAGGATATAAATTTAAATAATGTGGCGCACCTTTTTTGACGTGGTCATCATGACGGAGGTGAAACGGCGCCCGCTTCTCCTACCAGAGGTGTCGCTTGCCCTGCCAAGGAGTTATTAATGCGACGGGACGGGCGATTCGCGGGGCGCCTGTTGCACGTGCGTGAGTCGTTCAAGGAACGGAACACGGGTGCATCGTTTTTTATGCTGCGGGAGAGGGCTCCCCTGCCGTTTCGGGAGAGGATGCGAACCTGTAGGTGATTGGACCGCTGCTTCCGCACGCCTGTTGCTACAATTATTGTCGGCCCGCCTCTGATCATATCGACCGTCGTGCCTATCTCCGCGGCTGAGTGACCCGTGATCGTCGCACTTAATGGGCACTGTTGGGTCACGCGCAGGGCGGCCTTGAGTCACTGCGCTGGTTCTGCAGTTGAGAAGACGCAGCATTGGCGCAGGTGGCGGTGCGGTTTCCTTGCACGTAGTGCCCGGCGTGCCGGTTACATGACATGTGGGTCCGGGCCTCCATGCTGGACCGCCGGATGCGACGAAGCTGAGAGGGTGCACAACTGTAGTGCGGTTGCATGCTTCTTGCGCGGTGGTCTACCCTTTCGACCGCTGATTTCGGCGAGGATGAGGGAATGCTTATAACCGCGGGGCGGTTACGTGCTTCGCGTGCAGCGGTTTGCCTTCTTCGCGTTTTGGGTCAGCTCGCATGACGTGTGGGACCCAGCCCCCGTGTCGTGGGGTGGGAACCCTGGAGCACGTCGGTGGAGACTTTGCCCGTGGCGCTTGGGGGTGCGAGTGAGGAGATCTGCCTTTAAAAAGGGATCGACTCCCCGGGCGGTAGCCATGCCTTCACACTCCTTGCATTCATCGCGTCTTTCCCCCTTCCGAGCCCCCAGATGGGGTGCACCCGTGTTGCCTTCTTCTTGCTGCTGTTGGAGGAGCGTGACCCCGGGGGGTTGGCGCTCTCCAGTCGTCGCTCGGCTTCAAGGAATTTCATCACGTAGCCCGGCTGCATTCCCCCACCGGCGGTCACCCAGGATGATGACCGCAGGCCTCATGGTGGGGAAGAGCGAGCCGGGCCGTGGCCTCCCTGCCGCCCTCAGCTTCAAGGATGTTCATCATCCGTGCTGGGGAGGATGGTGCACCGAGTCGGGGCCTGCCTCCGCATGGGCAGCGGCCCGCTCCTTCCCTCAGTGATCGGGGGAGAAGGGTGTTTGCCGCCCGTGGCGCTGTCAGCTACCGCGTGTCTGGCTCCCCGGCCTGAGCGGCTCCGGTGCTGCTTCCGGTGCCACCTCCTACCGCTGGGGCGGAGCGTGGCTGCCCGTCCGCCGCACGGGTGTCGGTCGCGCCGTGCGTGGGCCGGCCACGTCCAGGTCCTCCTTACGCCGTCGGCTGCACCGGGGGGTCGCACAACACGTCGTACGCTGTGAGGGCGGTACTCGTGTTCTAGGACAGCCTCGGCGAGGACGGGAGCGAGGACCTGCCGGTGTGCATTGGGGCGGCCGCCGTTCGCCGGTGCGGTGTTGGTGGGCAGGTGGCCGCTGTCGTCAGTGTTGAGGTGGTGGTCGCCATAGGTGAGGCTTCCTCTGCCGAAGCGGTTGCCTCCACCGACGAGACCGTCAGTGCCACCTGCGCTTCGGACCTTCGGCTCTTTGGCTTTAATGGTTGGTTCTCATCCCCCATGAGGGGACGTGAACGAGGGCCTTTTCATAGTAGCGTTTGCCCTAAGGCCATCGCTGCTGCTGTCTAGCCGTCCGTGGCGGAGGTCGTTGTCGCGCTTCTGGTGCAGTGGTCGCCGGTCTGGTGTTTGTTATCCCGCAGGCCTTCTGGTGTGGAGGTAGTTCATTCCTGTGGGAATGGAGCTGGGTCCCGTTTGTAAGGGAATGTAAGAGCAAAAATGTAATTGCCCTAAGTATCGAGATATCTGCTGTAGGTCGGGAAAGCCACCGAGGGTGCTGCCGACATCTACATAGCATAGTTATCCCGAATACGTGTGTTTGTTCTTTGTGGCTGCTGAGGCCTAAACATTTGGGTATGAAGCCGTGCTTCTTTCCTCTTGTTTCGAGCATTAGGACTTGTTCGTCGGTAGCAGAATCACTTATCCGAGCGTGAGCTACCTTTCGCGGAAGGTGATGAGTGAGGTATCCGTATCTCGGAGGCGTAGGAGTCCCTCGGCTCGGTTGGCCTTGCCGCTCAAGGTCTCTCTTGCTCGTCTTTAGGACTCCGTTATCGACGCAGTCGAAATGCACGAAAGGCGTTTTGGTGGAAAACTTTTCCAAGGAAAGTTTTCGGCGTAGAGGGGGTTCCTCCTTTCTAGACTCCGAGGTGACCGCCCGGGTCGGGACCCTTGCGGAGGGTCTGGCCGTGGCCGTCGGGTCTGCTTGGTCCGCCCAAGCTAAGGCCTCGCAGCAGCGTGTCCGGGCAGAAGGTTGTTTCGCCCGCTTTGCGACTTTGTTTTTGTCTCCATTCTTCTCCTTGCATCTGAAGAATGTTGTCCGACTGTCTGCAGGGTTCGAGACGGCTCGTAACGAGTCCGTCAAGAACTGCAAGGCGCTTGTCGGGGCGGCTGAGCAGAAGGAGGCCGACCGCGTGGCCATGTCTGAGGCTATCTCGGCTTTCTACCGGGCCTTTGGCCTCGACGACGTCCCCTCGGGTAGCTCCCCCCAGAGTCACCTGCGGGCCTTGGGCAGCCATGTGCGCAGCAGACTCCGCGGGGCGCTGCACCACGGCGTTAGGCGGGCCTTCGCCGTGCTCGCCTCCCACTACGACGTAGATCTGGAGCGGGTCAGCGAGGGGTACTGCTTACCCGACGAAGAGGAGGCTGCCTTAGCCGAGGTCCAGAGGCTTGACGTGGCTGTCGAGGGCCCAAGCGCGGTGCTGGCTTCCTCCTTCGAGGTGGAGATCCTTTCGCCTGTTTCGCCGTCTGAGGCCGGGCCAGATCCTGCCGAGGGTGGAAACGACGCCGAGGGTGCTGTTCCTCCCCCTGCCGATGTATGAGCCTGCAGGAACAGTTTGTTTTAAGTATGCGTATGTCTTTTGCGGCCGCTGAGGCCTAGACATTTTCGTTGTTGAAGTTTAAAGCTACATTTCCTTTCCTCTTGTTTCGAGCCTTAGGACTTGTTCGGTAGCGGAATCGCTTATCCGAGTGTGAGTTACTTTTCGCGAAAGGTGATGAGTGAGGTATCCGTATCCCAGAGGCGTAGGAGTCCCTCGGCTCGGTCAGCCTTGTCGCTTACGTGTCCTCTCGTCGTTTTCAGGATTCCGTTATCAATGTAGTCGAAAAGCACGAAAAGTCATTTTGGTAGAAAAGTTTTCGAGCGTTAGGACTTGTTCGGTAGCAGAATCGCTTATCCGAGCGTGAGCTACCTTTCACAGAAGGCGATGAGTGAGGTATCCGTATCCCGGAGGCGTAGGAGTCCCTCAGCTCGGTCGGCCTTGCCGTTCAAGGTCTCTCGCGTTGTTTTTAGGATTCCGCTATCGAAGCAGTCAAAATGCACGAAAGAAGTTCTGGTAAAGGACTTTTCCAAGGAAAATTTTGACACAGAGGGGGTTCCCCCCTTCTAGCCCCCGAGGGAGGGTCGGTTTTTGCTAAGGCAAGGTCAATCCTCCCTTGACAGCTAGACTTTATGCATGTAAAGAAAAGCGAGATACATGAATGACTTGAAACATTTTAAGGGTAAAAGCGACGTAGCTATTCGATGTTCCAAGCGTTGCTGTAGACCTCGCCTTGATCGTTGGCCAGCTTGTATGTCCCGGGCTTCAAAATCTTGGCAATGATGAATGGCCCTTCCCAGGGAGGAGTAAGCTTGTGGCGTCCTCGGGCGTCTTGTCACAGCTGAAGTACCAAGTCTCCCACTTGGAAGTCTCGAGGCCGAACCCTTCGGGCGTGGTAGCATCGCAGAGACTGCTGGTACCGTGCCGAGTGTAGTAGGGCCACGTCCCGAGCCTCTTCCAGCTGGTCCAATGAATCCTCTCGGCTAGTCTGGTTGCTTTGGTCGTTGTTAGCCTTTGTCCTCGGGGAACCGTATTCCAAGTCCGTGGGTAAGATGGCCTCGGCCCCAAAGACTAGGAAAAATGGCGAGAAGCCCGTGGCCCGGTTCAGCGTCGTCCTTAAACTCCAAACCACCGAGGGTAGTTCTTTTATCCACCGCTTGCCAGACTTGTTAAGGTCATTGTAGATCCTCGGTTTCAGCCCCTGCAAAACCATACCGTTGGCGCCCCCCACCTGACCATTTGTCATTGGGTGCGCTACGGCGGCCCAGTCCACACGGATGTGGTGGTCGTCGCAGAAGTCCAAGAACTTTTTCCCAGAGAACTGCGTGCCATTGTCGGTGATGATTGAGTTTGGGACCCCAAAGCGATGGATGATATTTGTGAAGAACGCCACCGCCTGCTCGGACCCGATGCTGATTAAGGGTCAGACTTCGATCCACTTGGAGAATTTGTCGATGGCGACCAGCAGGTGCGTGAAGCCCCTGGGTGCCTTCTGCAAGGGACCGACGAGGTCCAGACCCCACACGGCAAACGGCCAAGTGATAGGTATCGTCTGTAGGGCTTGAGCGGGCAGGTGCGTCTGTCTCGCGTAGAATTGACACCCTTGGCAGGAGCGTACAATCCTAGTGGCGTCGGCCACCGCAGTTGGCCAGTAGAAACCTTGTCGGAATGCGTTTCCTACGAGGGTCCGAGGCGCCGAATGGTGACCGCAAGCCCCGAGTGTATTTCTTGTAACAGCTCCTGTCCTTGGGCGATGGATATGCATTGTTGGAGAATGCCTGAGGGGCTGCAGTGGTACAATTCCTTTTCATCACCCAGCAAAACGAACGACTTAGCGCGTCGAGCCAGTCGCCGAGCTTTGGCTTTGTCGAGGGGCAGCTCTCCTCGGAGGAGATATTCCAGGTATGGGGTCTACCAGTTCGGGACCGGCGTGACCCCATTCCGCTCCACCTCGACACGCAGGGCCTCACCCTCGGCGGCCGAGGGTACCTTGGGCTGGGCCGAGGTCTCCTCGGGCTTGGGCACGTCGTCGAGTTTGATGGATGGTTGGTATATGTCCCTGGAGAAGACGTCCGGGGGAACCGTCGTCCACCCCAAGGCTATCTTAGCCAGCTCATCTGCGGTCTCGTTGTACCGTCGAGCAACATGGTTGAGCTCCAGCCCATAGAACTTGTCTTCCAAGCGCCAAACTTCGTCGCAGTAGGCCTCCATTTTCCGATCGCGGCAGTGGGAGTTCTTCATGACTTGGTCAATAACAAGCTATGAGTCGCCACGAGCGTCGAGGCGCCGAACCCCTAGCTCGACGGTGATGCGCAACCCATTAACCAAGGCTTCGTACTCGGCCACGTTGTTTGACGCTAGAAAATGGAGGCGCAGTACGTAGCACACATGTTTCCCAAGGGGTGAAATGAAGAGCAAGCCAGCACCTGCTCCTGTTTTCATAAGCGACCCATCGAAGTACATGGTCCAAGGTTCGGGCTGTATTGGAGCTGTCGGCAATTGGATGTCGACCCATTCAGCCAAGAAGTCTGCCAAGACTTGAGATTTTATGGCCTTCCGAGGAGCGAATGAAAGTGCTTCACCCATGAGTTCCACTGCCCATTTTGCTATCCTACCCGAGGCCTCTCGGCACTGGATGATCTCTCCCAGGGGGAAGGATGACACCACAGTCACCGGATGAGACTCGAAGTAGTGTCGCAACTTTCGCTATGTCAGAATCACTACGTACAATAGCTTCTGGATTTGTGGGTAGCGGATCTTGGTCTCGGATAGCACCTCGCTGATGAAGTAGACTGGCCTTTGGATGAGCAGTGCATGCCCTTCTTCTTGTCTCTCGACTACGATCGCGGCGCTAACCACCTGAGTGGTTGCGGCTACGTAGACCAAGAGGGCTTCTCCCTCAGCGGGGGGCACCAAGATGGGCGCGTTAGTAAGGAGCGCCTTTAAGTTTCCGAGGGCTTCCTCGGCCTCGGGAGTCCAAGTGAAGCGCTCGGCCTTCCTTAAGAGGCGGTACAAGGGCAATCCTTTCTCGCCGAGGCGCGAGATGAAGCAGCTCAGAGCCGCAAGGCATCCCATGACCCTTTGTACTCCTTTTAAATCTTTGATGGGTCCCATGTTGGTGATGGCCGCAATCTTCTCCGGGTTGGCCTCGATGCCTCGTTCGGAGACGATGAACCCTAGGAGCATGCCTCGGGGGACTCCGAAGACACACTTATCGGGGTTGAGTTTTACGCCCTTCGCACGCAGACACCCGAAAGTTACTTCGAGGTCAGAGAGGAGGTCGAAGGCTTTCCTTGTCTTGACAACGATGTCATCGACGTAAGCCTCGACCATTCTGCCGATGTGTTCCCCAAACACATGGTTCATGCACCTTTGGTAGGTTGCACCTGCATTCCTCAAGCCAAATGGCATAGTAGTATAACAATACATGCCAAAAGGTGTGATAAAAGAAGTCGTGAGCTGGTCGGACTCTTTCATCATGATTTGGTGATAACCTAAATAGGCGTCGAGGAAAGATAGGGTTTCACACCCAGCAGTGGAGTCCACAATTTGATCGATGCGGGGTAGAGGGTAGGGAACCTTTGGACATGCTTTGTTTAGACTAGTGTAGTCTACGCACATCCTCCATTTCCCACCTTTTTTCTTTACAAGCACAGGGTTATCTAACCATTCGGGATGGAATACCTCTTTGATGAACCCTGTAGCCATCAGCTTGTGGACCTCCTCGCCTATGGCCCTGTGCTTTTCTTCATCAAAACGGCGCAGGGGCTGCTTCACGGGTTGGGCACCGGCTCGGATGTCCAGCGAGTGCTCAGCGACATCCCTCGGTATGCCGGGCATGTCCGAGGGACTCCACGCAAAAATTTGGCGTTTGCGCGGAGAAAGTCGACGAGCACTGCTTCCTATTTGGGGTCGAGCTCGGAGCCGATCTTGACTTTCTTGCTGGCGTCGTTGCTGGGGTCGAGAGGGACAGACTTAACTGCCTCAGCTGGTTCGAAGTTGTCGGCATGCCGCTTCGCGTCGGGCGCCTCCTTGGAGAGGCAATCCAGGTCGGCGATGAGGGCTTTGGACTCGACGAGGGCTTCGGCGTACTCCACGCGTTCCACGTCGCACTCATAAGCGTGGCGGTTGTGGGTCCGACGGTGATGACTCCCTTGGGGCCGGGCATCTTGAGCTTAAGGTAAGTGTAGTTGGGGATGGCTATGAACTTGGCGTAGCACGGTCTTCCCAGCACCACGTGATAGGTCCCTCGGAACCCAACTACTTCGAAGGTGAGGGTTTCCTTTCGGAAGTTGGAGGGAGTTCCGAAGCAGACGGGTAAGTCAATCTGTCCGAGGGGCAGGATACGCTTTCCGGGTGCGATCTCGTGGAAGGGTGCTGCACCAGCCCGGATCTCGGACCAATTAACCCCCAAGAGTTCCAGGGTCTCGACGTAGATGATGTTGAGGCTACTGCCTCCGTCCATGAGGACCTTGGAGAGCCTAACGTTGCCGATGATCGGGTCGACGACGAGCAGGTACCTTCCTGGGCTTGGCACAAAGTCGGGGTGGTCGCCTTGGTCGAAGGTAATGGGCTTGTCGGACCAGTCTAGGTAGACCGGCGCCGCTACCTTCACCGAGCAGACCTCCCGGCACTCCTGCTTGCGATGCCGAGCCGAGGCGTTCGCCACCTGTCCGCTGTAGATCATGAAGCAATTGTGGACCTCCGGGAACTCCTCTTCCTTGTCGCCCCCTTCTTGTTGTTGCCTTGGTCCTTGCCACCTTCTGTCGAGGGTCCAGCCTTATTGAAGTAGCGCCAGAGCATGTCGCACTCTTCAAGGGTGTGCTTGACGGGACCCCTGTGATAGGGGCACGACTCCTTGAGCATCTTGTCGAATGCGTTGGCTCCTCCGGGGGGCTTCTGAGGGTTCCTGTGCTCGGCAGCAGCGACGAGATCCGTGTCGATGGCATTGCGCTTCGCTTGCGCCTTCTTTCTGGCCTTCTTCTTCGTGCCACGCTGGGCAGACGCCTCGAGGTCGTCTTCCTTCTGCCTTCCCTGAGGCGGCTTGTCCTTCCGGAAGATGGCTTCGACCACCTCCTGACCAGAGGCGAACTTGGTGGCGATGTCCATCAACTCGCTCGCCTTGGTGGGAGTCTTGCGTCCTACTTTGCTCACCAGGTCTCGCCAAGTGGTGCCGTGAGGAATGCCCTGATGACATCCGAGTCGGTGATGTTGGGTAGCTCGGTGCGCTGCTTTGAAAACCGCCGGATGTACTCTCGCAGGGATTCCCCTAGCTGCTGGCGGCAACTTCGGAGATCCCATGAGTTCTCAGGGCGTACGTACGTACCCTGGAAATTTCCAGCGAAAGCTTTGACTAGGTCGTCCCAGTCGAAGATCTACGTAGGAGGCAGATGCTCCAACCAGGTCCGGGCAGCGTCGGAGAGGAAAAGGGGGAGGTTGCGGATGATGAGGTTGTCGTCGTCCGCCCCTCCCAACTAGCATGCTAGCCAGTAGTCCACAAGCCACAACTCCGGCCTTGTCTCCCCCGAGTACTTGGCGATGGTAGTCGAGGCCCGGAACCGGGCCGGGAACGGCACTCATCGTATGGCTCGGCTGAAGACTCGCGGACCTGGTGGCTCGGGCGAGGGACTCCGATCCTCCTCACTGTCGTAGCGTCCCCCGCGCCTGGGGTGGCAGCCTCGGCGCACCCTTTCCTCGAGTCGGGCTCGATGGTCGCGGCGGTGCTGCTCGTCGCCGAGGCGATTCGGAGCTGCAGGCGTCCCGTCACGTGTGCGCTCGGTGTGGACCGAGGCCTCCCGCATGCGTCGGGATGGCGTTGCGCGATGCTCCGAGGGGTCTCCTCGTCTCCGGGAGGCAAAGCTCTCGGCTTGTCGGACAGTGGCGTCTTCTAGGAGGCCCTTGAGTTCACCCTGGATACGTCGCCCCTCGGTGGTGGATGGCTCCGGCATTGTTCGAAGCAACATTGCTGCTGCGGCTAGGCTCTGGCCGGCCCCGTTGAAGGCCGGGGGTGGCATCACTCTGGCATCGTCAACAATGCGGCGCTGGACGCCCCGGGCCCGATGACGTGCTCCCTCAGCGAGTGCCCGGCCTGCCCACTCCTGCTCGATGTTTTGTCGGAGCTGCACAAGCCGCCCCGCTTCTTCGTCGAGCTTGGCCTGCATCTCGCGGAGTTGCTCAAGCTGTGTGTCCTGACCCCCGCAGGGACTTGGACCACATCTAGCTCCCGCGGGATCTCAACGCGAGACGCAGGTGCAAGGGCGCCGTCACTTCCTGGCATACCAAGGTGGTTTTCTCTGCCGTGATCCTCCTGATCGATGTGGAAGCACTCGCGAGTTGGGTCGCAACCCTCGTCGTCAAGGCTGTGACCATCATCAGAGCAACCGGAGAGGCAGTGGTCACATGCGGACATGAAGTCACGCATGGCACCAGGATCACGGAGTCTGGAGAAATCCCAACTGACATCGAGGTCGTCCTCTTCCTCGGAACCCGCGGGTCCGGAGGTTGAGACGGCCGTCAGTCGGTCCCAAGTTGACCACATATGGTACCCTAGAAGGTCAGGATATGCCCTAGCAAAAGCGCTCACCGAAGCGGGGTCACTTGGTGGATCGAAACTGAATCTAAAGGGAACAGGGTGAAAAACAGATGGTACCTTTTGGTCGATGAACGGTGGTGAAGTCGCGTCGGGGACGGACTGCACCGTTATCTCAGGTATGAGGCTAATGCCCAGCAAGTCCTTTGTGAGGGTGCTGGCGTCATCAGTCCGCTTGGGGTTGCCATGTTGCGGGGAGGCTACATCCGTCGTTGTCTCAGGTGCGAGGACAACGCCCGACATGTCCCCCGCAGGGGTGCCGGTGTCGTCGACTCACTTTGGTTCGACAGCCGATGAGGTGCCGCCTCCTGCCTGGCCGTGGTTGCCCCGTCTTCGTCTCCTCCAGTGAGGAGGGTGGCGGGGTTGACCCAGATGTTCCTCCTCTGCCACGTGGAGATGTCGTCGTCGTCGTCGAGTTTGTCTCCACCGGGCGAGCCGATGACCGTCGTCGTTGTCGTGCTGCTAGGGGAGCAGTACCATGTCATAGCCGCGCGTCGAGGGACATGAACTCGAGACTTCCGAAGCGGAGCACCGCCCCGGGCTGAAGAGGTTGCTGAAGATTGTCCATCTGGAACTCAACAGGAAAGTATTGTCAACACGCAGCGAGCCCCTACCTGGCGCGCCAACTGTCGGCGTTTCAGACCTGGGGGGCCCTCAACCGGACCGACTAGTGAATTTTAGTGCTACGTGCCCCTTTCCAGATGGGTTGATGCAAGATGGAACACAAGAGGGAAACGAGGCTTATGTTATCTTGCACCGGGGTGCTCGTAGTAGGGGTTACAAGCGTTGCGGGAGAGCGGGAGAGAGAGAGAGAGAGAGAAAGAGAGGGTTCGGCCTTGAGGCGAGCTATCTGAGTCTGCCTCTACCGCGTCTCTCCTACTCTGCCTGCCTCCGCTCGTCTGCGTCGTACGTCCGTGTGTTCGTACGTGCGTTCTTCCCGTCCCCCTCTTTTCTTCCTCGACGTCAACGTGTGCCCGCGTCGTCGATGTGTGTCCGCGTGCCTTAGGAAGGCCCTGGACATCCCCTTTTATAGATACAAGGAGATGCCCAGCTGTACAATGGGGTGTAGCTATGTGCTAACGTGGCTAGCGGAGGAGTGCCTTGAGCCCTGTACATGTACTAACGTGGCCGTCGGAGAGGTGCCTTGAGTCCTGTACAAGCACAGCTGGCGGTGCGGCATGGATCCTGCTGACGTTTCCTTGCTTCCGTAGGGGTTGAGAGCAAACAACGTCACGGGCGCACGCGGGGAACCATCATTACCTTTTACCGGAGTAACTTAGATGGGACACCGGTCTTGTTCCCTCGTAGCCTGAGGCGGCTAGCTAGGGATAGGGTCATGATGTATCCCCTGTAGCGTAGTTGATTCCGAGGTCTGAGGTCGGGCGAGGTGGCGACTCCTCCCGAGGCCTAGGCTGAGGTCGGGCGCGGATGTGACCCCTCTCGAGGCCGAGGCTTGAGGTCGGGCGAGGCGGAGACCTCCTCCCGAGACCGAGGCTGAGGTCGAGGCCCGGGGTCGGGCGAAGCGGAGACCTCCTCCCGAGGCCGAGGCTGAGGTCGAGACCTGGGGTCGGGCGAGGCGGAGCTCCTTGTTGCGCCCGAGGCTAAACTCGGGAGTGGCTGCGACTGTTGTTAGTCTTTCCCTGGTGGTTGGCACAGTTGCCGGAGCAGGGTGAACAGTGCTATTTTTCTGTCAGAACGGTCAATAAAGGGGCGAAGTGACTGCGGTCACTTCGACCTTGCCGACTGAGACACGCGTGTCAGGACAGGGTGTCAGATGATCCCCGCATTAAATGCGCATGCGATACGGTCAGTTGGTAAGGTGATTCGGTCGAGGTCGCTGCGCGACAAAGTTTGCCCGAGCTTAGCCTTGGGTGAGACGGGGGTGCGCCTGTCGACAGAGGGGACCCTCGGGCGAGACGTGAATTTGCCCGGGACTATTGTCTGTGCCCGAGGCTGGGCCCGGATGAGGCGAGGTCGTGTCCTACGAGGCCCTGACTTGAACCGTGCTTATCAGTTGTTTATGGTTTGTTCCGGAGATGTTTTTCGGCCAGGTTAAGGAGCATTGGGGGTACCCCTAATTACGGTCCCCGACAGATATAAAGTTGGTAGCTTACTAAATTAAGGAAATTAGGTAAATTGGGTTTTATTGGGCCGTGCCGGCTCAAGCCCTGCCTATCTGTGTGGGCCGTGCCGAGGGCATGACGGTCCAGAATTTTAGGCCCTGCCCAGGCCCGTCTTCGGGCTATACTAGCCTAACCTATATTTTTTTATACGAGGCCGTGCTTTAGGCTCCTGTTTTTAGACTGTGCTCGTGCTATTCAAAAAGCCCGACCCATATGCAGCTGCTGCAAATAGCCCGCACCTCTCTCTCTCTTTATTCCGACTCAACGTAAATAACAATCCTTATAGGCCGCTTACTTTTACTTAGGTTTAGACCAACTCCAGCAACACTCCGCATGCGGCTCCGTATCCCTATTTTGCGCAGCGAAGCACACTATTCATCAGTCCAGCAGTCTCCGCATCCGTCTCCGTAAAACGCACGGCCTGTACCCGCACTCCCCTTTTCCACGCTTTCTCTCTCCTCTCCGCAGCTCCCTGCATGCGCGCGCGGCTGCTCGCGGGCCCCAGGTGTCATAGACTGCATGCGGAGTGCAAATACGGAGTCTGCTGGAAACGGAGACGGATACGGAGAGGAGAGAGAACCTGTTGCCCGTGCGTTTTAGGGATACGGAGAGGGAGTCTGCTGGAGTTGGTCTTAGAATACTTGCTCTAAGGGTGACGAAAGAGGATTAAACAGTTTGGTTTTGCTTGGCAGATGAGCAAAGCCAACGCCGGCTAGCTACACAGGATTGTTCCAAAACAGTGAAAGGGGAAGCAGGGTATCATGGTACACGAGCAGTGCCTCTCTCTTTTGTGACAGAGAAGGAAGCACAAACATTGGACTTGGTCCAAAGGTACACAAGTCCTAGGATATGATGGTCCAAAGGTAGACAAGTCGTAGGTAACAGACTTTACACGTGTCTATAGAAAAAATCAAAGATTTTAGTATTTTTTATGTGTGTGAGAGAGAGCTATATACAATGGGGTGAAATGAAACAAGCTAGCTTTTACATGTGTGTATAGAAGAAGCTAACGGAGCCTACTGCGCTAATTGTCCACTGCAAGACGTCACAACCGAACTGCTAGCCGTCGGATGCTGCACTGCGCAACCTACGCTACCATAACCTGATCAGCAGCAGAGCAGGGATCGCTGGCGGCTGCTCCCTTGCCCATGGGCGGCGGCGGCGGCGGGGCCCGGCAGACCGGGCACGTCGGCCGGCGGCGCAGCCACTGGTCGACGCACCCGCGGTGGAACGCGTGCCGGCAGCCGGGCAGCCGCCGGAGCTCGTCGCCGTCTGCGTAGTCCGCCAGGCACACCGCACACCGCGCCGCGTCGGACCCGGACCCACCTGCCGCCGCCGCCGCCGGCTGCGGCTTTCCGGCGCCGTCGCGCGCCTCCTCGTTCTTCTTCTCCTTCTCCTCCTCGTACACCATCGTCGGGTACGTGGCCAGCGCGGCGTCGTCGAGCCCGGCCGCCACGCCGCCGCGCCCGAGCTCCACGTCGCCGCGGCCGCGCCGGCGCCGCCTGGAGCACAGGAAAGTGGCGGCTGAGACCACGAACAGTGCGGCCACGGAGGCGGCGATCAGCACGGTGTCCTTGGTCATGGCCGCGCCTGCATCGCGCCCTCTCTCTCTCCCTGTCCCATCTATCCCATGCATGTGCCTCTTATATGATGCCTTGTTCGTTGCTTCCCGCAGGAGCTATTCCTGACTCACCGCCCGCCTAATTTTCTACTAGCGCGCCTTCTCCCGATCTTCCTTTTCAACCGCTTCAACGAATGAATGGTTTATCGGCCGCGCGTGTACCTTGGGCGTATTCATAACATCTATACTGTAGCTTAGGCTGGCGATTAACAAGCAATTAAGTCTAAATCACGCAGGGAATGAGATCTCTGTAGCTTGATATGGCAGGAACGAACACCCCACGTACTGGTTCCACGTATTTTATTCCTTGGGGGTTTTTTATGTAGCTAGGATGCTGATGATGCTAATTCTCTCAGCATGACCACTCTTCTAGGATAAACATAGCTGCAAAAAAAAGAAGGTCAGCAATGACTAAAGCTAAGGATGAAAACGGCCGAAAACGGTTGGTTAACGTTAAAACTATTTTCATTTTCATAATAATTTAATGGAAACGAAATCAAAAATAGTAACTTTAGAAACTAAAATGGTATCGGTATTCGGAAACATCAGAAATAAAATACTACACGACGGTTCATTTACATCGACTTACGGTTGGTTGCTAAAGGCGGCTTTAGCAACGACTTACGGTTGGTTACTAAAAGCGCCCTCAACGAACTACGGTTGGTCGCTAAAGACCTTTAGCGACCTATAAAGACGGTCACAGTGCCGTCACAAATCTGGGCCAAACCTAAACGGTCCAAAATTTTTAGCAACCAACAATCAGATGTCTATATGTCTTTATAGCTATCTTTATAGCGACCAATCGTAAGTCGTTAAAATTATATAGTTTTAACAACCAACGGACCGTGACTAAAAATGTCTTTAACAACCAACCATCACCTCTTAACATTTAACAACCAACTATTCGTACTAAATAAGGGTTGCTAAAAAGTGAATTGTCGTGTAGTGAAAGTTCGGTACTGAAAACACATCGATACCAGTCGGAATCTAAAATATAATAGATAAACATATCATATGAAAATATCTCAATATGACAAGTTCACAATATAACAAAGTTGACAAAGATCACAAGTCCAACATTCACAATATAACAAGTTCACAAATTCACAAGTATATAATATAACAAGTTCATAGACTCAAAGTTTATCGGTTAACAAGTTCACAATTTATATTATAACAAGCTCACAATTCACCATGGTATGGTCAAGACAAGTACGAAATGAACCAAATACACAACCACCACCACGATTATATTTTTAAGATTTATAAGTGAGCGATTATAAGTGAGCGGGTGGTACTCATCCATCCCACTTCAAATTACATGAGCTGCTCATTCTTCAGTCGTGCTACCCCATGTAGATGGAAGATCCACTGATCGAAAAGAATGTTGTAGGCAGAATTAACATTTCCTGTTGCTGCTGGGTACAGAAGTACTATTCACCACTCTTTTTGGACAACATTTACAGGTATGGAGAATTTCAGACGACGAAAAAACCATGGAAGGTTCTGTTTAAGAGAACCGTCATGTTTGGCATACTTATCTGATGTTGTATTGTATCTATAGTTCCAAACAACAAAGAATAACATTTAAGTACATCCACACATATTTAAGAGAACCGTCACGTTTGGCATAATGTCATATCATGGAGGCATTGGCTCAGAATTTAATTAATTGATTCACATGTGCTAAATTCCTAAGAAGAGTGCTTGAATCTGACAGAAAACCCATCTATGTAGACCAGGACTAACCAATAACTGTACTCGTGGATGATGAAATATGGAAGGAAAAGGGTAAAGATACACATATAGATACCCACAGGTACTTGGAGGCCGATGACACGGATACTGTCCAGTTCTTGCACTTGATCAGATCATTGGCCCGCGTTCGCATCAGTGGCCTCCGGATTTGGTCCAGTGGAATTTCCATTATCACTGGGCCCTTCGTTTAGTCTGTTGTCAGTGATGACACTGCTGCACCTGCAAGTGCATCAGCAAAGTGTAGACCCGTTTATACATTCAGCACCATGAACTCCACTGGTAATCATTTTTCACACAAGAAAAGGAGCCGGTTTGGACACAGGGAAACATATTTTAGCATGCTGAAACAGTTGGTGTGTCAACATATGTCGTGTGTCCAGGGAAATTACGCAATGAAATTAGTATCTCTATATCTCCTGCGCTTTCGAAAAAAATTAGTATCTTTGTCTCCTGGAAATTACGCAATGAAATTAGTATGTCTATATCTCCTGCTCTTTCGAAAAAAATTAGTATCTCTATTTCAGGAGACATGTGTTCTGCAGGACACTCATCCCCTAACTTTTTTTTTCTTAATTTCTTTCTAGCTACTTCTGTATCAGGCAGTGTGAATTTGCTGAACAAAAACAAAATAAACTTCCAATGAGTTTGAACAGAACTATGAAATCATGAACCCACGATTTAGTTGCTTGAATCAACTCACTTGGGCACGCCCACATCGTGCACATACGAGAGACCACAGCGAAATCAGCAACACTAGGATGATAAAAATTAAATCCTCTACACCAGTTCTTCAACTCAAGAGATACCAACTTCGTGGACTGAACTCAAGCACATGCACTCCAATAATTCAAAAACAAAACCTGTTGCAGTACAAGAAGGGATCGAACAAAGGGGATCATGCAGGTACGCCAGGTTCCTGCTCCTCGTCCCGCTCGTGCTCCTTCCCCTTCCCCGAGCGAAGCGTATGGAACCGTGCTGCGGGGGAGGAGGATGGCGGGCCCACCACCAAATCTAGGGTAAAATTCGGAGAAGAAATTTTGGTAAATTCCGACTGAAATCGGTAATTAAGGAAACAATTGATAAAACGTCGCACCGATTTTGATACCGTTTTTGATAAAAAATTTCGATACCGATTCTAGTTCCAAAAAATATCATTACCAGTGGATCCAATCTTAAAAAATTCGAAAACGGTTTCCAAAAAATTCTAAAACCATTTTCATCCCTAACTAGAGCAGTCCGACAATAAACCAGCCCCTGCTTTCAGTAGTTTCTGCTGCAATCTCCACATATGGTATCTGATACATTGTGACACATATGGCGTCGAATGGTTTAATAATCTATCTGCTACAGATACTAGTGACAACAGTATAGCTCCACACATCATATACAATCATTAAGATCTCTTATGGCAATTTCTACTACCAGAAACACACAAAAAAAACTTATTCATCAACAGTTATTTTTTCTGCCAAGTGCCAAGTACTGCACTACATACTCACGTTTCTGTTGCTGAGAGACTCTGCTCAATCTCCTCAGTGTGTGTTTGGAAACACCATAGTTTTTAAAAAAACTAGTTTATATTTGCAGTTTCTAGAAACTGGTTTATGGAAGAAAAAAAATTAGATATGCGTGTTTTGAATCCAGTTTCTAGCTTTTTCGATACACAAAGACAAGTCTGCCCTTACTCTATTTTAAAAGTAATTGATTCAATTATTTTTTTTTTTATTTTTTCTGTGAATTTTACATATAGATTGAACTTATTTTTTATTTAAAATTTTTAAACAATAATTAAACATTAAATCCGATTAGAGCGGTACCAAGGGGATCATATGCATAGGCTTAGGAGCAGTGGCAATCCCCGTAATTTTCACCAAACCAACTAAGGACAGTACCTAATTTATCGAGCAAAATTTGGTTTTAGCTAGGGAAGGGCAGATTTTGTTTTCTTAGAAACTGGGAATCCAATTTCTATAAATTGAAGCATAAACTAACCTGTTTGGAAGCACCCCAGTTTCTATAAACCAATTTCTTAAAAAATTGGGTACTTCCAAACAGGCTCTCAGTCGTTCAGCAACACATCCTTGACCATCTCAAGTTCCTTGATGGCAGCCTCAACATGCATTCTCGCTCCGGAGGATTCCTGGGAGCACTGCAGATCGCGCTGTCAGTGTTTCGAGTAAGCACCGACAAGTAAACTTATGTATGCGCGTTTTAGGCTTGGATGATGTGCTCGGTGGACCCAAGGGTGATACTGGTTCGGGCTAAATATCCCTACTCCAGTCTTCGGTGGCTCACGCTACCGGCCCTTGATTGTTTGTAGTAGGGGATTACAAATGGGCGTGAGAGGGTAAGTTCCCAAGTCTCTGTGGGGTGTAAGTGCTTCTATAGTATTGTGTGTTTGTCCTCTCTCTCCCTGTTAGAGGGCTTCATCTCCCTTTTGTAAACCAAAGGAGAGGGGTTACAATCTTGTCGCGTAGTGCTATCGTGGTGAAGGAGTTGATATGCCTGTAAGGTAGTCGGCCTCCTACCTCCACTGACGTCGCATGCCACCGGTGTTGCAGCTTTGTTGACTTTTTTGGTGAGGTTGCGTGAAGATCGCGGGTGGAAATGTATGCGTAAGCGTGCCTCAGGCCTGGGCGTGGGGGTTGGGGTTCTTCTGACCCTAATAGGAGGTCTAAACTGGAGTAGGTGCCGCATGGCTATCTAGTGTGGTTACTACCCTGGATGGTTAACCTCCCCCATGAGATCTGCCGGTAGATGACGTCGTGTATTTCGCTCGTACCTCTATCCTTCCCTTACGGAATTCTATGGTGGACGGTTGACTTCATCCGCGAAATGGTTGGTTTTGACACAGGCGAGGTTCGTTCGATCCTGTGAGACAGGCTTGTCTTATCTTGACTGGAGGAATTAGCTTTAGGTGTGCCCAACCCCTTTGCGATTTGCCTAACCCCTACTTTATATCGAAGCGAAGGGAGGGTTGGGCACCCATGGCCTGCCTCCGCCTGCCTGAGCAGGCCATGTTTCGCATGGGCTTGGTTCGAGCGCACTTCTTCCTTCCCTTGATCCATGGGCCTTGAACCCCCGGGGTTATTACCCCCAACAGACACCATGCACTTGTGTAGTTTCTCAGTGTCGATCACGTCACAGGAAACATCCCCTTCGGCCAAACACCCGTTGTCGAGCTGAGGTCGTAGTAGACTAGGGTCAGCAACCTCCAGCACCTTGTCCAGGTAGCAGGACGCAACACAGCTCCGTAGAGTCAGGCCTCCCTGGAACAAGAATGAGGCGTCTGTCGGCCACTTCCCTGTTGAAAGGGAAATGGCCTTAACTATTTTCCATAATTGATTTTGGTGTTTGACGCCCATCACAAATCTTATGGAGTAACTAGTTTGCTTAGTTGACCATTTCTCAGGTGCATAAGTTCATCTACAACTATTCTAAGTCGACTGTTGTCACACCCGGCTTTAAGGAACAAAGTCAGGTGCATCTCATACATGCGCCAAGAAGACAACATATATAATAACAGAGTGTATAGAGATAAATGTCAATAACATCAGAGTATTTATTACATAGCGGAAGACTTACAAAATAAAAGATAAATATAACAGGATCTAAAATCCATCCTTAGCGCCAGAAAGTCAACTGGGAGACGACGACCTAGACCTCACACGAACACAGCGCACATCCTCCATGCGCCCTCCAGTGATACCTGTTCTTGACCTGTGGGGGGTGTG
This sequence comes from Zea luxurians, assembly GCA_029449295.1. NCBI lineage: Eukaryota > Viridiplantae > Streptophyta > Magnoliopsida > Poales > Poaceae > Zea > Zea luxurians. The sequence continues at coordinate 180,111,815 of JAOPSE010000003.1, read as the reverse complement.
AGACAGCAAGGGTGAGCTCACACATGTTCATCGCTCAACAAGTTGTGGGGAATAATGTGGCATGAACTCACCAAAGGTGGGAGTTCATGAAGTGTAAGGCTGATCAACAATAGAGTTTAAAGCTGAGCATTGCTTTTATAAGTTGGTCAAAATTTTATTAGCAATTACTAAGTATAAGTAGATACCAAACCATAATAATAATAGAACAAAATTAATAACAAATCCCATGCAAATGCAAATGACAAATTGAGTTTAGGTTCCATAATTAATCATCGGAGAGTCCTGAGCCGCTCATGACCGTGAGCTCGGCTAGTATACCAGTTTTACACTCTGCAAAGGTTGTACCCTTTACCCACAAGTCGTGTTTCCCATGTCGCCAGGACTAGCTAGACCCTTAGACACTACCGAGGTGAATGGCAAGGGATCCACTACGAGGCCTTTACAAAGTTCCACTAGCTTCCAAAAACCCACTACAGTTTATGGGAAGAGCACTTGCAAGAATCCCCCGTCTAACCGCCATCGTAGCAAAATCAACCCGAGAACCTCCTTGCATGCAACTCCCCTACTGCCCTTGCCCCTTTCGGGTAAGGTAGTCTTCCACTAGCTTTCCTAATTAGTTAGCCAAGGGGTCCCATTCCTCCCTTGTGGTGGCACGTGTTTATCAAGTTAAGCTCCATGTTCCAATTAACAATAATATAATGATCTTGACATGAACATAAGTAAAATGACAGAATAACTGGAACATGGATATAATGAAATATTAACCCAAAACCATATAAAGCAATAGCAAAACTACCCATGTGATTCAGGGGTAAACAAGGTAAAATGGATAAACAGACTAGGGTGACCTATTGGGTCCCATCAAAATTAAACCTATGCATGGTAAATGATTATAAAGAACATTATTGGGTAACAAAAGTGAATCAAGGGCACAACTTGCCTGGCACTTGAGATTCCAGTGACCAACTTGCTTTTCAGATGACACGTGTCCTCGCACTAGTCGTAGCAATACAAACAAACATGATATAGACAAAATTAACATCACACCAAACATAAGAACAAACAGAATAATAATGATCTACGCGTTGCTACGAAATCGCGGGAACGAGAACCACTACAATCAGAGTTACGGTCACCGAGTTATGATTTTATGTAGTTATTAAGTACCTAGAATAGAGTAATTCATGTGAATTATTTTAAATCAAGTTTCATGGTTAGATAAAGGTACTAGGTGATAAACAATACTTAAACAAAATTAATTCCACTGGAATGAATCAATTTGGAGTAATGGATTTTAAGTTATGACTTTCTAAAGGTTTTATGTATTTGATACAAGATTGATTAAGAGATACATTTTAATATGGTTTTTATGTCAAAACAGTGGTACTAGATGATGAACAATAAAATTACAAAATTATAGGAACTGGAATGGACTAAAAAGAAGCTAATATGAATTTGCTAGAGATTAAACACTGTTCTGGAATTATTTTTGTATAAAAAATCATTTCCTATATTCCTTTATTCCATTTTTACCTTGCTCTGGACTACGCGCACTATTTACAGAGAACACAGGGGTCTCGGGGAAAGATTCCCAAGACACAGAAAATCCTGGACTGGACCGCGGGTTAGTATCCTAAATCTAGAGGGGCTCTTTAGCAAAATACTACGACCGAAGGGGTACGGCGATCTCGAGCCGTTGGATTGTCATTACGCGGCGCAGATTAAATCATATCCTCATCAAAGCGGTACCGAATCACAGCCGTCAGATCGAAATCCCACGGCTGATGATTCCCTAAACCCGTTCTATAATACCTGCCGTCAGATCCAGATTGGGCAGCTACGATCTAACCTATCCAACCGTTATTCCCCATCTAATCCCAGCCATCGAAACCGAGATCAATGCCCATCGCAACTCTTCTCCACCCGAGCACGCCAGGCGGCGGGGCTGGCCTCCCCCACGGCGGAGCACCGCCGGCGTACGACCAATACGGCACGCCACCGTGCCAAACTTAAATTAAAAGCTACTACCTGTTTCCCGCAACACGGCGATTCGATTCGATGAGGTTTCACACGCGATGGTCCAGCAGTGCTCATGGCTCACGGAGGCGCACGACTTACGATGGCGGCCAAACGCACCGATGAGCAATTCATGACTCAAATGAGCGCTAATTCTTACAAAGCCTGTCGCTACACGACGCGCGGACAAAGGTTATTTCCACGGAGAATTTCTTACCGGTGCTACTGGCGTCAGGGTCCAAATCCACATGCGAGGATGAACACGGGTCGACGGTGAATCCGCCGCGACGCACGACTGAGATGAGGGCACTCGGCCGCCGCCTGGAACCACAGAGCCGCTTCACTGCACGATCAGGGTGGTCGCAGGTGCCGCGCGAGAATCGCCCAGCGGTGTGCCCGCCATGTTCGCCATTCCGTTTAGGGCGGAGCTGCGCTCCCAGCACACCCAGACGAGAATCGGTTGATCGGTACCGCGTTGGTGGTGCCGTCGGGTTGGTAGCGCATGGATCCAATGGGTCTAAGGGTTCGCGGTGGTGTCCTTATATGGGGTAGGGCATGGAGGATCGGCCGGAGCACTACCAGACTACCCCGAGGTTCACGGCGGGTTTGTGGTGAGCTCAAGATTGTGGATGAGACCTAGGCATGGACGCGAAGATGGCAGAAGCCCGGGCGCGCACGTGGTGGAGGAAGGAACGGCGCGCGATTATATCCTGAACACAGAAGACCACGCGAGATCCGCCTGTGAGGTCGCCAACAATGGCGGACGCCGTTCATTTCGCCCAACCTGTTGTGATAATGCGGAGGAGCTGATGGTGTGGGGCCCCACAGGACCAGTGACTCTGGTACAAGAAAAGGAGAGAATGGGCGCTAGTGGGTCGGTGGGGTGCTTTTCAGCCCAATTGGCAAAATGACAGCGCAGGGGTGCGCAGAGCTAGGCCAAAATCGATGGTCCGTGGCCCAGGTAAGTGTTTCGTTTATTTTCCTTTTCTTTTCCATTTTGTATTTCCATTTTGAATTCAAATTCAAATTCAAATTCTGAGTGCATATTTGTGGAGTTCATACTTATGTTAAATTTAAATAACCAAATCTAGTTATTTTGTATATCTATTTTATCTCTTTTGTATAGTATTTCTTCTCTTTTCTCAAATCTCAAATCCTAAATTTCCTTTAGAACTTAAATTCCACTTTTGGCTTTTTAATATATTTCTTGTCACATTATATTTTTTTTATGTTGTCACAAAATGCACACAACATGAAAACCCAACATGATGCATATTTTGGTAGCATATATCTTAATAGTTATTTGTTTTTTTAAATATGGTGTTCACATGTGATGGTACATAAAGGTCAAACTCACATAAAGAGAAAATGTTTCTCCATTTATATTATTTCTAACAAATTGCAAATTGGGTATTACAACTGTCCGGAATACCGTAGATTATTCCAGACAGGAAAAACTTTTTGGAAAAACACCTATGTGCGACCGTCCGGGCCCTTGCAGCGGGCTGTCCACGACACCAGGGTGAGCCTCAGACAGGAACACTGTAAAAACACAAGTTAACACTACGGATCGTCCGAAGGAGAAGCGAGCACCGTCCGGGACCAAGCGCGGACTGTCTGGCCTCAGGCGCGGCCGTCCGACCGTTGAAAAACCAGAAAAACCCGAAGGTGACGGGTTCGGTAAAATGCATTTTTAGAGTCCTCGCGGACCGTCTGGGGTGCACGGCCGGACCATCCGCGACTGCTATGTCTGACAATCTAACGACGCATTTAATACAATTATAGCCGTTGATATAGTCGTTACTGCTGATGTTGGGGGCTTGTTCTCAAATGCTATAAATCAAGAACAAGACAACACGAAGATGTTAAGTATTAAATACCCTTCGTCCGCTGAAGCATTATCTCCTCGAGGATTTAATGAACTTCGGACGAAGGATAAGGTTACGAAGGAAAAGACCTTCGTTAAGTTGGTAAATGAGTAAACAGAATAAACATATATATATAAAAAGTGCGAAAATGATAATACCAGCGTTATCATCAATACATTTCCATTATTAAATTCATGAAAACGGGTTACAAATGTACCTTCAGACTGATGTAAGGCAAAGGTACAAGTCGTGATGCAAAAAGACGTGTATTCAGTCAGTGTGTACAGTACGAGAGTACTGTTCACCTATTTATAGGCACGAGACGCAGCCCGTGTAAAATTACATTGATGCCCTTTACATTTGTGAATAACTCTATAGTAATTCTTCGAGGTCCAATTTGGCTTTTCATCTTTAAGTCGGTTCCTCTTTTCTGCCGTTATGCCGAAGCTTTTCTGCATATGGCTTCATGATCGTCTTATCCTTCGTCACGACCGCTTTTCATTCCAGCTTCGTCTTGAACATGCCCTTATATATTCGCGACCTGACTCCGAAGGTACCTGTTCCGAAGGTGCCTGTTCACATTTTACACTTGGAAAACATTGTCAAACTGTGTTTTTGAGGACCTTCGGGAGCCGAAGGCCCCCAACAGCTGACCGTTACGATTTCAGCCGTTGATGCACAGGGCAGACTGTCCTGACCAGGGGCATGGACCGTCCGCAGTCACCAAGAAGGCAACGACTAGGAAGTGGTTGGTGGCTATAAATATAACCCCAACCACCTCCATTCACCAAACTCAAGCATCACATTCACTCACATTCAATACAAGAGCAAATACTCTATCTCAAGACACATTCAAAGCTTCCAAACACCTCCAAGTCCCACAATTGTGACTAGTGATCATTAGTGTTTAGTGACTTGAGAGATTGTCATCCATGTTTTATTTGTTGCTCTTGTTGCTTGGTTTTCTTAATCATGCTTTCTTCATCTTATTCTAAACTCTTTAGTGACTTGTAAAGCTAGCAAGAGACACCTAAGTGTGTGGTGGTACTTGTGAAGTCTTAGTGATCCTTGAGATTAAGAAGAAGCACTTAAACGGTCTGAGTGATCGTTTGAGAGAGGGAAAGGGTTGAAAAAGACCCGGCCTTCGTGACCTCCTCAACGGGGAGTAGGTTCATTGGAACCGAACCTCGGGAAACAAATCGTTGTGTTCATTTGTGTTGATCATTAACTTACGATTTGATTCTTCCTCCCCTCTCTCTAAAGTTCTCTTGCTCACAATCTCGAGTTAGCTCCCAAAGTTATCCGCATTGATTGAGCAACTCATAGCAAGAAGAACTCTCTTCCGCACTCCGTATTCATTATTATTTGTTTCTAATCCTAACCCCAGGTGAAGTTCGTGTTCAAAGTTTATAGTTTACAAGTTTCATCTATTCACCCTCGTCTAGGCGACTTTCACCTATGAACATCTCGAGCGGGAGGATGTCGTAGTTGTACAGGCCGCCTTGGATGGACACATCGCCATCCATTCCGTGCTCTACAGGTTATAAGGAGATCATGAGACAGTGTGAGAACCTAGCATATGGTAAGAAACATCTCAACGATAGAATAGAAACAACAAACTAGGCAACAAGCTGCAACCTAGAAGGATGTACCCGATGATGCCCTTGATTCCGACGCTCCTCCAAGCGCTACTTCCTTTTGTCGAGTCGCCCACCATCTTGTTACGGCGTGAGGCCAAAGTCCACCACATGTGCGGCCATGTCGTCGTCAAGGAAAATGTTGCTCGGCTTCAGGTCATAGTGGACAAGAGGCGCCTGGCCATGGTGGTGCAAGTAGTCAAGAAACCCCGCGATGTCGAGCCCGATGTCCACCCTCTACGACACAGTTAGTCTCCTCCTCCTCAGCGCCACATCTTGTGATTCATACCTATGGTTGTGTAGCCACCTGTTGACGTCCCTGTCCGGCATGAAACTCATACCCCAACGCCTTGAAATCGTTCCCCTGGTGGTCAACGTTGGAGCAGGTGGTCAACGACAGCAATACACTATAGCTGTCTAGCAGGACAGCAGTACAAGCAATCAAAATCAAGCATGTTTCCACTAAAAGTAAAAGGTAAAGATCACTTACCTTGGATTATACAGCAAAGTAGAAGTGCAGCACATTGATTTCAAGTTTTGAACTCCAGGAATTATTAGAATGCCAAACTTGTAGGCTGATGTCAGTGACTATAACAAGAGGTTAGGGGGTCAGGACTAAAATGCAGGTCATAAGATGATAACTGATAAGATTAAAATAAGATAATTTGCAATATTGTTTTGCAGGACAGCAAGACACTAGAACTAGATTAAATAAATGCTAAACTGCTAATCAAGCATTTCATTAGCTAGTTCAAAGCCTGTTTTATCTTCAGTTGGATCTTCAGTGGATGCAACAGCAAGTTCTTCTCCTTTTTCTTGCATTTCTTCATCAGAATCAGTTTCACCAAACTGTGGAGGACGAGCAACACGCTTCCTTGTTCTAGTGTATGTTTTGTTAACAGTCCCAACAGCAGTTCTAGGGAGATTTCTACCCCTTAGATGCTCAGTTGCACCAACAGCTTCATCAACAGCCCTCCAAAGAGAATTTTCATCGTTATTGTCCTCTACATTTTCATGAACCCACTCATTTTCCCATTGGAACTCTTGTAGGATCAAGGGGTTGCTTTTCTTTCCCTTTGAGCCCAACTCTCTAATTCTTTGAAATCTATTTGCCATCTTTCGGTTGTAGCTAACATACACCAATTTGTCTAGCCTTTTATGTTCTAACCGGTTTCTTTTCTTGGTATGGACCTGCATAACGACGAAAAGGTAACCTAGCTACCTAAGTACAGCAATTTTGAGAAGAAAAATACGCAAACAAAAGGTGGGTAAGGTACACATACATTAGAAAATGCACTCCAACTGCGCTCACAGCCTGAAGCAGAACAACAAAGGCTCACAATTCTCTTTGCTAGACATTGGAGCTCAAATGTATTACCACCATATGATCCCCACCAGTTAACTGTAGGTAATTAAAATCAATCTGTTACTAGTGAAAGGAGAACAATACTTACTAGAAGAGAGGATAAAACTTACTAGGATTTTTTTTATCTCTACCTCTTATTGTACCGGGCTTTGAGAAGGTATCACCTTCCGACCTCTCATAGTCATCAGCTTGTTTACTTATTTTGCTCTGCTCTTCTTCATCAACCACCATCTTCCATAAAACGTCATTAAACATGGACCTTAACCTTGCAGCACTCCTATCTTTTTCCCTTAAAGGAAAAAACTTGCTTAGGTTCAAGAACAAAGCTGCCCCATATATCTTTTGCTCCATTTGACCATCTCTTGTCATAGCAATCCATAACCTCTCTAAACAACTGTGGCTTCTTACTCAGAGAATTAGTGATGGTGCTCTTTGCCTTTTCCATGGCTGCCATAATCTCAGGCATGGTTTTAAAGTCGGCCGACTAATCACGATTAGTCGCGATTAGTTGGCCTTATCACCTGGCAGAGCACGATCAACAGGGACGACTCGATCAGGGTGACTAGGTTACGACTAATCGTCCTAGTCGCCGACTAATCGCGATTAGTCGGATGACTAGGTGTCATGTCTGACTAGCTTGTGGCAGGTTTGGGCTTGCGTCCTCCTCTGTTATATGGGCTGGCGGCTGGCGACCCACTATCTCCAGTCCACAGTAGAAAGAAGTTGTGCCGCATAGTAGAAAGTTAGGAACCCTAAAACCCTAAGCTGCCGCCTCTGCTGGTCTACCCCACTCACACTCTGTTGTCTGCTCCATTGCTGCCCTGCCCTCTGCTCCAGTGGTCCTCAGCTCCGGTGGTCCTCAGCTCCGGCGACAGTCTGCTCCTATGCTCCGTCGCGCTCGCCTCTACTCAGCTCCGGCGCTCGCCTCTGCTCACTGCTCAGCTCCGGCGCTAGCCTCTGCTTACTGCTCAGCTCCTGCGACCGTTTGCACCAGTCCGTTCAGTGTTCAGTGCTCACTTCAGTGCACACTTCACTAGTCTATTCTGAACTGAACCGACATGAGCACCTCTTCAGATGGTAATCTCTGTGTTCTTTTGGTTCAATTGTTCATTTGATGTTACACCTCTTGAGTTGTTATTCACACTACAGATAAGACTAGGAGACGACGTAATAATGTTCAGGTTCTCTTCCCAGAAACTATGTTGCCTGAAGCCCAGAACAATGGCAGTGGCACTGGCACAGTTCAAGCCACGCGTGAATCAGTTGCATCGGCTTCATCTGATGTTGCAGTCGGTTCTTCTATAAAGGATAAAGCAATTGCTGCGCTACCCACAGAAATGGCTGAGATGGCTAAGGATACTAAGAGAAAGGCTCGATCTTTGGACTTAGGGAGGAAATATGGATTTTGGTCAGACATTGCAAAGGAGATGGTTCAGTGTATTTTTTGCCAAAAAGTTGTACCAGCAGGAATCAAAAGGTTCAAGCAACATATTGCTGGAGGGTTTGGTGATGTAGAGAAGTGCCCAAGAGCGCCTGAAGTGGTTAGGAAGGAAATTGCAGACTACTTGAAGAAGAATGCAAGGAATAAGATGGTGTTTTTAGATAATGAAGAGGAGGATGTAGAAGGGGGTGAGGGACATCAGGACGATGGTGATGCAAGAGAAGTACCAAGTTCTGGCACAGCAGGAAAACAAGTGAAGAGGAAATTAACTCAATCTGCTATTAAGCCCTTCATGGTTTCTGGTCTAGTTAAACCACAAACCCAAAAGCAATGCAAGTCAGTTAGTTCCATATTATGTAAGACACCGGAGGAAGTTGCAGAAAGGAACAACTCCAAGTGTTCTCAAACTATTCTTGATCATCTCACAAAGAAGGACAAGGAGTCAAAATAGATTGTTGATGATCATGTGGCTGACTTCTTAATTGAGAATGGGATACCATTCAATGTCATTAATTCAAGAAGTTGGGAAATCATGCTTGAGTCTATTGGTCAGTACGGTCCTAGTTATAGGTCACCAACATACCATGATTGCAGGGGCAAATTGTTTGATAGGGCTGTTGGAAGGACAACTGAACTCAGGAAGAAACATGAGGATTCTTGGAAGGAGTATGGTTGCTCAATCATGTCTGATGGGTGGACCTCTACAAACCATTGTCATATCATCAATTTCCTTGCTAATAGTCCAGCGGGGACCTTTTTCCTTGGTTCGGTGGACGCTTCAAGTGAGGTAGCAAATGCAAACATGCTAGCAGATTTGTTGGAGCAGCACATAAATCAGGTTGGCAAGGAAAATGTCGTGCAAGTTGTTACGGACAATGCGACAAATTTCAAAGCAGCTAGAAGAATCCTTATGGAAAGGATTCCAACTTTATTTTGGACACCGTGTGTAGCCCACTGCTTGGATTTGATGCTAGAGGATATTGGGAAGATAAACGATTTCAGCTCCTGCATTAATCATGCAAAGGTGACCAGATTTATATACAAGCATGGCAGAATTCTTGATATGATGAGAGATATAATAGGTGGAGATCTAGTGAGACCTGCTGTGACCCGTTTTGCTATTGCATTCCTCACATTGGCGAGTATGCAAAAGAATAAGTTGGGTCTTAAAAGTCCTTTTGTTAGTGATGAATGGCAGAATCACAAATTGGCGAAAACTAGAGGAGAACTAGTTGAAAGCATTATCCTTTCTATTCCATTTTGGACAAAGTTGGAAAACTGTCTTCGAGCTTCGCAGCCACTTCTTATTGCATTAAGAATAGCAGATGGAGATGAAACACCAGCAATGCCTGATATTATGGCAGCCATGGAAAAGGCAAAGAGCACCATCACTAATTCTCTGAGTAAGAAGCCACAGTTGCTTAGAGAGGTTATGGATTGCTATGACAAGAGATGGGATGGTCAAATGGAGCAAAAGATATATGGGACAGCTTTGTTCTTGAACCCAAGCAAGTTTTTTCCTTTGAGGAAAAAAGATAGGAGTGCTACAAGGTTAAGGTCCATGTTTAATGACGTTTTATGGAAGATGGTGGTTGATGAATAAGAGCATAGTAAGATAAGTAAACAAGCTGATGACTATGAGAGGTCGGAAGGTGATACCTTCTCAAAGCGCGGTGCAATAAGAGATAGATAAAAAATCTAAGTAAGTTTTATCCTCTCTTCTAGTAAGTATTGTTCCTCTTTCACTAGTAACAGATTTATTTTAATTACCTACAGTTAACTGGTGGGGATCATATGGTGGTAATACATTTGAGCTTCAATGTCTAGCAAAGAGAATTGTGAGCCTTTGTTGTTCTGCTTCAGGCTGTGAGCGCAGTTGGAGTGCATTTTCTAATGTATGTGTACCTTACCCACCTTTTGTTTGCATATTTTTTCTTCTCAAAATTGTTGTACTTAGGTAGCTAGGTTACCTTTTCGTCATTATGCAGGTCCATACCAAGAAAAGAAACCGGTTAGAATATAAAAGGATAGACAAATTGGTGTATGTTAGCTACAACCGAAAGATGCATATAGATTTCAAAGAATTAGAGAGCTAGGCTCAAAGGGAAAGAAAAGCAACACCTTGATCCTACAAGAGTTCCAATGGGAAAATGAGTGGGTTCATGAAAATGTAGACGACAATAACGATGAAAATTCTCTTTGAAGGACTGTTGATGTTGTTGGTGCAACTGAGCATCTAAGGGGTAGAAATCTCCCTAGGGCTGCTGCTGGGACTGTTAGCAAAACATACACTAGAACAAGGAAGTGTGTTGCTCGTCCTCCACAGTTTGGTGAATCTGATTCTGATGAAGAAATGCAAGAACAAGGAGAAGAACTTGTTGTTGCATCCACTGAAGATCCAACTGAAGATGAAACATGCTTTGAACTAGCTGATGAAATGCTTGATTAGCAAAGCAGTTTTGGTTTCTTCTCCTTCTATCGGGGGACTTCCAGGTGCTCTGTCCATCTACAGGGGATAACTGCTTTGACTCCTGGTGGGAGAAGAGCGCTGAGTTGGTGGGCAAGCCTTTGTCGGAGGGTTTCAACTCGTTGGTCATTTTGGGTGCGTGGTCGATATGGAAGCATAGGAATAGGTGTGTGTTTGATGGTTGTAGCCCAAGTGTTGAGATCGCCCTCTCGGCAACAAGGGAGGAGATGATGTGCTGGCGTTTGGCTGGCGCTAAAGCTCTCTTTCTTTCATCTAGAGGAGTTGTCTTAGGAGTGGTGTGAAAGTCTGTATATGGTGGTGTGTGTTTGTAAGTCTATTGCTCGTGTTTTGGGGTTTCACCCCTTTTTCTTCTTAATACAAAAATACGCAGATCTCCTGCGTATTCAAGAAAAAAATGCTTGATTAGCAGTTAAGCATTTATATAATCTAGTTCTAGTGTCTTGCTGTCCTGCAAAACAATATTGCAAATTATCTTATTTTAATCTTATCAATTATCATCTTATGACCTGCATTTTAGTCCTGACCCCCTAACCTCTTGTTATAGTCACCGACAGCAGCCTACAAGTTTGGCATTCTAATAATTCCTGGAGTTCAATACTTGAAATCAATGTGTTGCACTGCTGCTTTGCTGTATAATCCAAGGTAAGTGATCTTTACCTTTTACTTTTAGTGGAAACATGCTTGATTTTGATTGCTTGTACTGCTGTCCTGCTTGACAGCTATAGTGTATTGTTGTCGTGCTACAGCTATATATATATACACACACACACACACACACATATATATATATAGGGTACTGTTATAGGTGGACGACTATAGGATGACTAGGAGTCGACTTTGGCTCGACTAATCGAGTAAATCGACGACTAATCGCGATTAGTCACCTTATCGGTGCTCAGGCGACTAGAGTCAACTAGCCGACTTTAAAACCTCGATCTCAGGCATTGCTGTTGTTTCATCTACATCTGCTATTCTTAACACAATAAGAAGTGGTTGTGAAGCTCGAAGACAGTTTTCCAACTTTGTCCAAAATGGAATAGAAAGGATAATGCTTTCAACTAGTCCTTCTCTAGTTTTCGCCAATTTGTGATTCTGCCATTCATCACTAACAAAAAGACTTTTAAGACCCAACGTATTCTTTTGCATACTCGCCAATATGAGGAATGCAGTAGCAAAACGGGTCACAGCAGGTCTCACTAGATCTCCACCTATTATACCTCTCATCATATCAAGAATTATGCCATGCTTGTATATAAATCTGGTCACCTTCTTTGCATGATTAATGCAGGTGCTGAAATCGTTCATCTTCCCAATATCATCTAGCATCAAATCCAAGCAGTGGGCTGCACACGGTGTCCAAAATAAAGTTGGAATCCTTTCCATAAGGATTCTTCCAGCTGCTTTGAAATTTGTCGCATTGTCCGTAACAACTTGCACGACATTTTCCTTGCCAACCTGATTTATGTGCTGCTCCAACAAATCTGCTAGCATGTTTGCATTTGCTACCTCACTTGAAGCGTCCACCGAACCAAGGAAAAAGGTCCCCGCTGGACTATTAGCAAGGAAATTGATGATATGACGATGGTTTGTAGAGGTCCACCCATCAGACATGATTGAGCAACCATACTCCTTCCAAGAATCCTCATGTTTCTTCCTGAGTTCAGTTGTCCTTCCAACAGCCCTATCAAACAATTTGCCCCTGCAATCATGGTATGTTGGTGACCTATAACTAGGACCGTACTGACCAATAGACTCAAGCATGATTTCCCAACTTCTTGAATTAATGACATTGAATGGTATCCCATTCTCAATTAAGAAGTCAGCCACATGATCATCAACAATCTATTTTGACTCCTTGTCCTTCTTTGTGAGATGATCAAGAATAGTTTGAGAACACTTGGAGTTGTTCCTTTCTGCAACTTCCTCCGGTGTCTTACACAATATGGAACTAACTGACTTGCATTGCTTTTGGGTTTGTGGTTTAACTAGACCAGAAACCATGAAGGGCTTAATAGCAGATTGAGTTAATTTCCTCTTCACTTGTTTTCCTGCTGTGCCAGAACTTGGTACTTCTCTTGCATCACCATCGTCCTGATGTCCCTCACCCCCTTCTACATCCTCCTCTTCATTATCTAAAAACACCATCTTATTCCTTGCATTCTTCTTCAAGTAGTCTACCATTTCCTTCCTAACCACTTCAGGCGCTCTTGGGCACTTCTCTACATCACCAAACCCTCCAGCAATATGTTGCTTGAACCTTTTGATTCCTGCTGGTACAACTTTTTGGCAAAAAATACACTGAACCATCTCCTTCTTTGCAATGTCTGACCAAAATCCATATTTCCTCCCTGAGTCCAAAGATCGAGCCTTTCTCTTAGTATCCTTAGCCATCTGTGGGTAGCGCAGCAATTGCTTTATCCTTTATAGAAGAACCGACTGCAACATCAGATGAAGCCGATGCAACTGATTCACGCGTGGCTTGAACTGTGCCGGTGCCACTGCCATTGTTCTGGGCTTCAGGCAACACAGTTTCTGGGAAGAGAACCTGAACATTATTACGTCGTCTCCTAGTCTTATCTGTAGTGTGAATAACAACTCAAGAGGTGCAACATCAAATGAACAATTGAAGAACCAAAAGAACACAGAGATTACCATCTGAAGAGGTGCTCATGTCGGTTAAGTTCAGAACAGACTAGTGAAGTGTGCACTGAAGTGAGCACTGAACTCTGAAGTGAGCACTAAAGTGAGCACTGAACACTGAAGTGAGAACTGAACAGTGAACAGACTAGTGCAGACGGTTGCCGGAGCTGAGCAGTAAGCATCGGCGAGCGCTAGAGCTAAGCAGTGAGCAGAGGCGAGCGCTGGAGCTGAGCAGAGGCGAGCGCGACGGAGCACAGGAGCAGACGGTCGCCGAAGCCGAGGACCACTGGAGCAGAGGGCAGGGCAGCAATGGAGCAGACAACAGAGTGTGAGAGGGGGCAGACCGGCAGAGGCAGCGGCTTAGGGTTTTAGGGTTCCTAACTTTCTACTGTGCCGCACATCTTCTTTCTACTGTGGACTAGAGATAGTGGGCCGCCAGCCGCCAGCCCATATAACAGAGGAGGACGCAGGCCCAAACCTGCCACAAGCTAGTCGGACATGGCACCTAATCGGCCGACTAATCGCGATTAGTCGGCGACTAGGACGATTAGTTGTAACCTAGCCGCCCTGATCGAGTCGTCCCTGCTGATCATGCTCTGCCAGGCGATAAGGTTGACTAATCGCGATTAGTCGGCCGACTTTAAAACCATGCTCCCCACTGTTAGCACCTTGACATCCTTCAGGCTGCTTACTTCCAGTGTCACGGCCCCTTTTCCTGACGGATCGGGGAATTCGACCGCTCAACTGGCAGTTTTAACAGGTTTGTCGGGATCATGCTGCTGAGATGATTGTAGGCTAGATCAAGAGAGGCTAGGGAGTCTGGTATTTGTGTCACCCTGAAATTCCCAAATTTCAGGAAGTGAACGGAAGAAATATTAATGCATTGATTTCGCATAATTTTAAAATTTTGCCAAGTCGTGCACATTGATTCTCAATCGCAGCGACTGACGCGTAGGGCTCACTCGTCGAAGTCGTCTCCTACCTAGAGTCCTTGGACTCAGTCGTCGTGGTTTTTGGAAGATCTAATATGAGGACTCCGGAAGTACAAAATGTCAAAGGTATCATTGAAATAGAAGAGACAAGTTAGAGTCCTAAATAGAAAGGACAATATCCCAACATACAAGACAGAGTCCTAAGCAGATATATGAGATTTGATCCTGTCACGCATATGAGATGTATATGGATTTGTCCTTAAATTCGGTGTGACACTGAAGATGTCCAGTTTCTGAACAAAAACACCATTGAAAATGTGCTCCTGCTAAGCCTAACACTTTTCCTATCCTCTTCACATTTTTTCTGAGCTTAACTTTGTTACCGTAGCAGACTGCAAGTCAACAGATTAACACAAAGCCCACTCTAAAACATATGAGAATAGCTGTTCACACTGCGCTTAAGCAGATCATGAATTGTTGGTTCCTTCCAATCTCTCAAAAAGGAAAATATTTTCCGGTGCTATTCACATATTACTCTATGGACTGTAACTTGCTGGCGTACAAGTAGCTACCCATAAGCATCCCTTACACCAGCAAGCTCTCTGATGGCATCTCTGGTGAGCATCCTTGCTCTCGGTGACTCCTCGGTGCATCGTAGCGCGACCCGGAAAACTGACACGAGGAACTCTTCTAGGCTCTCTTCATCCAGGTTTCTCTCATCGTGCTGCAACAGAGATAGGTCAGCGACTGCTGTTACTCTCTCGGGATAAGCCGCTGCGACATAGCTGCGGATGCTTTGGCCTCCCTGAAACAAGGGATCTGTTGGCCGCTTTGCCGTGAACATCTCGAGCAGGAGAGTCCCATAGCTGTAGACATCACCTTCCACTGAAACTCCGCCACCCATTCCATACTCTGGAAAAAAATTGAAGGGCAAAGTTATCTAATGCAATAATGCTACTGGTGTTTAGGTTTCCGTTCTACAGGTGACAACAAAAGCTATCGACCTAGTTTGGTGTTCTACGTACCTGGAGGAATGTAGCCAATGGTGCCCTTGATTCCAGTAGTGTTGGCTATGGGTTGGAACGAGTTGCTGTTAGCTCCCTGGACAAACCGTGACAGCCCAAAGTCCCCTACATGGGCAACCATGTCGTGGTCAAGAAGGACATTGCTCGGCTTCAGATCACAGTGTATAATTGGCACTTGGCCATGGTTGTGAAGGTAGTCAAGAGCCTCAGCGACGTCGAGTGCAATGCTCACTCTCTCAGCCATGGTCAGCGTGCGGGAGGACCTCTCACCGCCTTCCCCAGTGGACGGATGGAGCCATCTGTCCAGATCTCTGTTAGGCATGAACTCGTACACCAAGGCTTTAAAATCACGCCCGCTGTTGTCGATGGTCGAGCAGGCCGTGATGACCTTTACAAGATTGCGGTGCCGGATACTTTTCAGCACCTTGCATTCAGCCAGGAAACTCCGCTCAGCACCGTGTTGCAGGAGGTTCAGTACTTTTACTGCGACTTCCTGCTCTTCATTGCCTAGTGTTCCCCTGTATAATGAGCCAAAGCTTCCAACACCAATGAGGTTAGCTGTAGAGAATCCATCAGTTGACCTACTCAGTTCAGCATATGACAGTTTCAATTGCTGGTCCATCAACTTTGGAACAGGAGGTGTCTCATTACTCTGTACAAGCTTCTGAGTCAGTCGCTTTTGAGCATACATCACAAAAGTGCATGTGGCAAGGATTAGGGCCAAGGTAGATCCTATGGCAATAGACACGATCAATACAGTTCTTGATTTGTGTAACCTATTACCACCAGAACATTTTGGCAGCTGCAGCTCTGAAACACCACCACAAACTTTGTTCCCTGCAACAAAGAAGTTCCTTGAATCGTTGAACACTCCGCTTGTCGGCACTGGTCCATCGAACTGGTTGTAGGATAGGTTCAGATAATGCAAGTACTGCAACGTCGATAAGTAATCTGGAATTGAACCAAACAGATTATTCTCTGACATGTCCAAGTATTGAAGCCCTTTCATTGAGCTGAGTGATTGGGGAATCTTACCAACAAGCTGGTTTCCCTGCAGAAATAAGTACTCCATTGCTTGGCACTGGGAGAGTGCCTGCGGTACCTCTCCTGAGAGCCTGTTGTTCGACAAGTCTAAAACACCAAGGCTGCTCAGTCGACCTACTTGTGAAGGTATTGGACCTGAGAAGGTGTTGTGAGACAGGTTGAGGAACAGGGTTAAAGAAGAGAGACTGACAAGCTGCTTTGGTATCATGCCACTGAACTTATTGTAAGACAAGTCCAGGATTGCAATATTTCTCATATTCTCAAAGCTCTCAGGTATTCTTCCTTCCAACTCGTTCTGTGAGAGATCCAGGAAAGCAAGCTGGGTAAGGTTTGCAACAAGCAGAGATGGGATCTCACCAGATAAGTTGTTGCCAGAGACATCTAGCCCAGTCATGCTGTGAAGACCACCAATGGTGTCTGGAATGGTACCAGTCAAGGCATTATCAGCGATTGCAAGAACACGAAGGTTGCTGAGTTTACCTATCTCTGTGGGTATCGAACCACTTATCTTGTTTCCATTCATCAAGATTTGTTGTATCCAAATGGTAAGGTTGACAAGAGAAGGGGGAAGCATGCCTTGAAACCTGTTATAGGAAAGACTGAGTGCAAACAGTCTACTGCAATTCCCTAGTGATTGTATCAGAGGCCAGTCCCTGTCCCACTTATCCTCAAGCTGGTTAGACTGCAAGTTCAGCACCTCAAGATCTTTCAGCCTACCAATTTCAGGCGGAGCAATCCCCTGTAGATTGTTGATGTGAAGCTGGATCAGACGGAGTCGTGTCATGTTGCCTATTGACATGGGGATGCGCCCTTTGAGCCCGCAGTTGTATAAAGAAAGGGACTGAATTGTTGGTAGAGTGAAACCAATGTCAGCAGGCAGGACACCAGATAGATCATTGTTTCCCAAGTCAAGTACCCTAATGGATGATAGGTTAAACAATGAGACTGGGATTTTTCCACTAAGGCCAGCAGAAGCTAGCCTGAGAAAATCCAGCTTGGTTAGTCTCCCTAGCACGTCTGGTATGTTGCCACCCAGATTAAAATTCTCACTGGTGTCAAATGCCAGGAGTGATGACAGGTTACCCAGTGACGGGGGAATGCCGCCGGTGAGGTTGCTTCGATGAAGCCCAAAGAACTCGAGTTTCAACAGCAACCCAAACGATGGAGGAATACCACCGGACAGGGTATTCACACTGATGTTGAAAACCCTGAGCTCCTTGCAGTTGCTCAGGTTCGCTGGGATCTCACCATGCAACCCATTCAGCTGCAGCTCCAAATGTGTGAGACGAGCACAATTGGAGAGAGATGCTGGTATCTCTCCGGTGAGGGAATTCTCTCCTAAGCTGATGACTTGGAGACGCCGCAGAATGCCAAGCTCCGAGGGGATGCTGCCAGAGAGCCGGTTGCTAGAGAGGTTGAGCGTGTGGAGGAAGGAAAGGTTGGACAGGCTGTGGCTGATCACACCTGTCAGGTTGGATAACATGAGCTCCAGCGCCGTGACGCGCCCAGGGTGCCGTCGGGAGCCGCATGAGACACCTTTCCACCGGCAGATGTTATTCTTCATGCTGCTGTTGGTAGGCGTCCATGCAGCAAGCACCCTGCTCGGGTCGCCGGAGATGCCGGCCTTGAATGCAAGCAGTGCTTGCTCATCAGTGGACTGAGCTTCGCAAAGATGGTCTGAATGGCATGGATGAGACAACTGGTTATGAGCAGGTATCTGCAGTTGCTAATGCTAAAGAGGCCATGCCTCCTCCTGTTACTGCCCCACATAATTGCTTTGCTTGCTGTTCAACTGTGTGTTTGAGGGCTTTGCGCGACCCATAGGGTGATATATAAACACAGTGTGAAAGATAAACTGAGGAATTCGACTATGGCTAGGTTGCTTATTCCAAGTTCGTTTGTTCCTAGTGTAGCTTTCAGGAGATGTGAAAGAACACCAAACCAAAGACAACGATGTCTTGCTCAGGTCCTTTTCAATTGGTCACCTAGATTTCCACTTTTGAAGTAATTGCATATCCTTGGCAGAAGTAGATATCAGCAGACACAGCCTAATTACATATAATAAACTGCAAGAATTTGTTATTTACGTTCTCTCATGGACCAGGCAAATTAGCTGCAGCCTGCAGGCCAGCTGAGTTTTTGCCCTCTTAAAGTTCGGAATGACCAAAAGGAGTTGTTCTTTTTGCTGCTTCTGCAAGGAAGGCATGCAGTATTCAGCTAAGACTAGGTCCTCGTTTGAGTATAACCAATGAAACCAACTGCACACAAATACACAATTCCTGCTTTGTTTCCTTTCACCTATTGATTGAAAAGAAAGAAAAATTGAAACTTGCAGCTGCATTGAAAGACTTCACCAAACCTACTAAGGCAGGTAATCACCCACCCTCTAACAAACCATCATGTGTGGCCTATAAACATAACACATATGAGAACAAAACAACATCCATTTAGAAGACTATGGGCAAGGTTCCCACCACTCATCAGTACACAGTACACACTGTCTCCAGTTCAAATATGATTTTTGAGTCTTACAAAAGGAGTAAGAAAAAACTCTTTATTTCAAGCAATAAAAATCTGATAGTAAAAAGGGTGAGTCATCAGGATATACTGACGATATACTTACATAATGATGATCATTATTCTTAGACTCCCCATGTTTGGAGACATGAGGCATCGGCGCTGTTTTCTTCTAAATCATGTTACAATGTCTTATTCTTCGGCTCTACTGTTTTTTAGCCATGGGAGAGATTATGGAAGACCTGGGCCCCTCCTAAATATAAGTTTTTCCTTTGGTTGACGATAAGGAACAAGTGTTGGACAGCTGACAGGTTGCAGAAGAGGGGGATGCCACACCCAGATGTATGCCCCATGTGTGATCAAGCCCAAGAGACAATTCAGCACCTCCTTACTGCGTGCATTTTTGCCCGGCAATTTTGGCACAAAGTTCTTGCTATTTTTGGCTTGGGGCACCTCACTCCGGCAGGTGATGAGGAGTCTTTTGCAGACTGGTGGGGAAAGGTGAGCCTAAGGGTTATCAAGACCAGGAAAAAGGGGCCTAACTCTTTGATCATCCTAGGAGCTTGGTGCCTATGGCTTCAGAGAAACAGAGCAGTGTTTCATGGGGAGTCTCCATCCTTACCTAGAATTTTTAGATGTTTCTCAGATGAGTGTGTTAGCTGGGCAATAGCAGGAGCTAAGGAGCTTGAGAGCCTTGGCTTAGTTGCAGCTCTAGGCGAGGTCGGGTCAAGTTACGGTACCAGTTTGTAATTCCCTTCGGGTTTATGTAGGGTCCTTGGGAGACTTGCTCAGCAACATCTCCTTTTTGTAAGGTTTTTAATCCTCTCTAATATATAAGATGCGCGGTTCTCCTGCGTGTTCGATAAAAAAAGATTTTGCACAAAGACAAAAAAAATACATGAGCCCGGATGTTGCTGTTAGTCAGCAATGTACTGTTAAGGCCCATTAGGCCCAAGCCTACTGGCTATATATATTACCTACAGTCCTTAGGGACTAATCATCAATTATTAATCCTAAGGTTAGTAACATGGTAACAAAGCAGGTTACGAAACCCTAATTTTTTAGCCGCCGTCGCGGCTGTTCCCCACTCAGCCGCCGTCGCGGCTGTCCTCCCGTGCTACCGCCGTCGCGGATCTTCCTCACCTTGCCGTCGCCGTCGCGGATCTACCTCTGCTGCCGCCGTCGCGGATCTGCTGCACCACTTGCCGCCGCGCGTCCTCTGTGCGCGGAACGCTGCTGCCGCACCCTCCTCTGTACACGGGCCCGTCTTCCGTGCGCCCCCACCTTGCTGCCGTCGCGGACCGCCGCCGCCGTGCCGTCCTCTGTGTGCGGATCGCCGCCGCCGCGCCTTCCTCAGCCGCTGCGCCCTGCACCGCCCCTGCGCTGTCCGCCACCAGCCGCGCCGAGTTGCTGCGCCGTCGGATCTGCGCGCCCAGCCTCCCGATCTGCGTCTTCCTGCCGTCCTCTGTGCGCGGCGCCCTGCACCGCCCCTGCGCTGTCCGCCGCCAGCCGCGCTGAGCCGCTGCGCCGTCGGATCTGCGCGCCCCGCCGCCCGATCTGCGTCCTTCTGTCGTCCTCTGTGCGTGGGCCTGCAGTCTTCCCTGCCGTTGTCCGTGCGCAGGCCGCGTCGCCGCGCCATCTTCGTCCGGGCGCAGTCTTCTCTGCGCGCCGTCTGCAGTTAGATCTGCGCGCCGTCTGCAGTCAGATCTGCTGGTCTGTTGCGCCGTTCTGCCGTCTGCAGAGCTGCTGCGCCCCGCTGTTCTGCGCTGTCAGCGCGCAGCACAGGGTGTCCCGTTCAGATCTGCTGCGCCATACTGCCGTCTGCTTCTGCGTCGTACGCAGCACTGTTCATCCGCTGCTCCCACTAGGGATTTTGGTACCTTGCACCCAGTCTGCTTCAGATCTGTTAATCTTCACTGTTTTCTTACTCTGCAATATGTCGGCCAACGCTATCGTTGTCAATATTATGCTTGATGGGCAGAATTATCCAGAATGGGCCTTTTGTGTCCAGACTGCATTAAGAGGCCACGGTTTACTGTTTCATTTGACTGAAGATTCTCCAGTTTTAGCAGCTGATAGAAGCAATGCTGCTGCAATCAAGACTTGGCAGATCAATGATGGCAAGGTAATGGCTGCAATGGTCAACAGCATTAAACCAACTATGATTATGAGTCTATCCAAATTTACCACTGCTCAGGCTATCTGGTCACATCTGAAGGATCGGTTTGTTCAGGATAGCGGTGCTCTTTTACATACCCTTATGCAGCAGACTCACATAATTGAGCAACATGATATGTCCATTGATGAATATTATTCCTCTTTTGATCGTCTTATGAGTGCATTGACCTCCATGGTGCCCGCCTGTACAGCTGTGCCTTGCCCAGCCCATAAGTTCATTGAGAAGTTCTTTACCTATAGATTTGTTATGGGAGTTCGATCTGAATTTGATTCTCTTCGTGCAAGGCTGCTTCACAGTTCAGATACTCTCACCATGGCTCAGGCATTGTCTGAATTGCTTGCTGAATAGACTCGTCTGAAGTCTATGTCCTCTATTACTGGTTTGAGTTCTCACAGTGTGTTGGCTGCTGCTCAGAGGTCTAGGAACACCTCCTTTCAGCCTTGTGAACACTGCAAAAAGACCACTCATCGGTCTGAGAACTGCCTTGCTAAGTTTCCAGAGAAGTTGGCTGATTTTCGTGTCCGTCGTGCTACTCGTGGTCGTGGTACAGGACCATCTCCTAGAGGCTCAGTTGCGGTTGCTGCTACTTCATCTACTGGTGCTTTGTCATCATCCTGGGTTCTTGATTCTGGAGCTTCCTTTCATGTGACATCTGATCAGTCACGGCTGGCGTCTACTACTCCTCTCACCGAGGGTACTTCTGTTCAGACTGCTGATGGTACATTATGTCATGTCACCCACAAGGGTTCTCTTTCTGATCCAACTTTTACTGTCCCAAATATATTTTTTGTACCTCAGTTATCCATGGATCTACTATCAGTTGGTCAAATTACCGATCATCATTGTTTAAAAGGCGTCGCCTAGGCGTCCAGGCGACAATTTTGGCTAGGCGTCCGCGCCGCCCAGGTGCCATTGAGTATGGCGTCCGCCTAGGCGCTGTAGACGTCCGCCTAGGTGCGGTAGGCGTCTCGGCGACGCCTTTCTCCCTCTGGGCGACGACTTAGACTAGGGTTTGTAGTGGGCTAGGGTTTGCACTGGGCTTTAGGCGCGTTTTGGGCTTTCACTGTGCGCGCGATCTCTCCCCTGCGGGAAATTTCAGCGCCGCGCCCTGCGTGCGCAAATCTCCCTGCGCGGCAAATCTCCCTGCACTCTCTCTCTCTCCCTGCGCGCGCTCTCCCTCTCCCTGCGCGCGCTCTCCCTCTCCCTGCTCGCGCTCGCGGCTGCTGCTCTGGGCGCGCGGCTACTCTCCCCTGCGCGCGCGCTCTCCCTGCGCGCGGCTCCTTACGTGCGGCTGCTGCTGGGCGCGGCTGCTGTTCCCTGGCCGCGCACGCTCGCTGCCTGCTGTGCTAGCTGCTGCCTGCTACTGCTGGTAAGTCCTACTCCCCGCGTTTCTCATCCCCTCCTCCCCTTCTTCCCCTGTTTTCTCATCCCCTGCTTCCCCTGTTTTCAGACTGTGTAGCGACTAGCGACAAGCCGACAACATAATGTCTTCTCGAAATGAAGCTCCATCTTCTGTGGCTAGTGAGTACGACCCGAAGAGCGATCCTACCCGGAAGCCACGAAAGTCTACTGATCCAAGGTGGAAGTATGGATTTTGGCCAGATCTTCAAAATAAAGATAAGGTGGAATGCACCCTATGTGGTCAGGTTGTTAGTGGAGGGATAAAGAGGTTAAAGCAACATTTGGCAGGGGCATATGGAGATGCAAAGTTATGTCCCAAGGCTACCAGTGGAATAAGGAAGGAGATGACAAGTTATTTGGAGGCAAACAAGAGAAAAAGACCAATGTTTCTAGATGAAGATGAAGAAGATGATGAAGTGGTGGAGGTGGCAGCAGCAGATGGGGCGAATGATACATCTGCTGTGGAGTCTCAAGCATCCAAGGTGCAGCCTAGTTCTGGTACAGCAGCCAAAAAAAGACAATCGACCTTGCAATTTAAGGCAAACAGTAAAGCACAGCCAAAGACAGCCAAGTCCGTAGTTGAGATGTTGCGGAAAACACCAGAGGAGGTGGTGGATGAGAGACTGTCAGGCTCTTATCAGCCCACAATCTTGGCTAGTGCAAAAAGCAAGGAGGACAAACACTATGTGGACATGCAGTGGACTTTGTTCTTCTATGAGTGTGGTGTACCTTTCAATGCCGCAGCAGCTAGACAGTTTCAGATTGCAATTGAGGCCACAGCACAGTTTGGTTCAGGGTATAAGCCTCCAACACCTTACCAACTAGGTGAGCCATTGCTACAAGAGGCTGTGAAGACAACAAATACAATGAGGGAGGAACATGAGCGTGCATGGAAACACTATGGTTGCACACTCATGTCTGATGGATGGTCTGATAGGAGGGGACGCCATCTCATTAACTTCTTAGTGAACAGCCCAGAGGGAACTTACTTTTTAGAGTCCGTTGATGCATCTAGTGAAGTACATGTTGCATACATGCTTGCTGATTTGCTTGAGAAAAAAGTTGATGAGATTGGGAGAGACAAGGTTGTACAAGTTGTTACTGATAATGGTGCCAATTACAAAGCTGCAGGCAAGCTTCTAATGGAGAGGATTCCTACTTTATTTTGGAGTCCATGTGCTGCACATTGCTTGGACCTAATGTTGGAGGACATAGGAAACTTGAAGGAATTCAAGAAACCAATTGCACGTACAAGGCGTGTGACAACTTTCATATACCGACACGGGAGAATTCTTGCTGCCATGAGAGAGAAAACTGGTGGGGCTGATCTTGTGAGGCCTGCCGCCACTCGTTTTGCTACTTCCTTTCTCACATTGAAGAGCTTGTACAAGCACAAGGATGCTTTGAAGGCTTTATTTGCAAGCACAGCTTGGACTGATAACAGATTGTCAAAGACTAGTGCTGGATTGGATGTGTATAACATTGTCTTCTCCACATAGTTTTGGAATTCAGTAGAAGATTGCCTTAGAGCTTCAGGGCCACTACTTATTGTACTTAGGGTGGTAGATGGAGATGAGAGGCCAGCTATGCCAGAGGTCCAAGCATTGATGAAATGTGCAAAGGAAAAGATCAATCAAAGCTTTGTTGTCCAAAGCAAGAAGACTTCAATCATAACTATAATTGAACGGCGTTGGGAGAAACAAATGGATCACCCATTGTATGGGGCTGCAATGTATTTGAACCCAGGAAAGTTGCATCCTCTCATAAGAAATGATGATGATGCTACTGTTGGTCAGCTAAGTGAAAGGGAAATGTGCCCTTGGGCCATTTCTAAGTGTTTTGGTGATTTAGTGTCAAACACATGTGCCTAAGTGTAAAATGGTGGACAAAATACAAATCAAGTGTAAAGGTATGTTTCTCAGACTTAGTACATTGTTTTAGAGACTAATGTATTGTGTCTAAGTGCTGGAAACAGGAAAAGAACAAATGGAATTGTCTTGGCTCGAGCAGCCAAGACTTTACTCAGTCTGGGAGCACCGGACTGTCCGGTGGTGCACCGGACAATGTCCGGTGCGCCAGGCTGGCTCGAGCGAACTGGCCGCTCTCGGGAATTCACCGGCGACGTATGGCTAAAATTCACCGGACTGTCCGGTGGTGCACCGGACTGTCCGGTGAGCCAACGGTCGGCCGGGCCAACGGTCGGCCGCGCGATCTGCGCGGGACACGTGGCCGAGCCAACGGCTAGTAGAAGGCACCGGACTGTCCGGTGTGCACCGGACAGTGTCCGGTGCGCCAACGGCTCTCGGGCGCCAACGGTCGGCTTCGCCATTTAAGGAAAGGAATCGGGCACCGGACAGTGTCCGGTGGTGCACCGGACATGTCCGGTGCGCCAGTCGACAGAAGGCAATATCAGCCTTCCTAGAATGCTCTCAACGGCTCCTAGCTGCCTTGGGGCTATAAAAGGGACCCCTAGGCGCATGGAGGAGTACAACAAGCATTCCTACAACATTCCTAAGCACCAAGACATCGATTTCGCGCATTCGTTTCATTGTGATAGCATATAGAGCTCTTGTGGAGTTGTGAACTCATTGGGTTGTGTTGCAAGCTCTTGTTGCGACTTGTGTGCGTGTTGATTCTCTGATTCTCGTGTCTTGTGTGCGTTGCTAATCCCTCCCTTGCTCCGTGTTTCTTGTGAATTTCAAGTGTAAGGGCGAGAGGCTCCAAGTTGTGGAGATTCTACGCAAACGGGATTGAGAAAAAGTAAGCAAAACACTGTGGTATTCAAGTGGGTCTTTGGACCGCTTGAGAGGGGTTGATTGCAACCCTCGTCCGTTGGGACGCCACAACGTGGAGTAGGCAAGCATTGGTCTTGGCCGAACCACGGGATAACCACCGTGCCATCTCTGTGATTGATTTCTTGTGGTTATTGTGTTTTGTTGAGATTCCTCTCTAGCCACTTGGCAAATTATTGTGCTAACGATTAACCGAGTTTTGTGGCTTAAGTTTTAAGTTTTCACAGGATCACCTATTCACCCCCCCCTCTAGGTGCTCTCAATTGGTATCAGAGTCGTTCTCTTCACAAAGGGACTAACCGCCCGAAGAGATGGATCCTAAGGGGAAGGGTATCGTGATCAACGACAAAGAGAAGGAATCCTTCGTCAACGAGCCGAAAGATGACAAGCCTACCGACTCCGGCTCGGGCCATAGACGGAAAGAAGGGAAGAAGAAGAAGACGAGACGCATCAAGGAGATCATCTACTACGACGACAGTGATGAGTCCACTTCTTCCCAAAAGGATGACTACGACTACGAGAAACAAAAGACGGTCAATTCGAATTTTTCTTTTGATTATTCTCGCATTCCTCAAAGTTCAAATTCGCACTTGCTCTCCATTCCTCTTGGCAAGCCCCCACACTTTGATGGAGAGGATTACGGATTTTGGAGTCACAAAATGCGTAGTCACCTGTTCTCTCTCCATCCGAGCATATGGGAGATTGTGGAAAGTGGAATGAAGTTTGATAGCTCGGATAGTCCCACCTTTATTAATGAACAAATTCATAGAAATGCACAAGCTACTACTGTGTTGTTAGCCTCATTGTGCAGGGACGAGTATCACAAGGTGAGCGGCTTGGATAATGCCAAGCAAATCTGGGACACCCTCAAGATTTCTCATGCGGGGAATGACGTCACCTTGCTCACCAAGATGGAGTTGGTGGAGGGCGAGCTTGGACGGTTCGCAATGATAAGAGGCGAGGAGCCGACACAAACATACAACCGGCTCAAGACCCTTATCAACAAAATAAGGAGCTACGGAAGCACGCGATGGACGGACCATGACGTCGTCCGACTAATGCTAAGGTCCTTTACCGTTCTTGATCCTCATTTGGTGAATAATATTCGTGAGAATCCCAGGTACACCAAAATGTCGCCCGAAGAAGTCCTTGGAAAATTTGTGAGCGGGCGGATGATGATCAAGGAAGCGAGGTACGTGGACGACGCTTTGAATGGTCCGATCAACGAGCCGCAACCCCTTGCTCTCAAGGCAACAAGAAGCAAGGAGGCGCTACCTAACAAGGTGGCACAAATTGAGGCGGCCGGACTTAATGATGAGGAGATGGCCCTCATCATCAAAAGATTCAAGACGACGCTAAAGGGTCGCAAGGGACAGCCAAGCAAGACCAAGACAAAGGGGAAGCGCTAATGCTTCAAATGTGGTAAGCTTGGTCATTTTATTGCTAACTGTCCCGATAATGAAAGTGATCAGGATAAAGGGAACAAGAGGGAGAAGAAAAAGAACTATAAGAAGGCAAAGGGCGAGGCACATCTGGTCAAGGAGTGGGATTCGGATTGCTCCTCGTCCGACTCCGACAATGAAGGACTCGCCGCCACCGCCTTCAACAAGTCATCCCTCTTCCCTAACGAGCGTCATACATGCCTCATGGCAAGGGAGAAGAAGGTACGTACTCGAGACTCTACTTATGCTTCTTCAAGTGAGGATGAATCTAGTGGTGAGGATGAAATAGATTATTCATGTTTATTTAAGGGCCTAGATAGAACCAAGGTAGATAAAATTAATGAATTAATTGATGCCTTGAATGATAGGAATAGGCTTTTAGAAAAACAAGAGGACTTGTTATATGAAGAACATGACAAATTTGTAGAAGCTCAAAAATCTCATGCCTTAGAAGTTAAGAGAAATGAAATGCTTTCTTTAGAATTATCCTCTTGCCATGAGACAATTTCTAGCTTAAGGAACATTAATGATGATTTAAATGTTAAACTAGAAATAGCTAGTAAATCAACATCTTGTGTAGAAATTGTTGCAACTTGTAATAGGTGTAAAGATTTTGACATTGATGCTTATAGTGAACACCTAGTTGTAATTTCTAAACTTAATGATGAATTGGCTAGTCTTAATGCTCAACTTAAGACTAGCAAGAGCGATTTTGATAAACTAAAATTTGCTAGGGATGCCTACACGGTTGGTAGACACCCCTCAATTAAGGATGGGCTTGGCTTCAAGAGGGAGGCCAAGAACTTAACAAGCCATAAGACTCCCATTCTCGCCAAGGAGAAAAGGAAGGCCCCTATGGCTAGTAGTGCTAAGAAGAACCATGCTTTTATGTATCATGATAGGAGATATGCTAGAAATACAATTAGAAGTTATGATTCACATGTTTATGATTCTCATGCCATGTTTGCTTCTAGTTCTTCCTATAAGCATGATAGAGATATGTCTAGGAGAAATGTTGTTCATATGCCTAGGAGAAATACTGGTAATGTTCCTAGGAAAGTTACTAGACCTTCTACAATATATCATGCTTTAAATGCTTCCTTTGCTATTTGTAGAAAGGATAGGAAGATAGTTGCTAGAAAATTAGGGGCAAAATGCAAGGGTGATAAAACTTGCATTTGGGTCCCTAAGGATATATGTGCTAACCTTGTAGGACCCAACAAGAGTTGGGTACCTAAGACCCAAGCCTAAATTTGCCTTGCAGGTTTATGCATCCGGGGGCTCAAGCTGGATTATCGACAGCGGATGCACAAACCATATGACGGGGGAGAAGAAGATGTTCACCTCCTACGTCAAGAACAAGGATTCCCAAGATTCAATAATATTCGGTGATGGGAATCAAGGCAAGGTAAAGGGGTTAGGTAAAATTGCAATATCAAATGAGCACTCTATTTCTAATGTGTTTTTAGTAGAGTCTCTTGGGTATAATTTGCTATCTGTTAGTCAGTTATGTCAAATGGGATATAATTGTCTATTTACAAATGTAGACGTGTCTGTCTTTAGGAGATGTGACGGTTCACTAGCTTTTAAGGGTGTACTAGACGGCAAACTTTATTTAGTTGATTTTGCAAAAGAGGAGGCCGGTCTACTGTCGGCGTTCCGAGACCGGGGGGTCCCCGAGCCGACGAGTGAGAGTGCCGCGTGCCCCAGCCCAGATGGGTCGAGCGCGTGGGCGAGCGCGAAGGGGGGAGTAGAGCGAGAGGTCGGTGGCCGGAGCCGGGTCGCGACGAGGGAGTCGGAGAATTCCCGCGGCCTTCGTGTTCGTCCCGCGCCCAGGTCGGGTGCGCTTGCAGTAGGGGGTTACAAGCGTCCGCGCGAGGTGAGGGGAAGCGAGCGGCCCCGAGAGAGCGCCTGCCCCTGCCCTTCGTCCCCGCGAGGCCAACCTTCTCTAAGAAGGCCCTGGTCCTTCCTTTTATAGTCGTAAGGAGAGGATCCAGGTGTACAAGATGGGGGTGTAGCAAGGTGCTACGTGTCTAGCGAGGGAGAGCTAGCGCCCTAAGTACATGCCAAGGTGGCAGCCGGAGAGATCTTGGCACCCTGTTGGTGTGGCGTCGTGGCTGTTGGAGGAGTAACGGAGCCGGACGGAGGGACAGCTGTCGGAGTGGCTGGGCCCTTGCTGACGTCTTCCTGCTTTCGTAAGGGAGCTGGGAGCCGCCGTCGTCATGGTCTAGTGAGGCGCCATCATTGCCTATCTGGCGGAGCTGGCCAGATGGGACGCCGGTCTTGTTCTCTGCGACCCAAGTCGGCTCAGGGCAGGGTGATGATGACGCTTCTTGTTGACGTGGCGGTCTCGTGTCCTAGGTCGGGCGTCGTGGAGGCTCCTCCGAAGCCGAGGTCGAGTCCGTCCTGCAAGACAGAGACAGAGTCCGAGCCCTGGGTCGGGCGAGGCGGAGGTCGTTTGGCAGAGGCCGAGGCGGGGTCCGAGCCCTGGGTCGGGCGAGGCGGAGTTCGCCGTCTTCCGGGGCCTTAGCCCGAGTCCGAGCCCTGGGTCGGGCGGAGCGGAGTTCGCCGTCTTCCGGGGCCTTAGCCCGAGTCCGAGCCCTGGGTCGGGCGGAGCGGAGTTCGCCGTCTTCCGGGGCCTTAGCCCGAGTCCGAGCCCTGGGTCGGGCGGAGCGGAGTTCGCCGTCTTCCGGGGCCTTAGCCCGAGTCCGAGCCCTGGGTCGGGCGGAGCGGAGTTCGCCGTCTTCCGGGGTCTTAGCCCGAGTCCGAGCCCTGGGTCGGGCGGAGCGGAGTTTGGTCGCCCGTCGGTCTTACCTTTTGCGTTAAACGCCCCGGTGACTTGGTCGGTTGGCGCGGTGATTTAGTCAGGGTTACTTCTTATCGAAGGCGGGGCCTCGGGCGAGCCGGTGATGCGTCTGCCGTGAAAGAGGAGACCTCAGGCGAGACGGAGTCATCTTAGGGCCGGCTGCCCTCGCCCGAGGCTAGGCTCGGGCGCGGCGTGATCGAGTCACTCGTATGGACTGATCCCTGACTTAATCAAACCCATCAGGCCTTTGCAGCTTTATGCTGATGGGGGTTACCAGCTGAGAATTAGGCGTCTTGAGGGTACCCCTAATTATGGTCCCCGACAGTAGCCCCCGAGCCTCGAAGAGAGTGTTAACACTCACTTGGAGGCTTGCGTCGCACTTTTTTGCAAGGGGACCAGCCTTTCTCGGAGGTACTTTGTTCCGGTGGGTGCGCGCGAGCGCACCCGCCGGGTGTAGCCCCCGAGGCCTCGGAGGAGTGGTTTCACTCCTTCGAGGTCTTAATGCCTTGCGTAATGCCTCGGCTGGTCTGGCGGTTCCCTCATGCGAGCAGGGCGTAGCCCAGGTGCACTGTCGGGGCCCAAGTTCTCGGGCTGGTATGTTGACGCTGTCAACGGTTTGGCCGGAGCCGGGTTTGCGAGAGCAGCCCCCGAGCCTCCGCACGGAGCGAGAGGACGATCAGGGACAGACTCGGCTTTTTTATATACGCCCCTACGTCGCCTTTCCGCAAGGAGGAGGGGGGGAGTGCGCCATGTTACCCTCGATGGGCACCGAACATGGTGTCTCCGGTGAGCTGCAATCGGGTAATCCGAGTGGACGTCCGTGCCCCGTTCGTTGGGGGTCGGCTAGGGGCCCGGAGGCACGCCCAAAAGTACCTGCGGGTGATCTGCCGGACCCGGTCCCCTAGCGACGGGGTCCGAGGGCTCGTTGCCTCCCTCCGATGGGATTCCGTTACAGAGTCGTTCCCGCTGGTCTCGGAAATGTCCTAGGGTACCTCCGGAGCGCAGCCCGAGCCTTGGTTATGTATCGAACGTACCCCTGGTCATCCCTCGCTCGGCGTCTGAGGCGACTGTGAACCCTTCGACAGGCCAGCCTTCGAACCCCTGATCAGTAGGGGGCACGGAGCCCGAGTAGCCTGAGGCGGTCGTGGAACCTTTCGGGGGCCGACCTTCGAACCCCTGACCAGTAGTGGGTGTCGGGCCCACGCGATCTGAGGCGGCTGTTGAACCCTTCGGGGGGCCAGCCTTCGAACCCCTGATCAGTAAGGAGGCTCGGAGCCTAGTTCCTTCACGGGGAAGGATCCCTTTGGGGTTATCCCCCTTCTCGGTCCCTGTTGCAAGAGATAGAGAAAGAGGAAAAGGGAAAAAGGATGCGAAATTGAACGTCGTGGCGTACCTTTTTCGGCGTGGTTGTTTTGGCGAAAGCGAAACGTCACCAGCCGCTCCCGCCCGTAGCGCTGTCCGTCGAGCCGCGGAGTTAATGCGCCGGGGTGAGTAGTTGGCGAGGTCGCCGTTGCGCGTGCGCGAGCCGTTCGAGGTACGGGTCACGGGCGCGTCGTCTTCACGCCGTGAGAGGGGGTTCTCTTGCTGCCTTCGGATGGGACATGAGCCTGGCAGATGGCGTGACCGCTGCTCTCGCGCGCCTGCCACCGTCATTACTGCCGGCCCATTTTTGACCGCTTTTGACCGCTGCGCCAGGCTGGCGCTGCTGGGTCGCGGGCTGGGTCGCCTCGAATCGCGGTATCGGTTCCGCAATCGAGGAGGTGCGGTGGTGGAGCGAGTGGCACAGTGGCTCGCATGCAGCACCCGGCGCGCCGGTCGCACGACGCGTGGGCTTGAGCCGTCGCGCTGGCCTGTCAGGAGTCGGAGAAGCGTGTCCACTTGGCGCGGCTGCATGCCGCCTGCATGGCCGCCTGCCCCTTTCGCCCGCTGGTCCGGGCAAAAGTGGAGGGTTACTTGTAACCGCTGGGTGGTTGCGTGCGTCGTGCGCGGTGGTTCGGCTTCTTCTGCTTGGAGCCGGTCCGCATGACAGGCGGGCCCCAGCCCCCGCGCCGCAGGGGAGGACTTTGGAGGCGTGTTGGAGAAGACTCAGCCCGTGACGGTTGAGGGTGCAAGCAGGGGAGGTTGCCTTTAAAAGGAGGGTGACCCCCTTCGCAGGGTGACCATGTCTCCTTCCTTCCCTATGCATTGTGTCTCTCCATCTTCCAAGCCCCCGGATGGGGGGGAACCGCCGTCTTTTCGCTCCATCGCTGGAGGAACGCAACTCCGTGGGAGTTGGTACCTTTCAGCCATCGTTCGGCTTCAAGGATTTTCATCATGCGGCCCGGTTGCCCCCCTTGGCTGGGGGTCACCCGAGACGGTGACCACCAGCTCCTGGGTGGGGAGGGGCAAACCGGACTGCGGTCCCGGCGCCGCCCTCAGTGTTGAGGGTGTTCGTCATCCTCGCCGGGGCGGGGAGCGAGGCGAGCCGGGGCCCCACCTCCTACGCGGGTCGGCGGGCCACCTCATTTTCCAGCTTCTGGTGGTGGCAATCGCCTTTTAACCCCACGGCGGAGACATCCTCCAGTCATGCCAGGGAAGGAGAACTGTTGCTGCCCAGCTAGGATGCAACATTCCGCCTTCCTCCTCGCATTCGCGGCGAGGACGGCTGCGAGGATCTGCCGGGGTGCTTAGGGGCATCCCGCGTTTGCTGGTGATTCGCCCAGAGCTTGTCGCTCCACGGGCTTCCCTGACGGGGAGGTTGTCCGTACCCGCGGGGACGGAACCGGAGTTCCGTTTGTAATGGCACTTCGAGTGCCGGGCTTTTTTGTTCATTTCGGCTTTCGGGGCCTGAACATGTATGTAACCACGGCACGGAGCCGTGTTTTTTCCCCATTTCCGAGCACTAAGACTCGTCCGCTGATTGTCCGAACCGCTTCACCAAGCGTGAGTTGCCCCGTGTCAAGGTGACGAGTGAGGTATCCGTATCCCGGAGGCGTAGGAATCCCTCGGCTCGGTCGGACCTGTTGTCCGAGGCTCCTCTAGCTTAGTTAAAGAGACCCCTCGGCCGCTCTTCGACGAGCCGAGGCCAGGGGTTGCGATATCAGCATGAGCGGAGACGGAGTTGGCTCGGAAATGAAACCTGGTTGGCCGGAGCCTAGCCGGGTTGTCCGTTGGCAGGATCGACGTCGGAGTTGATCAGCCGAGGCTTCGGACCAAGCTGGCGCCCTCGGAAGGCGGTCGGCCGAGGCCCCGGAGGTGGCCCGCCGAGCCGTCCGCTCGGGCCGGGTTCTCGGAGAAGTCCCTGGCAGAGATTGCTCGAGCGTGGTGATGACGTCGTCCTTCGGAGCGGAGGCCCTCGGACCGCGTCGCCGTCCGAGGCTAGGTCGGGCCTTGCCGAAGGTGCTGTCGACGCCGAGGGTGTCATCGCCCTCTTCCAGCGTCAAGATCCGAGCCTGCAGGGTCAAATCGTCTTGTAGCGTGGGCCTTGTGCGGCCGTCGAGGCCAGAACACACACCCTTGCTTCGTTATAAAGCTGCGTCTCTTTTCCTCTTGTTTCGAGTATCTGGACTTTTTGTCGGTAGCAGGGATGTTAGTGCGAGCGAGAGTTGCTTCTCGCGGAAGGTGATGAGTGAGGTATCCGTATCCCGGAGGCGTGGGAGTCCCTCGGCTCGGTCGGCCTTGCCGCTTACGCGTACTTTCTCCCGTCCATGAGGCCCTGTCACTGACTCGGTCGAGAAGGCTCGAAGAATCGCTTCGGCAGAAGAGCTTCCGTACGTAAAGACTCGTTCGATCCGCGGATTCACCTTATCCGAGCGCGAGTTACTTATCGCAGAAGGTGATGAGTGAGGTATCCGTATCCCGGAGGCGTAGGAGTCCCTCGGCTCGGTCAGCCTTGACTGCTTACGTGTACCCCGTCGTTTCCAGGACCCACTTTTCGAAGTAGTCAGAAAGCACGAAAGATATTCTGGTAAAAGAGATTTTCTTTTCGAGGAAAAATTTGACGCAGAGGGGGTTTCCCCCCTTTTAGCCCCCGAGGGAGGGTCGGGCTTTGCTGAGGCGAGGCCGACCCTTCCTTGTTGACTAAACTTTGCGTGGGTGCGAGGTATATAAACAACTTGGAAACATCTTAAGGGTAGAAGCGACGTAGCTGTTGGATGTTCCAAGCGTTGCCGTAGACCTCGCCTTGACTGTTGGCCAGCTTGTACGTTCCGGGCTTCAGGACTTTGGCGATGATGAACGGCCCCTCCCAGGGGGGCGTGAGCTTGTGCCTCCCTCGGGCGTCTTGCCGCAGCCGAAGCACCAGGTCGCCCACCTGGAGGTCTCGGGGTCGGACCCCTCGGGCGTGGTAGCGTCGCAGGGACTGCTGATACCGCGCCGAGTGTAGTAAGGCCCTGTCCCGAGCCTCCTCCAGCCGGTCCAGCGAGTCTTCTCGGCTAGCTTGGTTGCTTTCTTCGTTGTAGGCCTTCGTCCTCGGGGAGCCGTATTCCAGGTCCGTGGGCAAGACGGCCTCGGCCCCGTAGACCAGGAAGAACGGCGTGAAACCCGTGGCTCGGCTTGGCGTCGTCCTCAGGCTCCAGACCACCGAGGGGAGTTCCTTCATCCATCGCTTGCC
This sequence comes from Zea luxurians, assembly GCA_029449295.1. Lineage (NCBI taxonomy): Eukaryota > Viridiplantae > Streptophyta > Magnoliopsida > Poales > Poaceae > Zea > Zea luxurians. The sequence goes on along the minus strand of JAOPSE010000003.1, from coordinate 180,077,630 downwards.
GAACTTGTTGAGATCATTGTAAATTCGAGGCTTGAGCCCCTGTAGAATCATGCCATTGGCACGTTCTACTTGCCCATTCGACATGGGGTGAGCTACGGCGGCCCAGTCTACCCGGATGTTGTAATCCTCGCAAAAATCCAAGAATTTTTTGCCGGTGAACTGGGTGCCATTGTCGGTGATGATGGAGTTCGGGACCCCGAAGCGATGGATGATGTTGGTGAAGAATGCTACCGCCTGTTCGGACCTGATGCTGTTCAGGGGTCGGACCTCGATCCACTTGGAGAATTTGTCGATGGCGACCAGCAGGTGCGTGTAGCCCCCGGGCGCCTTCTGCAAAGGGCCGACGAGGTCCAGACCCCACACAGCAAAGGGCCAGGTGATGGGTATCGTCTGCAGAGCCTGAGCGGGCAGGTGGGTCTGCTTCGCATAGAATTGGCACCCTTCGCAGGCGCGGACAATTCTAGTGGCATCAGCCACCGCCGTCGGCCAGTAAAAGCCTTGGCGGAAAGCGTTCCCGACGAGGGTTCGAGGTGCTGCATGATGACCGCAAGCCCCCGAGTGTATTTCCTGCAGGAGTTCCTGACCCTCGGCGATGGAGATGCATCGCTGGAGGATGCCCGAGGGGCTGCGGTGGTAGAGCTCCTTCTCATCGCCCAGCAAGACGAACGACTTTGCGCGTCGCGCTACCCGCCGAGCCTCGGCTCGGTCGAGGGGCAGTTCCCCTCGGCGGAGATATTGCAGGTACGGGGTTTGCCAATCTTGATCTGGCATGACCCCGCTCTGCTCTTCCTCGATGCGCAGCGCTTCGCCCTCGGGCTCCGAGGGTTCCTCGGGTTGAGCCGAGGATGGCTCAGGCTGGGCCGAGGTCACCTCGGACGAGGCCGAGGGTGGCTCGGGCTCGGGCGCGTCGCCTATCTTGACGGAGGGTTGGTGCAGATCCCGGGAGAAGACGTCCGGGGGAACCGTCGTTCGCCCCGAGGCTATCTTCGCCAGCTCGTCCGCAGTCTCGTTGTAGCGTCGGGCGATGTGGTTAAGCTCGAGCCCGTAGAACTTGTCTTCCAGGCGTCGGACCTCCTCACAGTAGGCCTCCATCTTCGGGTCGTGGCAGATGGAGTTCTTCATGACTTGGTCGATGACGAGCTGCGAGTCGCCGCGTGCATCGAGGCGTCGGACCCCTAGCTCGATGGCGATTCGCAATCCGTTGACCAGAGCCTCGTACTCAGCCACATTGTTGGACGCCGGGAAATGGAGGCGAAGCACGTAGCGCAGGTGTTTCCCGAGGGGCGAGACGAAAAGCAGGCCCGCGCCAGCTCCCGTCTTCATCAGCGACCCGTCGAAAAACATGGTCCAGAGCTCTGGTTGGATCGGAGCCGTTGGCACCTGGGTATCGACCCATTCGGCTACGAAATCCGCCAGTACCTGGGACTTGATGGCCTTCCGAGGGGCGAACGAGATTGCCTCGCCCATGATTTCCACCGCCCACTTCGCGATCCGCCCCGAGGCTTCTCGGCACTGGATGATCTCCCCCAGGGGGAAGGATGACACCACAGTCACCGGATGGGACTCGAAGTAATGTCGCAGCTTTCGCCTCGTCAGGATCACTGCGTATAGCAGCTTCTGGACTTGTGGGTAGCGGATCTTGGTCTCGGACAGCACTTCACTGACGAAGTAAACTGGCCTCTGAATGGGCAAAGCATGCCCCTCTTCCTGCCTTTCGACCACGATCGCGGCGCTGACCACCTGAGTGGTTGCGGCGACGTAGACCAGGAGGGTTTCTCCATCAGCTGGGGGTACCAAGATGGGCGCCTGGGTGAGGAGCGCCTTCAGGTTCCCGAGGGCTTCCTCGGCCTCGGGAGTCCAAGTGAAGCACTCGGCCTTCCTTAAGAGACGGTACAGGGGCAGGCCTCTTTCGCCGAGGCGCGAGATGAAACGGCTCAAGGCCGCGAGGCATCCCATGACCCTCTGTACGCCTTTTAAGTCCTTGATGGGCCCCATATTTGTGATGGCCGCGATCTTCTCCGGGTTGGCTTCGATGCCACGCTCAGAGACGATAAATCCCAAAAGCATGCCCCGGGGCACCCCGAAGACGCACTTCTCGGGATTGAGCTTGACGTCCTTCGCCTTGAGGCACCGGAATGTCAGTTCGAGGTCGGAGAGAAGGTCGGAGGCTTTCCTCGTCTTGACTACGATGTCATCGACGTAGGCCTCGACCGTGCGACCGATGTGTTCGCCGAACACATGGTTCATGCGTCGTCCGAGGTGACCTCGGCCCAGCCTGAGCCATCCTCGGCTCAACCCGAGGAACCCTCGGAGCCCGAGGGCGAAGCGCTGCGCATCGAGGAAGAGCAGAGCGGGGTCATGCCAGATCAAGATTGGCAAACCCCATACCTGCAATATCTCCGCCAAGGAGAACTGCCCCTCGACCGAGCCGAGGCTCGGCGGGTAGCGCGACGCGCCAAATCGTTCGTCTTGCTGGGTGATGAGAAGGAGCTCTACCACCGAAGCCCCTCGGGCATCCTCCAGCGATGCATCTCCATCGCCGAGGGTCAGGAACTCCTGCAGGAAATACACTCGGGGGCTTGCGGTCATCATGCAGCACCTCGAACCCTCGTCGGGAACGCTTTCCGCCAAGGCTTCTACTGGCCAACGGCGGTGGCTGACGCCACTAGAGTTGTCCGCGCCTGCGAAGGGTGCCAATTCTATGCGAAGCAGACCCACCTGCCCGCTCAGGCTCTGCAGACGATACCCATCACCTGGCCCTTCGCTGTGTGGGGTCTGGACCTCGTCGGCCCCCTGCAGAAGGCGCCCGGGGGCTACACGCACCTGCTGGTCGCCATCGACAAATTCTCCAAGTGGATCGAGGTCCGACCCCTGAACAGCATCAGGTCCGAGCAGGCGGTGGCGTTCTTCACCAACATCATCCATCGCTTCGGGGTCCCGAACTCCATCATCACCGACAATGGCACCCAGTTTACCGGCAAAAAATTCTTGGATTTTTGCGAGGATCACAACATCCGGGTAGACTGGGCCGCCGTAGCTCACCCCATGTCGAATGGGCAAGTAGAACGTGCCAATGGCATGATTCTACAGGGGCTCAAGCCTCGAATTTACAATGATCTCAACAAGTTCGGCAAGCGATGGATGAAGGAACTCCCCTCGATGGTCTGGAGCCTGAGGACGACGCCAAGCCGAGCCACGGGTTTCACGCCGTTCTTCCTGGTCTACGGGGCCGAGGCCGTCTTGCCCACGGACCTGGAATACGGCTCCCCGAGGACGAAGGCCTACAACGAAGAAAGCAACCAAGCTAGCCGAGAAGACTCGCTGGACCAGCTGGAGGAGGCTCGGGACAGGGCCTTACTACACTCGGCATGGTATCAGCAGTCCCTGCGACGCTACCACGCCCGAGGGGTCCGACCCCGAGACCTCCAGGTGGGTGACCTGGTGCTTCGGCTGCGGCAAGACGCCCGAGGGAGGCACAAGCTCACGCCCCCCTGGGAGGGGCCGTTCATCATCGCCAAAGTCCTGAAGCCCGGAACGTACAAGCTGGCCAACAGTCAAGGCGAGGTCTACGGCAACGCTTGGAACATCCAACAGCTACGTCGCTTCTACCCTTAAGATGTTTCCAAGTTGTTTATATACCTCGCACCCACGCAAAGTTTAGTCAACAAGGAAGGGTCGGCCTCGCCTCGGCAAAGCCCGACCCTCCCTCGGGGGCTAAAAGGGGGGAAGCCCTCTCTGCGTCAAAATTTTCCTCGAACAAAAAAATCTCTTTTACCAGAATATCTTTCGTGCTTTCTGACTACTTCGAAAAGTGGGTCCTGGAAACGACGGGGTACACGTAAGCAGTCAAGGCTGACCGAGCCGAGGGACTCCTACGCCTCCGGGATACGGATACCTCACTCATCACCTTCTGCGATAAGTAACTCGCGCTCGGATAAGGTGAATCCGCGGATCGAACGAGTCTTTACGTACGGAAGCTCTTCTGTCGAAGCGATTCTTCGAGCCTTCTCGACTGAGTCGGTGACAGGGCCTCATGGGCGGGTAAAAGTACGCGTAAGCGGCAAGGCCGACCGAGCCGAGGGACTCCCACGCCTCCGGGACACGGATACCTCACTCATCACCTTCCGCGAGAAGCAACTCTCGCTCGCACTAACATCCCTGCTACCGACAAAAAGTCCAGATACTCGAAACAAGAGGAAAAGAGACGCAGCTTTATAACGAAGCAAGGGTGTGTGTTCTGGCCTCGACGGCCGCACAAGGCCCACGCTACAAGACGATTTGACCCTGCAGGCTCGGATCTTGACGCTGGAAGAGGGTGATGACACCCTCGGCGTCGACAGCACCTTCGGCAAGGCCTGACCTAGCCTCGGACGGCGACGCGGTCTGAGGGCCTCCGCTCCGAAGGACAACATCACCACACTCGAGCAATCTCTGCCAGGGACTTCTCCGAGAACCCGGCCCGAGCGGACGGCTCGGCCGGCCACCTCCGGGGCCTCGGCCGACCTCCTTCCGAGGGCGCCAGCTCGGTCCGAAGCCTCGGCTGATCAGCTCCGACGTCGATCCCGCCAACGGACAACCCGGCTAGGCTCCGGCCAACCAGGTTTCATTTCCGAGCCAACTCCGTCTCCGCTCATGCTGATATCGCAACCCCTGGCCTCGGCTCGTCGAAGAGCAGCCGAGGGGTCTCTTTAACTAAGCTAGAGGAGCCTCGGACAACAGGTCCGACCGAGCCGAGGGATTCCTACGCCTCCGGGATACGGATACCTCACTCGTCACCTTGACACGGGGCAACTCACGCTTGGTGAAGCGGTTCAGACAATCAGCGGACGAGTCTTAGTGCTCGGAAATGGGGAAAAAACACGGCTCCGTGCCGTGGTTACATACATGTTCAGGCCCCGAAAGCCGAAATGAACAAAAAAGCCCGGCACTCGAAGTGCCATTACAAACGGAACTCCGGTTCCCCCCCCCCAGGTACGAACAACCCCACTCGATGGGGGAGGGCCTGCGGGGCAGTAGAAGACCGACGAACGGCACGTCGCCGCCCCGCCCCGGCAGCATCGACGATGAAGACGTCTGTCCCGGGGGGCCCAACAGCAGCAGTGATGGCCTCAGGGTGGATACTGCTGCTGGGAGGCCCCCGCCCTTGCCCAAACTCGAGAGGCAAGGACGGGCAGAAGGCCGTAGAGTCTGAGGTCGGTCCGTGGCCAACCTCGGCCGTCGCGCCGGCGGAAGAACCTCTTCCAGCTGCCGTGGCGGAAGGCGACACCGGGGGCGGCTCCGAGATTGCTCGGCTCAGAGAGCCGGGCGCGCTGCAGCTGTTGGCGCCACGGATGACTCCCGCCCTTCCCCCGATCACTGAGGGAAGGAGCGGGTCACCACCCGCGCAGGGGCCAACCCCGACCCGGCACACGCCCCTCCTCAGCCCTGGTGATGAAAATCCTTGAGGCTGAGGAAGGGCGGATGCCGTAGCCCGGCTCGCTTTCCCCCACCATCAAGCCGGAGGTCACCACCCTAGGTGACCGCCGGTGGAGGGGTGCAGCCGGGCTGCATGATGAAAATTCTTGAAGCCGAACGATGGCTGAAAGGTACCAACTCCCACGGAGTTGCGTTCCTCCAGCGATGGAGCGAAAAGACGGCGGTTCCCCCCCATCTGGGGGCTTGGAAGATGGAGAGACACAATGCATAGGGAAGGAAGGAGACATGGCCACCCTGCGAAGGGGGTCGCCCTCCTTTTAAAGGCAACCTCCCCTGCTTGCACCCTCAACCGTCATGGGCTGAGTCTTCTCCAACACGCCTCCAAAGTCCTCCCCTGCGGCGCGGGGGCTGGGGCCCGCCTGTCATGCGGACCGGCTCCAAGCAGAAGAAGCCGAACCGCCGCGCACGACACACGCAACCACCCAGCGGTTACAAGTAACCCTCCACTTTTGCCCGGACCAGCGGGCGAAAGGGGCAGGCGGCCATGCAGGCGGCATGCAGCCGCGCCAAGTGGACACGCTTCTCCGACTCCTGACAGGCCAGCGCGACGGCTCAAGCCCACGCGTCGTGCGACCGGCGCGCCGGGTGCTGCATGCGAGCCACTCGCTCCACCACCGCACCTCCTCGATTGCGGAACCGATACCGCGATTCGAGGCGACCCAGCCCGCGACCCAGCAGCGCTAGCCTGGCGCAGCGGTCAAAAGCGGTCAAAAATGGGCCGGCAGTAATGACGGTGGCAGGCACGCGAGAGCAGCGGTCACGCCATCTGCCAAGCTCATGTCCCATCCGGAGGCAGCAAGAGAACCCCCTCTCACGGCGTGAAGACGACGCGCCCGTGACCCGTACCTCGAACGGCTCGCGCACGCGCAACGGCGACCTCGCCAACTACTCACCCCGGCGCATTAACTCCGCGGCTCGACGGACAGCGCTACGGGCGGGAGCGGCTGGTGACGTTTCGCCTTCGCCAAAACAACCACGCCGAAAAAGGTACGCCACGACGTTCAATTTCGCATCCTTTTTCCCTTTTCCTCTTTCTCTATCTCTTGCAACAGGGACCGAGAAGGGGGATAACCCCAAAGGGATCCTTCCCCGTAAAGGAACTAGGCTCCGAGCCTCCTTACTGATCAGGGGTTCGAAGGCTGGCCCCCCGAAGGGTTCAACAGCCGCCTCAGATCGCGTGGGCCCGACACCCACTACTGGTCAGGGGTTCGAAGGTCGGCCCCCGAAAGGTTCCACGACCGCCTCAGGCTACTCAGGCTCCGTGCCCCCTACTGATCAGGGGTTCGAAGGCTGGCCTGTCGAAGGGTTCACAGTCGCCTCAGACGCCGAGCGAGGGATGACCAGGGGTACGTTCGATACATAACCAAGGCTCGGGCTGCGCTCCCGAGGTACCCTAGGACATTTCCGAGACCAGCGGGAACGACTCTGTAACGGAATCCCATCGGAGGGAGGCAACGAGCCCTCGGACCCCGTCGCTAGGGGACCGGGTCCGGCAGATCACCCGCAGGTACTTTTGGGCGTGCCTCCGGGCCCCTAGCCGACCCCCAACGAACGGGGCACGGACGTCCACTCGGATTACCCGATTGCAGCTCACCGGAGACACCATGTTCGGTGCCCATCGAGGGTAACATGGCGCACTCCCCCCCCTCCTCCTTGCGGAAAGGCGACGTAGGGGCGTATATAAAAAAGCCGAGTCTGTCCCTGATCGTCCTCTCGCTCCGTGCGGAGGCTCGGGGGCTGCTCTCGCAAACCCGGCTCCGGCCAAACCGTTGACAGCGTCAACATACCAGCCCGAGAACTTGGGCCCCGACAGTGCACCTGGGCTACGCCCTGCTCGCATGAGGGAACCGCCAGACCAGCCGAGGCATTACGCAAGGCATTAAGACCTCGAAGGAGTGAAACCACTCCTCCGAGGCCTCGGGGGCTACACCCGGCGGGTGCGCTCGCGCGCACCCACCGGAACAAAGTACCTCCGAGAAAGGCTGGTCCCCTTGCAAAAAAGTGCGACGCAAGCCTCCAAGAGAGTGTTAACACTCTCTTCGAGGCTCGGGGACCATAATTAGGGGTACCCTCAAGACGCCTAATTCTCAGCTGGTAACCCCCATCAGCATAAAGCTGCAAAGGCCTGATGGGTTTGATTAAGTCAGGGATCAGTCCATACGAGTGACTCGATCACGCCACGCCCGAGCCTAGCCTCGGGCGAGGGCAGCCGGCCCTAAGATGACTCCGTCTCGCCTGAGGTCTCCTCTTTCACGGCAGACGCATCACCGGCTCGCCCGAGGCCCCGCCTTCGATAAGAAGTAACCCTGACTAAATCACCGCGCCAACCGACCAAGTCACCGGGGCGTTTAACGCAAAAGGTAAGACCGACGGGCGACCAAACTCCGCTCCGCCCGACCTAGGGCTCGGACTCGGGCTAAGGCCCCGGAAGACGGCGAACTCCGCTCCGCCCGACCCAGGGCTCGGACTCGGGCTAAGGCCCCGAAAGACGGCAAACTCCGCTCCGCCCGACCCAGGGCTCGGACTCGGGCTAAGGCCCCGGAAGACGGCGAACTCCGCTCCGCCCGACCCAGGGCTCGGACTCGGGCTAAGGCCCCGGAAGACGGCGAACTCCGCTCCGCCCGACCCAGGGCTCGGACTCGGGCTAAGGCCCCGGAAGACGGCGAACTCCGCCTCGCCCGACCCAGGGCTCGGACCCCGCCTCGGCCTCTACCAAACGACCTCCGCCTCGCCCGACCCAGGGCTCGGACTCTGTCTCTGTCTTGCAGGACGGACTCGACCTCGGCTTCGGAGGAGCCTCCACGACGCCCGACCTAGGACACGAGACCGCCACGTCAACAAGAAGCGTCATCATCACCCTGCCCTGAGCTGACTTGGGTCGCAGAGAACAAGACCGGCGTCCCATCTGGCCAGCTCCGCCAGATAGGCAATGATGGCGCCTCACTAGACCATGACGACGGCGGCTCCCAGCTCCCTTACGAAAGCAGGAAGACGTCAGCAAGGGCCCAGCCACTCCGACAGCTGTCCCTCCGTCCGGCTCCGTTACTCCTCCAACAACCACGACGCCACACCAACAGGGTGCCAAGATCTCTCCGGCTGCCACCTTGGCATGTACTTAGGGCGCTAGCTCTCCCTCGCTAGACACGTAGCACCTTGCTACACCCCCATTTTGTACACCTGGATCCTCTCCTTACGACTATAAAAGGAAGGACCAGGGCCTTCTTAGAGAAGGTTGGCCTCGCGGGGACGAAGGGCAGGGGCAGGCGCTCTCTCGGGGCCGCTCGCTCCCCTCACCTCGCGCGGACGCTTGTAACCCCCTACTGCAAGCGCACCCGACCTGGGCGCGGGACGAACACGAAGGCCGCGGGAATTCTCCGACTCCCTCGTCGCGACCCGGCTCCGGCCACCGACCTCTCGCTCTACTCCCCCCTTCGCGCTCGCCCACGCGCTCGACCCATCTGGGCTGGTGTCGGCGTTCCGAGACCGGGGGGTCCCCGAGCCGACGAGTGAGAGTGCCGCGTGCCCCAGCCCAGATGGGTCGAGCGCGTGTGCGAGCGCGAAGGGGGGAGTAGAGCGAGAGGTTGGTGGCCGGAGCCGGGTCGCGAGGGAGTCGGAGAATTCCCGCGGCCTTCGTGTCCGTCCCGCGCCCAGGTCGGGTGCGCTTGCAGTAGGGGGTTACAAGCGTCCGCGCGAGGTGAGGGGAAGCGAGCGGCCCCGAGAGAGCGCCTGCCCCTGCCCTTCGTCCCCGCGAGGCCAACCTTCTCTAAAAAGGCCCTGGTCCTTCCTTTTATAGTCGTAAGGAGAGGATCCAGGTGTACAAAATGGGGGTGTAGCAAGGTGCTACGTGTCTAGCGAGGGAGAGCTAGCGCCCTAAGTACATGCCAAGGTGGCAGCCGGAGAGATCTTGGCACCCTGTTGGTGTGGCGTCGTGGCTGTTGGAGGAGTAACGGAGCCGGACGGAGGGACAGCTGTCGGAGTGGCTGGGCCCTTGCTGACGTCTTCCTGCTTTCGTAAGGGAGCTGGGAGCCGCCATCGTCATGGTCTAGTGAGGCGCCATCATTGCCTATCTGGCGTAGCTGGCCAGATGGGACGCCGGTCTTGTTCTCTGCGACCCAAGTCGGCTCAGGGCAGGGTGATGATGACGCTTCTTGTTGACGTGGCGGTCTCGTGTCCTAGGTCGGGCGTCGTGGAGGCTCCTCCGAAGCCGAGGTCGAGTCCGTCCTGCAAGACAGAGACAGAGTCCGAGCCCTGGGTCGGGCGAGGCGGAGGTCGTTTGGCAGAGGCCGAGGCGGGGCCCGAGCCCTGGGTCGGGCGAGGCGGAGTTCGCCGTCTTCCGGGGCCTTAGCCCGAGTCCGAGCCCTGGGTCGGGCGGAGCGGAGTTCGCCGTCTTCCGGGGCCTTAGCCCGAGTCCGAGCCCTGGGTCGGGCGGAGCGGAGTTCGCCGTCTTCCGGGGCCTTAGCCCGAGTCCGAGCCCTGGGTCGGGCGGAGCGGAGTTCGCCGTCTTCTGGGGCCTTAGCCCGAGTCCGAGCCCTGGGTCGGGCGGAGCGGAGTTCGCCGTCTTCCGGGGCCTTAGCCCGAGTCCGAGCCCTGGGTCGGGCGGAGCGGAGTTTGGTCGCCCGTCGGTCTTACCTTTTGCGTTAAACGCCCCGGTGACTTGGTCGGTTGGCGCGGTGATTTAGTCAGGGTTACTTCTTATCGAAGGCGGGGCCTCGGGCGAGCCGGTGATGCGTCTGCCGTGAAAGAGGAGACCTCAGGCGAGACGGAGTCATCTTAGGGCCGGCTGCCCTCGCCCGAGGCTAGGCTCGGGCGTGGCGTGATCGAGTCACTCGTATGGACCGATCCCTGACTTAATCAAACCCATCAGGCCTTTGCAGCTTTATGCTGATGGGGGTTACCAGCTGAGAATTAGGCGTCTTGAGGGTACCCCTAATTATGGTCCCCGACAGTAGCCCCCGAGCCTCGAAGAGAGTGTTAACACTCACTTGGAGGCTTGCGTCGCACTTTTTTGCAAGGGGACCAGCCTTTCTCGGAGGTACTTTGTTCCGGTGGGTGCGCGCGAGCGCACCCGCCGGGTGTAGCCCCCGAGGCCTCGGAGGAGTGGTTTCACTCCTTCGAGGTCTTAATGCCTTGCGTAATGCCTCGGCTGGTCTGGCAGTTCCCTCATGCGAGCAGGGCGTAGCCCAGGTGCACTGTCGGGGCCCAAGTTCTCGGGCTGGTATGTTGACGCTGTCAACGGTTTGGCCGGAGCCGGGTTTGCGAGAGCAGCCCCCGAGCCTCCGCACGGAGCGAGAGGACGATCAGGGACAGACTCGGCTTTTTTATATACGCCCCTACGTCGCCTTTCCGCAAGGAGGAGGGGGGGAGTGCGCCATGTTACCCTCGATGGGCACCGAACATGGTGTCTCCGGTGAGCTGCAATCGGGTAATCCGAGTGGACGTCCGTGCCCCGTTCGTTGGGGGTCGGCTAGGGGCCCGGAGGCACGCCCAAAAGTACCTGCGGGTGATCTGCCGGACCCGGTCCCCTAGCGACGGGGTCCGAGGGCTCGTTGCCTCCCTCCGATGGGATTCCGTTACAGAGTCGTTCCCGCTGGTCTCGGAAATGTCCTAGGGTACCTCGGGAGCGTAGCCCAAGCCTTGGTTATGTATCGAACGTACCCCTGGTCATCCCTCGCTCGGCGTCTGAGGCGACTGTGAACCCTTCGACAGGCCAGCCTTCGAACCCCTGATCAGTAGGGGGCACGGAGCCCGAGTAGCCTGAGGCGGTCGTGGGACCTTTCGGGGGCCGACCTTCGAACCCCTGATCAGTAGTGGGTGTCGGGCCCACGCGATCTGAGGCGGCTGTTGAACCCTTCGGGGGGCCAGCCTTCGAACCCCTGATCAGTAAGGAGGCTCGGAGCCTAGTTCCTTCACGGGGAAGGATCCCTTTGGGGTTATCCCCCTTCTCGGTCCCTGTTGCAAGAGATAGAGAAAGAAGGAAAAGGGAAAAAGGATTCGAAATTGAACGTCGTGGCGTACCTTTTTCGGCGCGGTTGTTTTGGCGGAGGCGAAGCGTCGCTAGCTGCTCCCGCCCGTAGCGCTGTCCGTCGAGCCGCGGAGTTAATGCGCCGGGGTGAGTAGTTGGCGAGGTCGCCGTTGCGCGTGCGCAAGCCGTTCGAGGTACGGGTCACGGGCGCGTCGTCTTCACGCCGTGAGAGGGGGTTCTCTTGCTGCCTTCGGATGGGACATGAGCCTGGCGGATGGCGTGACCGCTGCTCTCGCGCGCCTGCCACCGTCATTACTGCCGGCCCATTTTTGACCGCTTTTGACCGCTGCGCCAGGCTGGCGCTGCTGGGTCGCGGGCTGGGTCGCCTCGAATCACGGTATCGGTTCCGCAATCGAGGAGGTGCGGTGGTGGAGCGAGTGGCACAGTGGCTCGCATGCAGCACCCGGCGCGCCGGTCGCACGACGCGTGGGCTTGAGCCGTCGCGCTGGCCTGTCAGGAGTCGGAGAGGCGTGTCCACTTGGCGCGGTCGCATGCCGCCCGCATGGCTGTCCACTCCCTTCGCCCGTTGGTCCGGGCAAAAGTGGAGGGTCACTTGTAACCGCTGGGTGGTTGCGTGCGGCGGTTCGGCTTCTTCTGCTTGGAGCCGGTCCGCATGACAGGCGGGCCCCAGCCCCCGCGCCGCAGGGGAGGACTTTGGAGGCGTGTTGGAGAAGACTCATCCCGTGACGGTTGAGGGTGCAAGCAGGGGAGGTTGCCTTTAAAAGGAGGGCGACCCCCTTCGCAGGGTGACCATGTCTCCTTCCTTCCCTATGCATTGTGTCTCTCCATCTTCCAAGCCCCCAGATGGGGGGAACCGCCGTCTTTTCGCTCCATCGCTGGGGAACGCAACTCCGTGGGAGTTGGTACCTTTCAGCCATCGTTCGGCTTCAAGGATTTTCATCGTGCAGCCCGGCTGCACCCCTCCACCGGCGGTCGCCCAAGAGGGCGACCTCCGGCTTGATGGTGGGGGAAAGCGAGCCGGGCTGCGGCCTCTGCCCCTCCCTCAGCCTCAAGGATTTTCATCACCAGGCCAAGAGGGAGGACGAGGCGAGTCAGGGAGCTGTCTCCGTGTGGGTCGGTTGCCCTCTTCTTCCCCGTGCGCCTGGGGGAGAACGGCATCCTCCAGCTTCACGGAGACTTCCTCCAGCCATGTCGGAAGCGGCGGGTCCCGAGGCGCCGGCGGATAGGGCTGGACAAAATGCTCGTGGCTCGCTGGCTCGCTCGTTTCGTGGTCAGCTCGGCTCGGCTCGGATCGGCTCGTTTGAATTTTGTCACGAGCTGAGCTGACATCCTAGCTCGGTTCGTTAACGAGCCAGCTCGGTTCGTTAACGAGTCAGCTCGCGAGCTAAACGAGCTACCATATTCTAGTAAAACGAAACTATATACATATCATTTATAGAATAATTGATGAACATGTTATATATATATGTGAGGTGTCTATGGCCTATGAATTAAACTAATGATTAATGAACTATGCCTATGTGTTAATTTGGTCTATGCAAATATAATTATGGGTTAAACTGATGAACATGCATGTGAATTGTGAATTAATGAGTGATGAATTGTGCTAATTTGGTGTTATATTGACATGGTTTGTGAAACTATGAGTATAATTACTATTTTCTATTGTTAAATTAAATTGAAATTAACTAAAAAATAATTATTATATACATTTTATTTTTTTCTGCTCTGGCTCGCGAGCTAAACGAGCCAGCTCGAGCTCGTAAACGAGCCGAGCCGAGCTGACTCTGTGGCTCATTACCTTAACGAGCCGAGCCGAGCTGGCTCGTTAGCTTAACGAGCCAGCTCGAACTCGGACGAGCCGAGCCGAGCTGGCTCGTTATCCACCCCTACCGGCGGACGGAAGTGGCTTCTCTACCGACGAGATTGCCAACTCCGTCCGTAGCCCTGGGTCTCCGTCTCCCGGCCTGAATGGCTGGCTCTCGTCCTCGGGGGGTGAGAGTTTTTCCGCTGCCCCGCAGGCCCGCCCCTATCGAGTGGGGTTGTTCGTACCTGCGGGGGGGGGGGGGGGGAACCGGAGTTCCGTTTGTAATGGCACTTCGAGTGCCGGGCTTTTTTGTTCATTTCGGCTTTCGGGGCCTGAACATGTATGTAACCACGGTACAGAGCCGTGTTTTTTCCTCATTTCCGAGCACTAAGACTCGTCTGCTGATTGTCTGAACCGCTTCACCAAGCGTGAGTTGCCCCGTGTCAAGGTGACGAGTGAGGTATCCGTATCCCGGAGGCGTAGGAATCCCTCGGCTCGGTCGGACCTGTTGTCCGAGGCTCCTCTAGCTTAGTTAAAGAGACCCCTCGGCCGCTCTTCGACGAGCCGAGGCCAGGGGTTGCGATATCAGCAGGAGCAGAGGCGGAGTTGGCTCGAGAAATAAAACCTGGTTGGCTGGAGCCTAGCCGGGTTGTCCGTTGGCAGGATCGACGTCGGAGTTGATCAGCCGAGGCTTCGGACCAAGCTGGCGCCCTCGGAAGGCGGTCGGCCGAGGCCCCGGAGGTGGCCCGCCGAGCCGTCCGCTCGGGCCGGGTTCTCGGAGAAGTCCCTGGCAGAGATTGCTCGAGCGTGGTGATGACGTCGTCCTTCGGAGCGGAGGCCCTCGGACCGCGTCGCCGTCCGAGGCTAGGTCGGGCCTTGCCGAAGGTGCTGTCGACGCCGAGGGTGTCATCGCCCTCTTCCAGCGTCGAGATCCGAGCCTGCAGGGTCAAATCGTCTTGTAGCGTGGGCCTTGTGCGGCCGTCGAGGCCAGAACACACACCCTTGCTTCGTTATAAAGCTGCGTCTCTTTTCCTCTTGTTTCGAGTATCTGGACTTTTTTGTCGGTAGCAGGGATGTTAGTGCGAGCAAGAGTTGCTTTTCGCGGAAGGTGATGAGTGAGGTATCCGTATCCCGGAGGCGTGGGAGTCCCTCGGCTCGGTCGGCCTTGCCGCTTACGCGTACTTTTACCCGTCCATGAGGCCCTGTCACTGACTCAGTCGAGAAGGCTCGAAGAATCGCTTCGACAGAAGAGCTTCCGTACGTAAAGACTCGTTCGATCCGCGGATTCACCTTGTCCGAGCGCGAGTTACTTATCGCAGAAGGTGATGAGTGAGGTATCCGTATCCCGGAGGCGTAGGAGTCCCTCGGCTCGGTCAGCCTTGACTGCTTACGTGTACCCCGTCGTTTCCAGGACCCACTTTTCGAAGTAGTCAAAAAGCACGAAAGACGTTCTGGTAAAAAAGATTTTCTTTTCGAGGAAAATTTTGACGCAGAGGGGGTTTCCCCCCTTTTAGCCCCCGAGGGAGGGTCGGGCTTTGCCGAGGCGAGGCCGACCCTTCCTTGTTGACTAAACTTTGCGTGGGTGTGAGGTATATAAACAACTTGGAAACATCTTAAGGGTAGAAGCGACGTAGCTGTTGGATGTTCCAAGCGTTGCCGTAGACCTCGCCTTGACTGTTGGCCAGCTTGTACGTTTCGGGCTTCAGGACTTTGGCGATGATGAACGGCCCCTCCCAGGGGGGCGTGAGCTTGTGCCTCCCTCGGGCGTCTTGCCGAAGCCGAAGCACCAGATCGCCCACCTGGAGGTCTCGGGGTCGGACCCCTCGGGCGTGGTAGCGTCGCAGGGACTGCTGGTACCGCGCCGAGTGTAGTAAGGCCCTGTCCCGAGCCTCGTCCAGCTGGTCCAGCGAGTCTTCTCGGTTAGCTTGGTTGCTTTCTTCGTTGTAGGCCCTCGTCCTCGGGGAGCCGTATTCCAGGTCGGTGGGCAGGATGGCCTCGGCCCCGTAGACCAGGAAGAACGGCGTGAAACCCGTGGCTCGGCTTGGCGTCGTCCTCAGGCTCCAGACCACCGAGGGGAGTTCCTTCATCCACCGCTTGCCGAACTTGTTGAGGTCGTTGTAGATCCGAGGCTTGAGCCCTTGTAGGATCATGCCATTGGCACGTTCCACTTGCCCATTCGACATGGGGTGAGCTACGGCAGCCCAGTCTACCCGGATGTTGTAATCCTCGCAAAAATCCAAGAATTTTTTGCCGGTGAACTGGGTGCCATTGTCGGTGATGATGGAGTTCGGGACCCCGAAGCGATGGATGATGTTGGTGAAGAACGCCACCGCCTGCTCGGACCTGATGCTGTTCAGGGGTCGGACCTCGATCCACTTGGAGAATTTGTCGATGGCGACCAGCAGGTGCGTGTAGCCCCCGGGCGCCTTCTGCAAAGGGCCGACGAGGTCCAGACCCCACACGGCGAAGGGCCAGGTGATGGGTATCGTCTGCAGAGCCTGAGCGGGCAGGTGGGTCTGCTTCGCATAGAATTGGCACCCTTCGCAGGCGCGGACAATTCTAGTGGCATCAGCCACCGCCGTCGACCAGTAAAAGCCTTGGCGGAAAGCGTTCCCGACGAGGGTTCGAGGTGCTGCATGATGACCGCAAGCCCCCGAGTGTATTTTCTGCAGGAGTTCCTGACCCTCGGCGATGGAGATGCACCGCTGGAGGATGCCCGAGGGGCTGCGGTGGTAGAGCTCCTTCTCATCGCCCAGCAAGACGAACGACTTTGCGCGTCGCGCTACCCGCCGAGCCTCGGCTCGGTCGAGGGGTAGTTCCCCTCGGCGGAGATATTGCAGGTACGGGGTTTGCCAATCTTGATCTGGCATGACCCCGCTCTGCTCTTCCTCGATGCGCAACGCTTCGCCCTCGGGCTCCGAGGGTTCCTCGGGTTGAGCCGAGGATGGCTCAGGCTGGGCCGAGGTCGCCTCGGACGAGGCCGAGGGTGGCTCGGGCTCGGGCGCGTCGCCTATCTTGACGGAGGGTTGGTGCAGATCCCGGGAGAAGACGTCCGGGGGAACCGTCGTTCGCCCCGAGGCTATCTTCGCCAGCTCGTCCGCAGTCTCGTTGTAGCGTCGGGCGATGTGGTTAAGCTCGAGCCCGTAGAACTTGTCTTCCAGGCGTCGAACCTCCTCACAGTAGGCCTCCATCCTCGGGTCGCGGCAGAGGGAGTTCTTCATGACTTGGTCGATGACGAGCTGCGAGTCGCCGCGTGCATCGAGGCGTCGGACCCCTAGCTCGATGGCGATTCGCAATCCGTTGACCAGAGCCTCGTACTCAGCCACATTGTTGGACGCCGGGAAATGGAGGCGAAGCACGTAGCGCAGGTGTTTCCCGAGGGGCGAGACGAAAAGCAGGCCCGCGCCAGCTCCCGTCTTCATCAGCGACCCGTCGAAAAACATGGTCCAGAGCTCTGGTTGGATCGGAGCCGTTGGCAACTGGGTATCGACCCATTCGGCTACGAAATCCGCCAGTACCTGGGACTTGATGGCCTTCCGAGGGGCGAACGAGATTGCCTCGCCCATGATTTCCACCGCCCACTTCGCGATCCGCCCCGAGGCTTCTCGGCACTGGATGATCTCCCCCAGGGGGAAGGATGACACCACAGTCACCGGATGGGACTCGAAGTAATGTCGTAGCTTTCGCCTCGTCAGGATCACTGCATATAGCAGCTTTTGGACTTGTGGGTAGCGGATCTTGGTTTCGGACAGCACTTCGCTGACGAAGTAAACTGGCCTCTGAATGGGCAAAGCATGCCCCTCTTCCTGCCTTTCGACCACGATCGCGGCGCTGACCACCTGAGTGGTTGCGGCGACGTAGACCAGGAGGGTTTCTCCATCAGCTGGGGGTACCAAGATGGGCGCCTGGGTGAGGAGCGCCTTCAGGTTCCCGAGGGCTTCCTCGGCCTCGGGAGTCCAAGTGAAGCACTCGGCCTTCCTTAAGAGACGGTACAGGGGCAGGCCTCTTTCGCCGAGGCGCGAGATGAAACGGCTCAAGGCCGCGAGGCATCCCATGACCCTCTGTACGCCTTTTAAGTCCTTGATGGGCCCCATATTTGTGATGGCCGCGATCTTCTCCGGGTAGGCTTCGATGCCACGCTATGAGACGATAAATCCCAAAAGCATGCCCCGGGGCACCCCGAAGACGCACTTCTCGGGATTGAGCTTGACGTCCTTCGCCTTGAGGCACCGGAATGTCAGTTCGAGGTCGGAGAGAAGGTCGGAGGCTTTCCTCGTCTTGACTACGATGTCATCGACGTAGGCCTCGACCGTGCGACCGATGTGTTCGCCGAACACATGGTTCATGCACCGCTGGTACGTTGCACCCGCGTTCCTCAAACCGAACGGCATTGTGACATAACAGTACATGCCGAAGGGCGTGATGAAAGAAGTCGCGAGCTGGTCGGACTTTTTCATCTTGATTTGATGATACCCTGAGTAGGCATCGAGGAAAGACAGGGTTTCGCACCCTGCAGTGGAGTCCACGATCTGATCGATGCGAGGTAGAGGGTAGGGGACCTTCGGACACGCTTTGTTGAGACCAGTGTAGTCTACACACATCCGCCACTTCCCCCCTTTTTTCCTCACAAGTACAGGGTTGGCAAGCCATTCGGGATGGAATACCTCTTTAATGAACCCTGCTGCCATCAGCTTGTGGATCTCCTCGCCTATCACCCTGCGCCTTTCCTCATCGAATCGGCGCAGAGGCTGTCTGACCGGTCGGGCCCCGGCCCGAATATCCAGCGAGTGCTCGGCGACATCCCTCGGTATGCCGGGCATGTCCGAGGGACTCCACGCAAAGACGTCGGCGTTTGCGCGGAGAAAGTCGACGAGCACTGCTTCCTATTTGGGGTTGAGCCCGGATCCGATCCGAATCTGCTTGGAGGTGTCGCCACTGGGGTCAAGAGGGACGGCCTTAACCGTCTCCGCTGGCTCGAAGTTGCCGACATGTCGCTTCACGTCCGGCACCTCTCGGGAGAGGCTTTCCAGGTCGGCAATGAGGGCCTCGGACTCGGCGAGGGCCTCGGCGTACTCCACGCACTCCACATCGCATTCGAATGCGTGTTTGTACGTGGGGCCGACGGTGATGACCCCGTTGGGGCCCGGCATCTTGAGCTTCAGGTAGGTGTAGTTGGGGATGGCCATGAACTTCTCGTAGCATGGCCTTCCCAACACCGCGTGGTAGGTCCCTCGGAACCCGACCACCTCGAACGTCAAAGTCTCCCTTCGGAAGTTGGAGGGTGCTCCGAAGCAGACAGGGAGGTCAAGCTGTCCGAGGGGCTGGACACGCTTCCCGGGGATGATCCCATGGAAGGGCGCAGCGCCTGCTCGGACGGATGACAGGTCGACGCGCAGGAGCCTGAGGGTCTTGGCGTAGATGATGTTGAGGCAGCTGCCTCCATCCATCAGGACCTTGGTGAGCCTGACGTCGCCGATGACGGGGTCGACGACGAGCGGGTACTTCCCCGGGCTCGGCACGTGGTCGGGATGGTCATCCCGGTCGAAGGTGATGGGCTTGTCGGACCAGTCTAGGTAGACTGGCGCCGCCACCTTCACCGAGCAGACCTCCCGACGCTCCTGCTTACGATGCCGAGCCGAGGCGTTTGCCGCATGCCCTCCGTAGATCATGAAGCAGTCGCGGACCTCTGGGAACTCTCCTGCTTGGCGATCCTCCCTTTTGTCGTCGTCGCGGGCCTTGCCACCCTCTGCGGGTGGCCCGGCCCGATGGAAGTGGCGCCGAAGCATGACGCACTCCTCGAGGGTGTGCTTGACGGGCCCCTGATGGTAGGGGCACGTCTCCTTGAGTGCCTTGTCGAAGAGGTTAGCACCTCCGGGGGGCTTCCGAGGGTTCTTGTGCTCGGCGGCGGCGACAAGGTCTGCATCGGGAACGTCGCGTTTCGCTTGCGACTTCCTCCTGCCTTTCTTCTTGGCGCCGCGCGGAGTAGACGCCTCGGGAGCATCTTCCGACGGGCGGCCCTGGGGCTGCTTGTCCTTTCAGAAGATGGCCTCTACCGCCTCCTGGCCGGAGGCGAACTTGGTGGCGATGTCCATCAGCTCGCTCGCCCTGGTGGGGGTCTTGCGACCCAACTTGCTCACCAGGTCACGGCAGGTGGTGCCGGCGAGGAACGCGCCAATGACATCAGAGTCGGTGACGTTGGGCAGCTCGGTGCGCTGCTTCGAGAACCGCCGGATGTAGTCCCGGAGAGACTCTCCCGGCAGTTGCCGACAGCTTCGGAGGTCCCAGGAATTCCCGGGGCGCACGTATGTGCCCTGGAAGTTGCCGGCGAAAGCCTGGACCAGATCCTCCCAGTTGGAAATCTGCCCCGGAGGCAGGTGCTCCAACCAGGCACGAGCAGTGTCGGAGAGGAACAGGGGGAGGTTTCGGATGATGAGGTTGTCATCGTCCGTTCCACCCAGTTGACAGGCCAGGCGGTAGTCCGCGAGCCACAATTCCGGTCTCGTTTCCCCCGAGTACTTCGTGATAGTAGTCGGGGGTCGGAATCGGGGCGGAAACGGCGCCCGCCGAATGGCTCGGCTAAAGACCTGCGGACCGGGTGGTTCGGGCGAGGGACTCCGATCCTCCCCGCTGTCGTAGCGTCCCCCACGCCTGGGGTGATAGCCTCGGCGCACCCTTTCGTCGAGGCGTGCCCGACGGTTGCGATGAGGGTGCTCGTCGCCGAGGTGGCCCGGGGCCGCAGGCGCGGTGTTGCGCGTGCGCCCGGTGAAGACCGAGGCTTCCCGCGTGAGTCGGGAAGTCGCGGCACGAGGTTCCGAGGGGTACCCCTGCCTTCGGGAGGCAGAGCTTTCGGCCCGCCGGGCCGCAGCGCCTTCCAGGAGATGCTTGAGTTCTCCCTGGATTCGCCGACCCTCGGTGGTTGATGACTCCGGCATTGCGCGGAGGAGCATCGCTACGGCGGCCAGGTCCTGACCGATTCCGCCGGACGCGGGTGGCGGTCTGTCCCTGGCATCGTTGGTGATGCGGTGCTGGAGACCTTGGGGCAGGTGACGTATTCCTCCGGCCGGGGGCTGGCTCGCCCATACCTGCCCGATGTTCTGGCGGATTACCTCGAGCGCTCCCGCTCCCTCATCGAGCCCGGCCTGCGCCCCGCGGACTTGCTCGAGCTGTGGGTCGTGACCCCCCGCCGGAACGGGGACCACAGCTAGCTCCCGCGGGATGTCGGCGCGAGGCGCCGGCCTAGGGGGATCACCATCCTCCGGCATGCCGAGACAGCCGCCTCCGGAGGGACCCCCTAGCTCGATGTGGAAACATTCGCGGCTCGGGCCGCAGTCCTTGTCGCCAAGGCTGCGGCTGCCGTCAGAACAGTCGGAGAGGCAGTAGTCACATGCGGTCATGAAGTCCCACATGGCACTAGGGTTGCCAGATCCGGAGAAATCCCAGCAGATGCTGGGGTCGTCATCTTCCTCGGACCCAAAGGGTCCGTAGGTCGAGACACCCGTCAATCGGTCCCAAGGCGACCGCACACGAAACCCCAGAGAGGTTGCACTCGCCTCAACGTGAGTGCCCGCCAAAGCGAGGTCGCTAGGCGGGCTGAGGTCGAGTCGAAATAACGAAAGATGGGTAGCAGTCGGTACCTTTTTGTCGACGAGGAGCGATGAAGTCACGTCGGGGGTTGATCGCGCCGTCGTCCTGGGTACGAGGGCGACGTCCTGCAGGCCCTTCGTGAGCGTGCTGGCGTCGTCCACCTGCTCGGGGTCGACGTGCTGTGGGGGGATGGCGCTCGCCTTTGCCTCGAACGCGAGGGTGACGCCTAGCGTGTCCTCCGTCGGGGCACTGGGGATGTCGATTTGCTCGACAACCGTCGGAGCGCGGCCTCCCGCTCGGCCCTGGTTGCCCCGCCTCCTCCTCCTCCGATGGCGAGGGAGAGGATGGGGCGAGCTCGAAAGTTGTCCTTCCCCCACGCGGGAAAGGCGTCGTCGGTTCCGCCGCCGGTGAGCGGGCTGTCTGCCACCATTGTCGCTGTCGCGCGGCGGTGGAAGGAGTATCATGTCGTAGCCGCTGTCGAGAGACATGAACTCGAGACTCCCGAAATGGAGCACCGATCCGGGTTGAAGAGGTCGTTGGAGACTGCCCATCTGGAGCTTGACGGGAAACTGCTCGTCAACACGCAGCAGGCCCCTACCTGGCGTGCCAACTGTCGGCGTTCCAAGACCGGGGGGTCCCCGAGCCGACGAGTGAGAGTGCCGCGTGCCCCAGCCCAGATGGGTCGAGCGCGTGGGCGAGCGCGAAGGGGGGAGTAGAGCGAGAGGTCGGTGGCCGGAGCTGGGTCGCGAGGGAGTCGGAGAATTCCCGCGGCCTTCGTGTTCGTCCCGCGCCCAGGTCGGGTGCGCTTGCAGTAGGGGGTTACAAGCGTCCGCGCGAGGTGAGGGGAAGCGAGCGGCCCCGAGAGAGCGCCTGCCCCTGCCCTTCGTCCCCGCGAGGCCAACCTTCTCTAAAAAGGCCCTGGTCCTTCCTTTTATAGTCGTAAGGAGAGGATCCAGGTGTACAAAATGGGGGTGTAGCAAGGTGCTACGTGTCTAGCGAGGGAGAGCTAGCGCCCTAAGTACATGCCAAGGTGGCAGCCGGAGAGATCTTGGCACCCTGTTGGTGTGGCGTCGTGGCTGTTGGAGGAGTAACGGAGCCGGACGGAGGGACAGCTGTCGGAGTGGCTGGGCCCTTGCTGACGTCTTCCTGCTTTCGTAAGGGAGCTGGGAGCCGCCGTCGTCATGGTCTAGTGAGGCGCCATCATTGCCTATCTGGCGGAGCTGGCCAGATGGGACGCCGGTCTTGTTCTCTGCGACCCAAGTCGGCTCAGGGCAGGGTGATGATGACGCTTCTTGTTGACGTGGCGGTCTCGTGTCCTAGGTCGGGCGTCGTGGAGGCTCCTCCGAAGCCGAGGTCGAGTCCGTCCTGCAAGACAGAGACAGAGTCCGAGCCCTGGGTCGGGCGAGGCGGAGGTCGTTTGGCAGAGGCCGAGGCGGGGCCCGAGCCCTGGGTCGGGCGAGGCGGAGTTCGCCGTCTTCCGGGGCCTTAGCCCGAGTCCGAGCCCTGGGTCGGGCGGAGCGGAGTTCGCCGTCTTCCGGGGCCTTAGCCCGAGTCCGAGCCCTGGGTCGGGCGGAGCGGAGTTCGCCGTCTTCCGGGGCCTTAGCCCGAGTCCGAGCCCTGGGTCGGGCGGAGCGGAGTTCGCCGTCTTCCGGGGCCTTAGCCTGAGTCCGAGCCCTGGGTCGGGCGGAGCGGAGTTCGCCGTCTTCCGGGGCCTTAGCCCGAGTCCGAGCCCTGGGTCGGGCGGAGCGGAGTTTGGTCGCCCGTCGGTCTTACCTTTTGCGTTAAACGCCCCGGTGACTTGGTCGGTTGGCGCGGTGATTTAGTCAGGGTTACTTCTTATCGAAGGCGGGGCCTCGGGCGAGCCGGTGATGCGTCTGCCGTGAAAGAGGAGACCTCAGGCGAGACGGAGTCATCTTAGGGCCGGCTGCCCTCGCCCGAGGCTAGGCTCGGGCGTGGCGTGATCGAGTCACTCGTATGGACCGATCTCTGACTTAATCAAACCCATCAGGCCTTTGCAGCTTTATGCTGATGGGGGTTACCAGCTGAGAATTAGGCGTCTTGAGGGTACCCCTAATTATGGTCCCCGACAAGATGCATGCTTAATTGCTAAGACTAGCATGGGCTGGCTGTGGCATCGCCGCTTAGCACATGTGGGAATGAAGAACCTTCACAAGCTTCTAAAGGGAGAACACGTGATAGGTTTGACTAACGTGCACTTCGAAAAGGATAGACCATGTGCAGCTTGTCAAGCAGGGAAACAGGTGGGAAGCTCACATCATTCCAAGAATGTGATGACCACGTCAAGACCACTGGAGATGTTTCATATGGACCTCTTCGGACCCGTCGCCTATCTGAGTATAGGAGGGAGTAAGTATGGTCTTGTTATTGTTGATGATTTTTCCCGCTTCACTTGGGTATTCTTTTTGCAGGATAAATCTGAAACCCAAGGGACCGTCAAGCGCTTCCTCAGGAGAGCTCAAAATGAGTTTGAGCTCAAGGTGAAGAAGATAAGGAGCGACAACGGGTCTGAATTCAAGAATCTTCAAGTGGAGGAGTTCCTTGAGGAGGAGGGGATCAAGCACGAGTTCTCCGCTCACTACACACCTCAGCAAAATGGTGAGGTAGAGAGGAAGAACAGGACGCTCATCGATATGGCGAGGACTATGCTTGGAGAGTTCAAGACCCCCGAGCGTTTTTGGTCGGAAGCCGTGAACACGGCTTGCCATGCCATCAACAGGGTCTATCTTCACCGCCTCCTCAAGAAGACTTCATACGAGCTGCTAACCGGTAACAAACCCAATGTTTCGTATTTTCGAGTTTTTGGGAGTAAATGCTACATTCTAGTGAAGAAGGGTAGAAATTCCAAATTTGCTCCCAAAGCTGTAGAAGGGTTTTTATTAGGTTATGACTCAAATACAAAGGCGTATAGAGTCTTCAACAAATCATCGGGTTTGGTTGAAGTCTCTAGCGACGTTGTATTTGATGAGACTAATGGCTCTCCAAGAGAGCAAGTTGTTGATCTTGATGATGTAGATGAAGAAGATATTCCGACGGCTGCAATTAGAACCATGGCGATTGGTGATGTGCGACCACAGGAACAAAATGAGCAAGATCAACCCTCTTCCTCAACAATGGTGCAGCCCCCAACTCAAGACGATGAACAGGTTCACCAAAATGAGGCGTGCATCAAGGGGGAGCACAGGATATTCAAATTGAAGAGGAAGAAGCACCTCAGGCTCCTCTAACCCAAGTTCGAGCGACGATCCAAAGGGATCATCCCGTCGACCAAATTTTGGGTGACATTAGCAAGGGAGTAACTACTCGGTCTCGATTAGTTAATTTTTGTGAGCATTACTCTTTTGTCTCTTCTATTGAGCCTTTCAGGGTAGAAGAGGCCTTGCTAGATCCGGACTGGGTGTTGGCCATGCAGGAGGAACTCAACAACTTCAAGCGCAATGAAGTTTGGACACTGGTGCCTCGTCCCAAGCAAAACGTTGTGGGAACCAAGTGGGTGTTCCGCAACAAACAGGACGAGCATGGGGTGGTGACGAGGAACAAGGCTCGACTTGTGGCAAAAGGTTATGCCCAAGTCGCAGGTTTGGACTTTAAGGAGACTTTCGCTCCTGTGGCTAGGCTAGAGTCCATTCGTATTTTGCTAGCATATGCCGCTCACCATTCTTTCAGGTTGTACCAAATGGATGTGAAGAGCGCTTTCCTCAACGGGCCAATCAAGGAGGAGGTGTACGTAGAGCAACCCCCTGGCTTCGAGGATGAACGGTACCCCGACCACGTGTGTAAGCTCTCTAAGGCGCTCTATGGACTTAAGCAAGCCCAAGAGCATGGTATGAATGCTTTAGAGACTTTCTAATTGCTAATTCTTTTAAGGTTGGGAAAGCCGATCCAACTCTTTTTACTAAGACTTGTGATGGAGATTTATTTGTGTGCCAAATTTATGTCGATGACATAATATTTGGGTCTACTAATCAAAAGTCTTGTGAAGAGTTTAGCAGGGTGATGACGCAGAAATTCGAGATGTCGATGATGGGCGAGTTGAACTACTTCCTTGGGTTCCAAGTGAAGCGACTCAAGGACGGCACCTTCATCTCCCAAACGAAGTACACGCAAGATTTGCTAAAGCGGTTTGGGATGAAGGTCGTCAAGCCCGCAAAGACACCGATGGGAACTGACGGACACACCGACCTCAACAAAGGAGGTAAATCCGTTGATCAAAAAGCATACCGGTCCATGATAGGTTCTTTGCTTTATTTATGTGCTAGCAGACCGGATATTATGCTTAGCGTATGCATGTGTGCTAGATTTCAATCCGATCGTAAGGAGTGTCACTTAGTGGCTGTGAAGCGAATTCTTAGATATTTAGTCGCTACGCCTTGCTTCGGGATCTGGTATCCCAAGGGGTCTAACTTTGACTTGATTGGGTACTCAGATTCCGACTACGCCGGATGTAAGGTCGATAGGAAGAGTATATCGGGGACGTGCCAATTCTTAGGAAGGTCCCTGGTGTCGTGGATCTCTAAGAAACAAACTTCCGTTGCCCTATCCACCGCTGAGGCCGAGTACGTTGCCGCAGGACAGTGTTGCGCGCAACTACTTTGGATGAGGCAAACCCTCCGGGACTTTGGCTACAATCTGAGCAAAGTCCCACTCCTATGTGACAATGAGAGTGCTATCCGAATAGCGGAAAATCCTGTTGAGCACAGCCGCACAAAGCACATTGACATCCGGCATCACTTTTTGAGAGACCACCAGCAAAAGGGAGATATCGAAGTGTTTCATGTTAGCACCGAGAACCAGCTAGCCGATATCTTCACTAAGCCTTTAGATGAGAAGACCTTTTGCAGGCTGCGTAGTGAGCTAAATGTCATAGATTCACGGAACTTGGATTGAATTATAGCATACATGTGTTTATGCCTTTGATCATGTTCTTTCTGCATTTGTTGCTTATGTTTGGTGCTCAAGTTGTACAAACACTCCCCGGACCTCACAAGTCCTTTTGCAAGAGATGCACATATTTAGGGGGAGCTGTGCTACAACTTGACCCTTTGAGACTAACCATGTGCTTGAGTTTGCTTGTTTTAGTCTCAAAGGTGGATTGAAAGGGAAAGGTGGACTTGGACCATCAAAGACTTCCACTGCACTCCGATGAGGGGTAATTACTTCCAAGTTCATCTTGTGAACTCTTGTTGCCATTGAACTCTTATTTGAAGATTTGGTGAGGCAATGGGGTTAAAGGGCCAAGATTGATCCCGTTTTGGTGCTTGATGCCAAAGGGGGAGAAAATAAAGGCCAAAGTGATAAATGGATCAGCTACCACTTGAGAGATTTTGAAAACAGTAAAATAAAGCTTCTGGTTTGTCAAAACTCTTTTGTTGTCTCTCTTGTCGAAAGTTGACTTCTTGTGTGGAGAAGTGTTGATCATGGGAAAAAGGGGAGTTTTGGAAATCTTGAATCAATTTCTCTTGGAATGACTCTCTTTATGTTTTGACAAGTGTGTTTGACTTAGAGATAGAGATTTGAGTTTGATTTGCAAAAACAAACCAAGTGGTGGCATAGAGTGATCCATATATGTCAAATCTGAATCAAAACAATTTGAGTTCTTATTTGAAGTGTTTTCGTATTTGTTTCACTTGCTTTATATTGTGTTGGCATAAATCACCAAAAAGGGGGAGATTGAAAGGGAAATGTGCCCTTGGGCCATTTCTAAGTGTTTTGGTGATTTAGTGTCAAACACATGTGCCTAAGTGTAAAATGGTGGACAAAATACAAATCAAGTGTAAAGGTATGTTTCTCAGACTTAGTACATTGTTTTAGAGACTAATGTATTGTGTCTAGGGCTGGATATCGAGCCAGCTCGGCTCGGCTCGTTCGAGCTCGAGCTGGCTCGTTAAGCTAACGAGCTAGCTCGGCTCGGCTCGTTAAGGTGGCGAGCCACAGAGTCAGCTCGGCTCGGCTCGTTTACGAGCTCGAGCTGGCTCGTTTAGCTCGCGAGCCAGAGCAGAAAAAATAATAAGTGTATAGTAATCAATTTCTAGTTAATTTTAAACTAATTTAACAACAGAAAATAGTAATTATACTTATAGTTTCACAGACTGCATCAATATAACACCAAATTAACACCACTCATCACTCATCAATTCACTATCACACACATGTTCAACAGTTTAACCCACACTTATATTCGCATTGACCAATTTCATACTTAGACATAATTCATCAATAATTAGTTTAACTTATAGGTTATAGACATCACACATGCATATAACATATTCATCAATTATTACGTACATGATATGTATATAGTTTTGTTTTGCTGAAATGTGATAGCTCGTTTAGCTCGCGAGCTGGCTCGTTAACAAACCGAGCTGGCTCGTTAACGAACCGAGCTAGGATGCCAGCTCAGCTCGTGAAAAAATTCAAACGAGTCGATCCGAGCCGAGCCGAGGTGGCCACAAACCGAGCGAGCCGACGAGCCACGAGTATTTTGTCCAGCCCTAATTGTGTCTAAGTGCTGGAAACAGGAAAAGAACAAATGGAATTGTCTTGGCTCAAGCAGCCAAGACTTTGCTCAGTCTAGGAGCACCGGACTGTCCGGTGGTGCACCGGACAGTGTCCAGTGCGCCAGGCTGGCTCGAGCGAACTGGCCGCTCTCGGGAATTCACCGGTGACGTACGGCTAAAATTCACCGGACTGTCCGGTGGTGCACCGGACTGTCCGGTGAGCCAATGGTCGGCCGGGCCAACGGTCGGCCGCGCGATCTGCGCGGGACACGTGGCCGAGCCAACGGCTAGTAGAAGGCACCGGACTGTCCGGTGTGCACCGGACAGTGTCCGGTGCGCCAACGGCTCTCGGGCGCCAACGGTCGGCTTCGCCATTTAAGGAAAGGAATCGGGCACCGGACAGTGTCCGGTGGTGCACCGGACATGTCCGGTGCGCCAGTCGACAGAAGGTAATATCAGCCTTCCTAGAATGCTCTCAACGGCTCCTAGCTGCCTTGGGGCTATAAAAGGGACCCCTAGGCGCATGGAGGAGTACAACAAGCATTCCTACAACATTCCTAAGCACCAAGACATCGATTTCGCGCATTCGTTTCATTGTGATAGCATATAGAGCTCTTGTGGAGTTGTGAACTCATTGGGTTGTGTTGCAAGCTCTTGTTGCGACTTGTGTGCGTGTTGATTCTCTGATTCTCGTGTCTTGTGTGCGTTGCTAATCCCTCCCTTGCTCCGTGTTTCTTGTGAATTTCAAGTGTAAGGGCGAGAGGCTCCAAGTTGTGGAGATTCCTCGCAAACGGGATTGAGAAAAAGTAAGCAAAACACCGTGGTATTCAAGTGGGTCTTTGGACCGCTTGAGAGGGGTTGATTGCAACCCTCATCCGTTGGGACGCCACAACGTGGAGTAGGCAAGCGTTGGTCTTGGCCGAACCACGGGATAACCACCGTGCCATCTCTGTGATTGATTTCTTGTGGTTATTGTGTTTTGTTGAGATTCCTCTCTAGCCACTTGGCAAATTATTGTGCTAACGATTAACCGAGTTTTGTGGCTTAAGTTTTAAGTTTTCACAGGATCACCTATTCACCCCCCCTCTAGGTGCTCTCACTAAGAGGTTGCTTTCTTGATGTGCTTGCAAGAATGGTAGATGATGAGGAAACTAGAGACAAGATCAATTCTCAAGCAATGGATTACGAGTTTCTTAGAGGAGCAGCTTTTTCAAATAAGATGGCCAAAGATAACCTACAAACTATGACCCCACGTAAGTGTTTGTGGCTGTTACTAGTTTACTACTTACTAGTTGTTGCTAGTAGCTTGCTAAATTGTTGTGATGTTATTGCAGTTGAGTGGTGGCGTTCGTATGGTGGTCGTGCTATTGAGTTACAGAGATTTGCTAGACGTTTGGTGAGTCTTTGTGCGTCTTCATCAGGTTGTGAACGCAATTGGAGTACCTTTGAATTTGTAAGTTATTATGTGTGCCTCCTCAAGTCCTCATCCACCTACTTGGCTACTTTTGTATCCAATATTTCGGGATTAAATGACCAAGTGTTTTCTCTTTTCTTATTTTGTAGATCCATACAAAGAAAAGAAACCGATTGTTGCATAAGAGGTTGAATTCTATTGTCTTCATTTCCTACAACAGAAAGATGAAAGCTAGGTTCCAAAAACTATGCCAGAAGAAGGGGAAAAACTTTGATCCATTGGTTCATGAGGACTTCAACTGGGACAATGAGTGGGCTGATTCTTTGCATGTAGTCCCTGAAGGTGGGCGTGGGTGTGAGTGTGACCTTACATGGGACCTTGTGGATAATGCCATTGGAGCATCACAAGCACTTCGTGGCCGAAACTTACCAAGAAGGGCCCATAATGTGTATTCAAGAAGAAATTCTGTTGCTGCACAAAATATGTCAGAGGCTGAAGAGGAAGATGAAGAAGAAGAAGATGTTCCACATGATGATGCAGAAATCACAGATTGTGAAGATGAATCTAATGGTGGCAATGATGGTGAAGAAGGGGAGGCACCCAATATCCCAGGAGAGTTTGATGATGATTTTTGAGCGACGGGAGAGTAGCTATTGCTAGATTGCATTAGCATATTTGCTGCATTACTAACTGCAGCTAGTTACTATTAATTATGCCATTACAAACTATCTATGTGGCTATTTCAGATTTGGTATTGTGCTGTTTTAAATTTTGTGACTTGCTATTGTTCCTTTAGAAACTACTTTGTGGCTATTTCATATCGACTATTGTGCTATTGTGAATTTGTGATGATTTCTAGTTTATGAGCTGTAACAGTTGTTTGGTACTTTGGTTGCTTGGTATTTTGTAACAGGCTAACAACTGTTTGTAATAGCTACTAAGGCATCGCCTAGGCGCCCGCCTAAGTCGCCTAGGCGGTAAGGCGGTAGCTGGGCGCCTAGTTCCGCCTAGCCGCCTTTTAAACCATGCCGATCACAATTGTTTTGTTGGATTTGATGACTCATCTTGTTTTGTACAGGATCGCAAAACAGGGGATGTGATTGGGACTGGCCGTCGCCGTAAATCTTCGCCTCGCCTCTACATCTTGGACACTTTGCGTCTTCCTTCATCCCCTACCACTACACCTCATGTGCTCGCTGCTTCGGGCCCCACAGTGTCATTCGCCCAGTGGCATCATCGTCTGGGTCACTTATGTGGATCCTGTCTGTCTACTCTAATAAAGTCAGGATGTTTAGGCTCCACTCATGTTGAGTCTAGTTTTCATTGTAAAGGTTGTCATCTTGGAAAACAAATACAACTTCCATATTTTACTAGTAATTCCCATTCTGCTAAACCTTTTGATCTAATTCACTCTGATGTTTGGGGTCCAGCTCCGTTTGTTTCTAAAGGTGGTCATAAATATTATGTCATTTTTATTGATGATCATTCTCGTTATACTTGGATTTACTTCATGAAACGCCGCTCGGAATTGCATTCTATTTACAAGTCCTTCACTCGCATGGTTCACACCTAGTTTTCTGCTACTATTAAAATTTTTCGTTCAGATTCTGGTGATGAATTCCTATCTGATAATTTTCGCCAGATATTGACCATAGAGGGTACTCTAGCTCAACTTTCTTGTCCTGGTGCTCATGCCCAAAATGGTGTTGCTGAACGCAAACACCGTCATATTATTGAGAGTGCTCGTACTCTTTTGATATCTTCTTTTGTACCTTCACACTTTTGGAGTGAAGTTGTTTCCACTGTCGTGTATCTCATTAATAGGCAACCTTCATCTAAACTTTCTGGTAAATCAACGGGTGAAGTTCTTTTTGGGACTTCTCCACGATATGATCATCTTCGTGTGTTTGGATGTATATGTTATGTCTTGTTACCACCACGTGAGCGGACTAAATTGACTGCTCAATCTGTAGAGTGTGTATTCCTTGGATATAGTCCTGAACACAAAGGCTATCGTTGTTATGATCCATCTACTCGTCGTATTCGGATTTCTAGAGATGTGAGTTTTAATGAAAATCGCCCCTTCTTTCACAACCAGTCTACTCACTCAACATAAGGCCTGTTTGGTTCAGCTTTTTTCTGACTAGCTTTTCTGAAAATCTGGCTGTAGTGAGAATCTGGCTGTAAGGAGAATCTAAGTATCATTACGATTACGTGTGGAGGAAGATAAAGTTGTTCATAGGGCTCAGGATCTAGAAAGTGACGGATTCCTACTATTACAACGACTCAACCGATTATGTGTTTATGTTAATTTTAGATGGTTTTTGCTCCAACAAATTTTATAGAAGCTGGCTGAAAAGCTGAGCGTTTGGCAGTCCGCAGCAGCTTTTGGTGGCCAGAAGCTGCTAGAAGCCAAAACAAACGGGGCCATATTATCCCACAGAATCTACTTATTTTATGTGTCTTCCTTCCATTCCTGCATCTGAACCATCATCTTCTACATCTACATCTGATGTTCTCATTCCCATAACACCACCTTCCACCTCCACGTCATCCACCTCTTACTCTTCCAAACCACCTATCATCCAAACCTACATTCGTCGTTCCCGCTCTATTCCTACGGCTGGTCCTGATACTGATCCTGTACTTGATTCTTGTACTAACAATAATGAGTTTAATGATGTTTTTAATCAGGGATACCGTCTTCGTGACCGTGGTACCATTGAACCTCCAGATCGCTATGGTTTCCCATGGGCTGGTGTGGCAATTGTTGAACCCACTACATATCAGGAAGCTTGGATTCTTGAGTGGCAGCTAGCTATGATTGATGAATTGGCTGCTCTTGAACGCACTGGTACATGGGATATTGTTCCTTTACCCTCGCATGTTGTTCCTATCACATGTAAATGGGTCTTCAAAGTTAAGACAAAATCAGATGGTTCCATTGAGAGGTATAAAGCTCGTCTTGTGGCCCGTGGTTTTCAACAGACTCAAGGACTTGATTATGATGAGACTTTTGCACCTGTTGCGCATATGACTACTGTTCAAACCTTGATTGCAGTTGCAGCCTCATCTTCTTGGACTATATCCCAGATGGATGTCAAGAATGTTTTTCTTAATGGCGATCTACAAGAAGAAGTTTATATGCATCCTCCTCCAGGGGTTGATACTCCCTCAAGGCATGTTTGTCGTCTTCGTCGCGCATTGTATGGGCTGAAACAAGCTCCTCGTGCTTGGTTTGAGCGATTCATCTCTGTCATCACAACTGCTGGTTTTTCTTCTAGTGAACATGATCCTGCATTGTTTGTTCATGTCTCTCCAAAAGGTCGTACTTTACTACTATTATATGTGGATGATATGCTGATTACAGGTGACAACTCAGAACATATTTCTCATGTTAAGCAACATCTTAGTAAGGAATTTCAGATGTCTGATTTGGGACCACTTAGTTATTTCTTGGGCATTGAAGTTCAGCAGACTCAAAAAGGCTTTTATCTGTCTCAGTCCAAATATATACAAGATCTTCTTGATCGCTCTGGGCTTACTGATACACGCACTGTTGCAACACCGATGGATATTCATTTAAAACTTCGTCCGAAGGATGGGATCCCACTAGCAGATCCAACTCGGTATCGTCATATTGTGGGTAGTCTTGTTTATCTCACCATCACCAGACCTGATATTGCTCATGTTGTTCATATGTTGAGCCAATTTGTATCAACACCTACTTCAGTTCATTATGGTCATTTGCTTCGTGTGCTTCGATATTTACGTGGGACAAGATCCAGATGTTTACTCTATGCTTTAGATAGCCCACTTCAGCTTCATGCGTATTCAGATGCCACTTGGGCAAGTGATCCTATTGACTGTTGTTCTACTACAGGTTATTGTATTCCCCTTAGGTCATCTCCCATTGCATGGAAATCCAAGAAGCAAGCGGTCATATCTCGTTCTAGTGCTGAAGCCGAACTTCGGGCACTTGCTACTACCACTGCTGAAATTATCTGGTTGCGCTGGCTCTTGGCTGATCTTGGTGTCTCTTGTGACACTTCTACACCTCTGTTATGTGATAACTTGAGCGCTATACAAATTGCTCATGATCCAGTGAAGCATGAACTTACTAAACACATAGGTGTTGATGCATCCTTTACTCGATCCCATTGTCAGCAGAAGACTATTGATCTTCAATATGTGCCCTCAGAATATCAATTGGCAGATTTCTTCACCAAAGCACAAACAAGAGCACAACATCAGTTTCACTTGATCAAACTCAAAGCTTCAGATCCTCCATTTCCACCTTGAGTTTGAGGAGGGGTGTTAAGGCCCATTAGGTCCAAGCCTACTGGCTATATATATTACCTACAGTCCTTAGAGACTAATTATCAATCCCAAGGTTAGTAACATGTACCAGAACACATCATTAACATGTTGAAAGCACCCAGTGGAAAGAATCAAAGCATGGATCAGTTGGAAGCACATTTTCCGCTCCTAACCACTGTGCTTCTCATGTGGCTGTTATTGTTATATATACTCAACTAAGAGCCATCTCTCATCTCTGGATGCTGAGGGTTGATTTGGTGACAAGGGGATTCCAGGTCACCAAATCAGCTCTGATGGTTGATTTGGTGACCAGAGAATTGGAGAAGATGTATTGAGGAGAAATCTCCTTGCTATTCAAAATTAAATAGGAAGGGGATTCCTCCCACATAGTTCCCCTTCAATTCCTTGTCCACTAAACTAGCCCTGAGTGTTTTCTGCTTCCCTAGATTATATGTCGGCACTGTGAGATGCACTTAGGGTAACAATGGGCTCCACATTTTACACTATAAAATTTAAAGATCGATCAAATTAGGATCGGACTCTATTTATATTCATTTCTAAACTAAAATTTATTTAAGGCTTTAACAAATTGTGAAGAAACATTTACATCACGATCCATTACCACCCCTAGATGCACTACTCTCATTCAACTCTACACAAAGTTGACGCAGATGGCGTCGGTGCATGGTTTCATACTCATCTAGTCGAAGTCAAACTAAATCACTATTCGTACGGACACAGGACAGTGTGGATTCCGTGTGGACTTGAAGCCTTATAATTAACTAAGAAAGCAGCCTCATGGACTCATCTAGCAAAGCAAGCAACCTGTGTGGACTTAAGACCGCGTCAACACCAAGTGTCGCTGTATAAGTAACACGATCTTCATAAATATGTTCAACCGATAGCTGGTAAGTTGAGAGGTATCATTAGAGGTGGTACATGATCCAAATGTTTCTTTATAATATTTCTTTATAATAAAATAAGGTCTTAAATTAATTTTAGTTTAAAAATAAATAAAAATAGAGTGATTCTAACTTGATTTGACCCTTAAATTTTATAGAATAAAATCTATAGCCCATTAATACCCCTAGGTATCATACTATCATAGGACAAGAAAGTTTTCTGAAAAGTAATCGCCACGCGCACAGCCTGAACGGATGTTTTAGATTGAAATTCCAACGAGTGATTCTGGTCAGACTCAGGTGTTTACTGCATTGTCAGGGAGGGGTGAGAGCACTCACTGGGAGGTTAGGGGCTTGTAGGGTTCACCGGGAAGGAGGTGCAGATGGCCAACGGACGATGTAGTTCGAAGCGGACGCCACATTCACAGAGAAAGAGATGATTCGCGTGGCCGGCGACTACCGGAGCTAGCCCTCGCCGCCGCCCTCCGCCTGCCGCCCGCCATGGCGCCATCCCCAGCCACCGCGAAGAGGCTGCTACCCCTGTCAGGCAAGAGTGGTCGGCAATATAATAGAGAAAGATAGCAGACCGGGTGGTGCGTTTTTTTTCACCTCCACTCGTATTACTCTAAATTTTTACTCTAAAAAATAATTTATCTTTATCATCAAAAACTTTTACTCTATATCGTAATCATCTGCAATCATATTTACTATATATCTCAACTCTATATCAATAGCCATATATTTTATCACTCCTTTCCCACCATATCACAACTAAATAGTACATAGCATCATCCCACATACAACGCTAGTTCTACTATTTCAGACTATCCCCATTGGCGGGTTGTACACGGTACACCCTACGCTAATGAAGATAACGTTACTGTAAGCAACAAGTCTGCTACAGCCATTTAAGTTTGTGCCCTATGCTATTTTGCAATACCATGGTAGAACCGTAGCCCCTGTGCAAAAACAGTAAAATCGAGGTCCTTTATATAAAAAGTTGCTTTGGCAACTACATCAGCTTTTGTTTTTTTGTACCAAGAGAAAAACAGAAAAAAATTTGTCGAAAGTCCAGTCCAAAAGGGTCCAAAGCAAGCGAGAGGAGAGAGAGAGAGTGACAGAGAGGGGGAGGAGCGGTGCGGTCGTCTGATCGTCGTCGACGGCGACCGCGACTTCAACACCTCAGTGCGGCCAACGTGTTCAACGCGGAGGTGGAGCTCGCCCTCTCCCATTTTGTTTCGCTGGAGGGCGAGTCTTTTTCGTGTGAGGAGAGCTGCAAGGAATGATTCCTGGACATGCCAGTGCCCAGTTTGATGCTTGTTCTTGCTAGGGTTGGGCTGCGGTTGCTTCCCGCCGCTCTTATTCGTGACATGGGGTAGGCTCGATTTGCTCTACTCGATCTATGGCCTTGTCCGTGAATTTGGCCTCTCACTCGATTTTGGTACGCGGATGCCTAATGGTTTTGTGGACTTAGTTTTGCAAATGTTGTGACTTGTAAGCATGAGTCTTTGTATGCTTTTGCTCCATTTGTGTGCCCCCTGCGGTGCCAAGAGTTTCGGGCGCCGGTTGCAATGTTGTCCCCTTCTTCGTTCCACCACGAAGGTAAGGCTTCAAAGTTTGCAAGAAGTGTTTTTAAGTCATTGAGACGGTTTGAGTCGCGAGAGTATCGATACGTCGACTCAGCCGATATATCGGGTGACTCGAATGACTAATTGATAGTAAGTCATCCGACTAATTGTCTAACTCGTCCAGACCCTAAAATGCTGCAGGACGACTTTGCCATATATTTGTATGTAAAAATATACTAATTACACAAAAAACCTGATTATAATGAAGAAAGTGACTTAGTTAGTTACTTGTCCAAGTTAGTGTTACTAAAAGTACGTTTAAATGCGTTTAAACGTCAAAACGCTAATTAGAGGTTAAAATTATGTTTTGGTGTTCTAAACTGTTAAACACAGCGTGTAACACCCTGAATTTGGGGCTATAAAATTTCTTCTCTAAATGCCTACTTAAAGTCGCCTAGAGGGGGTGAATAAGTGAAACCTAAAATTTATAACTTTAAACACACACTACAAGCCGGGTTAGCGTTAGAACTAATTCAAGTCGGAAAGAGAGGGGAAAACAAATCAACAAGAATCAAGGCGAGTGAACACGATGATTTATTTTACCGAGGTTCGGTTCCAAAGAACCTAGTCCTTGTTGAGGAGGTCACAAAGACTGGATCTATTTCAACCCTTTCTCTCTCTCAAATGGTCACTTAGACCGAGTGAGCCTTCTCCTTAATCAATCGGGTCAATAAGACCCCACAAGGACCACCACACACTTAGGTGTCTCTTGCTTTGATTACAAGTCACTTTAGAACAAGAATGAGAAAGAAGAAAGGCAATCCAAGAAACAAGAGCGCAAAAGAACGCGAACACACTCTCTCACAAGTCACTAAATATTTGAGTTGAATTCTAGGCTTGGAGTGGGTTTGATCTTTGGAAATGTGTCTTGGAGTGAATGCACTAGCTCTTGTATTGAATGTGTATCTCTGAAAAACTTGGATGCCAAAGGTTGTGGTGGTTGGGGGTATTTGGTAGCCGTTGGGGAGGCTGCTGTCGATGGGCGCACCGGACAGTCCGATGCGCCACCGGACAGACACTGTTCCTTTTCTGGTGCGTTGCCACGTCACCCAACCGTTAGGGTTCGGAGCTGGTCGACCATTAGAGGCTTTGTCCTCTTGCGGCACCGGACAGTTCGGTGCCCCTCTAACTTCGCTGCTCTGACTTTTGCGCGGTATTGTGCTGCACTGTTCCTACTGTTAGAGTCGACCGTTGGCGCAGGTAGCTGTTGCTCCGCTGGCTCACCGGATAGTCCGGTGAATTATAGCAGAGCGCGCCCTAGAATTCTCGAGAGTGGCTGGTTGACATCTGTACGGTCCTGGTGCACCGGACACTATCCGGTGGCACACCGAACAGTCCGATGCGCCAATTCTCAGCCCACTCAAGTTCTTTCTTTGTTTCTGTCACACCTGATTTTGGAAGGTAAACCGAATGCGAACCATGTACGTGCCAGGATCAGAACTCACGTACACAACGATTACATAATTGGACATCATCACACAATGCTTGAATTAAATAGCGGAAAGGTACTTAGTTACATCAAGATGTCTGAGACATCCACAGAGTCTATTACATATCTATAGTGTTCATCATTAAATCAAAGTGTGGAGTAACGAAACGTAGAATGTAAGCCTACACAGACAGCTAACTGGGGGTTTGCCACTAAGATAAACTAGAACTCATCGTATTCCTGGAACTCCTCGAAGTCATCCATGTTGCTAGCTTCACCTCCTGAGCATTGAGAACAGTGGGGACAACCTGGGGTGGGGGGTTTGTAAAGCAAGGGTGAGTACACTTCAACATACTCAGCAAATGTCCCGTTTGGCTAAAGTGGACTAGCTGTATGTGGAGTTTAAAGTTAAGCAGTTGCTTTTAGTTGGTCAAGTTTTATTACTATAAGTAGAGCCAAGTTTTAATAATAACCTAGTTATTACCCAGAGGCACTCCCTCCAAGAGGAAATACCAGAGATCAGGATTATAATCACCATTGTTAATCATCATCATAAAAGTAACCATTGTTCTTCTAATCGAAGAGGATCCCAAGGCTGCTCATAATCACGAGCACGGCTGATATACCAGTTTCTAACACTCTGTAGAGGTTGCACACTTTACCCACAAGCCGTGATTCCCATTCTGCCCGGGGTTCTAGCCTCCCCATTGATCACTACCAAGGTGACCTAGCAGTAGGTGTGTAAACGGTACGGATATTATCCGAGCATCCGACCGTCCGAAGAGGCTAATTATCCGCCTGGATAGTTTTTTTCGGATATCCGCAGAATTTTCGGATTTCGGATTCAGATTCGGATAGTACAGTTCGGATATCGGATACGGATATGAGATGACTGATATCCGTCGGATTTCAGATATCCGGATATCTTCTCGGATACCTGTCCAGATTTTAGATTTCGGATATCCGGACATCTTCCCAGATATCTTACCAGATTTCAGATTTCGGATATTCGGATAGTTACATGTTGAATCGCCCTATATATCTAAGTTTCAACATAATCAATACTTCACTTTATCATTTTCATATGGGGACTTGAGGTTATGTTCTTATATAATGTTTATTGGTCCTGGTAACCTATTTGCAATTTTTGGTCGAAAGTGGAATATTTTATGAATTTAATTGCATTTTGATAATTTTATGTAGACAAAATAATAATAATACACAAATAGTCTCAGAAAATCATGAAATTTGACGGTGGGACAATATATGCCCATATAGCATCCTCAAAAATGTTTGGGCCATAAAATCTAAAGATTGTCAGCGTTTCTTTCAATTCACTTTCACTTGTTGCGTGAGTTACATGTGAAATCACATTAAGTATCCAAATTTTAACATAATCAATAATTCACTTTATCATTTTCACATGTGAAGTTGAGGTTATTTTCTTATATGATATTTATTAGTTTTGGTAACTTATTTGCCATTTTCGGTCGACATCAGAATATTTTATGGATTTAATTGCATTTTGATGATTTTCTACATAAAGAAAATAATAATTCACAAACAATCTAAAAAATCATGAAATTTGATAGAGGGGTAACATATATCCACATAAAATTCTAAAAAATGTTTGGGCCATAAAGTTCATAAGATGTCAGTGATTATTTTCATTTCACTTCACTTGTTGTGTGAGTTACACGTGACATGAGCTTAAGTATCCTAGTTTCAACATAATCTTTATTTCACTTTATCATTTTCATGTAGGGACTTGAGGTTATCTTCTTATGAAATATTTATTAGTCTTGGTAACTTATTTGCAATTTTCGGTCGATACTAGAGAATTTTATGGATTTAAATGCATTTTGTTGATTTTCTACAGAAAGAAATTAATAATACATAAATAGTCTCAGAAATTCATGAAATTTGATGTAGGCGCAACATATGTCCATATAGCATCCTCAAAAATGTTTGAAACATAAAACCTACAAGATGTCAATGATTATTTCATTTAATTTCCACTTTTTTGTGTGATTTACATATGAAACCACCATAAACATCTAAGTCTCAACATAAACAATACTTCACTTTTATCATTTTCATGTGGGTGCTTGATGTTATATTCTTGTAGAAATTCATGGAATTTTATGGAGGCGTAGCATATGTCCACATATAATCTTCAAAAAATGTTTGGACTAAAGGAGGGGCTAAATGATTATAACTATGATATATTTGGAATTGTGTCTTACACGATATCCGATAAAAATACTCGTTACCGACGCTACCCGTGTCCGATTAGTTCCGTATTCGACCCACGACTATCCTTATTTGTATTCGAGGACATTCGTATTTGTATTCGTATCCGAAGCTATCCGTATTCGCATTCGAATCCGAATAAAAATATGAAAACAAATATGATTTCATTAATACCCGTCCGTATTCGATCCGATTACACCCCTACCTAGCAGGGTCTCACTACGTAGCCTTTACAAAGATTTCCCGGAGCATATAGCCGCCCGTTAGGTTTCTCCAGTTCGATAAACACAGTACATCTCCTCAAAGGAAGGGTGACTAACAAAACCAAATCAAAGAACCTCTGCAACCAGCCTCGGCAGAGCAAGTACTGTGCCCGGACCCCATTGACGGCTCTACGGCGAAGCCAACTACTCATCTGGTTCCTCTAATTAATCAGCTAAGGGCATCCCATTCCACCCTCATGGTTGCACTGTTATCCTAGGTTGTCACTCCCCAAACAGGTCCTTACGGAGAGGTACTCAGGAAATAGTCTGAGCCCCCTAAAGTAATCACAAGAACCTCATCAGGATAACATCATCGTATCATAAAAGATCACATCATGTTCATTGATTAAGTTTAAGCAATAGCATAAGCTAACCATGATTAACCCAAAAAGGTAAACAAGGGTAAGGTAAATACAGACTAGTCAATCCTTAAGTTTCAGTAATGTAATGTGGGACAGTGAATTATAAAGTATAGTAGGACATAGTAGGTCTGAGGACACTTGCCTTCACCAGGTTGTTGCTCAGAGGAATCTTCGGCAACACACTTAGGAACCACGAGCTGCTCGTTGTCTAAGTAAAGCGAGCATACATTCAATACATTTGGAAAGTAAAAATGAACATCACATCACATATGTACAAACATTGGCACACAACCCAAAAGGTATAGTATTAAGTACAGGGGAATGAGGTCAAGTTATAAAATGAACTAATCTTAATTGGGGGGAATTGATTACTCTCTGAGTGTTGAAACATAACCTAAAAAGATAGCATAATAATTAAACAAAGACAAGATTACATTATAAGATGAACTACTCTTATTTAGGAATCTGATTATCATTTAAACATTATCCATAATTATATATCTAATTCTATTTATCACATTAGGGTCTAAAGGTTAAACCAAAAATGAATCCATGAAATGCATTACACTAATCTCACAAAATTAAATATATTTTAACTCCTAGGATTCTCCTTTTATTTATTTCATTAAATAAATAAATAAACATATAATTTAATTCTATATTCTAAGTGTAAAAATTAAAGTATACAGATTACAGTTGGTCATATTTTATTTGGACAGAGAATAATCTTGTGAACATTTTGCAATTTGAACCACTAAATTTGGAGTTCATATAAAAAGATATGAAATAAATAAGTTTTGAAGTTTGAAATATGAAATTAGGGCTAAATCTGTGATTAAATAAAAGTCCAGGGGCTATTCTAAAGAAACAGGGACCTATGCACTAAAACAGAGGACGACGGGTTGATTTCCTAAAACCAGGGGGGTTCTTAAGCAAAACGACCACGCGAAGGGGTCCGGGGTAATCTCAGCCATCAGATCAGAAACCGACGACCTAGATTAGATCGCGCGGGTGCGGGCGCGAGCGCACGAATGCGACTGACAAGCGGGGCCAGGGTGGGGTGACCAGCTGGGCTGAGGGGCAGAGACGCGGGTGAGGGGGAGAGAGGAGAGACGGTTGGATCTTGATCGGATGGCTACGATTAGATCCGCCTGGGTTAGCTCTACACTGTCCAATCTCAGGCGAACAGCCAAGATCTAACGGCAGGGGGCGGACATAGGCGCGGTGGCGCCGCTCGGTCCCGCGGCGGGAACTCGCCAGAGACGAGCAGACCGGCCACGGCGCGGCGAGAACAACGACGCCGATAGGGTTGGCCCACGGGACAGAGAGAGAGGGAGAGAGGGGGCGCTCAGGGTTGCGCCGACAGGCGGTACCTCTTGTCAGGCAGAGGGGGCGCGTGGGCACGGGCGCGCGCGCGGACTGGGCTAAGTGGGCTACCTTGGGCCGAATTCGGTTTTCCATTTTCCAGGGAATTTCTAATTGCTTTTCTATTTATTTTCTCCAGGGTTTTCAATTCAAATTCAAACCAAATCAAATATGTGCAACAATTCAAAGAATATTTAGGCTCAATATGATGCAACATTCCATGACTCATATGTTTTGGGCAAAATAAAATAAATAATCCCTCACTAATACAACTAATTCTAATTAAAAGAGAGAGAGAGAGAGAAAAAACTAGAGAGAGAGGGAAACTAAAGTGAGATAGAGAAGAGTAACACCTCAATTTGGATGATCATAAGAAAGAAATTTTATACCCCCAAATTTAGGGTATTACAGACCTATCCCCCTTAAAAGAATCTCGCCCTCGACATTCAGGGCTGGCTAGCAAAGAGTTTAGGGTACTTGGCTCTCAGATCATCTTCTCTTTCCCAGGTTGCTTCTTCTTATGAGTGATGGCCCCATTTGACTTTGCACATTCTAATGGTGTTCCTCCGAGTGACTCGATCTGCTATCTCCAGAATTTGTGTTGGCTTCTTAACGTATGTGTAACACCCTGAATTTGGGGGTAGAATTTTTTCTTCTTTTTACTCACCAAATTCAGGCGTTACTCTCTTTTCTCTTCCCGTTTCGCTCCTTCTTCCCAATTTTAAAGCAGTATAGCGACTGGTGTCCCAATTTCAAAGCAGTATAACGACGCGTGTGAACAAAAAACCTAAGTTGTCATGGGTGTTGCATCATGCCGAGGCATATTTCTTGTCTAATGTCGTGTTTAATCATGTGTTTTGCTTAGTCTCGTCTCACGAATTGGTTTCCGATCTGTGGTTGTGCGTGTCATGGGTTTTTGCCCCACGACGCGACCCAGCCCGACCTAGCCCGACCCAGCCTGGCCCAGCCGGCCCGCTCTCCCATGCACCCCCTCCCTTTCTCTCATTTGATTTTCCCGCACAGCAACCTCCTCTCCTCCACCTCTCTCTCTCTCCTCGTGGTGCCCTAGGTTTTGGAGACGGTG
This sequence comes from Zea luxurians, assembly GCA_029449295.1. Taxonomy (NCBI): domain Eukaryota; kingdom Viridiplantae; phylum Streptophyta; class Magnoliopsida; order Poales; family Poaceae; genus Zea; species Zea luxurians. The sequence goes on along the minus strand of JAOPSE010000003.1, from coordinate 180,035,246 downwards.
ATCGCCAGATTTGGACCCCGAGGTGAGCTCCCCTCCCCTCTCCCTCTTTCTCTTCCCCTTCCCCCTCCCCATTTCTCCCCTGCGCGCGACCCCACCCGCCCACAGCGTGCACGCCCTTGCGCGCGGCCCCCTCCCCCGGCCCCCTTGCGCGGCGATGCCCCCTCCCCGGCCCCTTGGCGCGGCGGCGCCCCTCCCTTGGCACCCTCGCACGGTGGCGCCCCCTCCCCCACCCCTCGCGCGCGCGGCCCCTCCGCCGGCCCCCTGGCGGCAGCGCGGCCCCCTCCCCTAGCTCCCCTTGCGCGACGCGGCCTCGCCCGGCCTCCCCGCGCGGCGGCACAGCCCCCTCCCCTTGCGCGGCAGCGCGGCCCCGTCCCAGCCCCCTTGTGCAGCGGCGTGGCCCCGCTCGACCCCCTCGAACGTGGACCCTGGCGCCCCTGCACTCAACCCCCGGCCCCGGCGCGGCCCCCGGCGCATGACCCCTACCCCCGGGCAGTGTGGTCCCCGGCGCGGCCCCTCGCGGCTTGCCCAGCGCGTTCCCACGCGCGGCGATCAAATCTCAGTTTAATTAGTTTTTAAATTTAGTTTAATGAACATGTTGCGTCGCGCGCTTTGTCGCGTGGCGAATTAGTTTGATTTCAGATTCTATTGACGTGTTGCGTCGCGTGCTTCGTCGCGCGACGATTTATCTTAATTTCAGATTATTTATTGTGTGGCGTCGCGCATCCAGTCGCGCGATGTTTCGTTTTAAATTCAGTTTAGATGGCGTATGCCGTTGTGCGTTTCGTCGCGTGACGCTTAACGTCTCTTTATAATTAATGCAAGTGTCTTGTTGCGCGCTCCGTCGCGCGACGAGTCGTTTATTTCTTAATTCAATTTAAGTGTTGTGTCGCGCGTTTCGTCGTGCGACAATCCTTTTAATTTACCTTTATCTGTTCATAATAATTAAACATGGAACATGAATTTACCCTATGCTAAACGCAATGGCTAAATTAATACCATTCTGTTTAGACGGGTATTTTAATTTATAATCTGTAACGTGATCGCTCGTCGGCCGTAGCCTCGACCATTACTTTCCCTCGCTTAGTCATAGGTGTGAGCCCTGCGTCGAACGTCTATTTATTTACTACATTCTATTGTTTGGTGTACTGTTCTTTTGTATTAAATTTGCGAAATGTATGTTTGAAACTCGTATAGATAACGGTCAGTTGGCGGAGTCCGAAGGAGTTGTAGGTGAAGACCCTGAGCAGCAGTCGGTTGGTGAAGGCAAGTGTCCCTTGACCCATATATGTCCTATACATCTTATAATTCACTCCCCTCATTTACACAATTTATACCTAAGGATTGACTAGCTTTTGTTTATCTTGTCCTTGTTTACCTATTTTGGTTGGGTTATTATGGTTTAGTTTTATGCTAGCGCTTCACATTAATCAATGAACATGATGAGATTATCTATGATACGCTGTTTTCCCTTTTGATTATGATGATGGTACTATGACATTTAAGGGGACTCGAGCTGTTTCTCGAGTGCCTCTCCGTAAGGACTGGTTCGTTGGATGACCGCCCGGGAAAACAGTGCAACCATGAGGGTGGAGTGGGACGCCCTTAGCTGAGTAATTAGAGAACTGGGGTGTAGTTCGCTTCGCTATCGTGCCGTTAATGGGGCTCGGTGTATGCGGCTCGCTCTGCCAAGGTTGGTTCGCCCCTTGGGGAGGAGTGCGGTGCATTTAGAAAACCTAACGGGCGGCTACAGCCCCAGGGAATCTTTGTAAATGCTACGTAGTGAGATCCTGCCTATTCACCTTGGTAGTGTTTAAGGATTTGATCGGCCCGAGGCAAGAGGGAATCACGGCTTGTGGGAACCATGTTGATGTGTACTCACCCTTGCTTTACACACCAAACCCCCCAGGTTGTCCACGTTGCAACCACTGCTCAGGTGAAGATGAAGTCGTGGAGGAGGACTTCCAGGAGTTCCAAGAGTACGACGAGTTCTAGGTGTGGGTTAGCGGCAAACCCCCAGTCGCTGCCTGTGTAGGCCATGTGTATCTACGTTTCTTTTCCGCACTTTGATAATTGTTAAAGACTATATGGATGTCTCAGACATCATGATGTAATCGACTATTATTACCCTTTATGTTATTATTTAAGCACTGTGTGATGATGTGTAGTTATGTAACTGCTGTGTACGTGAATTGCTGATCCTGGCATGTACATGGTTCGCATTCGGTTTGCCTTCTAAAACCGGGTGTGACATAGGTGGTATTAAAGCCGTGTTGACTGTAGGACCGCTAACCTAGAGTAGAATGGTCGCTCTAAGGTTTATAGACCCCTATTATCACCTTGACTTTGGTATCCCTTCAAAAGTTGGTCATATCGACCAAACCTATGTTCTACTATATATTATACCTTGCAAAAAATTGTTTCATTCTAATTCTTAATTTTTCATGGTTTACTTGCTGGTCATATTAGTTCTGTTCTCACTCTTATGCTTACGATGTCTTCTGTAGATGGCTCATCTTAGACACACTGCACGGAAGTTAGTCAATCCTTTCTTGCCTTCTCGTCTCGCGGAGCGCCCGCTTCGCCGTCCGGTGCACCACCGCCTACACGAGGAGAAGGAGCGTCGACGACAGGAGCTAGAGCAGCAGGGCTCTTCTTTCTCGTTTCAGCAGGAGATAAAGTCTGTGAGGAGTTGCTCCCCTATGCTCCCGCTGGAGGCGCCCCCTGCACCACCACTGAGCGCCCCAGCCACTGGAGTAGCTGCTGGAGGAGACCCAGACGACGGAGGTGCCGACAGCAGCTCGAGTCACATCATCGACCTTTCAGAGGAGCAGGAGCTGGAAGGATGGGTTGCTCGACCCATCACTCGCGATGCCGCTCGCGGGTGTCACTTTCACGACGTGCTCGACACCCTGCTGCGCCAAGCACTCGACCGGTGCACTTGGTCTATCGAGTATCACTGTGTTGTCTTCCAGCACAGTCGCGGGGTTTACCCGGACCGTTGGGAGGCGACCTGCTTGGTGTGCCGTCCGGAGAACAGTCTCCGAGGTGCGGAGGTCTGCTTAGAGCACTATCCTATCTCTAAGCGAGACTCAGCCGAGGCAGCCATGCAAGATGCCGTGTGGCATGCGCTTTTGCACTACTGCTCAGTGCTCAGTGGGATAGCTAATGGTATTAACCTAAAGTATTACCCCCACCGTCCATCGGGCAGCACAGAAGGCGTGGTTGTCTCACATGTCGGTGAGGACAATCCTAGGTTGAGCAGCACAGTCAACCTAGCCGCCATGCTAAACACGGAGCTGGACCATGCATTAGATGAGCTGAGTAGGGCTCGTGCTGAGATTGCCCAGTTGCGGGCTGAGCGCACGGAGCATCATCACCTAGAGGATGGCTCCCCCGCTCCAGTCGGGACTCAGCATCCGTACCACTCACCTCAGTGTGGACACCATGCTTATGGTAACCCCGACTACAGGACCAAGATAAATTTAGAACCATAGATCGTCAGCGTCAGGTCTTGTAATTAATGCAAAAATATATATAGAAGCTATGGTCTTAGCATTAGTCTTACTCTTAGCTAGTTTTAGTTAGACAGGGTAGTTTGATTATCCTGTGCCTTTATGTTTGTCATGATGAACTATGTTGGATTTGGATCTTTGTAATGACTGTCGCTAGGGTGTGGGTATCCCCTGCACTTTGGTTTACCTGTTAAATGTTAATAAAATTAGTTATCTAGTTGGGAAGCCCTTTTGTTCTACTTTCCTCTTTATCTGAGAAGTTGTGTTTGCTTGCGTTGGAAGTCAGTGAAGATGTTCATTTGTTCAATACTGTGGAAGGATTCTATACTCTTTTCTTATGCTGCAAGTTGCAAGATCAGTTCTGATGTGTGATTGCATTATGTAGATGTCAGACAATAGGCATAGAGGAGGAAGGCGTGCTTAGCAGGAGCAGGCAGCCTCGCAGGATGAGGCACCCCATCAGCAGCTGCCACCACCGCCCCCGATGACCATCGAGCAGATGTTCTTGATACAGACTTAGTCAGTTCAAGCCATTGGTCAGACTCTGACCGCCATTCAGCAGCAGCAGCCACCACCTCAGCCTCAGATGCCTCAGATGCCTAGACACAAGCGTGCTGAATTCATGAGAGGTCATCCCCCAGTGTCCACTCACTCTTCTGACCCCATGGATGCTGAAGATTGGCTACATACTGTGGAGCGGGAGTTGCACACTGCTCAGTGTGACGACAGGGAGAAAGTTCTGTATGGTCCACGTCTATTGAGAGGAGCAGCCCAGTCTTGGTGGGAGTCCTATCTCGCCACCCATGCCAACCCTGACACCATCACCTAGGAAGAATTCAGAGATAACTTCCGTCAGTACCATGTTCCAGCAGGCCTGATGACAGTGAAGAAGGAGGAGTTCCTGGTGCTCAAGCAAGGGCCTATGTCTGTCAGTCTGTACCGAGACAAGTTTCTGCAGCTGTCCCGCTATGCTCCTGAGGATGTCAACATAGATACCAAGAGGCAGTATCGCTTCTTAAGAGGCTTAGTTGATCCTCTGCAATATCAGCTGATGAATCATACCTTCCCCACATTTCAGCACCTGATCGACAGAGCGATCATGACCGAGAAGAAGCACAAGGAGATGGAGGATCGCAAGCGCAAGATTGGTGGACCTCTGCTTGGAAGTAGCAATCACCCTCGTTTCTCAGGCAACCCACCTCAGCAGTTCAGACAGAACCAGCGCCCGCCTCAAAAGCAGCAGTTTCAGAGGCAGTACCCCCAACACCAGCAGCAGAATCGTCAGAACAACTAGTCAGGAGGAGGTCAGTTCCAGAGGCAGAATCAGCAGGCACCTCGCCTCCCCGCCCCAGCAACCAACCAGAGCAGTCAAGCAGCCCCAGTTTAAGGTGGAAGCAGAGCATGTTTTCATTGTGGAGAGCAAGGCCATTGGGTGATGCAATTTCCGAAGAAGGCATCCCAGCAGCAGTTAGGCCCTAGTGCCCTAGCAAAACAGAATGTGTCTCAGCCTAGAGCAGGCAACCGCTCTCAGCCACGCTATAACCATGGGAGACTGAATCACTTGGAGGCTGAAGCAGTTTAGGAAACCCCCGGCATGACAGTAGGTATGTTTCCAGTCGCCTCCCACATTGCAGAAGTGTTATTTGATATTGGAGCAACACATTCATTTATTACTGCATCATGGGTAGAAGCACATAATCTTCCAGTAACCACCATGTCAACCCCCATCCAAATTGACTCAACCGGTGGTAAAATTCGAGCCGATAGCATTTGCTTGAATGTAAGTGTGGAAATAAGGGGGATAGCGTTTCCCGCTAATCTCATAGTAATGGGTACCCAGGGAATAGATGTCATCCTAGGGACGAATTGGCTAGATAAGTACCAAGCAATTATCAGTTGTGATAAGAGGACAATTAAGTTGGTGTCCCCACTAGGAGAATGGTAGCTAAGTTAGTCTCACCTAAGCCAAGGGAAGGAAGTTGTCATCAGATGGCTATTGATAGCAAGGAGCCAGATTCACTCGAGATTATCAAGGTTGTGTCAGAATTTCCAGATGTGTTCCCGGAAGACTTACCAGGTATGCCACCTGAGTGAAAAGTTGAGTTTGCTATAGAGCTTCTTCCTGGCACCGCCCCCATTTCCAAAAGAGCTTACAGAGTATCTGGACTAGAGTTAGTTGAACTCAAGAAGCAGATCGATGAGCTGTCAGAGAAAGGTTATATCAGGCCAAGCACCTCGCCTTGGGCCGCCCCTGTCCTATTCGTGGAGAAGAAAGGTGGCACCAGAAGGATGTGTATTGATTATCGAGCTCTGAATGAGGTCACAATTAAGAACAAGTACCCCTTGCCCAGAATAGAAGATCTGTTCGACCAGTTGAGAGGAGCCAGCGTGTTTTCAAAGATAGATCTGAGGTCAGGTTATCATCAGCTCAGGATCCGACCCTCAGACATTCCGAAGACGACATTCATTACCAAGTATGGGTTGTATGAGTTCACTATTATGTCCTTTGGTCTAACGAATGCACCAGCCTTCTTCATGAATCTAATGAACAGTGTATTCATAGATTATCTTGACAAGTTTATGGTGGTATTTATTGATGATATTCTTATATATTCTCAAAGTGAGGAGGAGCATGTGCATTTGAAGATGGTATTGCAGAGATTGCTAGAGCACTTGTCATATGCAAAGTTGAGTAAGTGTGAGTTCTGGATCAATGAAGTCATGTTCTAGGGTCACATAATTAACAAAGATGGATTAGCTGTGGATCCGAAGAAAGTGGCAGACATTCTGAACTAGAAAGCGCCAACAGATGCCCGAGGAATCAAGAGCTTCATTGAAATGGCCGGATATTATCAGCGATTCATTGAAGGGTTTTCGAAGATCGTGAAACTGATGACAGCCTTGCTAGGCAACAAAGTGGACTTGAAGTGGACCCAGAAATGCCAAGAAGCCTTTGAAGCGCTGAAAGAGAAGTTGACTACAGCGCCTGTCTTAGTCTTTCCTGATGTGCACAAGCCCTTCTCAGTGTATTGTGACGCTTGTTACACTAGTTTGGGATGCGTGTTGATGCAAGAGGGAAGAGTTGTGGCTTACTCGTCCCGACAGCTGAAGGTTCATGAGAAGAATTATCCAATCCATGACCTAGAGTTGGCAGCAGTGGTTCGTGCACTGAAGACATGGAGGCACTATCTGTATGGGCAGAAATGTGATGTTTACACCGACCACAAGAGTCTGAAGTTCATATTCACTCAGTCGGAGCTGAATATGAGGCAACGAAGATGGTTAGAGTTGATCAAAGACTATGAATTGGAGATTCATTACCATCCAGGCAAAGCGAACATAGTGACAGATGCTTTGAGCAGGAAAAGTTAAGTCAACCTAATGGTCGCTCATCCGATGCCTTATGAGTTGGCCAAAGAGTTTAATAGGTTGAGCCTCAGATTTCTGAACAACATGTGAGGAGTGACAGTTGAGTTAGAGCCCACCATAGAGCGGGAGATCAAAGAAGCACAGAAGAATGATGAGAAGATCAGTGAAATCCGGCAGCTAATTCTGGAAGGAAGAGGCAAAGACTTTCGGGAAGATGTAGATGTGGTATGGTTCAAGGACCGCTTGTGTGTTCCCAATGTCTAGCCCATTCAGGAGTTGATCCTTAAGGAAGCTCATGAGTCAGCTTATTCTATACATCCTAGAAGTGAGAAGATGTATTAGGATCTGAAGAAGAAATTTTGGTGGTACGTAATGAAATGGGAGATCGCAGAGCATGTGGCTATATGTGACAGTTGTCAAAGGATCAAGGTAGAGCATCAGAGGCCAGCTGGATTATTGCAACCATTGCGAATTCCTTAGTGGAAATGGGATGAAATTGGGATGGATTTCATAGTCGGATTGCCTAGCACTCGAGCCGGCTACGATTCCATTTGGGTAGTGGTGGACCGCTTAACCAAGTTAGCTCACTTCATACCTATCAAGACTAACTATAGCAGTGCAGTATTGGCAGAGTTGTACATGTCTCGGATCATTTGTCTTCACGGTGTACCAAAGAAGATAGTGTTAGACAGAGGAACGCAGTTCACCTCTCATTTCTGGTGGCAGTTGCATGAAGCCTTGGTTACACATTTGAATTTCAGTTCAGCCTACCATCCGCAGACAGATGGTCAGACTGAAAGAACCAATCAAATCCTTGAAGATATGTTGAGAGCTTGTACGTTGCAAGATCAGTCTGGATGGGACAAGAGATTGCGTTATGCAGAATTCTCTTTTAACAACAGTTACCAGGCCAGCTTGAAGATGTCACCATTTCAGGCACTTTATGGAAGGAGTTGTAGGACTCCATTGCAATGGGATCAACCTAGAGAAAAGCAAGTGTTTGGGCCAGACATTCTGCTCGAAGCTGAAGAGAACATCGAGATGGTTCGGGAGAATCTAAAGATAGCGCAATCAAGGCAGCGAAGCTATGCAGACACAAGAAGGAGAGAGCTGAGTTTCGAAGTCGGAGATTTTGTCTACCTAAAAGTATCACCGATCAGAGGAGTCAGAAGATTCGGAGTCAAAGGCAAGCTAGCACCCCGCTATGTTGGTCCGTATCAGATTCTCACAAAGCGTGGAGAAGTGGTGAAAGGGAAATGTGCCCTTGGGCAATTTTTATAAGTATTTTGGTGATTAGATGCCCAACACATTATTTGAGTACTAATGTGCTAAATGTGTGAAAGGTGCAAATCAAAGTAAAAGGTACGTTTCTAGACTTAGTACATTGTTTTTGTGATCTAACATTATCTGTCTAAGTGCTAGAAACAGTGCCGAAAAGAGAGGAATCGAATTGCAAAATACATGACTGTGGGCAGCCAAACTTTAGCTCAGACTGGCACACCGGACTGTCCGGTGGTGCACCAGATAGTGTCCGATGCGCCAGGCTGGGCAACGGTGAAAAGGCCACTCTCGGTATTCGACGGCGGTGTACGGCTATAATTCACCGGACTATCCGGTGGTGCACCGGACTGTCCAGTGAGTCATCCGCGGCGAACTCGTTGCTCTCGGGAAACGGAAAAAGGCGACATGGCTATAATTCACCGGACTGTCCGGTGGTGCACCGGACTGTCCGGTGAGCCAACAGTCGCCAGCGCCAACGGTCGGCCGCAAAATATGTGGGCGCCGCGTTGTAGCTCCAACGATCGGAAGGAGGCACCGGACTGTCCGGTGTGCACCGAACAGTCAACGGACCTAGGGCTGCAACGGTCGACTGTGCCCGATTTGGAAGGAAATCGTGCACCAGACATGTTACAGTAGCTGTCCAGTAGCGCACCGGACTGTCCATTGCGCCACTCGACAGAAGGCAGGAATTGCCTTCCAAGATTGTCTCCAACGGCTCCTAGCTGCCTTGGGGCTATAAAAGGGACCCCTAGGCACATGGAGGAGTCACCTAAGCATTCACTAAGCATTCTAAGACTCCCACACTCCGCCTCCGCGCATTTGATCGATTGTGTTAGTGATTTGAGCTCCGTTTGAGTTGTGAACTCTCTGTTCTACGTTTCGAGCTCAAGTCTTGGCTTGTGTGCGTGTGTGTGTGATGCGGATTTGTGTCGTGTGTGTATTGCTTCTCCCAACCTTACTCCATGCTTTCTTTGTGATCTTTATTGTAAGGGCGAGAGACTCCAAATTGTGGAGATTCCTCGCAAACGGGAAGATACTCTAAACAAAAAGATAGTGGTAATCAAGTTGATCATAGGATCACTTGAAAGGGGTTGAGTGCAACCCTCATCCATTGGGACGCCACAACGTGGAAGTAGGCAAGTGTTACTTGGCCGAACCACGGGATAAAAATCGTGTGTCTCTTGTGTTGGATTCTCTGTGATTGTTGTGCTCACAAGAACTCACTCCAAGGCTACTTAGTCATGCTAACGTTATAATATCTAAGTTTTGTGGCTATTTAGAGTTTGATTTTTCAGGATCACCTATTCACCCCCCCCCCCCTCTAGGTGCTCTCAATTGGTATCAGAGCCATACTTTTCACTTAAGGGACTAACCGACTGAAGAGATGGATCCTAAGGGAAAGGGGATGGTGGTCAATGACAAGGAAAAGGAGTTCTTCCTCAATGAGCCTAGAGACGACAAGCCAACTGACTCAGGCTCGAGTCACAAGAAAAGAGACAGGAAGAAGAAGAGGCGCATTAAGAAGATCATCTACTATGACAGTGATGCCTCGTCTTCTTCACCACACGACGACGATGACTCCTCGTCAAAGAAGAAAATGGTTAATCAAAACTATCCATTTGATTATTCTCGTATTCCGTACAATTCAAATGCTCATTTGCTGTCAATTCCACTTGGGAAACCCCCCACATTGATTGAGAAGACTTTCTTTCTGAAGTCATAAAATGCGCAGTCATTTATTCTCTCTCCATCCTAGTATCTGAGAGATTGTTGAAAATGGAATGCACTTTGATAGTACTGACAATGCCGTGTTTATTAATGAGCAAATTCACAAAAATGCCCAAACCACTACTGTTTTGCTAGCATCTCTGTGCAGGGATGAATACAACAAGGTTAGCGGCTTGGACAATGCGAAGCAGATCTAGGACACCCTCAAGATATCTCATGAGGGAAACGACGCCACCATGATCACCAAAATGGAGTTGGTGGAAGGCGAGCTGGGGAGATTTGCGATGATCAGGGGAGAGGAGCCGACACAAACCTACAATAGGCTCAAGACCCTGGTCAACAAGATACGAAGCTACAGAAGCACAAGATGGATGGATCATGATGTCGTCCGACTCATGCTAAGGTCATTCACTGTAATTGACCCCCATCTTGTCAATCTTATTCGTGAAAATCCCAGGTACACCAAAATGACGCCCGAGGAGATCCTCGAAAAATTCTTGAGCGGGCGCATGATGGTGAAGGAAGCTCGATACATGGACGATGCACTAAACGGTCCACTACCCATCTACAAGCCACAACCGGTTGCTCTCAAAGCAACTAGCAGCAGGGAGGTGCTACCTAGCAAGGTGGCACAAGTGGAGGCTGCCGGGCTCAATGAGGACGAAATGGCACTTATCATCAAGCACTTCAAGATCGCACTTAAAGGACGTAAGGAGTACCCCAACAAGAGCAAGATCAGCCATCTTCCTCCACAGTGGTGCATCCCCTGACTCAAGATGATGAACAGGTACCTCAAGAAGAGGGACATGATCAAGGAGGAGCACAGGAAGAACAAGTGATGGAGGAAGAAGCACCACATGCCCCTCCAACCCAAGTCCGAGCGACGATCCAACGACATCATCCCGTCGACCAGATTCTAGGTGACATCAGCAAGGGAGTAACTACTCGCTCAAGATTAGCTAACTTTTGTGAGCATTACTCGTTTGTCTCTTCTATTGAGCCTTTCAGGGTAGAAGAGGCCTTGCAGGATCCAGATTGGGTGTTGGCCATGCAGGAAGAGCTCAACAACTTCAAGAGTGGAGCCTGGTGCCACGTCCAAAGCAAAATATTGTGGGAACCAAGTGGGTGTTCCGCAACAAGCAAGACGAGCATGGGGTGGTGACAAGAAACAAGGCTTGACTTGTGGCAAAAGGTTATGCCCAAGTCACAGGTTTGGATTTCGAGGAGACTTTTGCTCCTGTGGCTAGGCTAGAGTCTATTCGAATTTTATTAGCCTATGCCGCTCACCACTCTTTCTGGTTGTTTCAAATGGATGTGAAGAGCGCTTTCCTCAACGGGCCAATCAAGGAGGAGGTGTACGTGGAACAACCCCTTGGCTTTGAGGATGACAGGTATCCCGACCACGTGTTTAAGCTCTCTAAGGCGCTCTATGGACTTAAGCAAGCCCCAAGAGCCTGGTATGAATGCTTTAGAGATTTCTTAATTACTAATTCTTTCAAGGTTGGGAAAGCTGATCCCACTCTATTTACAAAGACTTGTGATGGTGACCTTTTTGTGTGCCAAATTTATGTCGATGACATAATATTTGGTTCTACTAATCAAAAGTCTTGTGAGGAGTTTAGCAGGGTGATGACACAAAAGTTTGAGATGTCGATGATGGGCGAGCTGACCTACTTCCTTGGATTCCAAGTGAAGCAACTCAAGGACGACACCTTCATCTCCCAAACAAAGTACACACAAGATCTTCTCAAGCGGTTTGGGATGAAGGACGCCAAGCCCGTGAAGACACCTATGGGAACCGACGGGCATGTTGACCTCAACAAAGGAGGTAAGTCCGTTGATCAAAAGGCATACCGGTCCATGATAGGTTCATTGCTTTATTTATGTGCTAGTAGACCGGACATTATGCTTAGTGTATGCACGTGTGTTAGATATCAATCCGACCCCAAGGAATGTCACCTTGCGGCCGTTAAGCGAATTCTTAGATATTTAGTTTCTACGCCTTACTTCGGGATCTAGTATCCAAAGGGGTCTACCTTTGACTTGATTGGATACTCAGACTCTGATTATGCCGGGTGTAAGGTTGATAGAAAGAGCACATTGGGGACGTGCTAATTTCTAGGAAGGTCCCTGGTGTCCTGGAGTTCAAAGAAACAAACATCAGTTGCCCTATCCACCACCGAGGACGAGTACGTTGCCGCAGGACAGTGTTGCGCGCAACTACTTTGGATGAGGCAAACCCTCTGGGACTTTGGCTACAATCTGAGCAAAGTCCCACTCCTATGTGACAATGAGAGTGCAATCTGCATGGCGGATAATCCTGTTGAACACAGCCACACTAAGCACATAGACATCCAGTATCACTTCCTGAGAGACCACCAGCAAAAGGGAGATATCGAGGTGTACCATATTAACACCGAGAACCAGCTAGCCGATATCTTCACTAAGCCTTTAGATGAGAAAAGGTTTTGCAGGTTGCGTAGTGAGCTAAATGTCTTAGATTCGCATAACTTGGATTGATCTATAGCATACATGTGTCCTATGCCTTTGATCATGTTACCTTGTGCATTTCAATCAATTCTTGTTATTTATGGTGCTCAAGTTGTACAAGTGATCACCGGACCTCACAAGTCCATATGCGAATGATGCACATATTAAGGGGGAGATGTGCTACAACTTGACCCTTTGAGACTAACCTGTTTGTTTGAGTACTCTTGATGTAGTCTCAAAGGTGCATTGAAAGGGAAAATGGACTTGGACGATGCAAAGACTTCCACTGCACTCCTGTATTGGTGTATTTAATTCCAAATTCATTCTTATGCTCTATTTGCCTTTTGCTCTTAGTTGACATTTTTTGGTGAGGCAATGGGGTTAAAGGGCCAAAAATGATCCTGTTTTGGTGCTTAATGCCAAAGGGGGAGAAATTAAGGCCAAAGCAAATGGATCAGCTACCACTTGTGAATTTTAAAAACAATAGAGTTAGAACTTTTGATTTATCCAAAATACTCTTATTGCAAAATTTGATCTCTAATGGGGGAGAATTTTGATTATGGAAAAGGGGGAATTTTTGGCACTTGATCAATAACTCTCTTGGAATATATCTCGATTTGCCCAAACAAATGTGTTTGACTTAGAGATAGGCAAAAGAATTTGATTTGCAAAAACAAACCAAGTGATGGCAAAGAGTGATCCAAATATGCCAAATCATAAGCAAAAACATTTTGGTCTTCAATTTGAATCGATATTGCACTTATCTTGTTGCTTTTTGATGTGTTGGCATAAACCACCAAAAAGGGGGAGATTGAAAGGGAAATGTGCCCTTGGGTAATTTCTATAAGTATTTTGGTGATTAGATGCCCAACACATTATTTGAGTACTAATGTGCTAAATGTGTGAAAGGTGCAAATCAAAGTAAAAGGTACGTTTCTAGACTTAGTACATTGTTTTTGTGATCTAACATTGTCTGTCTAAGTGCTAGAAACAGTGCCGAAAAGAGAGGAATCGAATTGCAAAAGACTTGACTATGGGCAGCCAAACTTTAGCTCAGACTAGCACACCGGACTGTCCGGTGGTGCACCGGACAGTGTCCGGTGTGCCAGACTGGGCAACGGTGAAAAGGCCACTCTCGGGATTTGACGACGGCGTACGACTATAATTCATTGGACTGTCCGGTGGTGCACCGGACTGTCCGGTGAGTCATCCGCGGCGAACTCGTCGCTCTCGAGAAATGGAAAAAGGCGACGTGGCTATAATTCACCGGACTGTCCGGTGAGCCAATGGTCGCCAGCGCCAACGGTCGGCCACGAAATCTGCAAGCGACGTGTGGCAGCTCCAACGGTCGGAAGGAGGCATAGGACTGTCTGGTGTGCCCCGGACAGTGTCCGGTGCGCTAACGGACCCGGGGCTGCAATGGTCGACTATGCCCAATTTGGAAGAAAATCGTGCACCGGATAGGTTACAGTAGCTGTCCGGTGGCGCACCGGACTGTCCGGTGCGCCACTCGACAGAAGGGAGGAATTGCCTTCCAAGATTGTCTCCAACGACTCCTAGCTGCCTTGGGGCTATAAAAGGGACCCCTAGGCACATGGAGGAGTCACCTAAGCATTCACTAAGCATTCTAAGACTCCCACACTCCGCCTCCGCGCATTTGATCGATTGTGTTAGTGATTTGAGCTCCGTTCGAGTTGTGAACTCTCTGTGCTACGTTTCGAGCTCAAGTCTTGGCTTGTGTGCGTGTGTCTGCTGCGGATTTATGTCATGTGTGTATTGCTTCTCCCATCCTTACTCCGTGCTTTCTTTGTGATCTTTTTTGTAAGGGCGAGAGACTCCAAATTGTGGAGATTCCTCGCAAACCGGAAGATACTCTAAACAAAAAGACCGTGATATTCAAGTTGATCATTGGATCACTTAAAAGGGTTTGAGTGCAACCCTCGTCCATTGGGACACCACAACGTGGAAGTAGGCAAGTGTTACTTGGCCGAACCACGGGATAAAAATTATGTGTCTCTTGTGTTGGATTCTCTGTGATTGTTGTGCTCACAAGAACTCACTCCAAGGCTACTTAGTCACGCTAACGTTATAATATCTAAGTTTTGTGGCTATTTAGAGTTTGATTTTTCAGGATCACCTATTCACCCCCCTCTAGGTGCTCTCAAGTGGCCTATCAGCTCAGCCTGCCAGAAGGATTGTTAGTGGTGCATGATGTCTTCCATGTGTCTCAGTTGAAGAAGTGTCTACGTGTGCTCGAAGAGCAGTTGCCAGTGGAAGGTCTGGAGGTCCAGGAGGTCTTGACCTACATAGAGAAGCCAGTGCAGATTCTTGAGACTCCAGACAGAGTTACCCAGAGGAAAACTATCAGAATGTGCAAAGTCAGATGGGATCACCACTCTGAGGAAGAAGCAACCTGAGAACATGAAGATGATCTGATGGCCAAGTATCCTAAACTCTTTGCTGGCCAACCTTGAATCTCGAGGGCGAGATTCTTTTAAGGGGGATAGGTTTGTAACGCCCTGAATTTGGGGGTAGAATTTTTTTCTTATTTTTACTCACCAAATTCAGGCGTTACTCTCTTTTCTCTTCCTGTTTCGCTCCTTCTTCTCAATTTCAAAGCAGTATAGCGACTGGTGTCCGTATGGCGTGTGAACAAAAAACCTAAGTTGCCATGGTGTTGCATCATGCCAAGGCATATTTCTTGTCTGATGTCGTGTTTAATCGCGTGTTTTGCTTAGTCTCGTCTCGCGAATTGGTTTCCGATCTATGGTTGTGCATGTCGTGGGTTTCTGCCCTGCGACGCGACCGAGCCCGACCATGCCCGACCCAGCCGGCCCACTCTGGCCCGCGCCCCACCAGCGCCCTGCCCCTCCCCCATGCACGCCCCCTCCCTTTCTCTCATTTGATTTTCCCGCGTAGCAACCTCCTCTCCACCTCTCTCTCTCCCCGTGGTGCTCTAGATTTTGGAGACGGTGATCGTTGGATTTGGACCCTGAGGTGAGCTCCCTTCCCCTCTCCCTCTCCCTCTCTCTCTTCCCCTTCCCCCTCCCCTTCTTCTCCCCTGCGCGCGACCCCACCCGCCCCCCGCGCGCGCGCACCTGCGCGCGGCCCCCTCCCCCGGCCCCCTTGCACGGCGGCACCCCCTCCCCTGGCCCCCTTGCATGGCGGCGCCCCCTCCCTCGGCCCCCTCGCGCGGTGGCGCCCCCTCCTCCACCCCCTGGCGCGGCATCGCCCCCTGGCGCGGTGCGGCCCCCTCCCCCGGCCCCCTGGCGGTGGAGCGGCCCCCTCCCCCGGCACCCTGGCGGCGGCGCGACCCCCTCCCCCGGCTCCCCTTGCGCAGCACAGCCTCGCCCGGCCCCCTCTCCTTGCGTGGCGGCGCGGCCCCGTCCCGGCCCCCTCCCCTCGCGCGGCGGTGCGGCCCCACCTGACCCCTCTTGCGGTGGCGTGACCTCTAGCGCCCCTACGCGCAGCCCCTGGCCCCGGTGCGCGACCCCTACCCCCGGGCAGCATGGTCCTCGGCGCGGCCCCTGTCCAGCACGGCCCCTGGCCCCTGGTAGCGTGGCCCCTCGCGGCTTGCCCAACGCATCCCCGTGCACGCGGCGATTGAATCTCAGTTTAATTAGTTTTAAAATTTAGTTTAATGAACATGCTACGTCGCGCGCTTCGTCGCGTGGCGAATTAGTTTGATTTTAGATTCTATTGACGTGTTGCGTCGCGCAATGATTCATCTTAATTTCAGATTATTTAATGTGTGGCGTCGCGCGTCCAGTCGTGTGACGTTTCGTTTTAAATTCAGTTTAGATGGCGTATGCCGTTGTGCATTTCGTCGCGCGATGCTTAACGTCTCTTTATAATTAATACAAGTGTCTCGTTGCGCACTCCATCGCGCGACGAGTCGTTTATTTCTTAATTCAATTTAAGTGTTGTGTCGCGCGTTTCGCCGCGCGACAATCCTTTTAATTTACCTTTATCTGATCATAATAATTAAGCATGGAACATGACTTTACCATATGCTAAACGCGATGGCTAAATTAATACCATTCTGTTTAGATGAGTATTTTAATTTATAATCGTGTGACGTGATCGCTTGTCGGCCGTAGCCTCGACCGTTACTTTCCCTTTCTCGCTTAGTCGTAGGTGTGAGCCCTGCTCGAACGTCTGTTTATTTACTACATTCTATTGTTTGGTGTACTGTTCTTTTGTATTAAATTTGTGGAATGTATGTTTGAAACTCGTATAGATAACGGTCAGTTGGCGGAGTCCGAAGGAGTTGCGGGTGAAGACCTTGAGCAGCAGTCGGTTGGTGAAGGCAAGTGTCCCTTGACCCATCTATGTCTTATACATCTTATAATTCACTCCCCGCATTTACACAATTTATACCTAAGGATTGACTAGCTTTTGTTTATCTTGTCCTTGTTTACCTATTTTGGTTGGGTTATTATGGTTTAGCTTTATGCTAGCGCTTCACATTAATCAATGAACATGATGAGATTATCTATGATAAGTTGTTTTCCCTTTTGATTATGATGATGGTACTGTGACATTTAAGGGGACTCGAGCTGTTTCTCGAGTGCCTCTCCGTAAGGACTGGTTCGTTGGATGACCGCCTGGGAAAACAGTGCAACCATGAGGGTGGAGTGGGACGCCCTTAGCTGAGTAATTAGAGGAACTGGGGTATAGTTTGCTTCGCCGTCGTGCCGTTAATGGGGCTCGGTGTGTGCGGCTCGCTCTGCCAAGGTTGGTTCACCCCTTGGGGAGGAGTGCGGTGCATTTAGGAAACCTAACGGGTGGCTACAGCGCTAGGGAATCTTTGTAAAGGCTACATAGTGAGACCCTGCCTATTCACCTTGGTAGTGTTTAAGGGTTTGATTGGCTCGAGGCAAGAGGGAATCACGACTTGTGGGTAAAGTGCGCAACCTCTGCAGAGTGTTATGAAACTGATATATCAACCGTGCTCGCGGTTATGAGCGGCCAAGGAAGCTCCATTGATTAGAGATACTTGATCAGAGATGTTCGGATTACAGGTGGTGATGAGAATGATGGTTTTGGTATTGACTATGGTAACGGTAAGTGGTATTCTTTCCATTTGGAAAGGATACATTGGGTTGATAACTTGGGTTAATGCTAAAACCTGGCTTTCTATTAGTAATAATAACCTAACCAACTAAAAGTAACTGCTTGACTAAACTCCACATAAAGTTAGTCCACTACAGCCAAATGGGACATATTGCTGAGTATGTTGATGTGTACTCACCCTTGCTTTACACACCAAACCCCCCCCCCCCCCAGGTTGTCCGTGTTGCAACCACTGCTCAGGTGAAGATGAAGTCGTGGTGGAGGACTTCCAGGAGTTCCAAGAGTACGATGAGTTCTAGGTGTGGGTTAGCGGCAAACCCCTAATCGGCTGCCTGTGTAGGCTGTGTGTATCTACGTTTCTTTTCCGCACTTCGATAATTGTTAAAGACTATGTGGATGTCTCGGACATCATGATGTAATCGACTATTATTACCCTTTATGTTATTATTTAAGCACTGTGTGATGATGTCCAGTTATGTAACTACTGTTTACGTGAATTGCTGATCCTGGCACGTACATGGTTCGCATTCGGTTTCCTTCTAAAACCGAGTGTGACAGCATGTCAGATCCTCTTGAACTTCAAGGTCTTCCATTGGCAAGTGCTCTTCTGGTACTCGCAAGCATTTCTTTAACTGAGATACGTGGAACACATCATGCACTGCAGACAGGTTCTCTGGTAAGCTGAGTTGATAAGCCACTTCTCCATGTCTGGCTTGAATCTGATACGGGCCGATATAGCGAGGTGCTAACTTGCCTTTGACTCCAAACCACTTGGTTCCTCTGAGGGCGACACTTTCAAGTAGACATAGTCTCCCACTTCAAAACTGAGTTCTCTTCTTCTGGTATCGGCATAGCTTCGCTGTCTGGACTGCACTGCCTTCAGATTTTCCCGAACCATCCTGATATTCTCTTCGGCTTCAAGAAAAATCTCTAGGCCGAATATCTATTTTTTGCCGGGTTGGTCCCAATGCAATGGAGTTCTGCAATTCCTCCCATAAAGTGCTTCGAATGGTGACATCTTCAGACTAGCTTGGTAGCTGTTGTTGTAGGAGAATTCTGCATACGGTAGCCTCTTGTCCCAACCTAACTGGTCTTGTAAAGCACAAGCTCTCAACATATCCTCAAGAATCTGGTTGGTTCTCTCAGTCTGGCCATCTGTCTGCGGGTGATAAGCTAAACTGAATTTCAAGTGTGTACCCAAAGCTTCGTGTAGCTGCTGCCAAAAGTGAGAAGTAAACTGGGTGCCTCTATCCAATATTATCTTCTTTGGAATACCATCCAAGCACACAATCCGAGACATGTATAACTCTGCCAACACTGCGCTGTTATAGGTGGTCTTGACTGGTATGAAATGGGTCGCCTTTGTCAAACGGTCCACTACTACCCAGATGGAGTCATAACCAGCTCGAGTGCGGGACAGACCAACTATAAAGTCCATCCCAATCTCATCCCATTTCCACTGAGGAATCTGTAACGGCTGCAACAAACCTGCGGGTCTCTGATGTTCTGCCTTGATCCTCTGACAACTGTTGCATCTGGCCACATACTCTGCTATCTCTCTCTTCATACCGTACCACCAGAATCTCTTCTTCAAGTCTTGGTACATTTTCTCACTACCAGGGTGTATAGAGTATCCTATCTCATGAGCTTCCTTGAGAATCAGTTCCTGAATCGAGGTGATGTTGGGAACACACAACCTATCCTTGAACCATACCACTCCTTCTGCATCTTCACGGAAATCTAGACATTTCCGATCGATGATCAGCTGTCGGATCTCGTTGATCTTCTCATCATCCTTCTGACCTTTTCTGATGTCTTGCTCCATAGTGGGCTCTAGCTCAATTGTCACTCCTTGAGTGTTGTTCAGAAATCCGAGACTCAACCTGTCGAATTCCTTTGCTAGCTCAAACGGCATTGGGTGAGCGGCCAACATATTGATTTGACTCTCCTGCTCAGAGGATCTGCAACCACATTTGCTTTGCCTAGGTGATAATGAATCTCCAGTTCATAGTCTTTGATCAATTCTAGCCATCTTCGCTGCCTCATCTTTAACTCTGACTGAGTGAATATGTACTTGAGGCTCTTGTGGTTCGTGTAGATATCACACTTCTGCCCATAAAGATAATGTCTCCAGGTTTTCAGTGCATGAACCACTGCTGCTAGTTCCAGGTCATGAGTAGGATAATTCTTCTCATGAACTTTTAATTGTCGAGACGAGTATGCCACTACTTTCCCTTCCTGCATTAACACACATCCCAGTCCGGTGTACGAAGCATCACAGTATACTGAGAATCGCTTGTGAACATCTGGCAGAACCAACACCGGTGCTGTTGTCAACTTCTTCTTCAACATCTCAAATGATTCTTGGCACGCTGAGGTCCACTTGAACTCAACCTTCTTTGCTAGCAGGGCTGTCATTGGTCTGGCAATCTTGGAGAAACCTTTAATGAAACGTCAATAATAACCGGCCATTCCAATGAAACTCTTGATTCCTCGGACATCTTTTGGTGCTTTCCAGTCCAGAATCGCTGCTACTTTCTTTGGATCAATAGCTAGTTCATCTTGGTTTATAATATGACCCAAGAATAGAACTTCGCTGATCCAGAACTCACACTTGCTAAGCTTGGCATACAACTGGCAATCTCGTAGCCATTGAAGTACCTTCCTCAAATGTTCCTCATGCTCTTGCTCATTTTGGGAATATATAAGAATATCATCAATGAACACCACTACGAACTTGTTAAGGTAATCCATGAACACACTATTCATCCGATACATGAAGTAAGCTGGCACATTCATCACTCCAAATGACATAACCATGAACTCATATAGTCCATACTTGGTGATGAATGCTGTCTTCGGTATGTCTGAGGGTTGGATTCTTAGCTGATGGTAACCTGACCTCAGATCTATCTTTGAGAACACACTGGCTCCTCTCAACTGATCAAATAAGTCTTCAATTCGAGGCAGGGGGGTACTTATTCTTGATAGTAACTTCATTCAAAGCTCTGTAATCGATGCACATCCTCTTCATGCCATCCTTCTTCTCCACAAATAACACCGGGGCTACCCAAGGTGAGGTACTTGGCCTGATGTAACCTTTCTCTAACAACTCATCAATTTGCTTCTTGAGTTCCACCAACTCTGGTCCGGACACTCAATAAGCTCTCTTGGAAATAGGGGCAGTGCCTGGGATAAGCTCTATGGCAAATTCAACTTTCCTTTCATGTGGCATGCCTAGTAACTCTTCAGAGAATACATCGGGGAATTCTGAGACAATCCTAATTGTTTCAATCGGATTGGACTCCTTGTCATCTACTAATAAATGGTGGCAGGCTCCTTCTAGTTCAAGTAAGTATAGCTTGGTTACTACCTCCTTTCTAGATGGGGACACCAACTTAACTGTCCTCTTGTCACAACTGACAGTGGCTTGATTTCTGTGTAGCCAATTCATCCCTAGGATGACATCTAACCCTTGAGTTCCCATTACTACTAGGCTAGCGGGGAAGGCTATCCCCCTTATTTCAATCCTTAGATTCGGACAAATCCTATCGAACTGAACTTTTCCCCCAACTGAATTAACTCTCAAAGGTGGGATCATTGGTTCTATGGGGATGTTATGTGATTCTACCCAAGATGTAGAAACAAAAGAATGTTTGGCACCAGTATCAAATAATACTTTCGCTGGGTAGGATTCGACTGGAAACATACCTACTGCCATGTCCTGAGCATCCTGGATTGCTTCGGCCTCCATGTGGTTCACCTTTCCATGGTTGTAGGCCTGACCACGGACTCCTGGTGCTTGCTGTGGTGCTCCTTGTCTTGCTGGGGCATTGACTGCTGATGGTTGCTGGGCTGCTTTCTTTGGACAATTCTTCGCCCAGTGATTCTATTCTCCATAGTAGAAGCATGCACGACCTCCTACTTGTGCTAGGGCTACTTGGCCATTCTGGTTGGTTACAGGGGCAGGAAGACGAGCTGCCTGGTTGTTCTGACGTTGGTACTAATTTCATCCTGGCTGAGTGTTTTGACAGTACTGCTGCTGCTGCTACTGCTGAGGAAACTGCCTCTGGTACTGGTGCTGGTGCTGTCGCTGATGCTGGTGCTAGTGACCTTGCTTGAATTGCTGTGGCGAGTTGCCTGAGTAGCAGGGACGACTGCTACTCCCGGCCTGAGGCTCACCAATCTTGCGCTTCCTATCCTCCATCTCCTGACGCTTCCTTTCAATCATGATTGCTCTGTCTATCAAGTGCTGGAAGGTGGAGAAAGTGTGGTTCATGAGCTGGTAATGGAGGGGATCAACCAATCCTCTCAGAAAGCGGTAATACCTCTTTGCATCCATGTTGACATCTTCTGGGGCGTAACGTGACAGCTGCAGAAACTTATCCCTGTACTCCCTAACGGACAAGGGACCTTGTTTCAGGGCGAGAAACTCCTCCTTCCTCACTATCATCAGTCCCTCGGGCACATGGTAGCGACGGAAGTTATCCCTGAACTCCTCCCAAGTGATGGCTTCAGGGTTGGCATGGGTGGCGAGGTAGACTCCCACCAAGACTAGGCTGCTCCCCTTAGCTGTCGGGGACCATACAACACCTTCTCACGATCGTTGCACTGGGCAGTGTGCAACTTACGCTCCATAGTACGCAGCCAATCTTCCGCGTCTATGGGGTCAGCGGAGTGGGCAAAGACAGGGGGATGCCCCCTCATGAATTCTGCCCGCTTGTCTCTGGGCACTTGTGGCATCTGGACTTGCACTGGAGGCTGAGGTGGTGGTGGCTGCTGCTGAACTTGGTGCATCGCTGCTAATGTCTGACCAATTGCTTGAACTGCCTGGGTCTGCATCAAGAACATCTACTCAATGGTCATCGAGGGCGGTGGTGGCAAATGCTGCTGCGGAGCTACCTCCTCTTGGGGTGCCTGCTGCTCTGGCTGAGCATGCCTCGCACCTCTGTGCCTGTTCTCAGACATCTGTAGAAATCACACACATATCAGATTTGACTCTGCAGTCTTTCAGCATAAGAAAAGATATACGAAAATCTTCATAGCACTGAACAATCGATCATCTTCACTGACAACTTCTCAGATAAAGAGGAAAGTGGAAATAACTGGATTACCCAACTAAATAACTGACTTTATTAATAACTACACCAAGTTGCAGGAGATACCCACACCTTTGTGACAATCATTACAAAGATCCAACTTCATTACATGTTCATCATGACAAGCATCCAATCAAAAGATAACCAAACTAACTATAACTAAGACTGACTAGACTAAGACACTGAAGTAAGCATTATTACAGACTTCGACTCCATCGATCTATGGATCTAAATCTATGTGAGTCCTACAGTCTGGGGTACCATAGTCGAAGCGACCATGGGGTGGTGAACGGTAAGGGTGCTGAATTCCTACAAGGGCGGGAGAACCACCATCAAGATAGTGGTGTGCCGCGCATTCAACACGCAATTCCGCAACCTCCACCCGAACCTTGCCCAACTCGTCAAGGGCGTGGTCCAACTCTGTGTTGAGCACGACGGCCAGGTTGACCATGCTGCTCAGCCTGGGATTGCCCTCACCAACTGGCAAGACAATCACACCTCCAACACTGCCGGTCGAACGGCGAGGGTAGTACTTCAGGTCAAGGCCATCATCTACCCCGCTGAACAACGAGCAATACTGAGAAAGTGCCCATCGTGCTGCATCTTGCATGGCTGCCTCGGCAGTGTCCCTCTCAGTGATAGAATAGTGCTCTGAGAAGGCCTCTGCACCCTAGAGATCATCGTCCAGACGGCGCACCAAGCATGTAGCCTCCCACTGGTCCGGGTATAGCCCACAATGATGCTAGTAGACTACACAATGGTACTCGATAGACCAAGTGTGTCGGTCAAAGGCCCGACGCAACAGGGTATCGAGAGCGTCATGGAAGTGACACCCACGAGCAGCGTCATAAGTGATGGGTCTCGCGATCCATCCCTCCGGCTCTAGCTCCTCCGAACGTTCCGTGCCATGGCTCAAACTGCCACCGGTGTCGGCATCGTCTCCGTCTTCGTCGGGGTCTCCTCCAGCAGTCGGGATGCCCTGTGGTGGTGTAGGGGGCATCTCTGGCTGAGGTGCAAGGGAAGGTGGCCTCTCAGACTCCACCTCCCGCTGAGGCGAGGGGGAAGAGTCCTGCTGCTCCTGCTCCTAGCGTCAGCGCTCCGGCTCCTTGTGCAGGCGACGATGCAGTCTCTCCAGTTGGCTGGACTGACCTGACACCGTGCGACGCAGTGGATGCTCTGCCAGGCGAGAAGGCAAAAATGGGATCATAGACTTATGTAAGTGCACCTGAGACGAGCCATCTACAAAAGACATCGTAAGCACAAGAGTAAGAATAGAACAATGAGACCAGAAAGAAACAGAAAGGAAAGTGAGACGAAACTTTTTGAGATAAGTAAATAACATAGAGTTGGTCAAGATGACCAACTTTTGAAAAGACATTAAGGTCAAGGTAAGAGTAGAGGTCTATAGTCCTTAGGTCGACCATTCTAGTCTAGGTTAGCGGTCCTACAGTCAGCAAGGCTTTGATACCACTTATGTCACACCCGGTTTTGGAAGTTAAACCGAATGCGAACCATGTACGTGCCAGGATCAGAACTCACATACATAGCGATTACATAATTGGACATCATCACACAATGCTTGAATTAAATAGCGGAAAGGTACTTAGTTACATCAAGATGTCTGAGACATCCACAGAGTCTATTACATATCTATAGTGTTCATCATTAAATCAAAGTGTGGAGTAACAAAACATAGAATGTAAGCCTACACAGGCAGCTAACTGGGGGTTTGCCACTAAGATAAACTAGAACTCATCGTATTCCTAGAACTCCTCGAAGTCATCCATGTTGACAGCTTCACCTCCTGAGCATTAAGAATAGTGGGGACAACCTGGGGTGGGGCGTTTGTAAAGCAAGGGTGAGTACACTTCAACGTACTCAACAAATGTCCCATTTGGCTAAAGTGGACTAGTTGTATGTGGAGTTTAAAGTTAAGCAGTTGCTTTTAGTTGGTCAAGTTATATTACTATAAGTAGAGCCAAGTTTTAGTAATAACCTAGTTATTACCCAGAGGCACTCCCTCCAAGAGGAAATACCAGAGATCAAGATTATAATCACCATTGTTAATCATCATCATAAAAGTAACCATTGTTCTTCTAATCGAAGAGGATCCTAAGGCTGCTCATAACCGCGAGCACGACTGATATACCGGTTTCTAACACTCTGTAGAGGTTGCACACTTTACCCACAAGCCGTGATTCCCATTCTGCCCGGGATTCTAGCCTCCCCATTGATCACTACCAAGGTGACCTAGCAGGGTCTCACTTTGTAGCCTTTACAAAGATTTCCCAGAGGACATAGCCGCCCTTAGGTTTCTCTAGTTTGATAAACATAGTAATCTCCCCAAAGGAAGGGTGACTAACAAAACCAAATCAAAGAACGTCTGCAACCAGCCTCGGTAGAGCAAGTACTATGCCCGGACCCCATTAATGGCTCTACGGTGAAGCCAACTACTCCTCTGGTTCCTCTAATTAATCAGCTAAGGGCATCCCATTCCACCCTCATGGTTGCACTGTTATCTCGGGTTGTCACTCCCCAAACAGGTGCTTACAGAGAGGTACTCAGGAAACAGCCTGAGCCCCCTAAAGTAATCACAAGAACCTCATCAGGATAACATCATCGTATCATAAAAGATCACATCATGTTCATTGATTAAGTTTAAGCAATAGCATAAGCTAACCATGATTAACCCAAAACGGTAAACAAGGGTAAGGTAAATACAGACTAGTCAATCCTTAAGTTTCAGTAATGTAATGCGGGACAGTGAATTATAAAGTATAGTAGGACATAGTAGGTCTGAGGACACTTGCCTTCACTAGGTTGTTGCTCAGAGGGATCTTCAATAACACACTCAGGAACCACGAGCTGCTCGTTGTCTAAGTAAAGCGAGCATACATTCAATACATTTGGAAAGTAAAAATGAACATCACATCACACATGTACAAACATTGGCACACAACCCAAAAAGGTATACTATTAAGTACAGTGGAATGAGGTCAAGTTATAAAATGAACTAATCTTAATTGGGGGGAAATTGATTACTCTCTAAGTGTTGAAACATAACCTAAAAAGATAGCGTAATAATTAAACAAAGAAAATATTACATTATAAGATGAACTACTCTTATTTAGGAATCTGATTATCCTTTAAACATTATCCATATTTATATATCTAATTCTATTTATCACATTAGGGTCTAAAGGTTAAACCAAAAATGAATCCATGAAATGCATTACACTAATCTCACAAAATTAAATATATTTTAACTCCTAGGATTCTCCTTTTATTTATTTCATTAAATAAATAAATAAACATATACTTTAATTCTATATTCTAAGTGTAAAAATTAAAGTATACAGATTACAGTTGGTCATATTTTATTTGGACAGAGAATAATCTTGTGAACGTTTTGCAATTTGAACCACTAAATTTGGAGTTCATATGAAAAATATATGAAATAAACAAGTTTTGAAGTTTGAAATATGAAATTAGGGCTAAATTTGTGATTAAATAAAAGTCCAGGGGCTATTCTAAAGAAACCAGGGACCTATGCGCTAAAAAAGAGGACGGCGGGTTGATTTCCTAAAACCAGGGGGTTCTTAAGCAAAACGACCACGCGAAGGGGTACGGGGTAATCTTAGCCATCGGATAAAAAACCGATGACCTAGATTAGATCGCGCGGGCGCGCGGACGCGACTGACAAGCGGGGCCAGGGCGTCAGCGAGCTAGGGCAGGCTGACCAGCCGGGCCCAGGGGCAGAGACACGGGTGAGAGGGAGAGACAGTTGGATATGGATCGGACGACTACGATTAGATCCGCTCGGGCGAACGACCGAGATCTAACGGCAGGGGGCGAACATGGGCACGGTGGCGCTGCTCGGTCCCGCGGTGGGAAGTCACCGGAGATGAGCAGACCGGCCACGGCGGGGCACCAGAGGCTTGGGGTTGGCCTAGGCGCGCACAGGGGGATTAGGCGGACTCAGCCGAGGGCACCACGCCGACGCGGAAGCACCAGAGGGTGCTGCACATGGCGAGGCGGGCTAACGGCGGTGTGGGGCAACTCCAGCGAGCAATTGCGTGTTAACCAGTGCAGTACATAGGGAAATAGGGGTGCGGGGAGGTTGCTCACCTTGAGGGGAAGCGCTGGAGGCACGGGGCAACGGCAGAGGCACAGGGACGCGACGGGGCGACGGTGGCGGAGCTCCGGCTGCGCAAAAACCACTCCAGCGAGCGCGGACCGGACAGACCAGAGAGGGGGAGGGCACACCGAAGGGTGTCCTGAGTAGATGACGGCAAGGCGAAGCTTACCGTGGCACTGGACGGGGCACAGGCACAACAGCGGCCACGGAACAGGCGGTGGACGTCGGCGGGCGGTGGCGGAGGTTCTCGGTTCGCGTGGGCAGAGCGAAAGAGAGGGCGAGAGAGCTGGACATAGGGCGCAAATGGAAGAGGGGAGGTGGGCGAGCAGGACGCGGGGTTCAAAAGGGGCGCGGGGGCTCGATCGTGGCCGGAGAACGCGCGGTCGTGGGGGCGTCCACGGCGGGGAGATCGTGGGCGGGAGGTTGAGGACGGCTGACAGGTGGGGACGGTGGGACAGAGAGAGGGAGAGAGAGGGCGCGGCCGAGAACAACGGCGCCGACAAGGTTGGCCCATGGGACAGAGAGAGAGGGAGAGAGGGGGCGCTCAGGGTTGCACCGACAGGCGGGGCCCTCCTGTCAGGCAGAGGGGGCGCGCGCGTGGACTGGGCTAAGTGGGTTGCCTTGGGCCGAATTCGGTTTTCTATTTTCCAGGGAATTTCTAATTGCTTTTCTATTTATTTTCTCTAGGGTTTTCAATTCAAATTCAAATCAAGTTTCAAATTCAAACCAAATCAAATATGTGCAACAATTCAAAGAATATTTAGGCTCAATATGATGCAACATTCCATGACTCATATGTTTTGGGCAAAATAAAATAAATAATCCCTCACTAATACAACTAATTCTAATTAAAAGAGAGAGAGAAAACTAGAGAGAGAGGGAAACTAAAGTGAGATAGAGAAGAGTAACACCTGAATTTAGATGATCATAAGAAAGAAATTTTATACCCCCAAATTCAGGGTGTTATAGTTTCAAATTGAGTCCCTAACTTGAATCTTTTATTGGTTTGTGTTGAACCTTATGCACCTGTAATACATGAATTCTAGATAAACTAGTTAGTCCATGTGTTTGTGTTGATCATCAACCACCAAAATTAATTATAGGAAAAGGTTAACCCTATTTCCCTTTCAATCTCCCCCTTTTTGGTGATTGATGCCAATACAAACTAAAGCAAATATAGAGTGCAGAATTGTAACCAGTTTGTATTTGAAATGTGCATAGGTTACTTAGAATTAAACCAATTGAAAATTTCATTAAGTATGAATGGATTGCTTTTTCTTTTATTTAACATTTTGGACCACTTTTTGCACCACTTGTTTTGTTTTTGCAAATCTTTTTGGAAAATCTTTTCAAAATCTTTTTGCAAATAGTCAAAGGTATATGAATAAGATTGCAAGAAGCATTTTCAAGATTTAAAATTTCTCCCCCTGTTTCAAATGCTTTTCCTTTGACTAAATAAAACTCCCTCAGAATAAAATTCTCCTCTTAACTTTCAAGAGGGTTTTGAGATAGATATCATTTAAAATTTTACTTTCACAAATCAAATGAAACATAGATACCAATTGATATCAAATACTAATTTGAGAAAACATCAATTGAAATAGATACTGTAACACTATAAAAATCATCAAATAAAAATAATATAGTTAGTTCATTAATGGTAATTATGGTAATAAAATTTTTATTGAAGTGTTTGTTATTTATTGCATTTGGAATAATTTTTGATTTCGCATGATTGATTTTGGGTATTTAATAGCATTTCTTCTTAAATGGAAATCCAAATAAATAATATAATAATTATTAGTCCAAAAATAAATATTTTATTTATAAATAATTTTGTTTTAATTATTATGAACTTTAGGATTATTTAAAAATATATTTTGAATTTAGAAAAAGAAATAGAGAAAAAAGAAAAAACTAACCAAACCTAACCCTAAAAGCCCATTAGACCCATTAGCCGCGCCTCCCTCCCCATCCTGCCTCCTAGCCGCCGCCAGGGACATTTTCTTTTCCCCTTTCTGCGAGCGGGCCCCACCCGGCCTCCCTTTTCCCTCTCTCTTCCCTGCTTCTTTCCCAACGCGCAGCCGCCAGGGAGCCGTGCAGCCCGCAGGTACCGTGCCCATGGAGCCGCACGTGACGCACAGTGCCCCGCGACCCCGACGTCCCTACAGCCTGCGCACCCGACCACGCCAAGAAGCCGACGACAAACTCCCTCCCTCTCTCACGTGCTCCTCAATCACGAGCTCGCCGTCGACCGAACCATCCGTCCCGCTGTCCGTGGAGCCTCGTCGGAGCTTGTACCTCGCCGTCCATGTAGCACGACGATCGCGCTCGTTCCTCTGCCCGCCGACCCTCCCTGCTCGTCGAGTTCATCCGTGCGCATGAGCGAGAACCCAAGGTTGAAGACAACCCCAAAATATTGATTTATTTTCTAAATCATGTTTTGAATTAATTTATGGATCTTGTGAATTATCGTTGTAATATTGAGATGATTTGGTGATTCACGTGTATGATTTTAGAGATTTCGATGTATATGTGTAGCCAAAATCGAACCATGCGACAATGCTTTGAATATGTGTATGCTTTTATAATTTTAAAAATGAATACGATCACTATTCACTACCGTGGTGATTTTCATGCTAGAAAATGTTTATAGATTTAATTTCGCTTTAGTGTGTAGAACGATAATTGTTAGTAGTATTTTAAGTGTAAACTTGTTTGCATAAAAAAAGATATAAGAAAATTAGAAGAAATACTAGGCCACGTATTTCTGGTCAAATGAAGATATAGATTTTACTATTCATAAATAAATGTATTCATAAGTATAGCACTTAATTATTTAGGATTAGTAAGATATTTATCTATATCATAACAACCATGAATATGTTATTAAAAGTCTCATTAGTAATTTACAATTACTTCTTAGAATATTAATGTTAGAAGAATTATAAATAAACAACTTTTAGTTATACGTATAAATTCTATTTAGAAAAGAAAGGAGAAAACAGAAAGAGTAGAATTTATAATAATGTTAAACTGACTTAACTAGGCATTCATACTTTTCTAATAAAGAAATTGATAGTTATGTTGGTAAACATAGATTTCTTACTAAAGAATTAGATAACTTGTTTCTAGTTTAAAATGACCTTTTAATAGATATCATATTTAACAAGGTTCGTTATAGATGTTTAAGTATAGCCGTATTAAATAGAAACTTAAAAGAATATGTAGACCATATGTTTCTTAATAAAAATAGAAGATAAATATATATCTAATTAATAGATTATTTATATTTTCTTAATTAAAAGATAACAAGGGTCATTGCTTTTATAAACTAAAATGATAGTTTATACATAATTTCCTTTCTAATGAATTAGATCATTTGTTTCTACAATAGAATTAAAGATAATTAATAGATTAATTATCCTTTATCATAATTTATTAATCAAACATATAGTCAATTTGTTCTTAACTAGATTTATAGCATGATTAATGATTTCATAGAATTTAGTCCACATTATATACGAATCACATAGCTTTTCCTAAAGAATAAAATAAAGTAATAAGAGTTGAAGTTCTTTTATAACTTAAAATGTTACTTTATATAGGGACTTCAAATATAATAATATAGGCTATGTGTTTTCTAATGAAATTAAAAGATAGTTATTTGTTCATTATCTTTTGCATAAAAATCCACTTAAGGGCCTATAACCTAGTTTTTCATAAAATAGATGTTTAATAATAATGATCTTTTCACATAAAACCTATTTAGACTTATATCTTAGTTTATCATAAGTGAAGGTTTAACAATGAATTATAATACGTTCCATAATGCTTCTAAAATTAATAACGTGTTTCGTAGCCCATTAACCTTAGATATATAACTTATATCTTTTCTAAAAGTTAAAAAGGTTTAATATTGTTATAACGTGTTTTATCATCTTATAAACCCTTAATCTTAGACATATCACATATGACATTTTATGAAAGATTAGTTTGGTGAACCTAATATTTGCATATTTTAATTAAGATAATTTTAAGCTTATGTCTTGTTTTATAAAGTATAGATCACACATTTTTGAAAAGAATACCCTCTTATTATAACCATTACTTGCGACGTTTTTGAAAAACGAATGCTCTTTTCGTTAAGCTTCCTTTTAGCTTTGCGTATGGTGAATGTTGTATGTTATTGAGTGATGCTTGTTTCTTCTTGTTTGTTTGTATGATATTCAATGGTTGATCTAGTAGTTAAGAATCAAGATCTATTCCTATCCGTGGAAGAACCTCAAGTTTTCTATAAGCAAGGCAAGTGGACTTCTCCCTCTGCATACTCTGTTTGATCCCAAACAATACATTTAATAAAGTTTATTCTTGGATATATATATATGCATAATTTGATGGGTTACCTATTCGGATACACCTAACCTTTCCAACCTTATTCCTTGATCAAACCTGGGTATTGTACTTTACTTTAGTAGCTATGCTATTGCTACAACTTTAACCTTATGCAGTCACTCCTGTTTATGATGTTAATGTTCCAAATGGTAAGTTTACTTTATTGTGGCTAATCCAACGATTAAGCAAGATCATATGATTTAATTGGAACATGGAGTGACCACCCGGGAAAACAGTGCTACCATAAGGGTGGTATGGGACGCCCTTGGCTAAACAACTAGGGAAGTCTTATGTTGGGTGCTGGTCATGGTCGACCAGAATGGGGCATCTGGCAAGCGCTTATAGTTCCGGCTCAGGCAGATTGGATACGGGCATAGTTCCCAAAGCTTTACCCTGCAGTCTGGACTATAAGTTGGTTACGTTAGGTGTGCTCTATGCAGTTTGACCATTTCTAGCATTTGCATAATGAGGACTCTAGGGAAAAGCCTCGTAGTGAGACCCTAGCCATTCACCTCGGAAGTGAATACGGGTCTAGCTAACCCGGGCTAGAAGGGAATCGTGACTCATGGGTAAAGATGCGCCACCTCTATAGAGTGTAAAACTGATATATCAGTCGTGCTCACGGTTATGAGGAGCGTGGACTCTTCACATGATAATTGAACTTGAAGATGGAAATAAATCGAGATCCGATGATCTATCAATGGTTTGCTTAAGTGGTTTCACTTAAGTGTTTTTGATATACTCTTATACCTTTGTTTAATGGGAATACTTGGGATTCACACTTATTAGTAAGACAGGTGTTGTTAATAAAATGTTGACCAACTAAAATGCTTACTGCTCAACCTTAGCCTCACCTTGTTAAACTTGCATTAATTTTCCCCCCACTTGTTGAGCCCCGACCATAAGTGAACTCACCCTTGCTTAATTTTGATCAGAAGTTTGCAGATGAAGTTATGATGCTGAGCTCCATGGATGCTAGTCTAGGATACCCCCGGTCATCTTCTTGTGGATGGATGTCCATGTTTCGCTGTACTTTGATGAATAAAGGTTAAGACATTATGTCTGCTCGAAGTGTAATATGTTAATATAATCGTTATTTACGCTTTTATGCATTGTTCTTTTTGATATATTACACTTGTGACGTCAACATATGTGTGGAAATAGATCCTGGCACACATATGTGATGCACCCGGCTCTTCCACCTAGAACCGGGTGTGACAGATACCTAGTTGAAAAATACCAATTAAAACTTCATTTCGATAAATTTTGAAATGGTGGTGGTGGTGCGGTCCTTTTGCTTTGGGCTTAATACTTTCTTCCCCTTTGGCATTAATCGCCAAAAATAGAGACTTTGAGAGCCCTTTTGCATCTTTCTCCCCGTTTGGGGCCTAATACTTTCTCCCAAATGGTAATATAAATATGAGTGAAGGGTTATACCATTGAGAGTTTGTGGAGTTACGACAAAGGGTAAATGATACCATTAGAGTTGAGTGGAAGCCTTGTCTTTACCGAATACTCCATTTCCCTTTCAATCTAAGACTAAGTATAAAATACACTTGAAAACACATTAGTCTTAGCCTTGACATAAGAAGAATAAGAAATATGTATTTGTACCAAATAAAAGAGACATGATCAAAGGTATATAAATGAGCTATGTGTGCAATGTTTCAATCAAAGTTCTGAGAATCAAGTACATTTAGCTCATTCCTAAGTTTGCTAAAAGTTTTCTCATCTAGAGGCTTGGTAAAGATATCGGCTAATTGGTTTTGGGTATTAACATAAGCAATTTCGATATCCCCCTTTTGCTAGTGATCTCTCAGAAAGTGATACCAGATGTCTATGTGCTTAGTGCGACTGTGTTCAACGGGATTATCCGCCATGCGGATTGCACTCTCATTATCACATAGGAGAGGGACTTTGCTCGATTTGTAGCTATAGTCCCTAAGGGTTTGCCTCATCCAAAGTAATTGCGCACAACAATGGCCTACGGTAATGTACTCGGCTTCGACGGTGGAAAGAGCTATGGAGTTTTGTTTCTTTGAAGCCCATGACACCAGAGTTCTTCCCAGAAACTGACAAGTCCTTGATGTGCTCTTCGTATCAATTTTACACCCTGCCCAATCGATATCGGAATATCCTATTAAATCAAAAGTGGATGCCTTGGGGTACCAAAGCCCAAACTTAGGGGTGTAAACTAAATACCTCATGATTCTCTTCACGACCCTAAGGTGAACTTCCTTAGGATCTGCCTAGAACCTTGCACACATGCATACGGGAAGCATAATATCCGGTCGAGATGCACATAAATAGAGTAAAGATCCTATGATCGACCGGTATACCTTTTGATCTATGGATTTACCTCCCGTGTCGAGGTCGAGATGCCCATTGGTTCCCATGGGTGTCTTGATGGGTTTGCCATCCTTCATTCCAAACTTCTTGAGTGTGTCTTGCATGTACTTAGTTTGGCTGATGAAGGTGCCCTCTTGGAGTTGCTTGATTTGAAATTCTAGGAAATATCTCAACTCCCCCATCATAGACATCTCGAATTTTTGAATCATGATCCTACTAAACTCTTCACAAGTTGACTTGTTAGTAGATCCAAATATAAAATCATCAACATAAATTTGGCAAACAAACAAGTCTTTTGCAACGGTTTTAGTAAAGAGAGTAGGATCGGCTTTTCCGACTTTGAAGCCATTAGTGATAAGGAAATCTCGCAGGCATTCATACCATGCTCTTGGGGCTTGCTTGAGCCCATAAAGCGCCTTTGAGAGCTTATACACATGGTTAGGATACTCACTATCTTCAAAGCCGGGAGGTTGCTCAACATAGACCTCTTCCTTGATGGGTCCATTGAGGAAGGCACTTTTCACGTCCATTTGATAAAGCTTAAAGCCATGGTAAGTAGCATAGGCAAGTAATATACGAATTAACTCAAGCCTAGCTACGGGTGCATAAGTTTCATCAAAGTCCAAACCTTCGACTTGTGAATAACCTTTGGCCACAAGTCGGGCTTTGTTTCTTGTCACCACACCATGCTCATCTTGCTTGTTGCGGAATACCCATTTGGTACCTACAATATTTTGATTAGGACGTGGAACTAAATGACATACCTCATTCCTTATGAAGTTGTTGAGTTCCTCTTGTATAGCCACCACCCAATCCGGATCTCTTAGTGCATCCTCTACCCTGTATGGCTCAATAGAGGAAACAAAAGAGTAATGCTCACAGAAATGTGCAACTCGAGATCTAGTGGTTACCCCCTTATGAATGTCACCAAGGATGGAGTTGACAGGGTGATCTCTTTGAATTGCTTGGTGGACTCTTGGGTGTGGCGGTCTTTGACCCTGAATTTCTTGATCATCTTCCTTATCTTGATCATCTTTATCTCCCCCTTGACCCATGTCCTCCTCTTGAGGTGGCTCATCCTCTTGATTTTCAACCTCATCATCTTGAGCCTGTTCCTCATCTTGGGTAGGTGGAGATGCTTGATTGGAAGATGACAGTTGATCTTGTGCTTGTGTGGGCTCTACGGATTCCTTAGGACACATATCTCCAATAGACATGTTCCTTGCGCGATGCATGGAGCCTCTTCATCATCTAGCTCATCAAGATCAACTTGCTCCACTTGGGAGCCATTAGTCTCATCAAACACAATGTCACAAGAAACCTCAACTAATCCAGTGGATTTGTTGAAGACTCTATATACCCTTGTGTTTGAGTCATAACCAAGTAAAAGGCCTTCTACAGCCTTAGGAGCAAATTTTGATTTTCTACCTCTTTTAATAAGAACAAAGCATTTACTCACAAAGACTCTAAAATATGAAACATTGGGCTTTTTACTAGTGAGGAGTTCATATGATGTCTTCTTGAGGATTCGGTGAAGATATAACCGGTTGATGGAGTAGCAGGCGGTGTTAATCGCCTCGGCCCAAAATCGGTACGGAGTCTTGTACTCATCAAGCATGGTTCTTGCCATGTCCAATAGAGTTCGATTCTTCCTCTCCACTACACCATTTTGTTGAGGTGTGTAGGGAGAAGAGAACTCATGCTTGATGCCCTCATCCTCAAGAAGTCCTTTAATTTGAGAATTCTTGAACTCCATCCCATTATCGCTTCTTATCTTTTTGATCCTTAATCTGAACTCATTTTGAGCCTGTCTCAAGAATCCCTTTAATGTATCTTGGGTTTGTGATTTTTCCTGCAAAAAGAACACCCAAGTGAAGCGAGAATAATCATCCACAATAACAAGACAGTACTTACTCCCGCCGATGCTTATGTAAGCAATCGGGCCGAATAAATCCATGTGGAGTAGCTCGAGCGGCCTGTCAGTCATCATGATGTTTTTGTGTGGATGGTGGACTCCAACTTGCTTTCCTGCTTGACATGCGCTACAAACCCTATCTTTCTCAAAATGAACATTTGTTAGTTCTAAAATGTGCTGTCCCTTTAGAAGTTTGTGAAGATTCTTCATCCCAACATGAGCAAGTCAGCGATGCCAGAGCCAGCCCATATTAGTCTTAGCAATTAAACAAGTGTCTAGCTCAGCTTGATTATCATTAAAATTAACTAAATATAGCTGATCTTCTAACACTCCTTTAAATGCTATTGAATCATCACTTCTTCTAAAGACAGTAACACCTATATCTGTAAATAGATAGTTGTAGCCCATTTTGCAAAATTGAGAAATAGAAAGCAAGTTGTAATCTAATGAATCTACAAGAAAACATTGGAAATAGAATGGTCAGGGGATATAGCAATTTTACCCAAACCTTTGACCAAACCTTGATTTCCATCCCCGAATGTGATAGCTCGTTGGGGATCATCATTTTTCTCATAGGAGGAGAACATTCTCTCCTCCTCTGTCATATGGTTTGTGCACCCGCTATCGATTATCCAACTTGAACCACCGAATGCATAAACCTACAAAACAATTTTAGGCATTGTTCTTAGGTACCCAAATAGTCTTGGGTCCTTTGATGTTAGAAACAAGCACCTTGGGTACCCAAACACAAGTCTTTGGACTCTTGTGTTTGCCCCCAACATATTTGGCAACTAATTTGCCCGATTTGTTAGTTAAAACATATGAAGCATCAAAAGTCTTAAATGAAATGTTATGCTCATTTAATGCAACAGGAATTTTCTTTCTAGGAAATTTAACATGAGTGGTATGCCTAGAGCTAGAAGCCTCATTTTTATACATGAATGCATGATGAGAAATAGTGTGAGGTTTCCTAGCATGAATTCTCCTAATTTTGTGCTCAGGATAGTTAGCAGGATATAAAATGTAGCCTTCAATATCTTGAACCATGGGAGACTTGCCCTTAACAAAATTAGACAATTTTTTAGGGGCATTAAGCTTAACATTGCTCCCTTGTTGGAAACCAATGTCATCCTTACTGCCAGGGTGTCTCCCGTTATAAAGCATGCTACGAGCTAATTTAAATTTTTCATTTTCGAGCTCATGCACGACAATTTTAGCAGTTAATTTAGCTATGTGATCATTTTGTTGTTTAATCATGGCAAGGTGATCATCTATAGCTTCAGCATTAACATCTCTACATCTAGTGCAAATAGTCACATGATCAACTGTAGATGTAGATGGTTTGCAAGCATTTATTTCTTCTACCTTAGCATTTAATCTAACATTCTCATCTCTAAGACAGGAAATAGAATCATTGTAAACATTCAATTCTTTATCCTTAGAAACTAAACTAGCATTTTCATTTCTAAGACTATAAATTGAATCATGACAAATGCTAAGCTCCTTAGTTATTTTTTCATATTTTTCTACTTCCTGAGCATAAGCATTTTTCAGTTTAACAAATTTTTTGTTTTCTTTAATGAGGAAGTCCTCTTGGCTATCCAAGAGTTCATCCTTCTCATTAATGGCTTCAATTAATCCATTTAATTTTTCTTTTGGTCCATGCTAAGGTTGGCAAAGAGAGACATTAAATTATCTTCAGTATCACTAGAGCTACCCTCATCACTAGATGTTGTATATTTGGGGGTGGCTCTAGAGTGTACGTTCTTCTTCTTGTCGTCCTTAGCCATGAGACACTTGTGGCCGACATTGGGGAAGAGGAGGCCTTTGTTGACGGTGATGTTGGCGGCGTCCTCGTCGGAGGAGGAGTTGGTGGAGCTCTCGTCAGAGTTCCATTCCCGACATATGTGGGCATCGCCGCCCTTCTTCTTGTAGTATCTCTTCTCCTTCTTCTTCCCTTTCTTGTCGTCATCCCTATCACTTCTACTAGAAATTGGACATTTAGCAATAAAGTGACCGGACTTACCACACTGGTAGCACACCTTCTTGGAGTGGGACTCGTAGTCCTTCCCCCTCCTTTGTTTGAGGATTTGGTGAAAGCTCTTGATGATGAGCATCATTTCCTCGTTGTCGAGCTTGGAGGCGTCAATTGGAGGCCTACTTGGTGTAGACTACATCTTCTTCTCTTCCATCGCTTTGAATGCGACGGGTTGCACCTCGGGTGTTGAGGTGGCGCCTTGCTCCAAGTTGACAATGTGTTTGGAGTCTTTGATCATAAGTTCAAAGCTCACAAACTTGCCAATAACCTCCTCAGGAAACATTAGTTTATATCTAGGATCCCCACGTATTAATTGAACTTGAGTAGGATACAAAAAACAAGGGATCTTAGAATAACCTTGACCATTTCATGGTCATCCCATTTGGTGCTCCCAAGGTTGTGCACTTGGTTCACCATTGTTTTTAGCCGGTTGTACATTGCTTGCAGCTCTTCTCCTTTGTTGAGGACGAATCGACCGAGCTCCCCCTCTATCGTCTCCCGCTTGGTGATCTTGGTCATCTCGTCCCCTTCGTGCGTGGTATTGAGGACGTCCCAAATTTTTTTGGCGCTCTTTAACCCTTACACCTTGTTATACTCCTCTCGACACAAAGAGGCGAGGAGTATACACGTGGCTTGGGAGTTAAAGTGCCTAATTTGGGTGGCCTCATCCGAGTCATAGTCTTTGTTCCCCACCTTAGGTACCTGCATTCCATACTCAACAATATCCCAAATACATTCTTGGAGTGAGGTTAGATGGTGCCTCATTTTATCACTCCACATACGATAATCTTTACCATCAAAATATGGTGGCTTGCCTAGGGGTACAGAAAGTAATGGAGCGCGCTTTGAAATACGAGGATAGCATAGGGGCATCTTACTACACTTCTTGCGCTCATGGCGCTTAGAAGCGGTGGATGACTCGGAGCTCGATGTGGAGGGTGACGAAGAGTCGGTCTCGTAGTAGACAACCTTCTTCATCTTCTTCTTCTTGTCACCTCTCTTATACGACTTGATGGAGGAAGAGGATTCCTCCTTGTTTTTGTTGCCGGACTCCCTTGAAAGAGTCCTCCCCGAGCTTGCGGGCTTGTCGCGGTCATGATCTCCCTCTTGGCGTGATCTCCAGACATCACTTTGAGTTGGTTAGGCTCTTAATGAAGCACTAGTTTTGATACCAATTGAAAGTCGCCTAGAGGGGGGTGAATAGGCAAAACCTGAAATTTATAACTTTAAACACACACTACAAGCCGGGGTTAGCATTAGAACTAATTCAAGTCGGAAAGAGAGGGGAAAACAAATCAACAAGAATCAAGGCGAGTGAACACGGTGATTTGTTTTACGGAGGTTCGGTTCCAAAGAACCTAGTCCCCGTTGAGAAGGTCACAAAGACCGGGTCTATTTCAACCCTTTCCCTCTCTCAAACGGTCACTTAGACCGAGTGAGCCTTCTCCTTAATCAATCGGGTCACTAAGATCTCGCAAGGACCACCACACACTTAGGTGTCTCTTGCTTTGATTACAAGTCACTTGAGAACAAGAATGAGAAAGAAGAAAGGCAATCCAAGAAACAAGAGTGCAAAAGAACACGAACACACTCTCTCACAAGTCACTAAATGTTTGAGTTGAATTCTAGGCTTGGAGAGGGTTTAATCTTTGGAAATGTGTCTTGGAGTGAATGCACTAGCTCTTGTATTGAATGTATATCTTTGAAAAACTTGGATGCCAAAGGTTGTGGTGGTTGGGGGTATTTATAGCCCCCAACCACTTTGGTAGCCGTTGGGGAGGCTGCTGTCGATGGGCGCACCAGACAGTCCGGTGCGCCACTGGACAGGCACTGTTCCTTGTCCGATGCGCTGCCACGTCACCTAATCGTTAGGGTTCGGAGCTGGTCGACCGTTGGAGGCTTTGTCCTCTTGCGGCAGCAAGATAGTCCGGTGCCACACCGGACAGTCCAGTGCCCCTCTGACTTCGCTGCTCTGACTTCTACGTGGTACTGTGCTGCACTGTTCCTGCTGTCAGAGTCGACCGTTGGCGCATGTAGCCGTTGCTTCGCTAGCTCACCGGACAGTCCGGTGGCACACCAGACAGTGCAGTGAATTATAGCGGAGTGCGCCCTGGATTTCCCGAGAGTGGCTGGTTGACATCTGTACGGTCCTGGGGCACCGGACACTGTCCAGTGGCACACCAAACAGTCCGGTGCGCCAATTCTCAGCCCACTCAAGTTCTTTGCTCCGTTTCAAATTGAGTCCCTAACTTGAATCTTTTAATGGTTTGTGTTGAACCTTATGCACCTGTAATACATAAATTCTAGATAAACTAGTTAGTCCATGTGTTTGTGTTGATTATCAACCACCAAAATTAATTATAGGAAAAGGTTAACCCTATTTCCCTTTCACCTACCAAATTCAGGTGTTACCTCTTGTCTCTCTTTCTCTAGACTTCATCTCTCTTCCTTTTGATTAGAGTTAACTCAATTAGGGAAGGATTAATTATTTATTTTATCAAAACTTATGTGAGTCATGAAATGTTGCATCATGCTGAGCCTAAATTATTCTTTTGTTTGATGCATGTTTGAATTAGTTGGAATTTGAAATTTTGGTTTGAATTTGATTTGAAATCCATAGAGAAAATAAAAAGAAAATACATTAAAAATTCTAGGGAAATAGAAAAACCGAATTCAGCCCATTAGGCCGAATCCAGCCCAGCCAGGCTGTGCTCGCCCTCTCTGTCCCTCTCTCCCTCCCGCTGCCTGGTGGGACCGGCCTATCGGCGCCGATCCTTTCGCGCCCGCGCCTGTTCTCTCTCGCTGCTCGGTGGGTTCACTCTGTTAGCGTCGACCGTTCGATTGCAAGCTCGCCCTCGCTGGCCGCGGACCCCACCTGTCAGCCACCTCCCCTTCCCTAACCTCTCGCCTGTGGTCTCCGTCGTGGACGCGCTCACGACGCGTGTTTCCTAACAACTCCCCCACGCACCAACCCCTTTTCTGGAGCCCGCACCCACTCGCTCACTCCCCTCGCTCAGTTGCGCCCTCAATAGACACCCTTGCTCCTCTCTCTCTAGCACCGCGCGCACGCCCATGGAGCTCCGTCGTGGTCCGCCATCCGTTCTGTGGCCGCCGTCGAGCTTCTGTCGCGTCCATTGCCTTGGTGAGCTCTACCTCCTCGCCAGCAATGTGAGACACCCTCTAGTTTGCCCCAGCCCCTCTGTTTCGCTCGGTCCACGCTCACCGGCCTTTTCACTGTGCAGCCCAAGATCCACCGCAGTCGACCCAAGGCCTCCCTATGTCCTCGTTGTTGCTCAAGCGCTCTAGAGTCCCCTCTTGAGGTGAGCAACTCCCCCATGCCCTTAATTTCCCATGTACTGCCATGTTGTCCGTGCAATCGCACGCCGAAGTGAACTGCGTCGCCGTTGGGCTGCTCCGCCGCGGATCGCGCCCTCTAGTGCCTCTACACTGGTGTTGTGCCCATAGCTGAGTCCGCCGTGTCACCCCGAGTTCGCCTAAGCCCTTCCCTAGCACCCCAGGCCCTCGTCGTGGTCGTGCCCTCTCCTCTGGCGAAACATCATCGCGGAGTCAGGCGACCCTGCCGCGAGCAGGCCAGCAACCCAACCCGAGCCCGCCATCAGATCTCAGGCGTCCATTTGGGATCTGATGGCCTCGTTTCTATTAAACCCAAACAGATCTCAACTGTCAGATTCAGATCTAGCCGCTCGGATCCGCGCCCTCGCTCTGCAGCTGGGCCCGGCTGGACAGTCTGTCTCACCCTCAGGTCGCTGACACCCCTGTCCCGCCTGTTAGTCGCGCTCGCCCGTCCGCGCATGCGCGATCAGATCTAATCACGATCGTCCGTTCGCGATCATGCGGTCGAGATCAGCCAATACCCCTTCGTGCTGCAGTTTTGCTAAAGAAACACTCGGTTTTGTAAGAATCAACCCGTCGTCCCTTAGTTTCGCGCGCAGGCCCTTGTAATTTTGCAGAAAGAACCCTAGCCTTTTAGTTAATCACAGAATTAGACCTAGTTTTATATTTTGAATTCCAAAACTTGTTTATTTCATCTCTTTTGCATATGAACTCCAAATTGAGTGATTCAAATTACAAAATGTTTATAAGATTATTCTCTCTCTGTTTAAATTATAATCATTCATTGCCTGCACATATTAATTTTATGCCTAGACTATAAATTAGTTTTAGTGATGATTTATTTATTAAAAAGAAAACCCTAATGATAATTAGATGTTTAACTTTGTGAGATTAATAATGTTGGGGGTCTGCTTCGTCGCTGAAGGTCCTGAAAGAAGAAGCACCTTCGGAAGAGCAACACAGAAGCAAAGCCGAAGCTACCATCCAGGGAGCTTCGACATAGTAACACGCCTTGAGACGAAGGGTTGTACTAACTTAAAGATGCAAAGACCGATCGACCCATGATAACCTGTGTCTTGATTGTAACCAGTTATAAGGGGTATAAATGTAAACTCGTATAGGCTGCATCCTGTGACTATAAATAGGTGAACAATACCCAAATACTATTCACACTGACTTGTATTCACTGTTGCGTCACGCTTGGATTTTTCACCTTCTGTCAAGCCGAAGGTATAAATGTAATTCAATATTATTTCTGTTTATCCATGATAATTGAAGAAAAGATGTTAATAGTATTATATGATTACATGATTATTCATGTTTCCTTTTTATATTTCATATGCTTCTTCTTCCATTAATCTATACTATGATGATGATGGTCCATCCTTCACGATCTTTGTCTAAAGATCATTATATCCTAAGGGAAATAATGCTTCAAAGGACGAAGGGCCTTAACCTTTAACATTTTGTGTTGCCTTGTTCTTAATTCATAGCATTTGAGAACAAGTCCCCAACATTGGCGCCCACCTCCAGCGAACTCACTTCCACTCTTGAGCTGATGGCTTCGTTCAACAACCAAGTTGTAGCACCTTCGGCTACGAAGCTGGTGCTCCAGATAACAGGCGGTTCATGCTCAGAGCCAGCCAACAAGAAGCAAAAGAAAGAAGCGCAAAGAAGGGTGCAACATGTTGGGGTGCAGGGACCCTTCATCAAGTCCAAATGGTCCCACATCCCAATTACCTTCTCCCAGGAGGATCTTTAGCTCAAGGATTACCCCCACAATGATGCTATGGTCATATCTTGTGTCATCAAGGGGTTTCTAGTCCATAATGTTCTGGTTGACACAGGCAATGCAGCGGATATCATATTTGCTAAGGCCTTCAGACAAATGCAAGAGCTAGAGGATAAGATTCATGATGCTACACACCCTCTCTGTGGCTTTAGAGGAAGGCAAATTATAGCACTCGGCAAAATCACAATGCAGTAACCTTCGACTTCGTTCATAACGCAAGGACTGAACAAATTGTTTTTGATATTGTTGATATGGAGTATCCATACAATGCAATCATTGGCCGAGGGACACTCAATGCTTTCGAAGCTATACTTCATCCAGCATACTTATGTATGAAAATACCTTCGGAGCAGGGGCCTATTGCTATCCATGGAAGCCAAGAGGCTGCCAGAAAAGCTGAAGGAAATTGGACAGATTCAAAGGCAATCCATAATATAGATGGAGCCGAAGCCTGTGAGTAGTATAAATACAAAAGAGAGAAGGCTGCTTCGACGGATCAGCCGAAGCCTATGCTTCTATGTGAAGACATAGCAGAACAAAGGGTATTGCTGGGGTCTCAGCTATCTGAAGAACAAGAGAAAACTTTGCTAAGATTCTTATTCAACAATAAAGATGTCTTTGCTTGGTCCGCCAATGATCTATGTGGTGTCAACAGAGATGTCATTGAACACTCACTCAACGTGGATCCATCCTTCAGGACAAAAAAACAAAGGCTTCAAAAAATGTCTGAAGACAAAGCTGAAGGTGCTCGGAACGAAGTGAAGAGACTTCTTAGTGCTGGTGTTATTAGAGAGGTGAAATATCCAGAGTGGTTGGCCAACACTGTTATGGTGAAGAAGGGCAATGGCAAATGGAGAATGTGCATTGATTTTACAGATCTTAACAAGGCTTGTCCGAAGGACAAGTTCCCATTGCCAAGAATAGACTCCCTAGTGGATGCAGCAGCTTCTTCGGAGCTCATGAGTCTACTGGATTGTTATTCTGGCTATCATCAAATATGGATGAAGAAGGAAGATGAGCCGAAGACTAGCTTCATAACCCCCAGTGGCACATATTGTTATCTTCAGATGCCTAAAGGGCTCAAGAATACTGGAGGAAGCTTCAGCAGAATGACAGCCAAGGTCCTCCATTCTCAAATAGGCAGGAATGTACTGACCTATGTTGATGATATTATAGTGAAAAGCACAAAGCAAAAAAATCACATTGCTGATTTACAAGAGACATTTGCTAACTTTAGGCAAGCTGGTCTGAAGTTGAATCCAGAGAAGTGTGTTTTTAGGGTAAAGAAGGGCAAGTTCCTTAGTTGTCTAGTGTCAACTAAAGGAATTGAAGCCAACCCAAGTAAGATTGAGGCTATTCTTCGGATGGAACCACCAAGCACAAAGAAGGGGGCCCAATGACTGGCAGGGAGGCTAGCATCATTGAATAGATTCATATCCAGATCAGCGGAAAGAAATCTACCATTCTTTGAAATACTAAAGTCAGCCGAAGTCTTTCAATGGGGCCCGGCATAGCAAAAAGCCTTTGAAGAGTTGAAGCAATATTTGATTGATTTAACAACATTAACTCCACCTATGCCAGGAGCTCCATTG
Organism: Zea luxurians; assembly: GCA_029449295.1. NCBI lineage: Eukaryota > Viridiplantae > Streptophyta > Magnoliopsida > Poales > Poaceae > Zea > Zea luxurians. The sequence continues at coordinate 179,991,118 of JAOPSE010000003.1, read as the reverse complement.
CTATTATATGTGGCAGCTTCACATTCTGCAGTGAGTGTGGCGCTAGTACAGGAGAAGCTAGATGGTCAAGTTAAAAAGCAAGCTCCAGTGTACTTCGTCTCTGAAGTTTTAAGTCCATCAAAGAAAAACTATACGAAATTGGAGAAGGTGTTGTATGCTGTATTAATGGCTTCTAGGAAGCTTCGACATTATTTTCAAGCATACCACATAATTGTTCCCTCATCACAGCCTCTGAAGGACATTATGAAGAATAGAGAAGCTACTGGAAGGATTGGAAAATGGCCATAGAGCTTAATGAATTTACCATTGACTATGTGCATAGATCCTCAATTCAGTCCCAGGCGTTAGCAGACTTCATCGCTGACTGGACGCCAGGGGCTCAGGAAGAAGAAATAAACAAGGACAACGAAGCCCGGATAGTGTTCTGCGATGGTTCTTAGGGAACCTTCGATGCAGGAGCGGCTGCTATTCTAGTAGCACCTTCAAAAGTCAGAACGTGTTATGCAGCTAAGCTTGATTTCAGTTGTACAAATAATATTGCTGAATATGAAGCACTCCTGTTGGGGCTATGAAAGTTAAGGGCAATGGGAATAAGGAGAGCCATTCTGAAAACTGATTCTCAAGTCATTTCTGGCTATGTGGACAAAAGTAGTAAGACAAGAGATCCGAAGCTTGAAAAATATATGGATACAGTTTGAAGGTTGGAGGCTTCTTTCGAAGGTTTTTCCGTCAAGAATATTCCAAGAGGAGCATGCAGATATGCTAGCCAAATTAGCGGCTCAGGGGCTCCCTTTACCTTCCGAAGTATTTTTTGAAACAATAAAGGCACCTTCGGTTGAACTCATGGAGAGAGCAGTGCTTACCATTTCTCTAGTACATAGTGAAGATTGGAGGACTGAAATTATATCTTTCCTCCAGGGGAATTGCCTTTCAGATGACGAAGCTTATAATAAGAGGATGGAAGCAAGAACAAGACCGTATGTAATAATAGGAGGGGAATTATATAAACGTGGAGTCTGTTTTCCACTTCTCAAGTGCTTATCAAGAGCTGAAGGTATTGAGTTAATGAAAGAGATACATGCAGGACTGTGTGGATCTCATATTGGGTCTAGGCCATTGCTAGGAAAAGTATTTAGACAAGGATTCTACTGGCCGAAAGCAGCTTCGGATGCGGCAGAGTTGGTTCAAAAATGTGAAAATTGTCAAAAATGTGCAAGAGACCAAAAACAACCTTCATCTCTAACTCAGTTAATATAGCCCACTTGGCCGTTGCAAAGATGGGGCCTAGACTTGTTAGGCCCACTTCCACCAGCATAAGGCAATTTGAGAAATGTCATGGTGGCTGTAGAATATTTTTCTAATTGGATTGAAGCAAAGCCTTTGGCTACAATAACTTCAGTTACAGTCTAGAAATTCTTCTGGCAAAATATCGTTTGTCGCTTCAGCGTACCGAAGGCTATAACTATGGACAATGGAACACAGTTTGATGCCGAAACTTTCAAGGATTTCTACGATCAGATTGGCACGAAGATTCATTTTGCATCAGTTCAGCACCCGGCGTCAAACGGGCTGGTCGAAAGAGCAAATGGCATTATAATGACGGGAATGATGAAGTTAATCTTCAATCAGCCCAGAGGAAAGTGGCCAGATGAGTTGATTAAAGTGGTGTGGAGCCACAATACAACCATATCAAGATCAACAGGTTTTACACCGTTCAAGTTATTATTTGGTGACGAAGCTATAACCCTAGAAGAAGCTAAAACGGGGTCAATCAGAACAGTAGCTTCGACAGAGGACGAAGTTGATTATCATATAGCAAAAGATACTATAGAAGGGACCAGACTTCAGGCTGTGGAGAATATCAATAAATATCAAGCCGAAACAATAAAATGGCGTGACAGAAAAGTTCGGCTGAAAAATATTAAGCCAGGCATTTAGTGCTTCGGAGAGTGGCCAATCCGGACACAGTAGGTAAACTACAGCTGAAGTGGGAAGGACCTTTTCTGGTGGTATCTTCGTCTAGGCCCGGTTCTTATAGGTTGAAGGATATGGACATCAACGACATTCCTAGATCTTGGAATGCGGATGAGCTTCGACGATATTATGTGTAATTTGATGCAATCTTTTTTCATTTCTTCTATGGCACCCTTTTCCTTTCCAAAGGGGGAGAAAGGTTTTTAATGGGGCCATGGCTTGTAATTTTTCCTTTCTTATTTAGCTCTACGAGAGCAAAGTCCCCCAAAAGAATGTAAAATATAAAATCTGAGCATGCACCATCGAGTGCAGAGAAAGAGAAAACCAGGGAGAAACTCGAAAGTCATCCCTAAGGGGATGCAGAGCATGACGAAGCTACAAAAAGTCATTCCCAAGGGAGCGCAGCGTAAGTTTTCTGCTCAAAAGTCGTTCCTAAGGGAATGCAGAGCCAAATACCGCCAAAATATAAGGCGAAGAAGTTTAAAAGTCGTTCCTAAGGGGATGCAGAACTTACACCAAAAAGTCAACGGTGATACCGCCGAAATAGAAGGCGAAGAAGTTCAAAAGTCGTTCCTAAGGGGATGCAGAACTTACACCGAAAAGTCAACGGTGAACATCGAAAAATAAACGATGAATAAGATGCAGGGTATGGGCGTGGCTTCGTAAGCATGTGTTTGGACATTCATTTGCATATTACATCACATCATTCATTGCATTCATACACATTCATTTAGGCATTCGTAGGATTATCATCATCATATCATACCGTACAGACAATTGCTTCGGCTCTAACGACAAGGCTTCGATGAGTACAAAAGAAGCAAATCTACGCTTCGTTGTGTACGAAAAGAAGGGAAGGTGTTTTTCGCCTTTGGCTCAAAAGATATAAGTTTCGTCCACATCAAAGCAATTTGTGCATGGATGGAAAGGTAAAAATATGTTACAAGGTATGGACAAATTTACAGAGTAATGTTTGATTCCTAAACTACGATATCTGTTACAAAGATAATTCAAGTGTTATCAAAGCTCTGTGCAGCTTCATCAGCACCCGTCAGGCCTCGAGTCGTTAATCTTCGGACCACTGATCTTCGACATCGTCATCCTATACTCAACAAAGTAATAAGATAAAAAGGTAAAAAGTGATATCAGGAGAAGGTAAATAACGGATGAGTTCAATACCGGCTTAAGATGGCTTCGTGCTTTGTCACCAGCCATGTTTCGCCCATCCTTCATCCAAATTTGAGTTATAAACCTATCCCCGATGCTTTGAGCCAGGCTGGGTATGTTGGCCATGTCAGCTGGAGACAAACTAAAGTTTGGCCTATTTACTATATTGTCGTGCATGCAACCGGCCTTCATAAATGCGACAGTGGTGCCTCGAGAAGCCAGCAGGGCACAGAAATCACCATGCCTAGCTATAACTTCGTCAAGTGCCTCAACTTCACCCTCAATGTGTTCAAAGGTGCTTGACGGGTCTTCAACCGAAGGTTCAAATTTTGCAGAACTAGCGCCAACTGAGTTGAAAACTTGCTTTAGCCGTTGCATGCACCGGTTGCTAAAGTTTAGGCATTTGTCCTGGAGTTCTTTCAATGATTTTTGCAAGCCTGAACTTTTCTCAACTTCGGCTGCCAGCTTCATATTAAAATTCTTCTTTTCTTGCTCAAAGTTTTCTGACTTTAGGAGAAGCTCACTGTTCAATCTGGTAATTTTGGCCTGGGCTTCTGCCAGCAAGCCCTCCGTTGTTTGAAGAACAAAATCTTTCTTTTCAAGAGCAGCTTCATGTTCTTTGATTTTATTTTCTAAGCCTTCAATTATAATCTCATTTTTCTTGTCCTCGAGATCCTGTTGCATCCTTAAGGTTTTACTTAACAGTAGACTCTGGAAAAAATAACCTTCATCAGAAATCACTTTCATCCCAAAACAATAAAAAGTTGAGGGAAAAAACTTCACCTTAAAATTAGAATAGAATAAGCTACCGGCAATATGCTGTCGCCGGTACCTACTAAGGTCGGCTTCAAGCTTCGGAAAGCCAACACTCTTCGTTAGGGTGCTGATAATCTTTGCTCCGGTACGATCTCGGATGCACCCTAAGGCTTCTTCCTCAACACCACCAAAAAGCAAGGCCCCCGGTTGATAGCCACAGGATATGGCATACTCCTGAAGTTCTTTTTTCTCAGCCTTGGTCAATTCTTAACCAATTATATTTTGGAAATTGAATTCTTCTTTTTTCGAAGTATCTTCGGCAATCATTTCCCCTTTTTCCGGCATTGTAGCCAACACTTCTTCTACAGAAGTAGTAGCCTCCTCCATTGCCAAATCCAAGAGCACTCTATCAATATTAGATAACGTACTCTCTAAGTTGGTAGCCTCGGTAGTGGCAGCTTTGGCACTGGTGGCTTCGGCAGTGGCAGCTTCGACGCTGGCAGCTTTGGTAGATGGTACTATCTTTGATGCTGAGGCCCGCGGCGGTGTTTTCTCAATAGCTTGCATAACAGTGACAATTCTTCGCCTTTTTGGCTCAGTCGTCTTCTTTGTTGCCGAAGGATTGTCCTTCTTCTGTAAAAGCTTTGTCAGTTGCGGCCCCAGAGGACTTAGCAGCTTGATAGGTAGGGATTCAGTCATTACCTTTAGAATTTCCTCTACTTCAACAGCAGAAGGCGTTGAATGAGTTTCTTCCTCTATCTCAGTTGCTTTTGGCTTCGGAGCTACGGATTTCCTCTTCTTCGACGCAGAGCAGCCACTTTCGGCTTAGGGCTGGATTTTCTCTTCTTCGCAGCTTCCTCATCTTCTTTCACCATCCTAGCAGCTTGTCTACTAAAAACACTAACAAACCTCTTTCACTTTTGCCCTTCGGCACCCCTATTCAATCGCTCATAGTCAGGGAAGTCAAAATTCAAGGCATCCATCACCCAATTCAACCTTCGCTTTGGTCGGGTGCCAAAGGCCGCAGTCATCAGTTGATCCTCTTTTTTAGTATAATTTCCCAACACTTCATTACACACTACTTCAATCATTTCCAACCACTCTTGGCAAGGTTCTTTAAATTGCTTTTCAAATTTAAACCGATAAGGAAGTCGCACAAGCTCAAGTCCCTTCTTCGTTCCTTTCAATTTTGGCATGCTAAATTCGGTCAAAGTCAGAGATGTTTTGTTAACCAAATATTCTTGAACTAGATCCCTCGTGCTGATCTGTTTGGCTACCACCCTAAATTCTGCCACGGCTTGTTGACATGGTGATCCTAGCGTCATGCGACACAAAGGCCTAGTCAACCCGAATTTCATACTCAACGGGCTTAGCACTAGCGTCTTCAGCTTCTCCCTATTCTTTTCATCAGCTTTGACATAAAACCACTCGCTTTTCCAGCCAGTTGGCCACTTAGTGCGATAGCTAAGTATCGGGGCCTTCATGTCCTTGTGGTATGTGAAGTTGTAACACCTAAAGTTTTAATGCAGCCCATCTTCTCTAGCCTTCGTCTGGTAATGAAGCTCATGCACTCAACAGAAAGCTTCGGCATTCGGGTCCACTCCTTGGCTTCAGAGTGCCCAGATGAATACGCTGAGCCTAACGATAGCGTTAGGAGTCAGCTGATGAAGATAGATTTCATAATTATTCAAAACTTCACCAATCATCTCATTCAAGGGAAACCGCAATCCCGCTCTAAAGAAACTCTTGAAAACTACCACTTCATCACTTTTTGGTGTCGGAGTGGTTTCATCCCCAGCAAATTGAATCAGCTTCTTCTCAGCCTCCCTGAAATAGCCTAGCTTTATCAACATTGGCATATCGGCTTCAGAAATGGTAGATTCTCCAAAATCCAAGTGGCTAGGTTTTGATGGAACCAAAATGCTATAGTCTTCTTCTTCTTCATCAGCGATTTCTCCCTCAACATCTTGTTCAGTTTTAGCACCAGGTACATCTTGTTCGATGGCTTCTGTTGCAACTAATCTCGATTGCCTCATAACTTCGGAAATTGGGGCTGTTTCGGTGACTTCGGCCTCCTCACCATCACGGGTCACTCTAGCAGTTGAACGTACTCTGGCCATCAGGTGTTGAATTTCTTGCAATTCTTATGAATGTTGATAATATTTGCAGTTTTGATGAAGCTCTCTCTTATGCCGAAGCTAAATCAAAATGGTGCTTTGCTTGAGAACGCGATGAGAAAGCTTCGGCTATGGTTAAATTTTTCAGCAGCACAACAGTGCAATGGCAATGAATGCTGTGGTAACTTCACACCTACCCCTCTATTTATATAGTGCTGCAGGTTTGAAGGTGAATCGACAAATCGCCCGCACCCGCTGAACAGTTACCCACACCCACTGAACGGTGGACCACGCTGCGTGGGAGATGAATTGCCAGATCGCGCGTACCCGCAACATGGTGGGGTCACCTCGCACTCGGAATATTTTAATCGTTTCTCGGCAACGAGCTCAGGGAAGGTGTTTTTCGGACCTTCGGCATTCCGAAGCCTAGGAGAAATTTTCATGGATCAAGCTCGTTATGAAAAACGATCTAGTGCCGCGAAGGGGCTACTATTCGGGGTCTGCTTCGTCGCCGAAGGTCCTGAAAGAAGAAGCACCTTCGGAAGAGCAACACAGAAGCAAAGTCGAAGCTACCATCTAGGGAGCTTTAGCATAGTAACATGCCTTGAGACGAAGGGTTGTACCGACTTAAAGATGCAAAGACCGATCAACCCATGATAACCTGTGTCTTGATTGTAACCAGTTATAAGGGGTATAAATGTAAACTCGTACAGGCTGCATCCTGTGACTATAAATAGGTGAACAGTACCCCCGTATTGTTCACGCTGACTTGTATTCACTGTTGCGTCACGCTTGGATTTTTCACCTTCTGTCAAGCCGAAGGTATAAATGTAATTCAATATTATTTCTGTTTATCCATGATAATTGAAGAAAAGATGTTAATAGTATTATATGATTACATGATTATTCATGTTGCCTTTTATATTTCATATGCTTCTTCTTCCATTAATCTATACTGTGATGATGAAGGTCCATCCTTCACGACCTTCGTCTGAAGATCATTATATCCTAAGGGAAATAATGCTTCGAAGGACGAAGGGCCTTAACCTTTAACGTTTTGTGTTGCCTTGTTCTTAATTCATAGCATTTGAGAACAAGTCCCCAACAAATAATATGTAATGTATGATCCTATCCCTTGTATAATTCTTGTGTCTCATTAAGATAAATGAAATTAAGTCTATTGAGATAGATAATACTTAGAGAATCACGAACCTCTAGGTGTGTTAGTTCACCCTAGAACCTAAGTTTACCTCTTGTGTCTATACTGTTCTTTCGAGCTTGTGTTCACTTGTTTGTACATGTTTGGTGTATTATTCATTTGTCTTTATCCAAATGTATTGAATGCATGATCTCTTTGTTTAGACAACGAGCAGCCAATGGTTCCTGACTGTGTTGCCGAAGATCTTCCTTAGCAACAACCTGGTGAAGACAAGTGTCCTCTGACCCATTATGTCCTACTTACTTTATAATTCACCGTCTCACACTACTTTATTGAAACCTAAGGATTGACTAGTCTGTATTTACTCTGTCCTTGTTATCTTTTTGGGTTATTATGGTTAGCTTTATGCTAATGATTTACTTTGATCAACGGACATGATGTGAATATTTATGATACGATAATGTTATCTCGATGATGATCTTGTGATACTTTAGGGGACTCTGGTTGTTTCCTGAGTACCTCTCCGTAAGGACCTGTTCGTTGAGTGACCACCAGGGATAACAGTGCAACCATGAGGGTGAAATGGGACACCCTTAACTGAACAATTATATGAACCTGGGGGTGTAGTTGGCTTTGCCGGAGGGCCATCAATGGGGTCCGGGGCATAGTGCTTGCTCTGCTAAGGGTGGGTGTCAAGGTTCATTCGATTTGGTTTTGTTAGTCACCCACCTTAGGGAGGGGTACTGTGTTTGTACGACTAGCAAAACCTAATGAGTAGTTATGCACCAGGGGATTCTTTGTAAAGGCTACGTAGTGAGACCCTGTCAGGTCACCTTGGTAGTGATCAATGGGAGTCATGATCTCTGGGCAGAATGTGAATCATGACTCGTGGATAAAGTGTGCAACCTCTGTAGAGTGTTAGAAACTGGTATATCAGTCATGCTCATGGTTAAGAGCAACCTTGGGATCCTCTTTGATTAGAAGAACTTTGGATACTTTTATGATGATGAATATAATCATGATATCTGGTACTTCCACTTGGAGGGAGTACTTTTGGGTAATAACTGGGTTTATTACTAAAACTTGGCTATACTATTAGTAATAAAAATTTGATCAATTAAAAGCAACTTCTTAACCTTAACTCCACATATAGCTAGTCCACTTTAGCCAAATGGGACATTTGTTGAGTATGTTGATATGTACTCACCATTGCTTTAAAAACCACCCCACCCCAGATTGTCCCCACTGTAATCAGTGCTCAGGAAGAGATGCACGCAACATGGAGGACTTTGAGGAGTTCCAGGACTACGACGAGTTCTAGTTGTGTTAATGGCAAACCCCTAGTCAGCTGCCTATGAAGGTTGTATCTGCTACGTTTCGTATTCCGCACTTTGATAATATTAATGACTATGTTATGTTAATGACTATGTGGATGTCTTTGACATCTTGATGTAATAAAGTATCTTTTCCGCTATTTATTTTGAGCAATGTGTGATGATGTCCAACTATGTAATCGCTGTGTACGTGAGTTTCTGATCCTGACACGTACATGGTTTACATTCGGTTTGCCTTCTAAAACTGGGTGTGACATAAGTGGTATCAAAGCCTTGCTGACTGTAGGATCGCTAACCTAGACTAGAATGATCACCTTAAGGACTATACACCTCTGCCCTTACCTTGACCTTTGGTGTCACTTCAAAAGTTGGTCATCTTGACCAATTCTATGTTATACTTTTATCTATATACTCATCTTATAAAATTTTTTGTCTCACTTTGCTTTCTGCTTACTTGTTGGTCATATAGTTCTATTCTCACTCTTGTGCTTATGAAGTCTTTTGTAGATGGCCTATCTTAGATGCACTACACATAAGTCGGTGATCCCCTTCTGTCTACCTGAGGGTTATCTGTTGGATATCTAAAATTAACCAATACTTCAATTTTTTCCCAGACAGGTAGACAACTCAACCGGTTTGTTGTTGATAGATACCCTGTGGCAGTGTGCCTACTCCATGCTCCCCTCTCTAGCTCTCCTAGCGCTAGCACAAGTGCTCAACACTACACTAGGATCAGATCATCAGAACTTTAGAAGGCAGAAGGTTGAAGACCAAAAGTAGAGGAGACATGCAGACATGTATTTGTTGTCATTTGAGAATGTATTTGTTGACATGCAGACATGTACTTAAACTATTTATTTGTCATGCATACATGTATTTGTTGATAACTAGCCAATCATGCATACATGTGCAACTTTCTATTCTGAATTTATTATTGCAATTTAAGACATTTATTTTTTGTCATGTTGAGAATGTTGCTTGTTGAAGGACATGTATATTTGCTTAATTTTTTATTAAGTTTTTAGCTGTGCATATGGTGAATTAGGAAGAAATTTTATTAATTATGTTATGGAATTGTTGAAAATGGTTCTTCGTCATATCCGATGGATATCCGATGTATATCTAAAACCCGATGGTTATTAGCATGGATATGAATTTCTATACATGGGTATAGTCGTGGGCAGATATAACTGCAACCGTGGATATGGTTGTGGGCAGATATTTGCAATAGCCGAATCCGATCCATTGTCATCCCCTATCTACACGCTTGCCCTACTCTCCTACCCAGAAGCCCAATGGCTAGTAGCACACCTCTCTCTCTATATCGTCGCTGCCGCCTGAAGGTGTTGTGCTATCGTCTGCTGCACCTTTGTGCGGCCTCTCCCTCTACGCCAAGTGTGCCCTCCTTCCGGGCGTGTGCACTCATTTATCTACGCCGTGAGCCATCCGAGCCGCTCCTCTCCCTTCGTGCTGCCTTCTCTCTGCATCCACGCCTCTGTTTGCTAGGAACAGGTGGTCAGCACCCAACAGTCGACTTCTCTCATCCTCTCTGCCTATGTTTTGGTATGTCATATTTAGCACTTAAATCCTTCCACCACCACGTGATGTAGCTTATAAAAAACCCCTAACAAAGCACAATTGTATTTACCATTGGATTTAGATCTAACGGACTAAAAAGTCTGCTTGCACGCTTGCATCTAGTATCTATATTTGTTTGCATATCAGTCGTTGCCGCTATTAACCTCTTTGTTTTGGTATTTAACTTTATATTATTGTCTGAAATTGTGATATATTGATATTTTCCCTACGTTTAAGTCAAAATTTCACCTATAAATGTTTCAACGTTCTAATAATAACCTTGGTCCAAATACACTAACGTAACTTGCAAACGTACATCTTACTAGACGTACTTCAACCTTATCAGTCCCGTGGAGTCGGAGGAGGGAGCCAACGATGGAGGTGGCTGGTGGCTGCCAGCAGTTGATGCAGGAGTCGGAGGGAGAGGTGGTCCCTCCCGTGGAGGCATGGAGCTGGAGCACCGTCGTCGCCGAACACGAGTGAGATTGACGAATGACTGACGAGTCCACATGTTTCTGGCGTTTTGGAGGCATGGAACAGGAGAGACCGAGAGAAGGCTAGAGAATAGAGAATAGTGGAGTGGAAGTGGGCCGGTGTGCAGTTGCAGCCCTAAGGCCTAATGGGCTGGCTGAGAGATGAAACATAAGCCTTTTAAATTTAATTCGTCCACGACTCATTAGTGCAATTAATCGTCCGCGTCAGACTAATGAATCGTTATTAAGTCGACCAAGTCGTGTCGAACTATATACCGATGCTAAAAAACCGATACTGCCGACTAATCATGATTAGTTCGGAAGACTTGAAAACACTGTTTGCAAAGATGTGTCTCTGTGTAACCGCGCGAGCACTTCGTTTCGTATTTGGGTTGGGAATGGATTTCCCTCTCGTGTTTGCTTGTCGATGGCATAATAAATGGAGAGCCATTTCAGCCTTTGTTCTTCAACATGTACACTTCGTTTAAGCTTCGTGATGGTTACATCGTGCAGTTATTTCTAGGTGATGTACAGTACAGGTGGTAGCTGATAATGCTTCCATATATCCTCTCGACCTCGATAGGACAGAAAGAGGGCCCCGGCCGGACCAACTACTACTCAGTTGAATGCAAGATTTTTGAAATGATCTAGTTTACGTCTCTTCCCAATTGTTATTGTTTGAAACGGTTAAGCTCTCGATTTAATCTGGTTTATTTCTCAAGCGGATACCACAGCCAGTTCTGGGTCTTCTATTTCTGTTACTTATCTACATCTTCTGCACATATATCTCTGTTAAACGTTCTTTGTGATTCTTATCCAGTTGGTTGCACATATATTTCTACAGCCAGTTCTGAAAATCGCAGAGGAGCTCTGCTGCCCAACTGCCTTACAGTATAGGGTTATGGTTACCCCTTCACTTGTACAGATCGATGGTAAACGCACCCTTAAATCATGAGAAGTTTTGAATGCCATGTGTTTCGGCATTAGTATTTAGTAGTATGCAGCTCAAAAGATATAGGCTGATATTCTTTTGAAAAGGTCATGTTTACCAGGCTAGGCGGGCGTTAAAAGGACTAACTAGTTAGACTCCACTCCAGGCACTTCACTTGTTCGGGGTCATGCTGCCAACACTAATTGAAGAAACTAACAAGTGTCAAGTGTTTGCTTCCTCTGTAAAGCATGCACAAAAAAAAAAAACTCTCCCTGACTTATATGAGGACTCGATAGTCAAGACGGTGGAGCAGGATGTCAACTACCGAAAACATGTCGTTTTGGACAAGATTTAGCCAAACCATAAAAAAAAGCTACAACATAAATAACTTAGATTATTCGGTTTGGAGACATCTAAGTTATACGTGTGAATTGTATCGAGAAATATTTAAATCCTAAAATGTGGAGGATTTTAAGAATACACTCTGAAATAATTAGTGGTCGGAGATATACATAGAAGACTGTGCAAAGTCGAATATGGCAAGTACTTTTGATCGGGAGGAGCGTCGAGCTTGTGTGCTTAATCAAATATGGGTTTAATAATCTAATGTGGTTACTGACCTTGTGCTAATTACTCCTGAAGAATGAACAGTTCCGATACGTGTTTATCGAAGTAAATGTTTTGCTGCTGAAAATTTATTACCTATTGATGGCATGCAGGTTAAAATAAAAGGATCCTGGTTACTGAGCAGTAGAGGGCGGGCTAGTGTACCACAGCACGCCCATGGGAGAAGGAGAAACAGTGCCACCGTTGGTACAGATGACAGAACAGCTGAGGAAGACGACAAGGCTTAAGGCTCCGAACAAACCGTTAAAGTAGTGTTTGGTTCGGTGTCAACGAGGGATGGTCTCATCTATCATTTTTGAACAATATTACTCGATTTGACTCTAGACCTCTAAACCAAACACGGGTCAAGTTAAAATGATCCTGTACCATCTCTTTTCATTCTTTCTCGTCCCTCCATCCAAATACTACTAATAAATACACGTACACCTTTGGATCGCAGCAGAGCACAAGAAATCACATTCGGATGTTAAGTGGGATCTGCAACTGTTCAACCAGCCGCTTCTTTGGAGAAGCGACTCTATCTTCCTAACAAGGGTAAGTCATATGTCTTTTGCCATCAGAGATCAGCCTCCTCCCTGTTTCAGAAAACTGCGTACACGTACACCTGACCTGGACTCTCAAAGTGCTACATACGTCCTGCAATAATCTACAGGTAACTTGTTTGTGTTGATACGTTCTGTCCTGCATTCGAGCAAGACATGAGCAGTTGAAAAGCACAACTGACCCTCCGCCTCACTCTTTAGCCTTTACGGTGCAGCAACCGTACCGCCAGCCAGTTTGACTGTGCAGTGTGGTAGGGTGTTTGCTGCACACTGTTTACGATGATGTTATCTATCATTTTCTCTCTTCAAGAAAAAAAAAGAAACATGTTCTGAATTCCATGGTTCGATATGCATGGTTGGTGGTGGTACTATGTAAAGTCTTCATGTTCCCATTACATGGCCCTTTCGATCTTGAAGCTTCCTGCAGGATCGCATCGCATACCATACCATACCATACCAGGACAAAGGTGTTCATTTGGTTGCACACTTGTGTTTTTTTTTTTTGTATATCATGAAAAAAAAAGTGCGGCAGGTCTCTTTAGGCAGGAGCTTGGTATGGTGTGACGGATGCTCAAGTGCAATCATGCAGACCAAATTAAGCAGCAGGTCTCTTTAGGCGGGAGCTCTCTATCAAGTCTCAGCGGAAAGGTGAGGCGGCCTGCTTAAATTGTGTACCCACGCCCACCTGATAGAAAACTAGCCCAATTGGTTTGTGAAATTTGTCGGCGTTCCGGGACCGGGGGTCCCCGAGCCGACGAGTGAGTGTGCCGCGTGCCCCAACCCAGATGGGTCGAGCGCGTGGGCGAGCGCGAAGGGGGGAGAGAGCGAGGCGGCCGGAGCCGGGTCGTGAGGGAGTCGGAGAAACCCGCGGCCTTCGTGTTCGTCCCGCGCCCAGGTCGGGTGCGCTTGCAGTAGGGGGTTACAAGCGTCCGCGCGGGTGAGGGGAGCGAGCGGCCCCGAGAGAGCGCCTGCCCCTGCCCTTCGTCCCCGCGAGGCCAACCTTCTCTAAGAAGGCCCTGGTCCTTCCTTTTATAGGCGTAAGGAGAGGATCCAGGTGTACAAATGGGGGTGTAGCAAGGTGCTACGTGTCTAGCGGGGGAGAGCTAGTACCCTAAGTACATGCCAAGGTGGCAGCCGGAGAGATCTTGGCACCCGGCTAGTGTGGCGTCGTGGCTGTCGGAGAAGCAATGGAGCTTGGCGGAGGGACAGCTGTCGGAGTGGTTGGGCCCTTGCTGACGTCCCCCTGCTTTCGTAAGAGAGCTGAGAGCCGCCGTCGTCATGGGTCCAGCGGGGTGCCATCATTGCCTATCTGGCGGGGCTAGCCAGATGGGACGTCGGTCCTGTTCCCTGCGGCCCGAGTCGGCTCGGGGTAGGGTGATGATGGCGCTTCCTGTCGACGTGGCGGACTTGTGCCCTAGGTCGGGCGACGTGGAGGCTCCTCCGAGGCCGAGGTCGAGTCTGTCCTGCATGGCCGAGGCCGAACCTGAGCTCCCGGGTCGGGCGAGGCGGAGGTCGTTCGGCAGAGGTCAGGGTAGAGTCCGAGCCCTAGGTCGGGCGAAGCGGAGTTCGTCGTCTTCCGGGGCCTTAGCCCGAGTCCGAGCCCTGGGTCGGGCGGAGCGGAGTTCGCCGTCTTCCGGGGCCTTAGCCCGAGTCCGAGCCCTGGGTCGGGCGGAGCGGAGTTCGCCGTCTTCCGGGGCCTTAGCCCGAGTCCGAGCCCTGGGTCGGGCGGTGCTTCCTCTAGCGCTTTTGGCCAAGCCTGGCTGCCCGTCAGTCTTACCTTTTGCGTTAAAGGCCCCAGTGACTTGGTCGGTCGGCGCGGTGATTTAGTCAGGGTTACTCCTTATCGAAGGCAAGGCCTCGGGCGAGCCGGAGATGCGTCTGCCATGAAAGAGGAGGCCTCGGGCGAGACGGAACCATCTCAGGGTCGGCTGCCCTCGCCCGAGGCTAGGCTCGGGCGTGGCGTGATCGAGTCGCTCGTATGGACTGACCCCTGACTTAATCAAACCCATCAGGCCTCTGCAGCTTTATGCTGATGGAGGTTACCAGCTGAGAATTAGGCGTCTTGAGGGTACCCCTAATTATGGTCCCCGACAGTAGCCCCCGAGCCTCGAAGGGAGTGTTAACACTCGCTTGGAGGCTTTCGTCGCACTTTTTTGCAAGGGGACCAGCCTTTCTCGGTTGTACTTTGTTCCGGTGGGTGCGCGCGAGCGCACCCGCCGGGTGTAGCCCCCGAGGCCTCGGAGGAGTGGTTTCACTCCTTCGAGGTCTTAATGCCTTGCGTAATGCTTCGGCTGGTCTGGTGGTTCCCTCATGCGAACAGGCCGTAGCCCAGGTGCACTGTCGGGGCCCAAGTTCTCGGGCTGGTATGTTGACGCTGTCAACGGTTCGGCCGGAGCCGGGTTTGCGAGAGCAGCCCCCGAGCCTCCGCACAGAGCAAGAGGACGATCAGGGACAGACTCGGCTTTTTTACATACGCCCCTACGTCGCCTTTCCGCAAGGAGGAGGGGGGGAGAGCGCCATGTTACCCTCGATGGGTACCGAACATGGTGTCTCCGGTGAGCTGCAATCGGGTAATCCGAGTGGACGTCCGTGCCCCATTCGTTGGGGGTCGGCTAGGGGCCCGGAGGCACGCCCAAAAGTACCTGCGGGTGATCTGCCGGACCCGGTCCCCTGGCGACGGGGTCCGAGGGCTCGTTGCCTCCCTCCGATGGGATTCCGTTACAGAGTCGTTCCCGCTGGTCTCGGAAATGTCCTAGGGTACCTCGGGAGCGCAGCCCGAGCCTTGGTTATGTATCGAACGTACTCCTGGTCATCCCTCGCTCGGTGTCTGAGGCGACTGTGAACCCTTCGGGGGGCCAGCCTTCGAACCCCTGATCAGTAATGGGCGCGGAGCCCGAGTAGCCTGAGGCGGTCGTGGAACCTTTCGGGGGGCCGACCTTCGAACCCCTGACCAGTAGTGGTTGTCGGGCCCACGCGATCTGAGGCGGCTGTTGAACCCTTCGGGGGGCCAGCCTTCGAACCCCTGATCAGTAAGGAGGCTCGGAGCCTAGTTCCTTCACGGGGAAGGATCCCTTTGGGGGTATCCCCTTTCCCGGTCCCTGTTGCAAGAGATAGAGAAAGAGGAAAAAGGGAAAAAGGATGCGAAATTGAACGTCGTGGCGTACCTTTTTTTGGTGTGGCCGTTTTGGCGAAGGCGAAACGTCGCCAGCTGCTCCCGCCAGTAGCGCTGCTCGTCGAGCCGCGGAGTTAATGCGCCGGGGTGAGTAGTTGGCGAGGCTGCCGTTGCGCGTGCGCGAGCCGTTCGAGGAACGGGTCACGGGCGTGTCGTCTTCACACCGTGAGAGAGGGGGTTCTCTTGCTGCCTCCGGATGGGACGTGAGCTCGGCGGGTGGTGTGACCGCTGCTCTTGCGCGCCTGCCACTGTCATTACTGTCGGCCCACTTTTGACCGCGTTTGACCGCTGCGTCAGGCTGGCGCAGCTGGGCCGCGTGCTGGGCCGCCTCGGGCCGCGGTATTGGTTCCGCAACCGAGGAGGTGCGGTGGTGGCGCAAGTGGCATAGTGGCTTACATGCGGCATTCGGCGCGCCGGTTGCGCGACGCGTGGGCTTGAGCCTCCGCGCTGGCCTGTCAGGAGTCGGAGAGGCGCGTCCACTTGGCGCGGTTGCATGCCGCCCGCATGGCTGCCCACCCCCTTCGCCCGTTGGTCTGGGCAAAAGTGGAGGGTCACTTGTAACTGCTGGGTGGTTGCGCGCGCGCCGCGCGCGGCGGTTCGGCTTCTTCTGCTCGGAGCCGGTCTGCATGACAGGTGGGTCCCAGCCCCCGCGCCGCAGGGGAGGGCTTTGGAGGCGTGTTGGAGAAGACTCAGCCCGTGACGGTTGGGGGCGCAAGCACGGAGAGTTGCCTTTAAAAGGAGGGCGACCCCTTTCGTAAGGCGACCATGTCTTCTTCCTCCCTTATGCATCGTGTCTTTCCGCCTTTCAAGCCCCCGAATGGGGGAAACCGCCGTCCCCGCGCCTCATCGTCGGGGGACACCACTCCGTGGGAGCGGGTACCTCTCAGCCATCGTTCGGCTTCAAGGATTTTCATCATGCAGCCCGGTCGCTCCCCTCCGCTGGGGGTCACCCGAGACGGTGACCGCCAGCTCCTGGGTGGGGAGGAGCAAACCGGACCGCGATCTAGGTCCCACCCTCAGCTTCAAGGATGTTCATCATCCTAGCTGGGGTGGGTGCCGGACTGAGCCGGCGCTCTACCTCCCGCACGGGTTCGTGGGTCATCCTCTCCCACGATGCTCGAGGGAGAAGGCGCTCACTGGCCCTGCGGGCGGCCCGGACTTCGACAACGTGGGGTGGGTCGGCGGCGGACGTCGTCACCTCCAGCGTGTCGGGTCCACTGGCTCGGCTCCGGCGACCCCTTCTGTTGGGGGGCAGCTGCCGCGCCGTGTACACGGGAGGTCCACCCTAGACGTCGCGCGCTGTTAGGGCGGCGTTCGTGTTCTGGGGTGGCCCTGCCTTTGCACCAGGGCGGCGCCTTTGCGCGGAGGCCGGTGCCCCACTCATCTGGGAGGATTTGAGTGGGGATCTGCCGGTAGGCTGAGGGCTCCTGGCGTCAGTGTCGAGGTGGAGGCGGCTCGAGAAGTCCCCGTCACCGACGGGATCACCGCCACCATCGGCGCTTCGGGCCTCCGGCTCTTTGTACTTGTCCTCGCCCCTCGAGCGTCGGCGCGGGCGGGGGCAAGGCTGCAGCAGTGCCTACCCCTGAGGCCTGCGCTGCTGCAGTTCGGCCATCCGGAGTGGGGGCCGTTGCCGTTGTAGTCGGAGCGGGCGGCGACGAGCCGCCCGTCAGTCTTCCGTAGCCCCGCAGGCCCGCCCCTACTGAGTGGGGTTGTTCGTACCTGCGGGGGGGGGGGAACCGGAGTTCCGTTTGTAATGGCACTTCGAGTGCCGGGTTTTTTGTTCATTTTCGGCTTTCGGGGCCTGAACATGTATGTAACCACGGCACGGAGCCGTGTTTTTTCCTCATTTCCGAGCACCAAGACTCGCCTGCTGATTGTCTGAACCGCTTCACTAAGCATGAGTCGCCCCGTGTCAAGGTGACGAGTGAGGTATCCGTATCCCGGAGGCGTAGGAGTCCCTCGGCTCGGTCGGCCCTGTTGTCCGAGGCTCCTCTAGCTTAGTTAAAGAGACCCCTCGGCCGCTCTTCGACGAGCCAAGGCCGGGGGTAGCGATATCAGCATGGGCAGAGGCAGAGTTAGCTCGGGAATGAAACCTGGTTGGCCGGAGCCTAGCCGGGTTGTCCGTTGGCAGGATCGACATCGGAGTTGGTCAGCTGAGGCTTCGGACCGGGCTCGTGCCCTCGGAAGGTGGTTGGCCGAGGCCCCGGAGGTGGCTGGCCGAGCCGCCTGCTCGGGCCGGATTCCCGGAGAAGTCCCTGACAACGATCGCCCGGGCGTGGTGATGACGCCGTCCTTTGGAGCGGAGGCCCTCGGATCGCGTCGCCGTCCGAGGCTAGTTCGGGCCTTGCCGAAGGTGCTGTCGATGCCGAGGGTGTCGCCGCCCCCTTCCAGCGCCAAGACTTGAGCCTGCAGGATCAGCTTGTCTTGTAGCGTGTGTTTTGTGCGGCCGCTGAGGCCAGAACACACACCCTTGCTGTGTTGTAAAGCTGCGTCCCTTTTCCTCTCGTTCCAAGCATCTGGACTTTTTTGTCGGTAACAGGGACGTTTGTGCGAACGAAAGTTGCTTCTCGCGGAAGGTGAGGAGTGAGGTATCCGTATCCCGAAGGCGTGGGAATCCCTTGGCTCGGTCGGCCTTGCCGCTTACGCGCACTTTTTACCCGTCCATGAGGCCCTATCACTGACTTAGTCGAGAAAACTCGAAGAATCGCTTCGACAGAAGAGCTTCCGAACGTAGAGACTTGTTCGATCCGCGGAGTCACCTTATCCGAACGCGAGTTACTTATCGCAGAAGGTGATGAGTGAGGTATCCGTATCCCGGAGGCGTAGGAGTCCCTCGGCTCGGTCAGCCTTGGCTGCTTACGTGTACCCTGTCGTTTCCATGACCCACTTTTCGAAGTAGTCAAAAAGCACGAAAGATATTCTGATAAAAGAGATTTTTTGTTCGAGGAAAATTTTGACGCAGAGGGGGTTTCCCCCCTTTTAGCCCCCGAGGGAGGGTCGGGCTTTGCCGAGGCGAGGCCGACCCTTCCTTGTTGACTAAACTTTGCGTGGGTGCGAGGTATATAAGCAATTTGGAAACATCTCAAGGGTAGAAGCGACGTAGCTGTTGGATGTTCCAAGCGTTGCCGTAGACCTCGCCTTGACTGTTGGCTAGCTTGTACGTTCCGGGCTTCAGAACTTTGGCGATGACGAACGGCCCCTCCCAGGGGGGCGTGAGCTTGTGCCTCCCTCGGGTGTCTTGCCGCAGCCGAAGCACCAGATCGCCCACCTGGAGGTCTCTGGGTCGGACCCCTTGGGCGTGGTAGCGTCGTAGGGACTGCTGATACCGCGCCGAGTGTAGTAAGGCCCTGTCCCGAGCCTCATCCAGCTGGTCCAGCGAGTCTTCTCGGCTAGCTTGGTTGCTTTCTTCGTTGTAGGCCCTCGTCCTCGGTGAGCCGTATTCCAGGTCAGTGGGCAGGACGGCCTCGGCCCCGTAGACCAGGAAGAACGGCGTGAAACCTGTGGCTCGGCTTGGCGTCGTCCTCAGGCTCCAGACCACCGAGGGGAGTTCCTTCATCCATCGCTTGCCGAACTTGTTGAGATTATTGTAAATCCGAGGCTTGAGCCCTTGTAGAATCATGCCGTTGGCACGTTCCACTTGCCCATTCGACATGGGATGAGCTACGGCGGCCCAGTCTACCCGGATGTTGTGATCCTCGCAAAAATCCAAGAATTTTTTGCCAGTAAACTGGGTGCCGTTGTCGGTGATGATGGAGTTCGGGACCCCGAAGCGATGGATGATGTTGGTGAAGAACACCACCGCCTGCTCGGATCTGATGCTGTTCAGGGGTCGGACCTCGATCCACTTGGAGAATTTGTCGACGGCGACCAGCAGGTGCGTGTAGCCCCCGGGCGCCTTCTGCAGAGGGCCGACGAGGTCCAGACCCCACACAGCGAAGGGCCAGGTGATGGGTATCGTCTGCAGAGCCTGAGCGGGCAGGTGGGTCTGCTTCGCATAGAATTGGCACCCTTCGCAGGCGCGGACAATTCTAGTGGCGTCAGCCACCGCCGTCGGCCAGTAGAAGCCTTGGCGGAAAGCGTTCCCGACGAGGGTTCGAGGTGCTGCATGATGGCCGCAAGCCCCCGAGTGTATTTCCTGCAGGAGTTCCTGACCCTCGGCGATGGAGATGCATCGCTGGAGGATGCCCGAGGGGCTACGGTGGTAGAGCTCCTTCTCATCGCCCAGCAAGACGAACGACTTGGCGCGTCGCGCTACCCGCCGAGCCTCGGCTTGGCCGAGGGGCAGCTCTCCTTGGCGGAGATATTGCAGGTACGGGGTCTGCCAATCCTGCTCTGGCATGACCCCGCTCTGCTCCTCCTCGACGTGCAGTGCTTCGCCCTCGGGGGCCGAGGGCTCCTCGGGTTGAACCGAGGATAGCTCGGGCCGGGCCGAGGTCGCCTCGGACGGGGCCGAGGGCACCTCGGGCTCGGGCGTGTCGCCTATCTTGACGGAGGGTTGGTGCAGATCCCGGGAGAAGACGTCCGGGGGAACCGTCGTTCGCCCCGAGGCTATCTTCGCCAGCTCGTCCGCTGTCTCGTTGTAGCGCCGGGTGATGTGGTTAAGCTCGAGCCCGGAGAACTTGTCTTCCAGGCGTCGAACCTCATCACAGTAGGCCTCCATCTTCGGGTCGCGGCAGTGGGAGTTCTTCATGACTTGGTCGATGACGAGCTGCGAGTCGCCGCGTGCATCGAGGCGTCGGACCCCTAGCTCGATGGCGATTTGCAATCCGTTGATCAGAGCCTCGTACTCAGCCACATTGTTGGACGCCGGGAAATGGAGGCGGAGCACGTAGCGCAGGTGTTTCCCGAGGGGCGAGACGAAGAGCAGGCCCGCGCCGGCTCCCGTCTTCATCAGCGACCCATCGAAAAACATGGTCCAGAGCTCCGGTTGGATCGGAGCCGTCGGCAACTGGGTGTCGACCCATTCGGCTACGAAGTCCGCCAGTACCTGGGACTTGATGGCCTTCCGAGGGGCGAACGAGATTGCCTCGCCCATGATTTCCACCGCCCACTTCGCGATCCGTCCCGAGGCTTCCCGGCACTGGATGATCTCCCCCAGGGGGAAGGATGACACCACAGTCACCGGATGAGACTCGAAGTAATGTCGCAGCTTTCGCCTCGTCAGGATCACTGCATACAGCAGCTTCTGGACTTGTGGGTAGCGGATCTTGGTCTCAGACAGCACTTCGCTGACAAAGTAAACTGGCCTCTGAATGGGCAAAGCATGCCCCTCTTCCTGCCTTTCGACCACGATCGCGGCGCTGACCACCTGGGTGGTTGCGGCGACGTAGACCAAGAGGGTTTCTCCATCAGCTGGGGGTACCAAGACGGGCGCCTGGGTGAGGAGCGCCTTCAGGTTCCCAAGGGCTTCCTCGGCCTCGGGAGTCCAAGTGAAGCACTCGGCCTTCCTTAAGAGACGGTACAGGGGCAGGCCTCTTTCGCCGAGGCGTGAAATGAAACGGCTCAAGGCCGCGAGGCATCCCATGACCCTCTGTACGCCTTTTAAGTCCTTGATAGGCCCCATGTTTGTGATGGCTGCGATCTTCTCCGGGTTGGCTTTGATGCCCCGCTCGGAGACGATGAATCCCAAAAGCATGCCTCGGGGCACCCCGAAGACGCACTTCTCGGGATTGAGCTTGATGCCCTTCGCCTTGAGGCACCGGAATGTCAGCTCAAGGTCGGAGAGAAGGTCGGAGGCTTTCCTCGTCTTGACTACGATGTCATCGACGTAGGCCTCGACCGTGCGACCGATATGTTTGCCGAACACATGGTTCATGCACCGCTGGTACGTCGCACCCGCGTTCCTCAGACCAAAAGGCATTGTGACATAACAGTACATGCCGAAGGGCGTGATGAAAGAAGTCGCGAGCTGGTCGGACTCTTTCATCTTGATTTGATGATACCCTGAGTAGGCATCGAGGAAAGACAGGGTTTCGCACCCTGCAGTGGAGTCCACGATTTGATCGATGCGAGGTAGAGGGTAGGGGACTTTCGGACATGCTTTGTTGAGACCAGTGTAGTCTACACACATCCGCCATTTCCCCCCTTTCTTCCTCACAAGTACAGGGTTGGCAAGCCATTCAGGATGGAATACCTCTTTGATGAACCCTGCTGCCATCAGCTTGTGGATCTCCTCGCCTATCACCCTGCGCCTTTCCTCGTCGAATCGGCGCAGAGGCTGTCTGACCGGTCGGGCTCCGGCCCGAATATCCAGCGAGTGCTCGGCGACATCCCTCGGTATGCCGGGCATGTCCGAGGGACTCCACGCAAAGACGTCGGCGTTTGCGCGGAGAAAGTCGACGAGCACTGCTTCCTATTTGGGGTCGAGCCCGGATCCGATCCGAATCTGCTTGGAGGTGTCGCCACTGGGGTCGAGAGGGACGGCCTTAACCGTCTCTGCTGGCTCGAAGTTGCCGGCATGTCGCTTCACGTCCGGCACCTCTCGGGAGAGGCTTTCCAGGTCGGCAATGAGGGCCTCAGACTCGGCGAGGGCCTCGGCGTACTCCACGCACTCCACATCGCATTCGAATGCGTGTTTGTAGGTGGGGCCGACGGTGATGACCCCGTTGGGGCCCGGCATCTTGAGCTTCAGGTAGGTGTAGTTGGGGATGGCCATGAACTTCGCGTAGCATGGCCTTCCCAACACTGCGTGGTAGGTTCCTCGGAACCCGACCACCTCGAACGTCAAAGTCTCCCTTCGGAAGTTGGAGGGTGTTCCGAAGCAGACAGGAAGGTCGAGCCGTCCGAGGGGCTGGACGCGCTTCCCGGGAATGATCCCGTGGAAGGGCGCAGCGCCTGCTCGGACGGATGACAGATCGACGCGCAGGAGCGTGAGGGTCTCAGCGTAGATGATGTTGAGGCAGCTGCCCCCATCCATCAGGACCTTGGTGAGCCTGACGTCGCCGATGATGGGATCGACGACGAGCGGATACTTCCCTGGGCTCGGCACGTGGTCGGGGTGGTCATCCTGGTCGAAGGTGATGGGCTTGTCGGACCAGTCTAGGTAGACTGGCGCCGCCACCTTCACCGAGCAGACCTCCCGACGCTCCTGCTTACGATGCCGAGCCGAGGGATTCGCCGCATGCCCTCCGTAGATCATGAAGCAGTCGCGGACCTCGGGGAACTCCCCTGCTTGGTGATCTTCCTTTTTGCCATCGTCGCGGGCCCTGTCGCCCTCTGCGGGCGGCCCGGCCCGGTGGAAGTGGCGCCGAAGCATGACGCACTCCTCGAGGGTGTGCTTGACGGGCCCCTGATGGTAGGGGCACGTCTCCTTGAGTGCCTTGTCGAAGAGGTTGGCGCCTCCGGGGGGCTTCCGAGGGTTCTTGTACTCGGCGGCGGCGACAAGGTCCGTGCTGGCGGCGTCGCGTTTCGCTTGCGACTTCCTCCTGCCTTTCTTCTTGGCGCCGAGTGGAGTAGACGCCTCGGGGGCATCTTCCGACGGGCGGCCCTGGGGCTGCTTGTCCTTTCGGAAGATGGCCTCGACCGCCTCCTGACCAGAGGCGAACTTGGTGGCGATGTCCATCAGCTCGCTTGCCCTGGTGGGGGTCTTGCGACCCAACTTGCTCACCAGGTCACGGCAGGTGGTGCCGGCAAGGAACGCGCCGATGACATCGGAGTCGGTGATGTTGGGCAGCTCGGTGCGCTGCTTCGAGAGTCGTCGGATGTAGTCCCGAAGAGACTCTCCCGGCTGCTGCCGACAGCTTCGGAGGTCCCAGGAATTCCCGGGGCGCACGTATGTGCCCTGGAAGTTGCCGGCAAAAGCCTGGACCAGATCCTCCCAGTTGGAAATCTGCCCCGGAGGCAGGTGCTCCAACCAAGCGCGAGCGGTGTCGGAGAGGAACAGGGGGAGGTTACGGATGATGAGGTTGTCGTCGTCCGTCCCACCCAGTTGATAGGCCAGGCGGTAGTCCGCAAGCCACAATTCCGGTCTCGTTTCCCCCGAGTACTTTGTGATAGTAGTCGGGGGTCGGAATCGGGGCGGAAACGGCGCCCGCCGAATGGCTCGGCTGAAGACCTGCGGACCGGGCGGTTCGGGCGAGGGACTCCGATCCTCCCCGCTGTCGTAGCGTCCCCCACGCCTGGGGTGATAACCTCGGCGCACCCTTTCGTCGAGGCGGGCCCGACGGTCACGATGAGGGTGCTCGTCGCCGAGGTGGCCCGGGGCCGCAGGCGCGGTGTTGCGCGTGCGCCCGGTGTAGACCGAGGCTTCCCGCGTGAGTCGGGAAGTCGCGGCACGAGGTTCCGAGGGGTACCCCTGCCTTCGGGAGGCAGAGCTCTCGGCCCACCGGGCCGCAGCGCCTTCCAGGAGATGCTTGAGCTCTCCCTGGATTCGCCGACCCTCGGTGGTTGATGACTCCGGCATCGCGCGGAGGAGCATCGCTGCGGCTGCCAGGTCCTGACCGGTTCCGCCGGATGCGGGTGGCGGTCTGTCCCTGGCATCGTTGGCGATGCGGTGCTGGAGACCTTGGGGCAGGTGACGTATTCCTCCGGCCGGGGGCTGGCTTGCCCATACCTGCCCGATGTTCCGGCGGATTGCCTCGAGCGCTCCTGCTCCCTCATCGAGCCCGGCCTGCGCCCCGCGGACTTGCTCGAGCTGTGGGTCGTGACCCCCCGCTGGAACGGGGACCACAGCTAGCTCCCGCGGGATGTCGGCGCGAGGCGCTGGCCTAGGGGGATCACCATCCTCCGGCATGCCGAGACAGCTGCCTCCGGAGGGGTCCCCCAGCTCGACGTGGAAACATTCGCGGCTCGGGCCGCAGTCCTTGTCGACAAGGCTGCGGCTGCCGTCGGAACAGTCGGAGAGGCAGTAGTCGCATGCGGTCATGAAGTCCTGCATGGCACTGGGGTTGCCAGATCCAGAGAAATCCCAGCAGATGCTGGGGTCGTCATCTTCCTCGGACCCAGAGGGTCCGTAGGTCGAGACACCCATCAATCGGTCCCAAGGCGACCGCACACGAAACCCCAGAGAGGTTGCACTCGCCTCAACGTGAGCGCCCGCCAAAGCGAGGTCGCCAGGCGGGTTGAGGCCGAGTCGAAATGACGAAGGATGGGAATCAGCCCGTACCTTTTGGTCGACGAGGAGCGACGAAGTCACATCGGGGGTTGATCGCGCTGTCGTCCGGGGTGCGAGGGCGACGTCCTGCAGGCCCTCCGTGAGCGTGCTGGCGTCGTCCACTTGCTCGGGATCGGCGTGACGCGGGGGGACGGCGCTCGTCTTCGCCTCAAACGCGCGGGTGATGCCCGACGCGTCCTCCGTTGGGGCGCTGGGGATGTCGATTTGCTCGACAGTCGACTGAGCGCAGCCTCCCGCTCGGCCTTGGTTGCCCCGCCTCCTCCTCCGATGGCGAGGGAGAGGATGGGGCGAGCTCGAAAGTTGTCCTTCCCCCACGCGGGAAAGACGTCGTCGATTCCGCCGCCGGCGGGCGGGCTGTCCGCCACCATTGTCGCTGTCGCGCGGCGGTGGAAGGAGTATCATGTCGTAGTTGCCGTCGAAAGACATGAACTCGAGACTCCCGAAACGGAGCACCGTCCCGGGTTGAAGAGGTCGTTGGAGACTGCCCATCTGGAGCTTGACGGGAAACTACTCGTCAACACGCAGCAGGCCCCTACCTGGCGCGCCAACTGTCGGCGTTCCGGGACCGGGGGGTCCCCGAGCCGACGAGTGAGTGTGCCGCGTGCCCCAGCCCAGATGGGTCGAGCGCGTGGGCGAGCGCGAAGGGGGGAGAGAGCGAGGCGGCCGGAGCCAGGTCGTGAGGGAGTCGGAGAAACCCGCGGCCTTCGTGTTCGTCCCGCGCCCAGGTCGGGTGCGCTTGCAGTAGGGGGTTACAAGCGTCCGCGCGGGTGAGGGGAGCGAGCGGCCCCGAGAGAGCGCCTGCCCCTGCCCTTCGTCCCCGCGAGGCCAACCTTCTCTAAGAAGGCCCTGGTCCTTCCTTTTATAGGCGTAAGGAGAGGATCCAGGTGTACAAATGGGGGTGTAGCAAGGTGCTACGTGTCTAGCGGGGGAGAGCTAGTACCCTAAGTACATGCCAAGGTGGCAGCCGGAGAGATCTTGGCACCCGGCTAGTGTGGCGTCGTGGCTGTCGGAGAAGCAATGGAGCTTGGCGGAGGGACAGCTGTCGGAGTGGTTGGGCCCTTGCTGACGTCCCCCTGCTTTCGTAAGAGAGCTGAGAGCCGCCGTCGTCATGGGTCCAGCGGGGTGCCATCATTGCCTATCTGGCGGGGCTAGCCAGATGGGACGTCGGTCCTGTTCCCTGCGGCCCGAGTCGGCTCGGGGTAGGGTGATGATGGCGCTTCCTGTCGACGTGGCGGACTTGTGCCCTAGGTCGGGCGACGTGGAGGCTCCTCCGAGGCCGAGGTCGAGTCTGTCCTGCATGGCCGAGGCCGAACCTGAGCTCCCGGGTCGGGCGAGGCGGAGGTCGTTCGGCAGAGGTCAGGGTAGAGTCCGAGCCCTGGGTCGGGCGAAGCGGAGTTCGTCGTCTTCCGGGGCCTTAGCCCGAGTCCGAGCCCTGGGTCGGGCGGAGCAGAGTTCGCCGTCTTCCGGGGCCTTAGCCCGAGTCCGAGCCCTGGGTCGGGCGGAGCGGAGTTCGCCGTCTTCCGGGGCCTTAGCCCGAGTCCGAGCCCTGGGTCGGGCGGAGCGGAGTTCGCCGTCTTCCGGGGCCTTAGCCCGAGTCCGAGCCCTGGGTCGGGCGGTGCTTCCTCTGGCGCTTTTGGCCAAGCCTGACTGCCCGTCAGTCTTACCTTTTGCGTTAAAGGCCCCAGTGACTTGGTCGGTCGGCGCGGTGATTTAGTCAGGGTTACTTCTTATCGAAGGCAAGGCCTCGGGCGAGCCGGAGATGCGTCTGCCGTGAAAGAGGAGGCCTCGGGCGAGACAGAACCATCTCAGGGTCGGCTGCTCTCGCCCGAGGCTAGGCTCGGGCGTGGCGTGATCGAGTCGCTCGTATGGACTGACCCCTGACTTAATCAAACCCATCAGGCCTCTGCAGCTTTATGCTGATGGGGGTTACCAGCTGAGAATTAGGCGTCTTGAGGGTACCCCTAATTATGGTCCCCGACAAAATTGCAAAGCAAATTTGACGCGTAGTATATCGTCCAAATATCATGCCCTTGTCCGGCAGACACGTGGGCCCAGGGCACATGAACGCCCGCATCTTCCAACCAGAGGCTGTGTAGCCTGCATGGGAGGGAAAAAGGTCCCTGTAGTCGCACCGAATGTGATGTGAAGTGGTGCAGGCTGACAGGTGTAGCTAGCTACGTGGGTACCAGTAGGATTTTTCCGGCCGCTTCCAAATTCGACGTCGTCTAAAGGCTTCCAATCAAATACAGCATCTCATTCTCTTAGTCCGTTTGCTTCATCTAAATAAAGTTTAGTCTATATTATATTATATCATATCGGATGTTTTAATACCAACTATTAATATTAAATATAGTATAATTATAAAACTAAATGATGAGAAGAATCTACTAAATATAATTAATCCGTGACCAGCAAATATTCACTGTAGCATTACGTGGACGGATCATAGACTAATTAGTCTTCATAAATCTGTCTTACCGTTTAGTCATCATCTGTATTATTAGTTTTGTAATCAGTACTTCTAACTAGTATCCAAACGGGAAAACCATTTTGAAGTCTTTTTAACTCATGTGTATTTTTTCAGTATATAAGTTCCGCCAACAAAAAAAAATGTATCTCTATCACATTTAACCTTGTGCATTTACATTGCGTTATCTTAGATATGTGTTTTATCTTCCAAGCTTAGTTATAGTCTACTGAATAGGTTTAGAACCTAAGTTGCATAACTCTTTGTAGTACATATAACAATGCTTACTAAAAACTATAGTTGTATGTAAGATAATTTATTTGTTGTATATATTCTAGGAGAAAAAAATAGAGATTATAATTTTAAGAGAAATTAGATTGTACTACCTCCGTCCCAAAATATAGTTTGTTTTAGACTAATCATATATTCATTAACTAACGTATTCATTAACTAACGTATGAATGTAGTTTCTATGTATATTTATATTCATTATGATTTGAATGAATATGGATGGAAAAATTGGGTTGGAAAAAATTATATTTTGGGACGCAGAGATTATAATTTATTCTTTTACTTAGTCATCAACGTTCTTAGAATAATAGTGATTGAAAACGAGCATCAAAGAAGCCCTCAGCTAAAAAACGATAGTAAGGTAAATCATAAATGGTAAAAGTCCGACATCAACAATGAAAACTTAAAAATTGAGATACAAGCAACTACCACGTCAACTTTGATTTAGGTGCATATGTCGAGAAATAAAAATTATTAAATATTACTTTTTAGAGATAAATATTAGATGGTATTTATCAATTGTTGGAGTTTAACTAGTATATAGTCTGTG
Source organism: Zea luxurians (assembly GCA_029449295.1). NCBI lineage: Eukaryota > Viridiplantae > Streptophyta > Magnoliopsida > Poales > Poaceae > Zea > Zea luxurians. The sequence continues at coordinate 179,962,868 of JAOPSE010000003.1, read as the reverse complement.
ATAACGATATAATCCCGCAGAGGAGGGGGTCAACGGTGGCGGCGCCGCCGCAAGTGATGGGGAGGGGCAGTGGGATGCCGAGGAGGAGGTTGGGGGCGGTCGGGTCACAGGGAAGGGGAGAAGGAGGGATGAAGGATGATCCAAATAATATTGTTCATTGAATTTGAATAAGTATGAGAGATAAAGTTATCCAATGATCTGAACCGTTGATTTTGATAGTGTGTTAAGTCTTGTTGCAATTTGTTTGGTGGATTTAGTATAGGTTATGGGTACGGAGTGATTTGGTTGGTAGTTTTTATAATGTTTAAACTAGTGGATTACATACTATTATAGATTATTGAAAGTTCCCTTTGCCTGGGAACAGGATCTGGATGTCGCCTAGAGGGGGGTGAATAGGCGAATAAAAATTATCACTTTAAAACTTAAATTCTTACTCCACTCGAAGACTAGAACGCAGTGGAATGAGAAGACCCTTCGAGTAGGTTGCAGCGGAATAGAAGATCCTGTCTCAAAATGTCCTACACTTCAAATATAACTTGTACCACAGATAAGTGTTAAAGTGCAGATATAAAAGCGAGTAAGACAGAGAGTCAGAACACAATACAGAACAAAGCACACAGACGCAAGAATTTATCCCGAGGTTCGGCCAAGCCTGAAACGCTTGCCTAGTCCTCGTTGGAGTTAGCCACACCTGGGCTTGGAGTCTGTTTCAACTCCTTCCTCCGTTTGCTCAGATCTGTCAGTATGACAGATAGAGCCTTTCACTATGTTGAGTTGGTTACAACGAAACCGTAGCTGCTTACAATCTTCTTGGCAGCACTCCGGCAGAGTAACGATATGCTCAAGACCTTGCTCTATCTCTTAGCAGCACTTCTCCACTCTCTCAAGGCTTATAGCTTTGCCTCTACACAAACTAGAGAGATATAAACGAGAGAGAGAGAATTGATCTGAGTGATGTCTACACTTGTTGGCTGCACTTGTTCAATTGTTTGAGGCGCCTAGAGGTCCCTTTTATAGGCCCAAGGGGCCTAGGAGCCGTTGAAATCCCATTTGGAAGGCAATACTTGCTTTCTGTCGGGTGGCGCACTGGACAGTCCGGTGCACCACCGGACATCAACTGTTCAATGTCCGGTGCAAATCTCCTTCCAAAATTGGCGCAGTCGACCGTTGCAGACTTGGAGCCGTTGGCGCACCGGACACTGTCCGGTGCACACCGGACAGTCCGGTGCCCCCATCCGACCGTTGGCTCGGCCCCCCGTCACGCGCGGATTGCACGGCCGACCGTTGGCTCACTGCACAGTCCGGTGCACCACCGGACAGTCCGGTGAATTTTAGCCAAACGCCGTCGACGAATTCCCGAGAGCGGCCAGTTGACCAGACGCCGGCCTGGCGCACCGGACGTTGTCCGGTGTACCACCGGACAGTCTGGTGCACTCAGGATGCGCATAGTCATGGTTGCACCAGCCAAGTCTTTTTCTTTTTGTATTTTCTCTTCTTTTCTTTTTCTCTCTATTTCTAACACTTAGACAAATATGTTAGTACACAAAAACCAATGTACTAAGTCCAGAAACATACCTTCCCTTGGATTTTCACCTCTCTAGCATTTGACATGCTTAAGATTGATGTTGGACTCATAAATCATCAGGTCAGCTTAATTTGATCTAGATTGACATTTCTGAGCTCCAACATCCTGCAAAGGTTACATAGAATATCTCCAAACATAGGAACAACCCAAACTACGGATCAAGGTGCACTTAGCTCTTTTGGGCTGCTTCCAGTTCTGGTTTTGATATTGGTTCTTCTTCTAGTGACCTTGTTCACTTCTTAGAGCTTGATCTTGAGCCTTATGACTTACACCACATAACTATAAATGTTTCCTCATTGGTTGTAAGTCATGTCCTTATGTAGTGATCCTTGATGTGCCATAGCTCTTCTCAACTCGATCACCCTTGACTTTGCAAGTCTTCTTCTTCACCCTTGGCTTTGGTTTCCTCAGCCTCTTTGACCTTCTCCCGTGCACTTGGTACCTCGAAGCTCTTCTTGCCTCTGTCCTTGGCTTGATCAGTTGTCTCCGAGCTACGCACCCGAGTCTCACTTTATGCAATGTCCATCTTACTTATGATGTCCATTATCTATCCATAATCTAGTCCTTGGACCATCACACTTATTCACTTGTGTTGAACTGTCACACCCGGCTTTAAAGAACAAAGCCAGGTGCATCTCATACATGCGCCAAGAAGACAACATATATAATAACAGAGTGTATAGAGATAAATGTCACAATAATCAGAGTATTTATTACATAGCGGAAGACTTATTACAAAATAAAGTAATAAAGATAAAACGAACAAAGGATCGTCGGCGCCAATGTCAACTGAGAAACACCACCTAGATCAGATCATACTCCTCGCCTTGTGGCTCCTCCTGAACCACCTGCTCTTCTCCTGTGGGGGGGGGGGTGTGAGACAGCAAGGGTGAGCTCACACATGATCATAGCTCAACAAGTTGTGGGGAACCAGTGGACATAAACTCACAAAGGTGTGCGTTCATGTGATGTGTAAGGCTATTCAATGATAGGGGTTAAAGCTGAGCATTGCTTTTAATTAGTTGGTCAAAATTTTATTAGCAGTTACTAAGTGTAAGTAAATACCAAACCATAAATAAAGTAATAGAACAAAATTAATAATAAACCCATGCAATGCGAATGACAAATTGAATTTAAGTTCCATAATTTAAACATCAGAGAGTCCTGAGCTGCTCATGACCGTGAGCTCGGCTAGTATACCAGTTTTACACTCTGCAGAGGTTGTACCCTTTACCCACAAGTCATGTTATCCATCTGCCAAGGTGTCGCGAATCCCATACACCTCTACCTAGGAAGCGCGACAGGGCAACACTACGAGGCCTTTACAAAGTTCCACTAGCTTCCGAAAACCCGCTACAGTTTATAGGAAGCTCCAGTGCAGGGTTCTTGTCTGACCGCCATCGCAGCAAAGTCAACCAAGGACCTCCCTACACTGACCACTCCCCTACTGGCCTTGCCCCTTTCGGGTAAGGTAGTCTTCCACTAGCTTTCCTAATTAGTCAGCCAAGGGCGTCCCATTAAACCCTTGTGGTGGCACGTGGTGCTCAAGTTAAGCTCTATGTTCCAATTAACATTAATGAACTTGACATGAACATAAATAGAATAACAAGAATAATTGGAACATAGATATAATAAATGATTATCCCAAAACCATATAAAGCAATAGCAAACTACCCAAGTGATTCAGGGGTAAACAAGGTAATGAGATAAACAATCTAGGGTGTCCTATTGGGTCCCATCAAAATTAACCTATGCATGAATAAGTGATATTAAAGAACATTATTGGGTAAAAAGTGGTCAAGGGCACAACTTGCCTTCAATGAGCTCCTGCTCAGCTACTTCAACCTGCTGCTCACCAGGATCCTCGGTCACGGGCTCTTCTACTCGCCATAATACAAACAAGCACAATATGCAGGGAAAAATTAACATCACACCAAGCATGTAAACAAAATACATAGTAATAATCTACACATTAAAATAAAATTCCAGGAACAGGAATCATAATTTTTGGAGTTATAGATTTTAAGTTATGCATTTTCAAAGGTTTTACGTGTTTTAAATAGGATTAAGTGTGAGATTAATTTTCTTACTGTTGTCATGATAAAACAGAGACACTAAGTGCTAGAGAATTAAATTACAAAAATTTAGAAAGTGGAATGGATTAATTTGGAGCAAGTATGAATTTTCTATGAATTTATCAAGTTCTAGTAATTATTTTCATATTAAAAATCCATTTTCTATTTCATTTATTCAAATTATATGGGTTCTGGACTGGGCCTCATTTACCATAAAGGTCAGGGGCTTATTTATAAGTTTACTGAGACACAGACGACAGTGCCACAGGACCGCGGGTTGATTATAATAAAACAGAGGGTCTCTTTTGACTATTGTGCCCGCGAAGGGGTACGGGTGGCCCAGGTCCGCCCGATCAACAACCGACGTCCAAGATTAGACTTAGGATCCATCGAATCGGTACGCACTGGTAGCCATTGGATCTAAATTGAATGGGCCCGATCAATTCGCCCAGGTGGATTCGCCCGCTTCCACACTGGCTGTTCGTTCCGCATCTGAAGATCGGGATCAAACACGCGAACGAGTATGGAGAGGTCTAATCCTAATCGTTAATCTAGAGATCGATGGCTTCTACGTGTCGCTCCCCATCACCTGCTCCCTTCGGCGAACAGACACGGCGGCGCAAAGACACCGCACGGCGGCGCCATCGCTGGCCACCCCGATCTCCCAACCTAACGCTTTATCCTTCAATCCATTGGTTGCATCGTGTAGCGCTGAGCAAAACGAAGTGGGGAACCAATACTCACCGAGAGTGGCATGCACAAGAGGTCGGCACAAGGTGCACTGCGGATCGGCGCGGTTGTGGGACTCCAGTGAGCAATCCTCCAGTAAATCTTCACCCCCGATGCCCGAAGCTCAAACTCGCGCACGCGGGCACCCTGGTGATGGCCTCCGACCACTTCTATGGTTCCCAGCAGCGACGCATGGAGGAGATGGCGGAGGCGGCTGGTTCTCTCTCGTTTTCCTCCCCGATCCCTACGGTTGACGGCGGTTCTGGTGGATGGGTTTGCAGAGGCGCCCAAACTTATTCTCCCAGGTCATATAAGGACCGCTCGGCCAGGTCAACTCTCCCCCCCCAAAGTCGGCAGGTTCGTTGGGCAGGCAGAGAAATCGCTCGAGCTCGGTTGATTTGTTGTACCTAACGCGCGAGGAAGACGGAGGCTGGTAACCACGGCGCGCAAGAAACGGCTCCCTCTGACGAGTGGGCCACGGCCTCGGTTATTCCAGCGAGCAGCTCACTAGTGAGACTGACAACATGGGCCCGCCCGTTAGTACTTAATCCCTCAGGTTGCGCGTGAAGGTGGGCGAGATGGCTCTGCACGGTGGACCCCACGCGTAAGCGTTAGTACGCCAGTCGCCTGAAGTTGGGTCACGCGGGTTGCTCCTCCAGGTGGGCCAAATTGCGGTAAGCCGGCCCAGTAAGCTCTCTTTCCCTTTTTCTTTTTATTTTCTGTTTCATTTCATTTTTAAATCTCCATTTTGAATTCAAACTTGTTTGTGAGCTTCATAACTGAGTTAAATACCTAAATTAAAATATTAGTAGGAACAAAATGTATTCTTTCATATATTTATTTTCCTCTATTTTGTATAATCTCTTCCTTCTCTCTTTTCTTAATTCTAGGATTATTTTAGGATTTAAATCCCCATCTGGATGTTTAACATATTTCTTTTTACATTATTATAATATTGTCACAAAAATGCACACACAAATAAAATATTCAGCATGATGCAATGATTTAGTAGCATATCTTTTTATTAATTGTTTTTGGGCATGGTGTTCACATATGATGATGCATAGAGATCAAACTCACATAAAGAGAAATTGTTTCTCTATTGGTATTATTTCTAGCAAATTACAAAGTGGGTGTTACAAATCCTACCCCCCTTAACAAGAATCTCGTCCTCGAGATTTAAGAAGATCTAGGGAAAAGGTGGGGAAAATCTATACGAAGCTCTTCTTCTCTTTCCCAAGTTGCTTCATCTTCACCGTGGTGACTCCATTGGACTTTGCACATCTTTATCACCTTATTTCTTGTAACTCGAGTCAAAGTGTCAAGAATCTTGATCGGGTACTCCGTATAAGTCAAATCGCCCTGAACACTGAGCTCTTCCATTGGTAACTGTTCCTCAGGGACACGGAGACACTTCTTCAGTTGAGATACGTGGAACACATTATGCACATCCGATAGAGTAGCAGGTAACTCGAGTTGGTATGCCATCTCCCCAACTCGCCTAAAGATCAAGAATGGTCCAATATAGCGAGGGGACAATTTGCCCTTGACTTTGAATCTCCTCATTCCACAAAGTGGTGACACCTTGAGGTACACATAATCTCCTTCTTCAAATTCCAATGGTCTCCTTCTATTATCTGCGTAGCTCTTTTGCCTGGTTTGAGCCACCCTCAAATTCTCTCGTATTATACGGATTTGTTCTTCTGCTTCTTGAATCAATTCAGGCCCAAAGAATTGTCTTTCTCCAGTCTGATCCCAATACAAAGGAGTCCTGCACTTCCTCCCATACAAAGCTTCAAAAGGTGACATCTTCAGACTGGCATGATAGCTATTATTATATGAGAATTCAGCATAAGGTAAACTTTTATCCCAACTTCCTCCATGCTGAAGGGCACAAGCTCTCAACATATCTTCCAATACTTGATTAGTCCTTTCAGTCTGTCCCTCAGTCTAAGGGTGATAATCCATACTGAAATTCAACTTCGTACTCATGTTCTCATGAAAGCTTCTCCAAAATCTTGAGGTAAACTGCGAACCTCGATCAGACACGATCTTCTTTGGCACTCCATGCAAACACACAATCTGAGCCATATATAACTCTGCTAGTTGAGAACCTTTATAAGTAGTCTTCACCGGAATAAAATGAGCCACTTTAGTCAATCTATCCGCAATCACCCATATAGCATCATATCCTTTCTGGGTGCGAGGCAATCCAGTAATGAAATCCATACCAATCTCTTCCCACTTCCACTCGGGTATCTTCAGTGGATGCAGTAGTCCAGTTGGTCGTTGATGTTCGGCCTTGACTCTTTGACATACATCACACTTAGCCACATGGGCAGCAACGTCTCTTTTCAGTCCATACCACCAATACCTTTGCTTCAAATCTTGATACATCTTAGTGCTACCAGGGTGGATAGAATAATCAGAATCATGAGCTTCTTTCAATATCGTCTCACGAAGGCTTTCAATATCAGGAACACACATTCTGTCCTTGAACCATATAGTACCTTGCTCATCCTCCGTGAATTCTGGCACTCTTCCTTCAGTAATAAGATCCTTGATCTCTTGAATTTTAGCATCTCCAACCTGACCTTTACGAATCTCTTGCTCCAAGGTAGGTTCCAACTCAATGGTAACTCCTTCAGTGTGAGTAACAATTCCCAGGTTGAGCTTCTTAAAATCTTTTGCTAATTCATCGGGTAGCTGGACAACAAAGGCAGAATGAACGTGCTCCTTCTGACTCAAGGCATTTGCAACCAAATTTGCCTTGCCCAGGTGATAGTGAATCTCCAAATCATAATCCTTAATGAGCTCCAACCAACGACGTTGCCTAAGGTTGAGATCCTTCTGAGTGAATATGTACTTCAAACTCTTATGATCCGTGTACACTTGGCACTTAGTTCCCATGATGTAGTGTCTCCAAATCTTAAGCGCATGCACAACGGCTGCCAATTCCAAGTCATGAGTGGGGTAGTTCAATTCATGTTTGCGTAACTGACGAGAAGCATAGGCAATCACATGTCCTTCTTGCATGAGCACACATCCTAAGCCTTGGCCACATGCATCGCAATAGATATCGAATCCTTCTGTAGGTCTGGCATAACCAATACTGGTGGCGACATCAACCTCTTTTTCAATTGCTCAAAGCTATCTTGACACTTCTCGTCCCACTTAAATTCTCTTCCTTTCTCCAAAGTGAAGTCATAGGTTTAGCAATCTTAGAAAATCCTTCAATAAATCTCCGATAATAGCCAGCAAGTCCCAAGAAACTCCGAATCTCAGTAACTGTAGTGGGTACTCTCCACTCCATGATCTCCTTAACCTTAGCAGGATCCACTGAAATTCCTCCATTAGAAATAATATGACCAAGAAATGGCACCTCGCCAATCCAAAACTCGCACTTGCTGAACTTGGCATATAGCTGGTTATCTCGTAGCTTCTGTAGCACCAACCTTAGATGTTCCTCATGATCGCTATCACTCTAGGAATAAATAAGAATGTCGTCGATGAACGCCACGACGAATCTATCCAAATACTCCATAAACACCTTATTCATCAAGTTCATAAAATAAGCTGGTGCATTGGTTAATCCAAACGACATAACAGTAAACTCATATAATCCATATCGAGTCGAGAAAGCCGTCTTGGGAATATCCGATGGTCTAATCCTCATCTGATGGTATCCCGATCGGAGATCAATCTTCGAAAATACTCTTGCTCCTCTCATTTGATCAAACAAATCCTCAATACGGGGTAACAGATACTTGTTCTTCACAGTAACATCATTGAGAGATCTATAATCCACACACATTCTTTGCGATCCATCCTTCTTCTGTACAAACAGAACCGGTGCTCCCCACGGTGAGGAACTCGGACGAATGTACCCAGCCTCTTGTAACTCAGTTAACTGCTTCTTAAGTTCCTTCAACTCCTTTACGGACATCCTATATGGCCGTTTAGAAATAGGGGCGGTTCCAGGTAGGAGATTAATAACAAACTCAACTTCTCTATCGGGTGGCATCCCTAGTAACTCTTCTGGAAAGACATCCGAAAAATTCTCTAACCACACGGATGTTGACACCAACAAACTTCTTATCTACTAAGAATGTCGCTAGTCTGATGGGGGTAGTTACTGCAACTTCAACTTCAAATCCTTGTCCTGTGGAACTGGTGAGTTCTATGGTTCCCTTAGCACAGTGTATATACTGCATTTGCCATTCTTAACCATGACATACCAAGGATCATGTCTATAGTGCTCTCTTCTAACACTATAGGGGTAGCCCATCTGGGTTAGAAACACAGGGTAAGAAGGAAAGAATGGTAGACAAGGCGTGTAATTACGAGAAATGTTACTGCAGGGGGTTTATTAGCTAAGTAGATTAGTGTGTTATCCACTAAAGCTAATACATTACCTTATGGTGGTACATGCTAAGATGCCCGTCTATACTATTTCAATCAATCAAAGAAGCAGATCATGCATTGATCATCAGAACAATCAACCAACATTTTTAAAATAGAGAAAATAGTTTTATTTTCGTCTTAGGTTCCCTATCTCTTAAAAATGTCATAAGGGTAGGGATTCCAAGGTGTGAAATTCATCTTGTCTTAGAGTAGAATAGATAAGGTTAATCAGAGTAGAGTAGCAGAAGGTGAGACAAGATCAAGATGAGATAAGTATAGAATGAGTCAGAGTAAGGTAAGTAGGAAAGGGTTTTGTCCATTTCTATCTAGGTTTCGTCCTACAGTCAACATTTCCTCTGATACCACTTCTGTCACACCCGGCTTTAAGGAACAAAGCCAGGTGCATCTCATACATGCGCCAAGAAGACAACATATATAATAACAGAGTGTATAGAGATAAATGTCACAATAATCAGAGTATTTATTACATAGCGGAAGACTTATTACAAAATAAAGTAATAAAGATAAAACAAACTAAGGATCGTTGGCGCCAATGTCAACTGAGAAACACCACCTAGATCAGATCATACTCCTCGCCTTGTGGCTCCTCCTGAACCACCTGCTCTTCTCCTGTGGGGGGGTGTGAGACAGCAAGGGTGAGCTCACATATGATCATAGCTCAACAAGTTGTGGGGAACCAGTGGACATAAACTCACAAAGGTGTGCGTTCATGTGATGTGTAAGGCTATTCAATGATAGGGGTTAAAGCTGAGCATTGCTTTTAATTAGTTGGTCAAAATTTTATTAGCAGTTACTAAGTGTAAGTAAATACCAAACGATAAATAAAGTAATAGAACAAAATTAATAATAAACCCATGCAATGCGAATGACAAATTGAATTTAAGTTCCATAATTTAAACATCAGAGAGTCCTGAGCTGCTCATGACCGTGAGCTCGGCTAGTATACTAGTTTTACACTCTACAGAGGTTGTACCCTTTACCCACAAGTCATGTTACCCATCTGCCAAGGGGTCGCGAATCCCATACACCTCTACCTAGGAAGCGCGACAGGGCAACACTACGAGGCCTTTACAAAGTTCCACTAGCTTCCGAAAACCCGCTACAGTTTATAGGAAGCTCCAGTGCAGGGTTCTTGTCTGACCGCCATCGCAGCAAAATCAACCAAGGACCTCCCTACACTGACCACTCCCCTACTGCCCTTGCCCCTTTCGAGTAAGGTAGTCTTCCACTAGCTTTCCTAATTAGTCAGCCAAGGGCGTCCCATTAAACCCTTGTGGTGGCACGTGGTGCTCAAGTTAAGCTCTATGTTCCAATTAACATTAATGAACTTGACATGAACATAAATAGAATAACAAGAATAATTGGAACATAGATATAATAAATGATTATCCCAAAACCATATAAAGCAATAGCAAACTTCTATGGTTCCCAGCAGCGACGCATGGAGAAGATGGCGGAGGCGGCTGGTTCTCTCTCGTTTTCCTCCCCGATCCCTACGGTTGACGGCGGTTCTGGTGGATGGGTTTGCAGAGGCGCCTGAACAAATTCTCCCAGGTCATATAAGGACCGCTTGGCCAGGTCAACTCCCCCCCAAAGTCGGCAGGTTCGTTGGGCAGGCAGAGAAATCGCTCGAGCTCGGTTGATTTGTTGTACCTAACGCGCGAGGAAGACGGAGGCTGGTAACCACGGCGCGCAAGAAACGGCTCCCTCTGACGAGTGGGCCACAGCCTCGGTTATTCCAGCGAGCAGCTCACCAGTGAGACTGACAACATGGGCCCGCCCGTCAGTACTTAATCCCTCAGGTTGCGTGCGAAGGTGGGCGAGATGGCTCTGCACGGTGGACCCCACGCGTAAGCGTTAGTACGCCAGTCGCCTGAAGTTGGGTCGCGCGGGTTGCTCCTCCAGGTGGGCCAAATTGCGGTAAGCCGGCCCAGTAAGCTCTCTTTCCCTTTTTCTTTTTATTTTCTGTTTCATTTCATTTTTAAATCTCCATTTTGAATTCAAACTTGTTTGTGAGCTTCATAACTGAGTTAAATACCTAAATTAAAATATTAGTAGGAACAAAATGTATTCTTTCATATATTTATTTTCCTCTATTTTGTATAATCTCTTCCTTCTCTCTTTTCTTAATTCTAGGATTATTTTAGGATTTAAATCCCCATCTGGATGTTTTACATATTTCTTTTTACATTATTATAATATTGTCACAAAAATGCACACACAAATAAAATATTCAGCATGATGCAATGATTTAGTAGCATATCTTTTTATTAATTGTTTTTGGGCATGGTGTTCACATATGATGATGCATAGAGATCAAACTCACATAAAGAGAAATTGTTTCTCTATTGGTATTATTTCTAGCAAATTACAAAGTGGGTGTTACAAATCCCTGTTAGCTTTACATTAAGCACCTGTTCAACACTTAGCACACTTGTTAGTCCTTTAATTGAATTGTCATCCAAACACCAAAACCCACAAGAGAGCTTTCAATCTCCCCCTTTTTGGTGATTGATGGCAACACAATTAAAGCTTACATAAGAGTGAAATTTGAAGCACAAATTTTGAGCTCTAAGTTTGTAGAATGCTCCCCCTAAATATGTGCTTGCATTAAAATCTTAGCTTTGGCCTTAAATGTCAAAATGCACATACTTAGACTAATTCGAAGCATTGCTACACCTTAACACCTGTGGGATGCATTGTGTCAAGGATCAAACCATGATGCGTATAACACACAAATGCACAGAATCAGAGTTAAACACCAATCAATTGAGTGGATATATCACAGGAATATCAACCTACCACTCTTCACCATTAAGATACCAATTTAAATTAAGATACCAATTTAAAGCAATTTTAAAACACTATTAACCACATGCACCATTACCCACATGAATATCTTTTACAGGATAAACACAATAGATGTCAATTAATTCATACCAGCGGAACCACTAGTTTTGCATTATCACATTTAATACAACAAGCACTAGTTTTGCATTATATAGGATAAACACAATAGATGCCAATTAATTCATACCAGCGGAACCATTAGTTTTGCATTATCACATTTAATACAACAAGCACTAGCTTTGCATTATCACCATTTAATACAACAAGAAGCATATGATAGGAATTACCTATAACAACAAACTAACACATCCTTCCTTAAGATCAAAGGAACTCAAACTAACACATCCTTCCTTAAGATCAAAGGAACCTAAGCTTTAATGCACAAAATTCCCCCCCCCCTTTGACATCAAACAGCAAAACCATATTCAAGTAAGACCATAGGATGATGTCAAGGGACAGCAGGGTATTAAGCAGGTAAAACATACTAACGATGCTCCCCTTACTCATTAAATATATGCACCACAAGCATTAAGATACATATACGCAAAAGATCAATACTTCCTTTTGTACCTTTACCATGTTGTGGTGTAGTTTCCATCTTGAGAGTTTAATCTCTAAGAGGCTCATTCACACTTGTGCCTGATCCTTTATCCTAACATTTTCTTGTTGCTAAGACAATAAACTTAGAACAAGTTATAGTATTGCGGCACAAGATGAAGCTTCTATTCTAGTGATTACCAATAGTTATCAATTGAAGCATACTACCAAGGCTACCAATTGAAAGATCATTACTGTCATAGTTCCATGATATTTAAAGATAAGCATCTAGTATCACCAAATATTATAGAGCGTGAGCAATCTAAAAATATGCAATTATTTATAACTTAAGATACCAACTACTTGACTTACGGAGGTACCCAAGTCCTGATTGCTCCATTTCTTCTCCACCTTGAGACTATACAAGATCACTCAAGAAACAATTAGTCTCAAAAGACACAAGTTATGTGTGCTCCCCCTAAAGTTGTGCATCAAGTATTTGAATGACTTTGCACATTCTAGCTTCCTCAGAACTAGAGGGGATCACAACATATCTTGGTCATGGCATACTCTATCAATTTCATCACAAAGAGATACCAATTGAATAGTTGACTTAATACAACAATGCATGCCTCAGGGAGTATATCATTTTACAAGCAACCTAGGCATGCTTCATACATGATAATCATTGCACCACATATACCAATTGAAAACGACAAGATCATGCATATAAATCACAATGTCTAGTCACATCAAGAATAAGAAAAAAAATTTCTTAGGTACACCAAGGAAAACAATATTTTAAAGTAGAGAGCACATATGCCAAGAAACTATCAATTCAAAGGCAAGAACATAGCTGTGATCACAATCAATGGAACTCCAAGATATTTAATGAAATTGCATAGTTCCATTCTCCATACCTTTGCCTTTTACCTGAATGGCCATGAGAGCACCAGTTGTCACCAAATGAGGACTCCTTTTGCTCATGCACCTCATAGCTCAAGAGGGTGCATTGAAGGCGCATACCATTGTTATACATAGAGTGCCAATACCAAGTACTTATGTGAACATGGACTAAACAACAGCTATCATGCTTGCACTTAGGTTAATCATTAAACATCACATAGCATGACTTACAAAAAGATATATGTTTATCCATATACACCAAGAGAGTTAATCATGGTGGATATATCAAATGAAAAGCTACCCATTGAATGATTCAAAAGATATATTCTATAAAGCACCCAGTCATGATTAAGCAAACATGACTATGCTCCTGGAAATCATGGATCATTATTTGACAGAAATTCAACACAAGTAGCACAACTACTCCAAGGATAGATAGCACTACAATCCAACTTAAGAGCAATGCTGATAATGCACTTAAGAAACACAGGTACCGTCCTTTGGAGAGCCAGATGAAGTTTCTCATCAAAGTCCTTTGCTTGATTCACCAATAATGATTAAGGACTTCTACAACTTATTTAACTCGAGATCAACATGGGATTGATATTGCACAATAATCCAACCTTGAGTTAATGAATAGACAATAAAGATTAACAGCTTAAGCACAGAGTTTGAAATAACCATCTTAAGCTCTCCTAGGGTCTCCATTCCATCTCGAGGCACCTGCATGGTCTAGTTGACAAAGTTTGGTACCCATCTCGGGATGGGTCCATGATGTTCAACTAAAAGTGCCTTTGGTACCCAAATAGCCTTTGTGCTAGTTCTAGGTGATCTCATTATAGATCTAGCACAAGTGTATGATTTAGGTCTCCTAAGCGAATGAGATTGAGACAAATTTACTTGCTTAGGAACCTTACCTTTATTACATACCTTGGATAGATGACCCTGCTCACCACACTTGTACAGAAGCGTCGCTCAACCTGACATGACGCTTGCTGTTTGTCATTTTCCTTGGTGAGAGTCATGTTGGAGAATGCACATCTTTGATTCTTCATGACCGGACATGAAGTGATCATGTGGTCCTTGTTGTTGCATCCAAAACATCTCATTGCCCCTTCATCTTTGTTGTTGTACAGACATGACGCGATGAGGTGGCCTAATGCTTTGCACTTGAAGCATCTCCTTTTTCCTGTTCTCTTTTTACTTTTGGATGACATAGAGAGATTATTAGTGTAAACAACATGACTAATTAAATCGTTACCATTCTCTTGTCTCATGTTGATTTCTTCACTTATTTCTTTAGGAACATCTTTCTCAAGGAGGTTGACCCTTACTGCGGTTTCTCCTTCCTCATGTTTCTTCACCACGTGTTCGTAGATAGCTTGAGGAAGTCAAGCATGGCGTCTTCTCCTTAGTTGTCTTTGTTTTTTGTTCCCAAGCAATTTTCTTTTAGACCCTACAACTTGTTGCTCAATCAAGGATTGGCTTTCTTTTGAGGAGCGGGGGTTAGAACATGGGGATATACAATTTGAATGCGTACACTTGCAAGAATGAGGTTCACATGAATTTAAGTTTGCAAAGACAACCTCATGAGCAATATTGAGCATGATATGGTCATCAACTAGTTCACTATGAGAATTTGACAACATATCATACTTTTCATTTAGAGCAAGTTTTTCTAGATTTATCATCTCTACTTGACTCCTAAGCATAGAATTTTCAGTTTTAAGTTGAGCAACACAAGATAAAGTATCATCATTATTTCTTTGCTCAATTAAAATTGAATCATACCGTTGGACCAAATCATTATGAGAGCACTTTAGCTCCTCATGTTCTTTGGTCATCTTCTCTAGGCTGTTGTTTGTTTTGATGAGTGTCTCCTCTAGCCTGAGAAGCGTCTCGCCTTGTTCCTTCTCAGCAGCTTAACCAAGAGTGCTTTGTCCTCTTTGTTGAGATGGATGTAGAAACGGCGAATCTCCTCTTCTTCCACATCGTCGGTCTCATTTTCCCTGTCATTAATGTTAGTGGAAGCAATACAGGAACATGTACCTTGGTGGTGATGAAGATTCATCCTTGCTAACATCCTCATACTCCTCCTCATCATTGCTTTTGTCTCCACTATCATTGTTAGCAATAAGACATTTATAACTAGTGGAAGACGAACCCTTCGGTGAGGTAGATTCATCGTTTGATTGCCATCGTTTTTGTTCTTCTCCCTTGGACAGGTTAGTATCACAGACAATAGAGGGTGTAGAAGCAGTGCATATGGACTTAAAAAATTTCAACTTAATTTTAGTCCATAGATCATGAGCATTAACAAATAAACCATTATCACTACTCATGATGGCAAAATAGGCACTTCTAGACAGTGAGTCAACTAAGATGTTGCAAGAATGGTGATTGAGAGACAGACATCTTAGTTCATCATCAGAAGGATTTTGACTAAAATTGGAGGGAAAAATACTTCTACTAAAGATTTGTCTCAAATCAGGATCAACATGCATGAAAGCATTATATATAGAGACAGACCAGGATTTATAGTTAGAACCATCGCCTAGAAGAAGTTCTACAGTTACCTCTTGTGACGACATCGTCATCTCCGGATGGCTAAGCCCACACTGGAGAGGCCTTGCTCTGATACCAATTGAAAGTTCCCTTTGCCCGGGAACAGGATCTGGATGTCGCCTAGAGGGGGGGTGAATAGGCGAATAAAAATTATCACTTTAAAACTTAAATTCTTACTCTACTCGAAGACTAGAACGCAGTGGAATGAGAAGACCCTTCGAGTAGGTTGCAGCGGAATAGAAGATCCTGTCTCAAAATGTCCTGCACTTCAAATATAACTTGTACCACAGATAATTGTTGAAGTGCAGATATAAAAGCGAGTAAGACAGAGAGTCAGAACATAATACAGAACAGAGCACATAGACGCAAGGATTTATCCCGAGGTTCGGCCAAGCCTGAAACGCTTGCCTAGTCCTTGTTGGAGTTAGCCACACCTGGGCTTGGAGTCTGTTTCAACTCCTTCCTCCGTTTGCTCAGATCTGTCAGTATGACAGATAGAGCCTTTCACTATGTTGAGTTGGTTACAACGAAACCGCATCTGCTTACAATCTTCTTGGCAGCACTCCGACAGAGTAACGATATGCTCAAGACCTTGCTATAGCTCTTAGCAGCACTTCTCCACTCTCTCAAGGCTTGTAGCTTTGCCTCTACACAAACTAGAGAGATATAAACGAGAGGGAGAGAGATAATTGATCCGAGTGATGTCTACACTTGTTGGCTGCACTTGTTCAATTGTTTGAGGCGCTTAGAGGTCCCTTTCATAGGCCCAAGGGGCCTAGGAGCCATTGGAATCCCATTTGGAAGGCAATACTTGCTTTCTGTCGGGTGGCGCACCGGACAGTTCGGTGCACCACCGGACATCAACTGTTCACTGTCCGGTGCGGATCTCCTTCCAAAATTGGCGCAGCCGACCGTTGCAGACTTGGAGCCATTGGTGCACCGGACAGTTCGATGCCCCCATCCGACCATTGGCTCGGCCACGCGTCACGCGCGGATTGCGCGGCCGACCGTTGGTCCGGCCGACCGTTGGCTCACCGGACAGTCCGGTGCACCACCGGACAGTCCGGTGAATTTTAGCCAAACGCCGTCGACGAATTCCCGAGAGTGGCCAGTTGACCAGACGCTGGCTTGGCGCACCGGACGCTGTCCGGTGCACCACCGGACACTGTCCGGTGCACTCAGGCTGCGCATAGTCATGGCTGCACTAGGCAAGTCTTTTTCTTTTTGTATTTTCTCTTCTTTTCTTCTTCTCTCTGTTTCTAACACTTAGACAAATATGTTAGTACACAAAAACCAATGTACTAAGTCTAGAAACATACCTTCCCTTGGATTTTCACCTCTCTAGCATTTGACATGCTTAAGATTGATGTTGGACTCATAAATCATCAGGTCAGCTTAACTTGATCTAGATTGACATTTCTGAGCTCCAACATCCTACAAAGGTCACATAGAATATCTCCAAACATAGGAACAACCCAAACTACGGATCAAGGTGCACTTAGCTCTTTTGGGCTGCTTCCAGTTCTGGTTTTGATACTGGTTCTTCTTCTAGTGACCTTGTTCACTTCTTAGAGCTTGATCTTGAGCCTTATGACTTACACCACATAACTATAGATGTTTCCTCATTGGTGGTAAGTCACGTCCTTATGTAGTGATCCTTGATGTGCCATAGCTCTTCTCAACTCGATCACCCTTGACTTTGCAAGTCTTCTTCTTCACCATTGGCTTTAGGTTCCTTAGCCTCTTTGACCTTCTCCCGTGCACTGGGTACCTCAAAGCTCTTCTTTCCTCCATCCTTGGCTTGATCAGTTATCTCCGAGCTACGCACCCGAGTCTCACTTTATGCAATGTCCATCTTATTTGTGATGTCCATTATCTATCCATAATCTAGTCCTTGGACCATCACAATTGTTCACTTGTGTTGAACCCTGTTAGCTTTACATTAAGCACCTGTTCAACACTTAGCACACTTGTTAGTCCCTTAATTGAGTTGTCATCCAAACACCAAAACCCACAAGAGAGCTTTCAATCTCCCCCTTTTTGGTGATTGATGGCAACACAATTAAAGCTTACATAAGAGTGAAATTTGAAGCACAAATTTTGAGCTCTATGTTTGTAGAATGCTCCCCCTAAATATGTGCTTGCATTAAAATCTTAGCTTTGGCCTTAAATGCCAAAATGCACATACTTAGACTAATTCGAAGCATTGCTACACCTTAACACCTGTGGGATGCATTGTGTCAAGGATCAAACCATGATGCGTATAACACACAAATGCACAGAATCAGAGTTAAACACCAATCAATTGAGTGGATATATCACAGGAATATCAACCTACCACTCTTCACCATTAAGATACCAATTTAAATTAAGATACCAATTTAAAGCAATTTTAAAACACTATTAACCACATGCACCATTACCCACATGAATATCTTTTACAGGATAAACACAATAGATGCCAATTAATTCATACCAGCGGAACCACTAGTTTTGCATTATCACATTTAATACAACAAGCACTAGTTTTGCATTATACAGGATAAACACAATAGATGCCAATTAATTCATACCAGCGGAACCACTAGTTTTGCATTATCACATTTAATACAACAAGCACTAGTTCTGCATTATCACCATTTAATACAACAAGAAGCATATGATAGGAATTATCTATAACAACAAACTAACACATCCTTCCTTAAGATCAAAGGAACTCAAACTAACACATCCTTCCTTAAGATCAAAGGAACCTAAGCTTTAATGCACAAAATTCCCCTCCTTTGACATCAAACAGCAAAACCATATTTGAGTAAGAACATAGGATGATGTCAAGGGACAGCAGGGTATTAAGCAGGTAAAACATACTAACGATGCTCCCCCTTACTCATTAAATATATGCACCACAAGCATTAAGATACATATACGCAAAAGATCAATATTTCCTTTTGTACCTTTACCATGTTATGGTGTACTTTCCATCTTGAGAGTTGAATCTCTAGGAGGCTCCTTCACACTTGTGCCTGATCCTTTATCCTAACCTTTTCTTGTTGCTAAGACACCAAACTTAGAACAAGTTATAGTATTGCGGCACAAGAAGAAGCTTCTATTCTAGTGATTACCAAAAGTTATCAATTGAAGCATACTACCAAGGCTACCAATTGAAAGATCATTATTGTCATAGTTCCATGATATTTAAAGATAAGCATCTAGTATCACCAAATATTATAGAGTGCGAGCAATCTAAAAATATGCAATTATTTATAACTTAAGATACCAACTACTTGACTTACGGAGGTACCCAAGTCCTGATTGCTCCATTTCTTCTCTACCTTGAGACTATACAAGATCACTCAAGAAACAATTAGTCTCAAAAGACACAAGTTATGTGTGCTCCCCCTAAAGTTGTGCATCAAGTATTTGAATGACTTTGCACATTCTAGCTTCCTCAGAACTAGAGGGGATCACAACATATCTTGGTCACGACATACTCTATCAATTTCATCACAAAGAGATACCAATTGAATAGTTGACTTAATACAACAATGCATGCCTCAGGGAGTATATCATTTTACAAGCAACCTAGGCATGCTTCATACATGATAATCATTGCACCACATATACCAATTGAAAACGACAAGATCATGCATATAAATCACTGAAAGCACCTAGAGGGGGGGGGTGAATAGGTGATCCTGTAAAACTTCAAAACTTAAGCCACAAAACTTGGTTAAGTGTTAGCACAGATAATACCAAGTGGCTAGAGAGGAGTCTCAACAAAACACAATAACCACAGAAAATCAATCACAGAGATGGCACAGTGGTTTATCCCGTGGTTCGGCCAAGACCAACGCTTGCCTACTCCACGTTGTGGCGTCCCAACGGACGAGGGTTGCAATCAACCCCTCTCAAGCGGTCCAAAGACCCACTTGAATACCACAGTGTTTTGCTTTCTTTTCTTTATCCCGTTTGCAAGGAATCTCCACAAATTGGAGTCTCTTGCCCTTACAAGTATATGATCACAAAGAAGCACAGAGTAAGGGAGGGAAGCAACACACACAAATCCACAGCAAAATGCGCACACACACGGCCAAGAATCGAGCTCAAAAGACTATGTCGAAGTTCTCACTAGAACGGAGCTCGAATCACTTAGAATGACAAACGAAAGCGCAGAGACTGAGTGTGGATGATCAAGAATGCTCTAAGGTTGCTTGGGTGTCTCCTCCATGTGCCTAGGGGTCCCTTTTATAGCCCCAAGGCAGTTAGGAGCCGTTGAGAGCAAATCTGGAAGGCTATCCTTGCCTTCTGTCGTCGGGTGCACCGGACAGTCCGGTGCACACCGGACACTGTCCGGTGCCCGATTTCTTTCCTTAAACAGCGCTGCCGACCGTTGCAGACTGTTGCAGATCTGGGAGCCGTTGGCGCACCGGACATATCCGGTGCACACCGGACAGTCCGGTGCCCCCTTCCGACCGTTGGCTCGGCCACGTGTCTCGCGCAGATTGCGCGGCCGACCGTTGGACCGTCCGACCGTTGGCTCACCGGACAGTCCGGTGCACACCGGACAGTCTGGTGAATTTTAGCCGTACGCCGTCGGCGAATTCCTGAGAGCGGCTACTTCACGGCGAGCCAGCCTGGCGCACCGGACACTGTCCGGTGCACACCGGACAGTCCGGTGTGCCAGACCGAGCTGAGTCTTGGCTGTACACGGCCAAGTCTCTTTCTCCTCTTTTCTTTTCTTCTTCTTTCTGTTTCTAACACTTAGACAAATATATTAGTACACAAAACCAATGTACTAAGGCTTAGAAACATACCTTTACTTCATTATTTGCACCTTGTTCATCCATGGACATAAATTCACACTTAAGTACTTGTGTTGGCACTCAATCACCAAAATACTTAGAAATGGCCCAAGGGCACATTTCCCTTTCAATCTCCCCCTTTTTGGTGATTTATGCCAACACAACATAAAGCAACTAGAACAAGTGCAAACTCACTTCAAATAAAATAAATTTATTTTGATTCAATTTTGGCATATATGGATCATCCTTTGCCACCACTTGGTTTGTTTTTGCAAATCAAACTCAAATCTCTATCTCTAAGTCAAACACACATGTTGAAGCATAAAGAGAGTCATTCCAAAAAGAGATTGATCAAAGATTTCAAAAACTCCCCCTTTTTCCCATAATTACTACTTCTCCCCACAAGAAGCCAACTTTTGACAAAAAAGGCAATAAAAGAGTTTTGACAAACCAAAAGCTCTACTCTACTATTTTCAAATTTCTCAAGTGGTAGCTGATCCATTTATTGCTTTGGCCTTTATTTTCTCCCCCTTTGGCATCAAGCACCAAAACGGGATCAATCTTGGCCCTTTAACCCCATTGCCTCACCAAAATCTTCAATTTAGAGCAAATGGCAATAAGAGTTCATGAGATGGACTTGGAATAAGTTACCCTCTCGTCGGAGTGCAGTGGAAGTCTTTCATGGTCCAAGTCCACCTTTTCCCTTTCAATTCTCCTTCGAGACTAAATCAAGCAAACTCAAGCATATGGTTAGTCTCAAAGGGTCAAGTTGTAACACATCTCCCCCTAAACATGTGCATCACTTTGCAACGGACTTGTGAGGTCCAGGGAGTGTTTGTACAACTTGAGCACCATAATAAGCAACAAAATGCAGAATGGACATGATCAAAGGCATAAACACATGTATGCTACAATTCAATCCAAGTTCCGCGAATCTAAGACATTTAGCTCACTACGCAGCCTGCAAAAGGTCTTCTCATCTAGAGGCTTGGTAAAGATATCGGCTAGCTGGTTCTCGGTGCTAACATGAAACACTTCGATATCTCCCTTTTGCTGGTGGTCTCTCAAAAAGTGATGCCGGATGTCAATGTGCTTTGTGCGGCTGTGCTCAACAGGATTTTCCGCTATTCGGATAGCACTCTCATTGTCACATAGGAGTGGGACTTTGCTCAGATTGTAGCCAAAGTCCCTGAGGGTTTGCCTCATCCAAAGTAGTTGCGCGCAACACTGTCCTGCAGCAACATACTCGGCCTCAGCGGTGGATAGGGCAACAGATGTTTGTTTCTTAGAGTTCCATGACACCAGGGACCTTCCTAAGAATTGGCACGTCCCCGATGTACTCTTCCTATCGACCTTACATCCAGCATAGTCGGAATCTGAGTACCCAATCAAGTCAAAGTTAGACCCCTTTGGATACTAGATCCCGAAGCAAGGCGTAGCAACTAAATATCTAAGGATTCGCTTCACTGCCACTAAGTGACACTCCTTAGGATCGGATTGAAATCTAGCACACATGCATACGCTAAGCATAATATCCGGTCTACTAGCACATAAGTAAAGTAATGACCCTATCATTGACCGGTATGCCTTTTGATCAACGGACTTACCTCCTTTGTTGAGGTCGGTGTGTCCGTCGGTCCCCATCGGAGTCTTTGCGGGCTTGGCGTCCTTCATCCCAAACCACTTCAGCAAGTCTTGCGTGTACTTTGTTTGGGAGATGAAGGTGCCGTCCTTGAGTTGCTTCACTTGGAACCCAAGGAAGTAGTTCAACTCGCCCATCATTGACATCTCGAATTTCTGCGTCATCACCCTGCTAAACTCTTCACAAGACTTTTGGTTAGTAGAACCAAATATTATGTCATCAACATAAATTTGGCACACAAACAAATCACCATCACAAGTCTTTGTAAAAAGAGTTGGATCGGCTTTCCCAACCTTGAAAGCATTAGCAATTAAAAAGTCTCTAAGGCATTCATACCATGCTCTTGGGGATTGCTTAAGTCCATAGAGCGCCTTAGAGAGCTTACACACGTGGTCGGGGTACCGTTCATCCTCGAAGCCAGGGGGTTGCTCCACGTACACCTCCTCCTTTATTGGCCCGTTGAGGAAAGCGCTCTTCACATCCATTTGGTACAACCTGAAAGAATGGTGAGCGGCATATGCTAGCAAGATACGAATGGACTCTAGCCTAGCCACAGGAGCAAAAGTCTCCTCAAAGTCCAAAACTGCGACTTGGGCATAACCTTTTGCCACAAGTCGAGCCTTGTTCCTCGTCACCACCCCGTGCTCATCCTGTTTGTTGCGGAACACCCACTTGGTTCCCACAACATTTTGCTTGGGACGAGGCACCAGCGTCCAAACTTCATTGCGCTTGAAGTTGTTGAGTTCCTCCTGCATTGCCAACACCCAGTCCGGATCTAGCAAGGCCTCTTCTACCCTGAAAGGCTCAATAGAAGAGACAAAAGAGTAATGCTCACAAAAATTAACTAATCGAGATCGAGTAGTTACTCCCTTGCTACTGTCACCCAAAATTTGGTCGACGGGATGATCCCTTTGAATCATCGCTCGAACTTGGGTTGGAGGTGCCGGTTGCGCTTCTTCCTCCATCACATGATCATCTTGTGCTCCCCCTTGATCACACGCCTCCTGTTGATGAACCTGTTCATCGTCTTGAGTTGGGGGATGCACCGTTGTTGAGGAAGAAGGTTGATCTCGTTCATCTTGTTCCTGTGGCCGCACTTCTCCAATCGCCATGGTTCGTATAGTGGCCGTCGGAACATCTTCTTCATCTACATCATCACAATCAACAACTTGCTCTCTTGGAGAGCCATTAGTCTCATCAAATACAACGTCGCTAGAGACTTCAACCAAACCCGATGATTTGTTGAAGACCCTATTCGCCTTTGTATTTGAATCATAACCTAATAAAAAACCTTCTACAGCTTTGGGAGCAAACTTAGAATTTCTACCCTTCTTCACTAGAATGTAGCATTTGCTCCCAAATACACGAAAGTACGATACATTGGGTTTGTTACCGGTTAGTAGCTCATACGACGTCTTCTTGAGGAGGCGGTGAAGGTAGACCCTGTTGATGGCGTGGCAAGCCGTGTTCACGGCTTCCGACCAAAAGCACTCGGGGGTCTTGAATTCTCCAAGCATAGTCCTCGCCATATCTATGAGTGTCCTGTTCTTCCTCTCTACCACACCATTTTGCTGAGGTGTGTAGGGAGCGGAGAACTCGTGCTTGATCCCTTCCTCCTCAAGAAACTCCTCCACTTGAAGGTTCTTGAATTCGGACCCGTTGTCGCTCCTTATCTTCTTCACCTTGAGCTCAAACTCATTTTGAGCTCTCCTGAGGAAGCGCTTGAGGGTCCCTTGGGTTTCAGACTTATCCTGCAAAAAGAACACCCAAGTGAAGCGGGAAAAGTCATCAACAATAACTAGACCATACTTACTTCCTCCTATGCTTAGATAGGCGACGGGTCCGAAGAGGTCCATATGCAGCAGCTCCAGAGGTCTTGACGTGGTCATCACATTCTTGCTGTGATGTGCTCCTCCTACTTGTTTACCTGCTTGACAAGCTGCACAAGGTCTATCTTTTTCGAAATAAACATTGGTTAGACCTATCACGTGTTCTCCCTTTAGAAGCTTGTGGAGGTTCTTCATCCCCACATGTGCTAAGCGGCGATGCCACAGCCAGCCCATGCAAGTCTTAGCCATTAAGCATGCATCTAGACCGGCCTCTTCTTTTGCAAAATCAACTAAGTAAAGCTTGCCATCTAGTACACCCTTAAAAGCTAGTGAACCATCACATCTTCTAAAGACAGACACATCTACATTAGTAAAAAGACAATTATATCCCATATTGCATAGTTGACTAACAGATAGCAAATTGTAACCAAGAGACTCAACTAAAAACACATTTGATATTGAGTGCTCATTAGAAATTGCAATTTTACCTAACCCTTTTACCTTGCCTTGATTCCCATCACCGAATATAATTGAATCTTGGGAATCCTTATTTTTGACGTAGGAGGTGAACATCTTCTTCTCCCCCGTCATATGGTTTGTGCATCCGCTGTCGATAATCCAGCTTGAACCCCCGGATGCATAAACCTGCAAGGCAAATTTAGGCTTGGGTCTTAGGTACCCAACTCATGTTGGGTCCTGCAAGGTTAGCACAAATATCCTTAGGGACCCAAATGCAAGTTTTGTCTCCCTTGCATTTTGCCCCTAACTTCCTAGCAACTATTTTCCTATCCTTTCTACAAATAGCAAAGGAAGTATTTAAAGCACAATAAATTGTAGAGGGTTCATTCACTACTTTCCTAGGAGCATGAATAACATTCTTTCTAGGCACATGATGAATAGCATTTCTCCTAGACATATTTCTACCATGCATGTAGGAAGAACTAGAAGCAAACATGGCATGAGAGTCAAAATCATCATAAGCATTATAACTCCTATAAACATTTCTAGTTTGTCTCCTATCATGATACAAGAAGGCATGGTTCTTTTTAGCACTACTAGCCATAGGGGCCTTCCCTTTCTCCTTGACGAAGATGGGAGCCTTATGGCTTGTTAAGTTCTTGGCTTCCCTCTTGAAGCCAAGCCCATCCTTAATTGAGGGATGTCTTCCAATTGTATAGGCATCCCTTGCAAATTTTAACTTATCAAATTCACTTTTGCTAGTCTTAAGTTGGGCATTAAGACTAGCCAATTCATCACTTAGTTTGGAAATTGAAACTAGGTGTTCACAACAAGCATTAATATCAACATCCTTACACCTAGTGCAAATTTCAACATGTTCAACACAAGAGTTAGATTTATTTGCTTCTACTAGTTTAGCATTTAAATCATTGTTAACACCTTTTAAAGTAGAGATAGTTTCATGACAAGTAGATAATTCACTAGAAAGCATTTCATTTCTTTTAATTTCTAGAGCAAGAGAATTTTGTGCACTAACAAATTTATCATGCTCCTCATATAAAAGATCCTCTTGTTTTTCTAGTAATCTATTCTTGTCATTCAAAGCATCAATCAACTCATTAATCTTATTAATTTTAGATCTATCTAACCCCTTGAATAAGCATGAGTAATCTATTTCATCATCATCACTAGACTCATCCTCACTTGAAGAAGTACTAGTATCATGAGTGCTTACTTTCTTCTCCCTTGCCATGAGGCAAGTGTGACGCTCGTTGGGGAAGAGAGATGACTTGTTGAAGGCGGTGGCGGCGAGTCCTTCATTGTCGGAGTCGGAGGAGGAGCAATCCGAATCCCACTCCTTTCCGATATGTGCCTCGCCCTTGGCCTTCTTGTAATGCTTCTTCTTCTCCCTTTTGTTCCCCTTTTCCTGGTCACTTTCATTATCGGGACAGTTAGCAATGAAATGACCAACCTTACCACATTTGAAGCATGAGCGCTTCCCCTTTGTCTTGGTCTTCCTTGGTTGCTCCTTGCGACCATTTAGCGCCGTCTTGAATCTCTTGATGATGAGAGCCATCTCTTCATCATTGAGCCCGGCCGCCTCAACTTGCGCCACCTTGCTGGGTAGCGGCTCCTTGCTCCTTGTTGCCTTGAGAGCGATGGGTTGAGACTCGTGGATTGGACCGTTCAATGCTTCGTCGACGTATCTCGCCTCCTTGATCATCATCCGCCCGCTTACGAATTTTCTGAGTACCTCCTCGGGCGTCATCATCGTGTACCTGGGATTCTCACGAATATTGTTCACGAGATAAGGATCAAGAACGGTAAAGGACCTTAGCATTAGGCGGACGACGTCGTGGTCCTTCCATCGCGTGCTTCCGTAGCTCCTTATTTTGTTGATGAGGGTCTTGAGCCGGTTGTACGTTTGGGTTGGCTCCTCTCCCCTTATCATGGCGAATCGTCCAAGCTCGCCCTCCACCAACTCCATTTTGGTGAGCATGGTGATGTCATTCCCCTCGTGAGAGATCTTGAGGGTGTCCCATATTTGCTTGGCATTGTCCAAGCCGCTCACCTTGTTGTACTCTTCCCTGCACAAGGACGCTAAGAGAACAGTAGTAGCTTGTGCATTTCTATGGATTTGTTCATTTATGAGCATAGAGTTATCCGAGCTATCAAACTTCATTCCATTCTCTACAATCTCCCAAATGCTTGGATGGAGAGAGAATAAGTGACTACGCATTTTGTGACTCCAAAATCCGTAGTCCTCCCCATCGAAGTGTGGAGGTTTGCCAAGAGGAATGGAAAGTAAATGCGAATTCGAACTATGTTGAATACGAGAATAATCAAATGAAAAGTTCGAATTGACCGTCTTTTTGTAGTCATTGTGGTCATCGTCCTTTTGGGAAGAAGTAGATTCATCGCTGTCGTCGTAGTAGACGATCTCCTTGATGCGCCTTGTCTTATTCTTCTTCCCTTCCTTCAGTCTATGACCCGAGCCGGAGTCGGTAGGCTTGTCGTCCTTCGGCTCGTTGATGAAGGATTCCTTCTCTTTGTCGTTGATCACGATACCCTTCCCCTTAGGATCCATCTCTTTGGGCGATTAGTCCCTTTGTGAAGAGAACGACTCTGATACCAATTGAAAGCACCTAGAGGGGGGGTGAATAGGTGATCCTGTAAAACTTCAAAACTTAAGCCACAAAACTTGGTTAAGTGTTAGCACAGATAATACCAAGTGGCTAGAGAGGAGTCTCAACAAAACACAATAACCACAGAAAATCAATCACAGAGATGGCACAGTGGTTTATCCCGTGGTTCGGCCAAGACCAACGCTTGCCTACTCCACGTTGTGGCGTCCCAACGGACGAGGGTTGCAATCAACCCCTCTCAAGCGGTCCAAAGACCCACTTGAATACCACAGTGTTTTGCTTTCTTTTCTTTATCCCGTTTGCAAGGAATCTCCACAAATTGGAGTCTCTTGCCCTTACAAGTATA
This sequence comes from Zea luxurians, assembly GCA_029449295.1. Classification (NCBI taxonomy): domain Eukaryota; kingdom Viridiplantae; phylum Streptophyta; class Magnoliopsida; order Poales; family Poaceae; genus Zea; species Zea luxurians. The sequence continues at coordinate 179,935,473 of JAOPSE010000003.1, read as the reverse complement.
TGATCACAAAGAAGCACAAAGTAAGGGAGGGAAGCAACACACACAAATCGACAGCAAAATGCGCACACACACGGCCAAGAATCGAGCTCAAAAGACTATCTCGAAGTTCTCACTAGAACGGAGCTCGAATCACTTAGAATGACAAACGAAAGCGCAGAGACTGAGTGTGGATGATCAAGAATGCTCTAAGGTTGCTTGGGTGTCTCCTCCATGCGTCTAGGGGTCCCTTTTATAGCCCCAAGGCAGCTAGGAGCCGTTGAGAGCAAATCTGGAAGGCTATCCTTGCCTTCTGTCGTCGGGTGCACCGGACAGTCCGGTGCACACCGGACACTGTCCGGTGCCCGATTTCTTTCCTTAAACAGCGCTGCCGACCGTTGCATACTGTTGCAGATCTAGGAGCCGTTGGCGCACCGGACATATCCGGTGCACACCGGACAGTCCGGTGCCCCCTTCCGACCGTTGGCTCGGCCACGTGTCTCGCGCAGATTGCGCGGCCGACCGTTGGACCGTCCGACCGTTGGCTCACCGGACAGTCCGGTGCACACCGGACAGTCCGGTGAATTTTAGCCGTACGCCGTCGGCGAATTCCCGAGAGCGGCTACTTCACGCCGAGCCAGCCTGGCGCACGGACACTGTCCGGTGCACACCGGACAGTCCGGTGTGCCAGACCGAGCTGAGTCTTGGCTGTACACGGCCAAGTCTCTTTCTCCTCTTTTCTTTTCTTCTTCTTTCTGTTTCTAACACTTAGACAAATATATTAGTACACAAAACCAATGTACTAAGGCTTAGAAACATACCTTTACTTCATGATTTGCACCTTGTTCATCCATGGACATAAATTCACACTTAAGTACTTGTGTTGGCACTTAATCACCAAAATACTTAGAAATGGCCCAAGGGCACATTTCCCTTTCAATCACAATGTCTAGTCACATCAAGAATAAGAAAAAAAATTTCTTAGGTACACCAAGGAAAACAATATTTTAAAGTAGAGAGCACATATGCCAAGAAACTATCAATTCAAAGGCAAGAACATAACTGTGATCACAATCAATGGAACTCCAAGATATTTAATGAAATTGCATAGTTCCATTCTCCATACCTTTGCCTTTTACCTGAATGGCCATGAGAGCACCAGTTGTCACCAAATAAGGACTCCTTTTGCTCATTCACCTCATAGATCAAGAGGGTGCATTGAAGGCGCATACCATTGTTATACATAGAGTGCCAATACCAAGTACTTATGTGAACATGGACTAAACAACAGCTATCATGCTTGCACTTAGGTTAATCATTAAACATCACATAGCATGACTTACAAAAAGATATATGTTTATCCATATACACCAAGAGAGTTAATCATGGTGGATATATCAAATGAAAAGCTACCCATTGAATGATTCAAAAGATATATTCTATAAAGCACCCAGTCATGATTAAGCAAACATGATTATGCTCTTGGAAATCATGGATCATTATTTGACAGAAATTCAACACAAGTAGCACAACTACTCCAAGGATAGATAGCACTACAATCCAACTTAAGAGCAATGCTGATAATGCACTTAAGAAACACAGGTACCGTCCTTTGGAGAGCCAGATGCAGATTCTCATCAAAGTCCTTTGCTTTATTCACCAATAATGATTAAGGACTTCTACAACTTATTTAACTCGAGATCAACATGGGATTGATATTGCACAATAATCTAGCCTTGAGTTAATGAATAGACAATAAAGATTAACAGCTTAAGCATAGAGTTTGAAATAACCATCTTAAGCTCTCCTAGGGTCTCCATTCCATCTCGAGGCACCTGCATGGTCTAGTTGACAAAGTTTGGTACCCATCTCGGGATGGGTCCATGACGTTCAACTAAAAGTGTCTTTGGTACCCAAATAGCCTTTGTGCTAGTTCTAGGTGATCTCATTATAGATCTAGCACAAGTGTATGATTTGGGTCTCCTACGCGAATGAGATTGAGACAAATTTACTTGCTTAGGAACCTTACCTTTATTACATACCTTGGATAGATGACCCTGCTCACCACACTTGTACAGAAGCGTCGCTCAACCTGACATGACGCTTGCTGTTTGTCATTTTCCTTGGTGAGAGTCATGTTGGAGAATGCACATCTTTGATTCTTCATGACCGGACATGAAGTGATCATGTGGTCCTTGCTGTTGCATCCAAAACATCTCATTGCCCCTTCATCTTTGTCGTTGTACAGACAAGACGCGATGAGGTGGCCTAATGCTTTGCACTTGAAGCATATCCTTTTTCCTCTTCTCTTTTTACTTTTGGATGACATAGAGAGATTATTAGTGTAAACAACATGACTAATTAAATCGTTACCTTTCTCTTGTCTCATGTTGATTTCTTCACTTATTTCTTTAGGAACATCTTTCTCAAGGAGGTTGACCCTTGCTGCGGTTTCTCCTTCCTCATGTTTCTTCACCACGTGTTCGTAGATATCTTGAGGAAGTCGAGCATGGCGTCTTCTCTTTAGTTGTCTTTGTTTCTTATTCCCAAGCAATTTTCTTTTAGACCCTACAACTTGTTGCTCAATCAAGGATTGGCTTCTTTTGAGGAGCGGGGGTTAGAACATGGTGATATACAATTTGAATGCGTACACTTGCAAGAATGAGGTTCACATGAATTTAAGTTTGCAAAGACAACCTCATGAGCAATATTGAGCATGATATGGTCATCAACTAGTTCACTATGAGAATTTGACAACATATCATACTTTTCATTTAGAGCAAGTTTTTCTAGATTTATCATCTCTACTTGACTCCTAAGCATAGAATTTTCAGTTTTAAGTTGAGCAACACAAGATAAAGTATCATCATTATTTCTTTGCTCAATTAAAATTGAATCATACCGTTGGACCAAATCATTATGAGAGCACTTTAGCTTCTCATGTTCTTTGGTCATCTTCTCCAGGCTGTTGTTTGTTTTGATGAGTGTCTCCTCTAGCCTGAAAAGCGTCTCGCCTTGTTCCTTATTCCTTCTCAACAGCTTAACCAAGAGTGCTTTGTCCTCTTTGTTGAGATGGATGTAGAAACAACGAATCTCCTCTTCTTCCACATCGTCGGTCTCATTTTCCCTGTCATTAATGTTAGTGGAAGCAATACAGGAACATGTACCTTGTGGTGATGAAGATTCATCCTTGCTATCATCCTCATACTCCTCATCATTGCTTTTGTCTCCACTATCATTGTTAGCAATAAGACATTTATAACTAGTGGAAGACGAACCCTTCGGTGAGGTAGATTCATCGTTTGGTTGCCATCGTTTTTGTTCTTCTCCCTTGGACAGGTTAGTATCATAGGCAATAGAGGGTGTAGAAGCAGTGCATATGGACTTAAAAAATTTCAACTTAATTTTAGTCCATAGATCATGAGCATTAACAAATAAATCACTATCACTACTCATGATGGCAAAATAGGCACTTCTAGACAGTGAGTCAACTAAGATGTTGCAAGCATGGTGATTGAGAGACAGACATCTTAGTTCATCATCAGAAGGATTTTGACTAAAATTGGAGGGAAAAATACTTCTACTAAAGATTTGTCTCAAATCAGGATCAACATGCATGAAAGCATTATAAATAGAGACAGACCAGGATTTATAGTTAGAACCATCGTCTAGAAGAAGTTCTACAGTTACCTCTTGTGACGACATCGTCATCTCCGGATGGCTAAGCCCACACTGGAGAGGCCTAGCTCTGATACCAATTGAAAGTTCCCTTTGCCCGGGAACAGGATCTGGATGTCGCCTAGAGGGGGGGGTGAAAAGGCGAATAAAAATTATCACTTTAAAACTTAAATTCTTACCTCGAAGACTAGAACGCAGTGGAATGAGAAGACCCTTCGAGTAGGTTGCAGCGGAATAGAAGATCCTGTCTCAAAATGTCCTACACTTCAAATATAACTTGTACCACAGATAAATGTTGAAGTGCAGATATAAAAGCGAGTAAGACAGAGAGTCAGAACACAATACAGAACAGAGCACACAGACGCAAGGATTTATCCCGAGGTTCGGCCAAGCCTGAAAAGCTTGCCTAGTCCTCGTTGGAGTTAGCCACACCTGGGCTTGGAGTCTGTTTCAACTCCTTCCTCCGTTTGCTCAGATCTGTTAGTATGACAGATAGAGCCTTTCAATATGTTGAGTTGGTTACAACGAAACTGCAGCTGCTTACAATCTTCTTGGCAGCACTCCGTTAGAGTAACGATATGCTCAAGACCTTGCTCTAGCTCTTAGCAGCACTTCTCCACTCTCTCAAGGCTTATAGCTTCGCCTCTACACAAACTAGAGAGATATAAACGAGAGGGAGAGAGAGAATTGATCCGAGTGATGTCTACACTTGTTGGCTGCACTTGTTCAATTGTTTGAGGCGCTTAGAGGTCCCTTTTATAGGCCCAAGGGGCCTAGGAGCCGTTGGAATCCCATTTGGAAGGCAATACTTGCTTTCTGTCAGGTGGCGCACCGGAGAGTCCGGTGCACCACCGGACATCAACTGTTCACTGTCCGGTGCGGATCTCCTTCCAAAATTGGCGCAGTCGACCATTGCAGACTTGGAGCCGTTGGCGCACCGAATACTGTCCGGTGCACACCGGACAGTCTGGTGCCCCATCTGAACGTTGGCTCGGTCACGCGTCACGCGCGGATTGCGCGGCCGACCGTTGGTCCAGCCGACCGTTGGCTCACCGGACAGTCCGGTGCACCACCGGACAGTCCGGTGAATTTTAGCCAAACGTCGTCGACGAATTCCCGAGAGCGGCCAGTTGACCAGACACCGGCCTGGCGCATCGAAGCTATCCGGTGCACCACCGGACGCTGTCCGGTGCACCACCGGATAGTCCGGTGCACTCAGGCTGCGTATAGTCATGGCTGCACCAGCCAAGTCTTTTTCTTTTTGTATTTTCTCTTCTTTTCTTCTTCTCTCTGTTTCTAACACTTAGACAAATATGTTAGTACACAAAAACCAATGTACTAAGTCTAGAAACATACCTTCCCTTAGATTTTCACCTCTCTAGCATTTGACATGCTTAAGATTGATGTTGGACTCATAAATCATCAGGTCAGCTTAACTTGATCTAGATTGACATTTCTGAGCTCCGACATCCTGCAAAGGTCACATAGAATATCTCTAAACATAGGAACAACCCAAACTACGGATCAAGGTGCACTTAGCTCTTTTGGGCTGCTTCCAGTTCTGGTTTTGATACTGGTTCTTCTTCTAGTGACCTTGTTCACTTCTTAGAGCTTGATCTTGAGCCTTATGACTTACACCACATAACTATAGATGTTTCTTCATTGGTTGTAAGTCACGTCCTTATGTAGTGATCCTTGATGTGCCATAGCTCTTCTCAACTCGATCACCCTTGACTTTGCAAGTCTTCTTCTTCACTCTTGGCTTTGGGTTCCTCAGCCTCTTTGACCTTCTCCCGTGCACTTGGTACCTCGAAGCTCTTCTTGCCTCCATCCTTGGCTTGATCAGTTGTCTCCGAGCTACGCACCCGAGTCTCACTTTATGCAATATCCATCTTACTTGTGATGTCTATTATCTATCCATAATCTAGTCCTTGGACCATCACACTTGTTCACTTGTGTTGAACCCTGTTAGCTTTACATTAAGCACATGTTCAACACTTAGCACACTTGTTAGTCCTTTAATTGAGTTGTCATCCAAACACCAAAACCCACAAGAGAGCTTTCAATTATAGATATTGTTGGGGGTCTTCTTCTCCGCCAAAGATCCTCAAGACAAAGGTATCACTAGCAAAATGATGTTGAGGATCCTCTCTGCCGAAGGTCCTCGAGACGAAGATACTACCTGAGAGCTATAATGACGAATACCGAAGCTTCTACCGAAGGACGACAGCTTCGGCTTAAGGTGACGACGAAGCTCAAGCATGGCGCTGAACCGAAGAGGAAAAGACCAGTTAATCCCTGACGACCTATGTTACGATTGTGTATACAAATTGAGGTCTCAAATGTATTTTTACCCGGGCTGCACCCCGTGTCTATAAATAGGTGAACAGTACTCTTGTACTGTTCATGCTGGATTGTATTTGCTTTCGCATCAACACCTTCGAACGAACCGAAGGTATCAATGTAATATAAATTCTGTTAATGTTCATATGTATATTATGAAATATGTATGTGTGTGAATGTATGGATTACATATATCATCTCCATACATTCTTATCTTCATAAATCATGAAGGCATGTTCTTCATGACCTTCATATGAAGATCATTATATTCAAAAGGATATAATGCTTCGAAGGATGAAGGTCTTTAATCTTTAACAATTGTGTTGCTCTATTCTTGATTCACAACATTTGAGAACAAGTGACCAACAGATATATTTTTGCTCTAGTTATGTGTGTCTGTCTCCATTATTATTAGGACTAGCATATAACTCATACTAACGCTACGATTCTAGAGAGAAGAGTGGAGGGGTCGACGGCTGCGGTGATGACTTGGGGAAGTGGAGAGAGAGAGACCGAGGGCAGTGGGGTCACGTGGGAGGGGGAGAGGGAGGGATGAGACATGATAGATGATTCAAATAATATTATACATTTGATTTAAATGAGTAAGGGAAAGAGAATAATCGAGCGATCTGAATCATCAATTTAGATAATGTGTTAAGTCTGGATGTAATTTATTTAGTGGATTTAGTAGATGTTATGAGTGTGGGGTAATTTAGTTGAGTGAGTTTTGCAAAGTTTAAACTAATGAATTACAATGATGATATGAAAATGAAAGAAGAGACTTCAATTTTTTTTCTATATGAATGAAGATACAGTAGTTACGTTCTTTTATTGACGGAAGGAGCGTTATTATTCGTCATTAATTTTAGTATTCTCAATGTATATATTTGGCTAAAACTAAAAAAGTTAAATACGCGTTGGAACACATGGAAATGAACGGCATGCACTAGATGGTCTACACAGCTTGCTTGCTTCCGTGCTTAAAGTCACGCCAATAGTAACGGTGGCAGTTTATGGGACGCATTGATTTGATTGTACAGAGCATGACATATACTTAAACTTAAATCAGTATACACGACATCGTTGGCTCCAATTATCTTCAGCAGATCGTGTGAGAGATAGGAATGCTAGAGATAGTTTTAGAGACAAGTGTATGGTGAGCTCATGCTGTGTCACAGGCTAAGTCAGAGCAAATGGAGTATTTTCTATAGTGAGCTGTTGCTGTGTCAAACCTCAGTACCTCACGGCACGGATGAATTCCACGTAGGTTCGTGTACAGTTTGGAATACTCGTTAAGAACGGAGCATGGGCGCCTTCGCGATACCGGCTATCGCTTCTACGACTGCCATGTTGGGTCCGCGCCCACGTCGCACACGTCGCTCCCCCAGCCCCAGCTTGGCGCGCACGACGCAAAAGAAGTACCGTTGTCCCTCTCGGCTCACCGACTTCCCCCTCCACGCCCCCAGCTCCCCCACGCGCGGCGCTGCTCCACCAGCCTTCGCGATTATGGCCTACACATGGAATCTATGTGCACCCAGTGCATACACAGAACGCGTGAGGGGTCGTCGTCCTTCTCGTCCAACATGTGCCGTATCCTCTACTTCCCCTGCCTCCGCGCGGTGGTCGAGGAGTGCCTGTCCCGTGATGCAACCCAGGACTCCAGCCCGCCCCCCCCCCCCCCCCCTCGTCCCCTTCTTCACCCATTGCGCAGCGGCTCGGATCTCCGCCCCTTCTTCACCCTCCTCCCGACTGGCAGATGTGGAGATCGGCTCCGGCGGGCCGAGTCGCGCTGGCGGGCGTGGAGATCGGCTTCCGTGGTCCACGCGAGATTGACGATGTCGATGCCCTACAGGCAAAAATGGAGGTCATGTTTCTTCTCCCCTCGTGTGGCAGCCCATCATCCCCTTCTTCTCACCCTCCTCCCCCGCCCACCGTCTGTCATCCCCTTCTCTCCCCGCGCGGCGGCCTAGATCCTCGTCCCTTCTCCTCACCCTCCTCTTGGGCCGGTGGACATGGAGATCGACTCCGGTGACCTACGTGAGATTGACGGCGTCGATGCCCTGCAGACGGACATGGAGGTTGTGTTCGAGGTGCTGAAGAGCCTAGAGGATGTTGAGGAGCTGGACCCCGAGTGGCTGCATGATCCCCACAAGCTGCGCATGTGCATGGAGAAGGACACCTCCTCGTCGGACTCATGCGGCGTCGGCCCATTCGGGCTGGTGGTGATGGCGCCCGAAGGCATGCAGTGTAGGAGCAGACCACCGTATTCTTCATACTACCAGGATCTCAGCTTCTCGATCTATGCTTCTTTGTGATTTCTCTTCTAATTTGTCTACCTCCTTTTTTTGGCCGCAGATTGGAGCAAGAGCAAGGTGGTCAGATCTAGATCGAAAGTACTCCCCACTTCCCCCTCTTCTTCGCATCACAATCACAAGTTGGTCAATGAAATTTCAATCATGTCTGATGTTATTGAGGCCATGGGTGAACTTTGGTAGGTATGCATATTGTTCTCTTCTTGGTCAGTACATTAGAACTGGTTACCACACAATATTTTGCCCTGCTCACAATGCCCTAGGGTCCGTGCCCGCCACCCACCCCCTTGTGATGCCCTACGAGGTCTGCTATGAAGACATGTATGTGTAAGTGCAATCAACCCTAATTGAGGGTTTTGGTGATTAATGACAAAACAAACTAAGATTCTAACAAGGTTGCTCCTAGTATGTACACAGTATTTCTACAGACAGGAGAAGCACAGATCTTACGAGCATAAAAGTATAAAGCACAGCGGATTTAAAATTCCACATCAAATGGCGTGCTCCAAGTGCCAAGAAACAACGGCGGTGCAAAATTTATAATTCTTGAGTCATAGGAATCGCCGTACAATTAAGAGGGATCTGCGACGGTTAAGTAAGTTGTGAAACGAGCCAAGTTCAAAATCTTTTGAAAACTCCTTGGAGATCATTTTCCTAGATCATGAATGCCCTTGAGAAAAACAAATTTTACTTCCCACAAAGTCTCCCCTTTTGTTCTCCTCAAAATTCTCAAAGTTTGGTTTCAGCCCCCGAAACCGGTTCAACCGGTCCTGAAACCGGTTCAACCGGTTTCGGTACTGTTCACCTGCCACCTCTGCTCTGACCTATCTGACAGTCAGAGCTGTCAGAAAAAAGTCGCAGCAAATATTTTTCAGAAACCGGTTGAGCCGAATTTTGTCCCTACTCAGCCGGTTTTGAAACCGGTCGAGTGTCCGGCTGAGTAGCCCAGTGGACCGGGATCCCCCTGGTAGAAACCGGTTCAACCGGTTTAGAAACCGGTTCAACCGGTTTTTGCCCATTTTCTCCCAACGGCTGCCAGCTTTTGGGGGATCCTTTATATACCCCCCTCACACTCTCTCTCTCATTAACTTCGTCTCTCCCACGAATTCTTGGCTGACCAACCTTCAAACAAGAGCATTCATTTCACCTTTCACACCCGCATCGCATCTCCTTCAATCATTTGAAGGACCCTTGGTGTGAGGTGAACTCGATCGAACTCGCTGTCAATTTCATCTCGATTCTCCCATTCTCTTGTTCTTGAGCTCGTTGCAAACTTAACCGTGTGCGGATTTGTTACTCTTGGAACCTCGTGTTCCTTGACGGTTAGAGGTTGTTTAGGAGTCTCCAAATTTGTGGACGACCCCAAGAAGTTTGTATCACCCGCTCCTTGAGCAGATTTGAGAAGAGATTGTCTTGACCTTTGTGGTCGGCTTGTGGAGGATTAGGGTTGGAAAAGACCCGGCCCTTTGTGGGTTCCTCAACGAGGAGTAGGACACCTTTGTGGTGGTTGCCGAACCTCGGGTTATATCGCGTGTTCTTGTGTGTTCTTGTCAAGCGCTTTATATTCAGTGGTTGGCTCATATTATTCATTTAAGTAGTTTTTGTGTAGGGCAAATCTTTAGCTATATTATTCACTACCTCGTACTTGTTAAATAGATTATCAAATTTAAGTTGAGCGGGTTCAAACTTGTTCAGTTGTGATTAAAATCGACTGAACCGGTTTGCACCTGTGCAACTTTAATTTAACACTATTTCGAAGTTTTAGTGAAAATTTTCAGGTGTAGCCTATTCACCCCCCCTCTAGGCTACTTTCAATTGGTATCAAAGCCTCGTACCTCATTTTACGCTTAACCGCATGAGGAAGCGATTATGTCTACTCAACGGGACCATGTGGATCCTATCCTTGAGGATATTCCCGTCACATCCTCCGGTGAGGAAGTGGACCCCAAGGTCCTCGACCTCGCCATGAAGATTGCCGAGAGGATGTTCCTCAAGATGAAAGAGGAAGATGCTAAGAAAAAGGCTGAAGAAGAAGAATCAAGAAGAAAGGCCGAAGAAGACAAAGGTAAAGGAAAATTTGATTACAATGATGACCTAGTGGATCTTTTGGTGTCAAAGGTGTTGAGCAAGGTAAGTCTCAACACCGAAGAATCATCAACCAAAAGCAAAGGTAACGAGTTTAGTAAAGTTCAATTCGATTACTCTAGAAATTTTATCCCCAACTTCTCTTCCGCCCCACTTGGAAAGTTACCAACTCTTAGTGAGTTGAACTATGACGAGTGGGCCGATAAGATGAAGTCGCATTTAATCGGTGTACATCCTAGTCTTTGGGAGATTGTTAATGTAGGTATGTATAAGCCTGCCCAAGGAGAAGAGATGACTCCAGAAATGATGCAAGAGATTCATCGCAATGCTCAAGCAGTGAGTATAATTAAAGGAAGTCTTTGTCCAGAAGAATACCGGAAAGTTCAAGGAAGAGAAGATGCCCGTGACATTTGGAACATTCTTAAAATGTCACATGAAGGAGATCCCAAAGCTAAGAGACATAGAGTTGAAGCTTTGGAAAGTGAGCTCGCTAGATATGATTGGATCAAGGGTGAGTCGCTTCAATCACTCTTTGATCGATTGATGGTGTTAGTAAACAAGATAAGAGTACTTGGAAGTGAAGATTGGAGTGACTCCAAGGTCACAAGATTGTTCATGAGAGCTTATAAAGAGAAGGATAAAAGTCTTGCAAGGATGATAAGGGATCGTGATGACTATGAGGATATGACGCCTCATCAATTATTTGCAAAAATTCAACAACACGAGTCCGAAGAAGCCCCCATCAAGACAAGAGACTCTCATGCCTTGATCACAAATGAACAAGACAACCTCAAGAAGAACAAAGACCACAAAGCAAAGAAAGTGGTCGAGACCTCAAGTGATGAAGATAGCTCAAGTGATGAAGACACAGCTATGTTCATCAAAACATTCAAGAAATTTGTAAGGAAGAATGACAAGTTCCAAAGGAAAGGAAAAAAGAGGGCATGCTATGAATGTGGCCAAACTGGTCATTTCATAGCGGATTGTCCTAACAAGAAGGAACAAGAAGCTAAAAAGGAATACAAGAAGGACAAGTTTAAAAAGGGAGGCAAGACCAAGGGATACTTCAAGAAGAAGAAGTATGGTCAAGCTCATATTGGTGAAGAATGGAACTCCGATGAAGAGAGTTCTAGCTCCGAGGAAGAGGAAGTGGTGGCAAATGTGGCCATCCAATCTACATCAAGTGCGCAACTCTTCACCAACCTACAAGACGACTCCTACACTCCAACTTGCCTCATGGCAAAGGGAGACAAGGTAACTTTATTTAGTGATGATTTTTCAAATGATGATGATGATGATCAAATTGCCATGAAAAATAAAATGATTAAAGAATTTGGCTTAAATGGATACAATGTTATCACCAAATTAATGGAAAAGCTAGATAAAAGAAAAGCAACTCTTGATGCTCAAGAAGACTTGCTTATCCTTGAAAAGGAAAGAAACCTAGAGCTTCAAGAGTTGATTCACAATAAAGATAAAGAAGTAATTAACATGAAAAACTCTATAGATAATCTTGCAAATGAAAAGAATGCACTTGAATCAAGCATGTTAAGCTTGAGTGTTCAAAATCAAGAACTTCAAGTGCAACTTGAAAATTGCAAGAATATCAATGCCTCATGTTTAATATTTGAATCTAAGTCTAGCTCAAATGATAATTCTTGCAAACATTGTACCAAATATCATGCTTCTTGTTGTCTAACTAACCATGCAAGGAAGAATAGCCCACAGGTGAAGGTCAAAGAAATTTTGAAAAGATGCTCTAGCAATGATGGGTTTAAAAAAAATTGAACCCAAGTACAAGTCCCTAAAGCCCAACAATGGAAGAAGGGGGCTTGGGTTCAACTCATCCAAGGAAAACCCTAGCACAGTGCATAAGGGGTGGAGATTCCCCAAGTTCATAGAGGGAACCACCCTATATGATGCCTTGGGGAGGATTCACTCCTCAAATGACAAGTCACCTCAGGTAAAAGTTAACTTGAGTTCCACAAAGAGTAAGATGAAGGAAGTGGGATCCTCAAGTGGACAAAAATCTAATGCTCCCATTTCCCACTCATATCTTTGTGATTATATGTTGACTTGGGATTTAGGAAAATTGGTTGTGAAATATGTGGGTGCCTACACTAAACGAAAAGTCATGAAAAGAAGTGTGTGGGTACCCAAGGCTATAACTAACAATGTAGGACCCAATTCAATTTGGGTACCTAAAAGCATAGCCTAAACTTGTTTTGCAGGTCTACTCCTCTGGTGGGTCAAGTTGGGTGCTTGACAGTGGATGTACAAATCACATGACCGGGGAGAAAGACATGTTTCATACATTGCAACTAACTCAAGAAGCACAAGAAATTGTGTTTGGAGATAGTGGCAAGAGTAAGGTGATTGGTATTGGTAAAATTCCTATCTCTGACCAACAATCACTTTCAAATGTTTTATTGGTAGATTCTTTAAGCTATAATTTGTTGTCCGTTTCACAACTTTGTGGAATGGGTTATAATTGTTTATTTTCGGATGTGGATGTGAAGATCCTTAGAAGGGAGGACTCCTCAGTTGCCTTTACCGGTCGCTTGAAGGGCAAGCTTTATCTTGTTGATTTCACAACAAGTAAAGTGACGCCTGAGACTTGTTTAGTGGCAAAGTCCGACAAGGGTTGGCTATGGCATCGTCGGCTAGCCCATGTCGGTATGAGGAATTTGGCCAAACTTCAAAAGGATAATCACATCATTGGACTAACAAATGTTGTATTTGAGAAAGATAGGGTGTGTGGCGCTTGCCAAGCAGGAAAGCAACATGGAGTCCCACATCAATCAAAGAATGTGGTCACAACAAAGAGGCCATTGGAGCTTCTTCACATGGACCTCTTCGGACCTGTGGCCTACATTAGCATTGGTGGTAGTAAGTATGGTTTAGTCATTGTTGATGATTTTTCTCGATTCACCTGGGTTTTCTTTTTGAGTGATAAAGGGGAAACTCAAGAAATATTGAAGAAATTCATGAGGAGAGCTCAAAATGAATTTGAGCTCAAAATCAAGAAAGTGAGAAGTGATAATGGGACGAAATTCAAGAACACAGGTGTCGAAGAATTCTTAGGAGAAGAGGGAATCAAGCATGAGTTCTCGGTGCCTTACACCCCACAACAAAATGGTGTTGTGGAAAGAAAGAACCGAACTCTAATTGAAGCTGCAAGAACCATGTTGGATGAGTACAAGACACCTGACAACTTTTGGGCAGAGGCGGTCAACACCGCCTGTCATGCAATCAACCGTCTCTATCTTCATAAGATCTACAAAAAGACTGCTTATGAGCTTCTCACTGGTAACAAACCAAAAGTTGATTATTTTAGAGTATTTGGTTGTAAGTGTTTTATTCTTAACAAGAAAGTCAAGAGCTCAAAGTTTGCTCCTAGAGTGGACGAGGGCTTCTTGCTTGGTTATGCATCAAATGCGCATGGATATCGTGTTTTCAACAATACCACCGGTCTTGTTGAAATAGCGATAGACGTGACATTTGATGAGTCTAATGGCTCGCAAGGGCATGTTTCTAATGACACTGCAGGAAATGAAGAACTACCTTGTGAGGCCATAAAGAATCTTGCAATAGGTGAGGTGAGACCTCAAGAAAGGGATGATGAAGAAGGAACCTTATGGATGACCAATGAGGTAGTTGATGTGGGTGCAAGGGTGGTGAGTGACAAAGTGTCCACCCAAGCAAACCCATCAACCTCAAGTCATCCAAGCCACGAAGAAAATCATCAAAGGATGCCAACAGTGGTAGAAAATGAACATGAAAGTATTGATGGTGAAGTGCCTCTTGATCAAGCAATTGATGAGGAGGAGCAAATACAAAGACATCCATCAGTGCCTCATCCAAGAGTCCATCAAACAATTCAAAGGGACCATCCAGTGGACAACATCCTGGGTAGCATCAGGAGAGGGGTAACAACTCGATCTCGTTTAGCTAATTTTTGTGAATTTTACTCGTTTGTTTCCTCTCTTGAGCCACTTAAGGTTGAAGAAGCATTGGGTGATCCGGATTGGATAATTGCCATGCAAGAGGAGTTGAGCAACTTCACCCGGAATGAAGTCTGGTCCTTAGTCCAAAGACCCAAACAAAATGTGATTGGGACTAAATGGGTCTTTAGGAACAAGCAAGATGAAAATGGCGTGGTCACAAGAAACAAGGCACGGTTGGTTGCCCAAGGCTATACTCAAGTGGAAGGACTTGATTTTGGTGAAACATATGCGCCGGTAGCAAGGTTAGAATCAATTAGAATATTAATTGCCTATGCTACTAACCATGATTTCAAGCTATATCAAATGGATGTCAAGAGCGCTTTTCTAAATGGACCACTACAAGAAAGAGTATATGTGAAGCAACCACCGGGCTTTGAAGACCCAAAGAAGCCAAATCATGTTTATCTTCTTCACAAGGCACTCTACGGGCTTAAACAAGCCCCTAGAGCTTGGTATGACTGTCTTAAAGATTTTTTAATTAAAAATGGGTTTACAATAGGAAAAGCTGACTCTACTTTATTTACTCGAAAAGTTGATAATGAATTATTTGTGTGCCAAATATATGTTGATGACATTATATTTGGTAGTACTAATGAAAATTTTTGTGAAGAGTTTAGCAAAGTGATGACGAACAGGTTTGAGATGTCTATGATGGGCGAGCTTAAATACTTCCTGGGATTTCAAGTCAAACAACTCAAGGAAGGTACATTTCTATGCCAAACTAAATATACTCAAGATATGCTCAAGAAGTTTGGCATGGAAAAAGCAAAGCACGCCAAGACTCCAATGTCATCAAATGGACATCTCGACCTAAATGAGGAAGGTAAACCTGTAGATCAAAAATTATATAGATCAATGATAGGATCACTGCTTTACTTATGTGCATCTAGACCTGATATAATGTTGAGTGTTTGCATGTGTGCACGTTTTCAAGCAAATCCTAAAGATTGTCATCTTGTAGCCGTTAAGAGAATTCTAAGATACTTAGTCCACACCCAAAACCTAGGATTATGGTATCCTAAAGGCTCCCTTTTCGATTTGCTTGGCTACTCTGACTCAGATTATGCTGGTTGCAAAGTAGATCGAAAAAGCACTACTGGGACTTGCCAATTCCTTGGGCGGTCCTTAGTGTCATGGAGTTCCAAGAAACAAAATTGTGTTGCACTTTCCACTGCAGAAGCTGAATACATAGCAGCTGGGGCATGTTGTGCACAGTTGTTATGGATGAAGCAAACCCTTAGAGATTTTGGTTGTGAGTTTAACAAAATTCCACTTCTGTGTGACAATGAGAGTGCCATAAAACTTGCAAACAATCCTGTGCAACACTCTAGAACTAAACATATTGACATTAGACACCATTTCTTGAGAGACCACGAAGCCAAAGGAGATATCGAACTATTTCATGTGAGCACCGAAAATCAACTAGCCGATATCTTCACAAAACCCCTTGATGAGACTAGGTTTTGTTTTCTTAGGAGTGAGCTAAATATCTTGGATTCTCGAAACGTGTGTTAATAACTAAAATTTTGATCAAACTTGATGGTTGAAAATTGATTGTTTGAGCAATATGAATGAGAAATATCTTTTTATCTTTAAAATATCTCATGTCATATTTGCTAAGTGCTATTACAGCCCTTCCGGGCAATATCTGGAAACTGGTTGAGTAAACCGGCTGAGTAGGCCACTCAACCGGTTTCTCCCTGGTGGAAACCAGTTGAACCGGTATAAAAACCGGTTGAACCGGTTTTGGCCGTCGCGCCGTCAGTCAGCGCGCAGTCTGCGCTGACAGCTGCGCAGTCTGCGCTGTCAGTTTTGCAGTCTGTGCTGTCAGACTGCCAGGATTTTCGCGCAGTCGACACCGTTTTCTGCGCGCTTTTACTGCGCAGTTTGACTCGAAACCGGTTGAACCGGTTTTGGAACCGGTTGAACCGGTTTTCGATTTTCTGGCGGCCGACTCCTCTCCTTTTTATGTCTCTCTCTCTCTCCTCTTCCCTTCTCAGACTCATTTTCCAGCCGCCGCCGCCCTCTCATTCCTCTCTCACACCTTCACACTCTCTCGTGCCCTCACTCTTTTGGAAGAGTGGTTGGAGATCCGTTCTTCCCGGCGTGTTTCCACCATCTTCCTCCATCTCGTTGGGAGTTCTTGACCCAATCTTCGGATCGAGGTATTGCCCTATGTTATTTCCTTGTACTCGATCCTAAGCGTTCTTGATTATCATATGTATCATTTGTTGGGTACATTTTAGTTTAAGTGATTGCAACACTTAGATTATCCTCATTTTGTCACAAACATTGTTAGAGATTAGCGATTTGATATTGTTCGTTGTAGTTGAACCGCTCATATGAACGGTTGAAGTGCATGCTCAATATCTTATGCGTTTCTACTCAAACGTGTTTGATCCTTGCTCATCGTAGGTTCTATTTCTTATTTCTTAGAATGGTGCGTCGAAGGAACCCGTCGGTGGTCGAATCCGACTCCTCGGACGACCAGGAAATCCATGAAGATTCTCCTCCTCGCTCTCGATCCAAGCGAGGGCGCGGAAGCGGCAATGTCATGTCGGGTGCTGAGGCCTCCGGGTCTCAAAGTGCTCGCGGTCGGACATCTCGGAATCCTTCCGGACGGTCTCGACCTGCGACGAATCCGCAGGCGTGGGAGCCTGCAAGTGATGATGATGGTGGGAAGGACGATGAAGTTGATCTTTCCCCGGCCCACGCTCCTGTGATTCGCGGTTTGGTCCTCCACCGGGCAGAGGCTCGGCGTGCTGGCAATGAACCAGTCACTGACTTCACTGCCAGTGGAGGCTCTGCTCTTCTCCAGGATCTTCGTTTCCAAAATCCTGTATTGCGTATTCGCGATGCCAGGATCGACGGAAATCGCTTTTGGACTCTTCACCACGTGGATTTCTATAATTCCGTCATTCTCCCCAAGAAGCATCAACCTATCCTGCATCAACGATATATTAACTGGGAAGGTTGTGAAGCCATTGGGGATCCAGAAATGTCACAGGCACTGAGGGCCTGTGAAAGGAAACAAATGAAGGATATCATGACATTCCAATATGATTGGAATGATGAAGTGATTGCTCAATTCTACTCCACTCTTTGGATAAAGCTTGCTGACGAGGAGAGTCATTACAACTACCCCTATCTGAACTTCTTCATTGAAGGTAGTTGGTACAAGGTGAGCTATCGTCGATTTGCTCACATTCTTGGCTTTTCTGACGATGATATATCTGGAGACAAGATCAAGATTCATGATTTCCGGCAGCCCACAAGAGATGAAGCCAAGGATCTTCATCTGTCTGAGTCTGGAAAGTATTGGGAGTCGACCAACATTCATAAGTATTATCGTTATATCAACTCCCTCTGCAGGATGACCCTCATTCCAAAAGGGGGAAATCAGATGAACATCCTTGGGGAGAGCAAGGTCCTGCTCTCTTTTATGAAACCAAACAGCTCAGAAAGGATTAATGTCTTTGACATGATATGGCAGGAAATTATTCATGCCGCCTGCTTTCCTTTGAAGGGGTGTCTTCATGCTCCATTCGTTATGAAGATGATTGAGGTCGTGACCCAGTTCAGATTTGACAAGGGTACCCGACATCAGTCATACACCCCTTTCTGGATTGATCCCAACAATCCAGCTGGGCGCCTCCGGAAAGCCCCCTCCAGTTCTCGTGGTCATGCATCTGCGGGTCCGTCTGCTGGTGCTGGTGTTGCTGCTGCTGCTGGTGCCTCGCGCTCTTCCCCTGGCCGCGGATCTCCCACACCACGTGGTCGTGGTCGTGGTCGAGGTCGTGGCCGTGGGATGGGTGCCCGCTTGGCCCAGGGCTTGCGACTTTCTTCTCCATGTGCCGAAATATTGCTGCAGACGTCCATGAGGTGGCTCGACGTCAGCGGGAGACCGACGACAACCTACGTCGTCAAGCTTCTGCTTTAGGTACTCCCTTCGCCCCCCGCTCTCCTGATGTACCTCTCCACCCTCCTCCTCTAGATGTCAACGAGTGGTACCAGCAGGCGTATGGGGTACCTTTTTCAACAGCTGATGACGTCGAAGAAGAAGAGACTTATTTTGATGATCCAGAGCAGTTTGTCCCGCCCTCGTATCACGGGGATCCGGGCCAATCGTCCTCTTATCCTCCGCCCCAGGACCCTTCGGGCAGTGCTCCTCCTCCGGCCCAGTCTGGAGAGGAACACTTTGCCTCTGACCTGGCGCACCACTTCTTCGCTCCTCATCATCCTCCTCCTCACTGGTGATCATTGGTTTGGCGATTCTCTCTCTCTTTTTGGTTCTTATGCCAAAAAGGGGGAGAAAGTTTATTATGCAGTACCCCTATTTTTGTAATGAACACTTGGTCTGTAATAACTATTTGATGCATGCATGGCTTGAATGCCATAAACACTTTTATGATGTGATGAGACGAGCTCTCATTATTGTAATAGCTGTAGAACTCTTTTTTTCCATATCATATGCTATGCAATAATGAGCTTGAATGTGCTTTTACTCTTTTTATTCATTTATGTTTCATACCTCATCATTTTTGTGTATAGTGTTGATTGTTCTCTCTCTAAATATGTTGCAAATTGACATATCAAGTCAATGTTAATATCGCAAAACTCATGCACATATTTAGGGGGAGCTACACATACACAAAAGATTTTATATCGCAAGTACTTGTAACTTTTAATTCTTATTTCCATTCTAGTTTGTTTTGGCATCAATCACCAAAAAGGGGGAGATTGTAAGTGCAATCAACCCTAATTGAGGGTTTTGGTGATTAATGACAAAACAAACTAAGATTCTAACAAGGTTGCTCCTAGTATGTACACAGTATTTCTACAGACAGGAGAAGCACAGATCTTACGAGCATAAAAGTATAAAGCACAGCGGATTTAAAATTCCACATCAAATGGCGTGCTCCAAGTGCCAAGAAACAACGGCGGTGCAAAATTTATAATTCTTGAGTCATAGGAATCGCCGTACAATTAAGAGGGATCTGCGACGGTTAAGTAAGTTGTGAAACGAGCCAAGTTCAAAATCTTTTGAAAACTCCTTGGAGATCATTTTCCTAGATCATGAATGCCCTTGAGAAAAACAAATTTTACTTCCCACAAAGTCTCCCCTTTTGTTCTCCTCAAAATTCTCAAAGTTTGGTTTCAGCCCCCGAAACCGGTTCAACCGGTCCTGAAACCGGTTCAACCGGTTTCGGTACTGTTCACCTGCCACCTCTGCTCTGACCTATCTGACAGTCAGAGCTGTCAGAAAAAAGTCGCAGCAAATATTTTTCAGAAACCGGTTGAGCCGAATTTTGTCCCTACTCAGCCGGTTTTGAAACCGGTCGAGTGTCCGACTGAGTAGCCCAGTGGACCGGGATCCCCCTGGTAGAAACCGGTTCAACCGGTTTAGAAACCGGTTCAACCGATTTTTGCCCATTTTCTCCCAACGGCTGCCAGCTTTTGGGGGATCCTTTATATACCCCCCTCACACTCTCTCTCTCATTAACTTCGTCTCTCCCACGAATTCTTGGCTGACCAACCTTCAAACAAGAGCATTCATTTCACCTTTCACACCCGCATCGCATCTCCTTCAATCATTTGAAGGACCCTTGGTGTGAGGTGAACTCGATCGAACTCGCTGTCAATTTCATCTCGATTCTCCCATTCTCTTGTTCTTGAGCTCGTTGCAAACTTAACCGTGTGCGGATTTGTTACTCTTGGAACCTCGTGTTCCTTGACGGTTAGAGGTTGTTTGGGAGTCTCCAAATTTGTGGACGACCCCAAGAAGTTTGTATCACCCGCTCCTTGAGCAGATTTGAGAAGAGATTGTCTTGACCTTTGTGGTCGGCTTGTGGAGGATTAGGGTTGGAAAAGACCCAGCCCTTTGTGGGTTCCTCAACGAGGAGTAGGACACCTTTGTGGTGGTTGCCGAACCTCGGGTTATATCGCGTGTTCTTGTGTGTTCTTGTCAAGCGCTTTATATTCAATGGTTGGCTCATATTATTCATTTAAGTAGTTTTTGTGTAGGGCAAATCTTTAGCTATATTATTCACTACCTCGTACTTGTTAAATAGATTATCAAATTTAAGTTGAGCGGGTTCAAACTTGTTCAGTTGTGATTAAAATCGACTGAACCGGTTTGCACCTGTGCAACTTTAATTTAACACTATTTCGAAGTTTTAGTGAAAATTTTCAGGTGTAGCCTATTCACCCCCCCTCTAGGCTACTTTCAGTATGTGCCACGTGGCGGAGGTGGAGATGCACAAGAGCAAGGGAAATCTCTCTGGCATCCTGCATAAGGGTTTCAAGCATGACAAGTGGTCAGTGGAGATCGATTTCTGTTGCTCCCGGGTGGCGGAGGATGGGCAACATAACGTCTGCTTTGTTTGTTTATTTTTTCCTACAATGATGTTGATCTCCTAGCAAGACGTCGTTGTGGATGGCGGTGGCCTAGATCAAGCTGATGCAGAATCGCAAGGAGGAGAATGGGTTGCTTGACCTGCGATGAACATTCTCTTGATCTCTTCCTTTCTGATGTAGGTCCAATCATTCTGTTCTTCCAAGGAAGTACTAGCAGTATCCTTTTTCCCCTATGTACATATAAACCATACTTCATATGATGGGTCAAATTTTATCAGACTCATTCTATTAAATCCTTTACTGTTAGACATCGCTCACGATGACACAGCGACTACAATGTAATGTTTTATGCTTTCCTATAGAGGGCATGCTATTTCTTACTTCTATTATATTTATGCCATTCAAACTTGTAGCTCTCAATATTTTGTGTGTTTAAATGTTCTTGTTTTCTTCATTTGTGATACATCTTAATCTGATTTTCTTTGTAGGTATGGCGAGAGTGATGGTTATCCTTTTCAGAAAGGGATCACATATGATGCACATGTCTGTTATTTCCTTCATGTTTTACTTCACTGATTTCTCCTATTTCAAATTCTTATAAAGACCATGTTTAATAGGTTGCACTTGATCATCTAGCTCAGAGGAAGGACATTGACACAACCAGGATAGTTATCTTTAGAAGATCTTTAGGAGGTGTTGTTGGGGCAGTTCTTGCTAAAAACAATCCTGATAAGGTAATCGGTTTATCCAATATGTTACTCGTATTTCTGCATGAAAGTGAGAAATAGACTCTATTCCTTATGCTATTTACGAATGTCATTCCTATCCTCATATTGAACTTTATTTTAATGTCAGTCTAAGTAACTTGTGAAGTAGTACGAGCATGTTAACGAATTAGACTTGACTGCTCCTTGGAATAATGATGAGGATGATTCTTTCTAAGATTATCCTACCAAAGGTCAATTTTAAAGATAGACAAGCTCCGCTTAAGTTAGATAATTAGGGGACTTGTGTAACATACTGATCCCTAGCCCCAACCATCCCTGTAAATTTTGCTCCCCATCTTATGCTAAGATCAGTGGTGATTTTTAGGGGGAAATGGTGTGAAAATCAGGAACAAGGTTGATCATGTTTGTTGCTCCCCATTCCAAATTATAAGACGTTTTGATATTTCTAGATAATATGTATCTATACAGAACTTATATCTTGGTGCGTGACAAAAGCTATAAATCTAGAAAGGCCAGAACACATTATAATTTGGAAAGGGTACTAATTTACTATGCTCGACTTATAATGTTGACATCATAGATTAGGTATCCAAGCTCTCTTATAATAACACTGTAGTCACTACTTGCAGCCCTTACTATATAAAACTTGGTGTCTTTGCTATCTGTAGTAAGTTGTGTCCAACTTCTTAATTCTTGTTATCTGTTGTGAGCACGGGAGACACGATCACAGGAAACCTGCCAGTTCGACAGTTGAGGTAATTTTTGTCCTTACTTTTTTATTTTTTATTTTTCATGTCAAATCATCCCTTGTTTCTTTTATGCTCAGTGGTACATTTAGACAACTTTGCACCTACAATTGTTTTATGTACTATGACACTCTCTTTTGTCTATGCATGATGCCTTGATCCTGATTTAGAATTTGTTAGAGAGCAAGTGGGTGTGTCGATAGCTCATCAACTATTTAGCCAACATTACTACTATGTAGGCAAGCCACATGTTGGTGTTCTTTTCGTAGTATGTAGTAGTTTACTGCCCCCTATGAAGTTTTATAGTACCGAGTTTGCTTTTATATCCTGTTGCTAAATCACCACTTTTGAGTGTCACTAAACATGATTGTCAATGGTGTTTGATTGAACTTATAACCGTCTTATGATTAGGTACATCAGAATCAATGAATCTACTTTGGTTGCATTCACTGTTATGTGCTTGTTTGTTTCGATGGATACCAGTTAGGGTCCTATATGCTACACATGCCAACCAGTTTCATGTATCATATATGTTATTGAGTAGACACTTGGATAATTCACTACAAATGCGCAACTATTTTAGTTTGAGCTCTTGATGATGGTGCTGAGTAGATTCAGTTTCTGCTAGGTATCCAGCTTAGTTGTAATCAAATGTGGTGATTCTATCTAAGACTTGGAGTTTAAGGAGAATTGACCTCGAAAATTCCAAAATAATCAGGTCATAGGTGCTTGCCATTATCGGAACTGGTCCATGCAAATAATTTTTTCGCTCAAAATCCAACATGGCCAATCATTGGTAGGTCAAGTTATTTGTATTCGTGAAACCTTTTGTTTGTTGTTTCTTTGTTTAAAAACATGCTTTCATACTGTTTTCATGCAAGGGTCATTGGAAAAGCTGTAGAGGAAACAATTGTTGTCATTTTCTAGGATTCTCCATGACAGGAAATAGAAGTGCTCAAAAAGTTTGATTATAAGTCAGTTGCATAGAAATACGATGCTCACATGAGATAAAAGACATATAGCATATGATGACTTGTGGACATGTTATTAATGGGATGTATTGGTTATATATATTAATGAGTATCGGTTTAAATTGTAAGATCTTGTGATATTTCTTGAAGATTTGTATAAGTTTGTAATTTATTGTGATAGTCTTAGCATTTAAATGTTGTAATTGACATGACATTATTAAAATCATATAAGAAGTCTGCATGGTACTGATGGTTGTATTGGTGAAATAGCTAGATTAAAATAACTAAATTCTATATGGCTAAGATCATAAATGGATTACAAAATCTTTTGTTATAACAATATAACATATATTTGTACATAACTTATCATGGTATTATATGTTACTGTTGCAAAGCACGGACACTCACGATATAAGTATATATATTTACGAAAAAAGACAAAATTATGGTGACGATACCCCCATTTCAGGTTTGTCTTTGAGAATTAAAATTAAACTAAGCATATTTTTTTTAAGGAAAACACTCTAAAATTCAATGGTAACTTGGAAGAAGTTAAATGCAAAATAACTATTAATTTGTAGTTCTTTACTTCCATCGGTTCCGTGTGTCGTTCTTCATGCGAAGCACGTAAATATATTATTTTGCTTCTCGTCTATGAGTAAATCTTTACTCTACAGATAGGCTATAAAAAACCATTCAAGCCTAATACGGTATGAAGCCATGTACAGCGTAACGATTCTATATAGTATCACTCCATTAACTAAAGTAAAACGAACGATCAGTGAGCTATAAAAAAAGAAGTTGAGTTTCTTTCAACTCATATCTTTCTCGATATTTTTGAATAAAGTAAAGTATAATATCTGTGCTTATCAATTTAATATTAATATCTGATATATAGTATATTTAATTTGATATTAAATTTATTTACCCTACAGGCTAGCTTATTAGGTTCTGGTGTGTCGGTCAGACACATAACTACTAGTAACACATAGCCCAATTTAATCAATAACATCATATTAAATATGATTGTGTGCTATAACAACAATTAATACCATCAAATATTGTTTGCCGGTATACGAGTACTTCAAAAGCAGCATGTTTGTTTGAATTTAATTCATACCGATTTCTAATTTTTTACAGTATTTTTGTTTCTATATATTAGAGCTGTAGCGGTTTAAATATTTAGCTTTAATCCCAAGCGAATAACGTATCAGCTATTATTGGATTTTAAAGGTACACATCAAATCATTTAATTAAGACGATTGATTGCGCGGATATGATATTTACGGTACCCTTGTGTCCGGATAAAAGGCAGCGAGCGCCGTCCTCCGTCACTCCCTCGTCCGGTCGTCCCCCTTCTACTTTCCCCACCCCACCCCTTCTCTGCTTCGTCTCCACTCCTCCCCCCGCCGCCCTCGCCCCAGAGCCCCGCCGCGCGATTGGGCCCTTACCCTCCTCGGATCCGCTGCCGCACGTCGCCGCCAATCGACATTCCCCGTTTCCCTCCGCCGGTTCCCGTTGCTGCGCCTGCCTGCTTTGCCCCCTTACCGTTTCCTGACCCTGTCCTGGTTCGCGGGTTTCCCGAATTCGCGCGCTCGTGCGGCGCCGAGATCCGGCCCGCTCGTCGTAGGGAGAGGGAGCCGACCCCTCCTGATCCGAGCCGCGAGCTGCGCCCCGCGGGGGTTTCGTGTCCCGTTCTCTCTTCTGGTCCGGCCACAGGATCGCAGTCGCAAGGCTGAGGAGCAGCAGGGGAGATGGCGCCGCCGTACGTGCTGTCGCTGCTGCTGCTGGTGCTGTCCGTCCCGGCCGTCTTCCTCGTCGCGCCGCGCCTCATCCCGCCCCGAACGCTCCCGGCCATCCCGGACGCCGACGAGACGGAGGACCTCGCGCTGTTCCGCCGCGCCGTGCTCCTCTCCGCCGCGCCCTCCTCCAAGGCCGGCGCTGGCCCCGCCTCCCCCTCGCGCTTCTTTGGCGCTGCCCACCGCCGACAGAGGAAGCAGAAGGTGGCCTTTCTCTTCCTCACCAACTCGGACATCGTCTTCGCCCCGCTCTGGGAGAGGTTCTTCGCGGGCCACCACGGCCTCCTCAACGTCTACGTCCACGCCGACCCGGCTGCGGCGTTCGCCCTCCCGCCCACGCCCTCCTTCCGCGGCCGCGTCATCCGGGGGAAGGCCACCCAGCGCGCCTCCGCCACGCTCATCTCCGCCGCGCGCCGCCTCCTCGCCACCGCGCTGCTCGACGACCCGGCCAACCACTTCTTCGCGATGCTCTCCCAGTCCTGCGTCCCGCTGCGGCCCTTCCCGGCCCTCTACCGCACGCTCACCGCTGACACTGCCGGCCCGCGCGGCCGCCACCGCAGCTTCATCGAGATCCTCGACGCCGAGCCCACGCTGCACGACCGCTACTACGCGCGCGGCGACGACGCCATGCTCCCGGAGGTGCCCTATGAGAGCTTCCGCGTCGGCTCCCAGTTCTTCGTGCTCACCAGGAGGCACGCCGTCATGGTGGTCAGGGACAGGAGGCTCTGGAACAAGTTCAAGCTGCCGTGTCTCGTCAAGAGGAAGCACTCGTGCTACCCGGAGGAGCACTACTTCCCGACGCTGCTGGACATGCAGGACCCCGCAGGATGCACCAAGTTCACGCTCACCAGGGTGAACTGGACCGACTCCTTTGACGGCCACCCGCACACGTACCAGCCGGAGGAGGTGTCCCCGGAGCTCATCAGGGACCTCAGGAAGTCCAATGGCACATACTCCCACATGTTTGCGCGCAAATTTGCGCCTGGATGCCTTGCGCCGCTCATGGAGATTGCCGACTCTGTCATTCTCCGTGACTAGGCTGCTTCTTAGCATCCCTCCGTTTGCATTGCACGACCGGAAGAGCTGAGGTAAATAACGTCCTGCATTTGTTCCAGTTTCTACCGTTCCAAGTTTCGTTAGGTTGCAATGAGAAACAGAGAGCACAGATAGGAAATTGATCATAATCAGGGGGTGTGTTTGATTCAAATAAATCCTTTCAACTGACTTACAGTAACGTTACTAATCTCTCATATTAAGCCTGCAGAGTGCGGTAGTGCCTTACCACCTTACGTATTCACACAAAAAAAACTTGGAACCGTTAAGTTGCAAGAGTAATAGTTTAGTAATTGTATTAAGTTGGGTATTTCATATTTGGTTGCATCTGGGTTTATATTTGCTTCAATGCATATATTTCGTAAACAAAACAGATAGTTGAAGGATGTTACCTTACCTCTTAACATTGCAGACTGTTTAGCCTGTAGAAGAACATGACGTAGTATTAACTCTGATAGCATGCAGAAGATTGCAAGACCATATTTGCCGCTGTATGGCCCATTTCTTGGTCTTAAGCTGGGGGGTCATGGATCAGGTTCATGAAAAGAATATAACGGAAATTTCGTATTCCCCTGCAGGGTTGTGACGTGATGAACAAGCGTAAGCTGACCCCATCCATCCCCCCTTTGGAATTCTTCAGCACCGAACCTACTTTGTTCTTCTGCACCTGCAGTTGCACTTTGGCAAAAGATGGATGCCGCGCCTCGGAGGGTACGGTGGCTGTGTCTGTGCCGACGGGCCCCGCGCTGCCTCTTGTGAGTATGTTCTTTTTGTGCGTCCTTGTTTCTTTTCTTTTTTTCGAGTGAGAGAGAGAGAGAGAGCTGGCTAAAGACGAGGGAGAAGCTGGCACGTAATAGGGTCGATA
Source organism: Zea luxurians (assembly GCA_029449295.1). NCBI lineage: Eukaryota > Viridiplantae > Streptophyta > Magnoliopsida > Poales > Poaceae > Zea > Zea luxurians. The sequence goes on along the minus strand of JAOPSE010000003.1, from coordinate 179,908,553 downwards.
GTTAAGCATGATCATCCTGTGTATTTGCATGGAGACAATCTGTCGGTACATGCAGTGATGGTTTGTAGTAGTATATGTTACATATATTGCATGTGTCAATATCACGCCTTGTTGAAATACATCATTGTGTGTCGTGGCACCGGTGGGGGTGCCTTTTTCTAGTCATCTGTTAGTGTACGTGAAGGGTCGACGTCTAACGTCTTGCAGGCTTACACCTGTCTTTTCTTTGCTTAAAGCCTGAAGATCAGCTTTGTCTTGTTCAGAAAATCCGAAAGAGCAAAAGTGCAATGCAAGCACTAACAAATCAACTGACTACAGCAAGCATTAAACAACGGATTATTATATCATGTTCTATGTTGGACGGATCAAGTTGTTCTGAATTCTGTGCACACCCCAAACCTTATGTGAGCTATGTCTACTTCGAAGCGCACAGATGTTTCAATCTCTTTTCCGGGTTAGCTGTATGTACCTGGAAGCAGCCAGTGGAGCAGTCCAAATCCTGTACTACTATAGATTTTTAGGACAAATAAAGTGGGTTCCTACTACAGTTCTCCATGTTTTCTTTTCCGGTGTTTCTGTCCTGTTTTTTTGGTTGCTTCTTTGGTAGGGGAGGTGAGGTGGGTGCATGGAAAGGGATGCCGGGCCAAATCTGAATGCTACTTTATATATGCTGATGTGCTCAATCAACAACCGCAAAGCCAGCAGCTATGTATTGTTAATTGTATCCTTGCGAGGAGATTTCGTGCACCGTTCATGACGGCAGCATGATGAGAACGACCCCTCGTTACGTGCTTCACTGCTACTGCTGCTGAGATGCTGGAGCGATGCGGTGGTGCTGAACTGGTAGTTGGCTTCCATGGCTTCGAGCTGTAACCTGGAATCCTGAATATGACGTGCAGTGTTCTGAATGCACATGGCCATCTTTTCGCCTGCTGTTCAGATTGCGGTGGCATGGTATTGACAGTGTTCTGAATGCATATGACGTGCAGAGTGTGCTGAACTGGTAGTTGATTTTTTCTCCCCTGCCAAATTCACCCGAGGAAATAGAAATTCTTGCGAGTCTCTTCAAAATTGAATGGATGTCAGTTGGTGCTATGGAAGTCCGTTTGAAGGTTCACACTACCCCATCCATAAAAGGCTTTAAAATTAAGAGCACCTCTAACAAGGTGTCTCAAAATAGTGTTTTAAAAATTAAAATATTACTCCCTTCGTTCATAAATATATGTCACCACTGATTTTTTTTTAAAACTATGACCACTCGTCTTACTCAAAATAAATAATAAGTAATTATATTTTTTTGATTTGTTTTATCATTTAAGCTAGTTTGTGCTTGACTTAAAATTTTACAATTTTTAATAAATATTTTGAACAAGTTTTTTTAAAAAAATCAACGGTGTCATATTTGTGAACGGAGGTAGTACATCGTTCAAAGTGTTTAGGACACTAAAATCATATTGAGTTCTACCGATTGAGCCATAAATCATGTGTTTTAGGAAGTACTAGTCGGTTGTCCGTGTGTTGCGACGGCTCACAACAATACGCACGTAAACTATTCACTAAAATGATCTCAAGATTTTTTATTGATTGTCTCCGCTCTCCGTATTAATTTTTTTGATTTAACTAACTGATATTGTTTACTCCATCTAATATGTCTTGGTACAACACGGCCAATAAAGGGAGTGATTAGAATAGAAGAGAGTTCATAACGACTGATTGAACAAACAGAGATTATAGAATGACATAATTCCACCATACAGAGACCAAATAAGAGGAAGTTTATGAGCTCATGTTTCTAAAATAACTCACATGAACTCAAACTTATAAAAAAGATAGATCAAAATATTGAGTGGTTGCTAAAGTCAGACATCAATAAAAACTGGATGCGCTCCATACAAATTATGGTACTTCGTAGCAATTACTAACGTTTAAAACAAACAAATAACATTTCATTTTACTGTTAGCGTGACAAATCATTGCTGCTCCATCCAATTCAGCAACTTCAAACACCAAGGAGTCCATGACGCCAATGTGGTCTCAGAAACGACCTAATGCATGCAAGATCCAAGAACATAAGGAACGAGCACCCTGTGGTAGTGCCCACATGGATCTCCAAATCCTAACACATATTTTGCAGGATCCATGAGCCATCATCAGAAGAACACAAACCACATACATACAATAAATAAAGTATTAACACACCCAAATTACTTTTAGTTCTTAGCACAACAAAAAACTAACACCCAAAACAACAGAGGAACAACACAATAATTTTTGCAATGGCACAAGGATGGGTGATAGGTAAATATAAGTGGTAGAAGCATACCAAGTCGACACCGTGGTAAAGGAAAGGCCATGCAGATAGGAGATGCCGAGCCATCGAACGGGTACCATAGGCAGCAAATTAGGGACCCCATCCCTCGCCTCCCCCACTTCCAAAGTTTCGTAGAGCAGGAAGGGAAGGGAAGAGGCGGACATACCTATTCGTTGCTGAAAAAGGACACAATGAAGACCTGGGCATCTGGAGGTGACATAGGTAGTATGCCGCTAGATACATATAGCAAGAGAGCACGCAAGCGGAGAAAGAAGCCCAGCTAGAACAGCTCCAAACTGAGAGGCACCCGCACCAGGCGTTAGTCCGAGAAGGGCGAGAGAATGCGAGTGCCTTCCCAGCCTTGGACCCGTCGAGGCGACATAACACCACCACTAACTCCGTAGCATATGTCGACTACTGTCGTGCTACGGGCCTTGGTTGTCCTATATCTTAGACCTGGACTCCTCATCGCCAAGATAACCTAAGCGTGGCAGACGCCACCGTGTCCTCCTCGGTAGCATGCATGGAGAAAGGCCAGGAGCAAGACCGACTCGCCCATACCCGTGTCAACGAGCGTCGGTCGGCTCGCGGCTGTGAACATGGGTGGGGGCAACAAGTTGGGGAGGAAGAACAAGGCGAAAGCCGGGAAGACGAACGAGACGTCCGAAGATGGCGAAAACGATGGTGCACGCATGCTGTGAAACATCCTCGTGAACGTGCTAGCCACTGCGCGGGTTGGTGTTAGGGCTGGTGTCGAACGAAAACGGGAAGGAGGTGCCTGCTTCCACGCCCTCTACCGAGAATGGGGTGGCGCAGAGGCGGAGGCATGAGGTGAGAGAGAAAATAAGCAGGATGGCAAATGAGGTGGCAGCAACTGAGGTAAGAACCATCATTATCGTGCAGAGGTATAGATGGCCAAATGGGCCGTGTTTGGTGGGTTGACCTGGGGCACGACCCATTTAATAGTGTCGAGGCTAGCCCGACACGAGCGCCGTGCTTGGGCCGTAGCCTCGACCTGTAGTGCTAGTCCGGCCCAGCACGATTATATTTTTTATTTTACAAAAAACGTACATACATATGTTCTTCTCGCTGTGTGGCTCCTCTAGAACCACATGTTCTTCTCCTGTAGGGGGGTGTGAGACAGAAAGGGTGAGCTCACACATGTTCATCGCTCAACAAGTTGTGGGGAATAATGTGGCATGAACTCACCAAATGTGAGAGTTCATGTGTTGTGTAAGGCTGATCAACAATAGGGGTTAAAGCTGAGCATTGCTTTTAATAAGTTGGTCAAATTTTTATTAGCAGTTACTAAATGTAAGTAAATACCAAACCATAATAGAAATAATAGAACACAATTAATAAATAATCCCATGCAATGCAAATGACAATTTGAATTTAAGTTCCATAGTTTAATTATGCGAGAGTCCTGAGCTGCTCTTGACCGTGAGCTCGGCTAGTATACCAGTTTTACACTCTGCAGATGTTGTACCCTTTACCCACAAGTCATGTTACCCATCTGCCAAGGGGTCATGAATCCCATACACCTCTACTAAGGAAGCGAGGCAGGGTAACACTACGAGGCCTTTACAAAGTTCCACTAGCTTCCGAAAACCCGCTACAGTTTATGGGAAGAGCACTTGCAAGAATCCCTCGTCTGACCGCCATCGCAGCAAAATCAACCCGAGAACCTCCCTGCATGTAACTCCCCTACTCCCCTTGCCCCTTTCGGGTAAGGTAGTTTTCCACTAGCTTTCCTAATTAGTAAGCCAAGGGGTCCCATTCCTCCCTTGTGGTGGCACGTGTTTCTCAAGTTAAGTTCCATGTTCCAATTAAAATAATATAATGATCTTGAAATGAACATAAATAACATAACAGAATAATTGGAACATGGATATAATGAAATATTAACCTAAAACCATATAAAACAATAGCAAAACTACCCAAATAATTTAGGGGTAAACAAGATGAAAGATAATCAGACTAGGGTGACCTATTGGGTCCCATCAGAATTAAACCTATGCATAAATAAGTGATATTAAAGAACATTATTGGGTAATAAATGTGGTCAAGGGCACAACTTGCCTGGCACTTGAGATTCCAGGTACTAGGATGATTTTTCAGATCCTCGTGACCTCACTGCTAATCGTAGCAATACAAACAAACATGGTATAGACAAAATTAACATAAGTACAAGCTGAATAATAATAATTTACGCATTGCTATGAGATCGCGGGATCGAGAACCACTAAAATTGGAGTTACGGTCATCAGGTTATGATGTGGTTAAATGATTAAAACTAGGTTCTATGTTTATTTTATAATTCCAGAGAAAAGATAACCTAAAATAGTACTTGATTCAACTTTAATCTAAATTATAAATTGACCATAGATCATATTTTAGTAGATTATAATAAGAAGCAAATTAACAAGACTAACCAACATAAGTTAAATAAAGGTCCAATTATAAAAGAATGAGAAATGGTACAATAAATATTGTTACTGCATAGTAAATATTCATACGAGACTAACGCAACTTGAATGGATCAAATCGGAGTTATAGATTTTAAGTTATGAATTTCTAAAGATTCTATGTGTTTTGTACAAGATTAAATAGGATATAAATTTTAATGTGACTTTCATGTCAAAACAGTGGTACTAACTGATAAACAATAATATTACAAAAGTATAGGAACTGAATAAACTGAAAAGGAGCTAAAATGAATTTTATATGAATTTTACAAGTTTCTGTAATTATTTTTGTGTTGAAAATCAATTTATAACATTATTTATCTGGTTTCCTTATTCTCGGGCTACGCATCAAAATCTAGAGAGTCGGGGGTTTAATCTGCAAAACCCCGCAGACTCAGAACACAGTGAGGGGTACTGCGGGTTTGTTGCCTAATTCATCAGGGGCTCTTTAGTAAGATGTACCCACGAAGGGGTATGGAGGAGTTCTGGCCACACGATTAGAGTTTTGCGGCCCAGATGCTATTAAGCGAATCGGTACCCATTTTATAATCCTGGTCGTGCAATCAAGGATCAATGGTCAAGGGTTCACCTAATCTGAGTCATTCAATTTACGATCTACGTACAGGAATCAAGTGGCGAGGGGTTATCTTCAGATCTAATCTGAGCCGTTAGATGTGGATCCAACAGCCCCCACGCTTCTTCAACCTCTCGACGCAGCCAGAGCTACGCGCCGAAGCCCGCGCGACCACTCCCTCACCGGAGCAACACGAGTTAGCACCCAGGTGACCCAATCCCAAACCTAACCGGTGAGAGTGCATGAGTAAGGATGACGGTACGAAGGGGGTCACTTACAGGCGAAGATGCTGTGAGGAACACCTTCCACGACAAGGTAGGGGCCCGCGGTGAATCCACAGAGTCCGGTGAGGGCTTTCGGTGTCCTCCGCGCCAAGTCGCTGCACCGTTCGGCCACAGAAATCTTCAGCACCCTCCAGCACTGCCCTCAATGCCGGTTCCGAGGGTAGGACGACCGTGTGGCCGGTTCTTCACCCTCGGCGATGATGTGGCGTTTCTATCTCCTTCTTATGACTACAACGACTATATTGGTAAGCCTAGGCCTCCATAGTGAAGGGGACGGCACCGACTTATATGTGGATGAGGATAGGGGCAGCTGGCGGCTCTAGGTTTGGCGGTTGCATCGGCCTCCCGCGTCCACAGCGCGCCTCTGCCGCGCGCGGCATTTCTGTTGGGAGGGAGAAAAAGTCTTGCTAACAGCGGTGGCCCACAACACAGTTCCATCGCGCTGCACGCAAGCCGGGAACCAGACGAGCTGGCCTCGCTTGTCGGTGCCGTTGCCCCCTGGGTCATGCGTGCGGATCAGTCAGCCCGTGGGCCTGCCAAGTCAGCGACACGCCGTGGGAACGATCGTGCGCGATGAGTGTTGTGGGGCCGACAGCTCCGCCCCACGCGTCGGTGCCGGATTTCCAGGGATTGGGTTGCACGGTCGTGGGGGAAGAGAAGCAGAATGGGCTGAGCGAAGAGAAATTGGCCGAGGCGCAAACTACCATCCACTTCCCCTTTTCTTTTCCTTATTTCTTCTCTATTTCTAGTTCACAATATTCAATTAAAATTCAAAACCCTGTTTGAATTTTATGATCTCAAATATAATTCTAATGTAAAGATAAATCCTCTTTTCATTATTATTTATTCCTCCCTCTATTATTTAATTATGGAAGTAATAAATGGTTTTATTAAGATTTCCTTCCTCATTTTCTATTTTTGAATTTATGTTTCCATTCAAACCCAAGATAAAGTTTAAGAATTTCAAATTTAGTACACACTCAAAATTATTCATGATGCGATAGATATATATTTATTCTAATTAATTTATTTGTTTGATAAATGTTTGAAATAGGAAACACATTTATATTGTTCCTTTATTTTTAGGAAAAATAGTATTTTGATTGGGGAACTAGAATTAAAAGTTACTTCAAACTTAACTATGCATGTACATAAATGCTTATGGTGTATCATTTAATGAAATGCATAATTATTTATTGATTAGGAAACTTTTCTATCACTTATTTTCTAAAATAATTCTTGGTTTTCAAAATTCAGTCCTCAATTTTCAATACTGAAGTATAATTTGAGATAACTGAATTTACTATTTTATTTCTTTATATATTTATTTTATTAATATAATTTTTTCTTATACACACTTTTGGGCCTTACACGTGCCTGGGCCGGAGCTACGGCCAGCGGGCGTCGGACCTAGCGGGCTCGTGCCAGGCCGCCCGTTTGGCCATCTATATGCGGAGGTGTGGTTTGGGACATGGAGGTTGGTTGTGCGGAGGGGACAGGCGTGCAGCGGGTTAATTTGAAATAGATGTGAGGGGTTATTTGTAAAAAGATGACGAAGAATGATCGTTGAAACTGGTGCTTTAATATAGTAGAGAAATTACAATATTAGTAAAGAACATGTTGACAACAATATTTAGGCTAGTTTATGGTGTGTCCTATGTTTTTAAATAAAAATTTAGAAAACATGGCACAATTAGAGCTTGTTGAGCACCAAAATTGGCAGTCGACAGTCCGTGCGGAAACAAAATTAGCTAGGGTTCCTAATTTTTTGCGGGATTTGTTAGCAAACTCCGCAGAATTTATTTGGGAACCGACTTGTAATGGGTCTAGACATGCCTTTATATAAACGAAGGGGTACACACAATCGATCCAATCAAACCAATTTACCATTGTCGGGTACCATAATTAGGGGTACCCCCAACGCTCCTAATCACGGCTGGTTAACACCCTCAGACCAACTGACGGGTGCGGTTCAAGCCAAGACTTCGTCTACCCGAAGGACGCGATCTTACCCGAGCCCAGCCTCGGATCGGAACAGTGGTCCCAGACGAATTCACGCCTCGCCCGAGGGCCTCCTCAAACGGCAGGCGCCCCCTCGGCTCTCTCGAGGCCCCACTCAGGAGGGCTTCGTCGTGAAGCAACCTTAACCATACCGCCTCACCAACCGACCGCCTCGCAGGCGCATTAAATGCGGGGGATGCCTGACGCCGTATCCTGACACACGTGCCTCAGTCGGCCAGGCTGATGTGACCGCAGTCACTTCGCCCCTCCTCTTTACTGTCCGATATGACAGGAAAACAACACCGCCCGCTCCGCTCCGACTGCCGTGTCAGCCACCCCGGCAACGACTGACAACAGGTCACGATCAACCACCAAGCTCAAGCCTCGGGCGCAATAGGAAGCTCCGCCTCGCCCGACCTCAGGCTCCGGCCTTGGGAGGAGATCTCCGCCTCGCCCGACCCCCAGACTCGGCCTCGACCCCGGTCTCGGGAGGAATCGCGTCCTCGCTCGACCCCGGCCTCGGCCACAAGAGAAGTCTTCGCCTCGACCGACCCTGGGCTCGGACTGACCGTGCTGATAGGGGATGCATCATTCCCCTACTCCTATCCTGCTCAAGCTACAAGGAACAAGACCGGCGTCCCATCTGACTTACCCTAGCGATGGGTAATGATGGTGCCCCGCGTGCGCCATGACGCCGGTGGCTCTCCGCCCCTTACGACAGCAAGGAGACGTCAGCAGGTCCTCGCTGCACTGCCAGCTGTGCTCCTATAGGACTCAGGCGCTCCTCCGATGGCCACGCCATCATACGTACAGCGCCCAAGCTCTCCCCCGACGGCCACGTTGGCATGTACACAGGGCTTAGGCACTCCACTGCCGGACACGTTAGCGCATAGCTACGCCCCCCGTTGTACACCTGAACTCTCTCCTTGCCTCTATAAAAGGGGAGTCCAGGGCCACCCTGAAGAGGGTTCGGGGGGTTCACGCGAGGGGAAGCGGCGTACGAGCCCTCTCTCTCTCTCCCTCACGCGACGCGCTTGTAACCCCTACTGCGAGCGGCACCCCTGGTGCAGGATAATACAAGGCTTGTCCCACATCTTGTGTTCCATCCCGTGCCAACCCATCTGGGTAGGGACACGCAGCGATAGTTTACTCGTCGGTCCAGGGACCCCCCCGGGGTCGAAACGCCGACAGTTGGCGCGCCAGGTAGGGGCCTGCTGCGTGTTAACGAACACCTTCCCATTGAGATCCAGATGGGGAGTCTTCAGCAACCTCTCCAGCCCGGGACGGTGCTCCGCTTCGGGAGTCTTGAGTTCATGTCCCTCGACGGCAGCTACGACATGGTACTCCTCCCCCCGCGGCGCGACGACAACGACGGTCTTCGACTCACACGGCGACGACGAGCTCTATGATAGCATCTCCCCGCGGCAGAAGAGGAGCACTCCGGTCGTCCCCGCCACCCTCCTCGTCGGAGGAGGCGGAGACGGGGCAACCATGGCCACGCAGGAGGCGACACCTTGTCGGCTGTCGCACCAGAGCGAGTCGACGACGCCGGCATTCCCCCGCGGGACATGTCGGACATTGCCCTCGCACCTGAGGCGACGGCAGGTGTCACTTCCCCGCGACGTGTCAGCCCCAAGCGGACTGATGACGTCAGCACCCTCGCGAAGGACCTGCTGGGCGTTACCCTCGTACGTGAGATGACGGTGTGCACCGCCCCCGACGCGACTTCACCACCGTCCAACGACCAAGAGGTACCGTCCGTTTTCCATCCCATACCTTTTCGGTTCAGCTTCGATCCACCTAGTGACCCTGCAATGGTGAGCGCCTTCGTAAAGGCATATCCAAACCTTCCGGGGTACCACATGTGGTCGACCTGGGACCGACTGACAGCCGTCTCGGCCTTCGGACCGGCGGGTTCTAAGGAGGAGGACATCTCCGACTCCGGTTGGGATTTCTCTGCCCTCAATGACCCCGGTGCCATGCGGGGCTTCATGTCCGCATGTGACCACTGCCTCTCCGGTTGTTCTGACGATGGCCATGACCTTGACGGCGAGGGTTACGGCCCAAGTCGCGAATGCTTCCACATCGATCTGGGAGATCACAACGAAGGCAACCACCTCGGTATGCCGGAGGTTGACGATCCCCCTGGGCCCTCATCTCGCGTTGACATCCTGCGGGAGCTAGCTATCGTCCCAGTCCCTGCGGGGGGTCAGGACATACAGCTCGAGCAAATCCGTGAGATGCAGGCCCGGGTCGACGGGGAAGCAGGCCGGCTTGTACAGCTTTGACAGAACATCGAACAAGAGTGGGTAGACCAATCACTCGCCGGAGAAGCCTGTCACCGGGCCCAAGACATCCAGCACCGCATCGTCGACAATGCCAGGGCAGCGCTGCCTCCGGCCGTCAGCGGGTCCGGCCAGGACCTAGCTGCGGCGGTGATGCTGCTTCAGGCCATGCCGGAGCCATCCACCACCGAGGGACGGCGCATCCAGGGCGAACTCAAGAATCTTCTAGAGGGCGCCATGGTTCGACGAGCCGAGAGCTCCGCCTCCCGTAGGCGAGCTAACCCCTCGGAGCATCACGCGGTGTCCTCCCGGTGCATTCGGGAAGCCTCGGTCCGCCCCGAGCGTACATGGGACAAGGCGCCCACCGCCCGGGAACGCCTCGGCAACGAGCACCACCATCTCGACCATCGAGCCCGCCTCGACGAGAAGGTGCGCCGAGGCTACCATCCCAGGCACGGGGGGCGCTGCAACAGCGAGGAGGACCGCAGTCCTTCACCCGAACCACCCGGCCCGCGAGTCTTCAGCCGGGCTATACAACGAGCACCGTTCCCTGCCCGTTTCCGAGCCCCGACTACTATCACCAAGTACTCGGGGAGACGAGGCCGGAGCTGTGTGTCACACCCGGCTTTAAGGAACAAAGCCAGGTGCATCTCATACATGCGCCAAGAAGACAACATATACAATAACAGAGTGTATAGAGATAAATGTCACAATAATCAGAGTATTTATTACATAGCGGAAGACTTATTACAAAATAAAGAATAAATATAAAATGAACTAAGGATCGTCGGCGCCAATGTCGACTGAGAAACGCCACCTAGATCAAGTCGAATGCCTCAGTGTTAGGCGGCTCCTCTTCGACCACCTGTTCTTCTCCTGTGGGGGGGGGGTGTGAGACAGCAAGAGTGAGCTCACATACGTTCATAGCTCAACAAGTCGTGGGGAATAATGTGGCATGAACTCACCAAAGGTGGGAGTTCATGTAGTGTAAGGCTGATCAATGAAATAAAGGCTGAAGCTGAGCATTGCTTTTATAAGGTGGTCAAAATTTTATTAGCAATTACTAAGTGTAAGTAAATACCAAACCTTAATAATAATAAAGAAAAGTAATAGTAAAATAATCCCAAATGCGATGCAAATGTCAAATTAAATTTAAGTTCCATAATTAATCATGTGAGGGTCTGAGCCGCTCATGACCGTGAGCACGGCTAGTATACTAGTTTTACACTCTGCAGAGGTTGCGCATCTTTACCCACAAGTCATGTTACCCATCTGTCAAGAGACGACCAATCCCATACACCTATACCGAGGAGGCGAGGCAGGGTAACACTACGAGGCCTTCACAAAGTTCCACTAGCTTCAGAAATCCTGCTACAGTTTATAGGAAGCTCCAGTGCAGTAATCCCTCGCCTGACCGCCATCGTAGCAAAATCAACCCAAGGACCTCCCTACACTGACCACTCCCCTACTGCCCTTGCCCCTTTCGGGTAAGGAAGACCTCCACTAGCTTTCCTAGTTAATCAGCCAAGGACGTCCCATTAAACCCTTGTGGTAGCACTGTTTTCCCGGGTGGTCGCTCCATGTTCCCATTAATTTAATGATCTTAACATGAACAATAATAATAACAGGATAATAACAGAATAATTATGAATGTTGTATCTCCATACCCAATCCACATAAAGCAATAGCAAGTACTACCCAAAAATGTTTCAGTGGTGAACAAGGTATAAAGATAACCAAAACTGGGGTAACATAAAGGGTCCCATCAAAATTAACCTATGCAGATCATTAAAATTAATAAGAACATGGCTGGGAAAAAGTAAGTGATCAAGGGCACAACATGCCTTCAATGAGCTCCTGCTCAGCTACTTCTACTTGTTGAACCTCAGATTCCACAGTGGTTTGCTCGTCTACTCGCATCAACACAATACATACATAGTATAGCATAAATTAACATCACATCAAACATGTAAATAAAATATACAGTAAAAATCTACACATTAAAATGAGTTCATAGGAACTGGAATCATTAAATTTGGAGTTATAGATTTCAAGTTATGAATTTCCTAAGATTTAATGTGCTTGAAATAGGATTAAATGATAAATTAATTTTCTTATTGTTTTCATGTCAAAACAGAGACTCTAGATGATGGAGAATAAAATTACAAAATTTTAGAAACTGGAATGGAGTGATTTGGACTAAAAATGGATTTTCTATGGATTAAATAAGTTCTCGGAATTGTTTTTATATTAAAAATCCATTTCTGAATTTATTTATTTGATTTTCATGAGCTCTGGACTGGGCGTCAATATCTGGAAAGTGCAGGGGCCCACGCGCAAGTTTCCAGAGACTCAGGGAACAGTGGCCAATGGACTGTGGGTTTGTTATTAAATTGTCCAGGGACTCTTATGCAAAACGGATCCGCGAAGAGGTATCTTAGGTTTCTGGCCGTCCGATCGGAAATCAGGGGCCCGGATTAGATCGCTGAGGTTTACGAATTGGTACGCGATATCGAGCGCTGGATTAGGAATCAATGGCACAGATTTAAATAGATACGATCTATTCTGGGCTTCACGATCTCCATCCTACGGTCTAGATCTAAAGCGCGAAGGCGTATCCTTTGGCCTAATCTCGGCCGTCCGCTGTCCATCCAACGGCCGAGCGACTTCTTCCCCAAACCTTATTGGACACGGCGGCGCGAGACGACCGCACGGTGGTGCTCGCCGATGAGCGATGTGCTTGACGTCGCAGAGGTTTAACCCTATGGATGATAGGCTCTATACAAAAAGGGAAACGAGGCAAGCACGATGATCAAGAACTCACCAGCACGGAAGACACGTCGGGTTTGGTCCACGGCGCGGAGCGGAATTGCGGCGGCGGCGAAGTTCGGCGAGGAATTCCGGTTGCGCCGAGGATTGGTTTTCTGGTCCGAGCGCACGTATGGCTCGCACGTGGTCCAACGATCACCCTAGACCCGATCTACAGGCCTCGGACGACCCCACGGCATGCAGCAACGGCGGCGGGAACCGGCTTAGCTAACTGCGCGTGGCGGCAGCTAATTTCGATGCTCGGGTCCGCGTGAGAGGGTAGGAGAGGGGAACAGGAGAAGGCTACACGAGCGTTTTATGGTCCACGGGAACGGCCCCGCCCGTATCCGCGTTGGCGAGTTCCACGGCGGCGTTTGCCGCGGATTCCGCGCGGCAACAGGGCGTGCCCGAGTCGTGCGGCGAAGGAAGGGGGGAGATCCTGGCAGCGCGGCCCCGCGTGGAAGTGGAAGGCGGAATGGCTGAGCGCGCCCGTGACCGACAAGCTGGGCCCGCTTGTCGGCGCCAAGCTTCAAGTGGGCAGCGCAGGGGATATTCCCAGGTGGGCACAATTGAGTCGGGAAGGCCCACATAAGGTGATTTATTCTTTTCTTTTTCTTTTTTTTCTATTCCTTTTCCTCTTATTTGAATCTCAATTTAAATCTCCATTTAAATTCACACTTTGACCCATCATTCTCCAACCATATTTGTGTAATTAAAAGTATTAAGTTTGAGAATATTTATTAAAATATATTATTCATGTTTTCATATTCCTTCTCTTTTCCTTATTTTGTTCAAAACCCCAATTTTCAATTTAGGGTTAAACTCCATCTTCTAGTAATTATTGTCTTAGTATTTTTATCCTTATTATTTTATTTAATGCACAAACATATAAACTCCAGCTGATGCACTTTTATTTTATTTTAGTATCATTTATTTTAATTAATCACTCTTAATTATGCATGCTCTTTTTATGATGCAAGTATGGTACATAACATTGAGGAAATCTCTCTAATATTCTTTGTATACAATTTTGAGTATTACAAATCCTACCCCCCTTAAAAATAATCTCGCCCTCGAGATTTAAGAAGATCTAGGGAAAAGGTGGGGAAAATCTATGCGAAGCTCTTCTTCTCTTTCCCAAGTTGCTTCATCTTCACCGTGGTGGCTCCGTTGCACTTTACACATCTTTATAACCTTATTCCTCGTGACTCGAGTCAAAGTATCCAAAATCTTGATGGGGTACTCAGCATAAGTCAAATCTTCTTGAACAGTAAGGTCCTCCATTGGCAAATGCTCTTCAGGTACCCTAAGACATTTCTTCAGCTGAGATACATGAAATACATCATGAACATCCGCAAGATGATCCGGTAACTCCAATTGATATGCAACCTCTCTCACTCGCTTTAAGATTAAGAAGGGTCCAATAAAGCGAGGGGACAACTTTCCTTTAACTTTGAACCTTCTCATACCCCGGAGTGGTGACACCTTCAAATAGACATAATCTCCCTCCTTAAACTCAAGCAGTCTCCTCCGGGTGTCAGCATAGCTTTTCTGCCTTGACTGCGCAGTTCTCAAATTCTCCCTTATTTGCTGGACTTGCTCCTCTGCTTCTTGTGTAATCTCAGGCCCAAACAACTGCCTTTCACCAGTTTGATCCCAATACAGTGGAGTCCTGCACTTTCTGCCATACAAAGCCTCAAACGGTGACATCTTCAAACTGGCCTGATAGCTATTATTATAAGAGAACTCCGCATAAGGCAAACTCTTATCCCAACTACCACCATGCTTAAGGGCACAAGCTCTTAACATATCTTCCAGCACTTGGTTAGTCCTCTCAGTCTGCCCATCAGTCTGGGGATGGTAAGCCGAACTAAAATTCAATCTTGTATCCAAGGACTCGTGTAACTTCTTCCAATACCGAGAGGTCAACTGTGATCCCCGGTCTGACACAATCTTCTTTGGCACACCATGCAGGCATACAATCCGTGCCATGTACAACTCTGCTAACTTGGCTCCTGAATATGTGGTCTTCACTGGAATAAAGTGGGCTACTTTAGTTAGCCTGTCCACAATCACCCATATAGAATCATATCCAGCAGACGTGCGGGGTAATCCAACAATGAAGTCCATGCCAATCTCTTCCCATTTCCACTCAGGTATCTTCAGTGGATGCAGTAGTCCGGCTGGCCTCTGGTGTTCAGCCTTAACTCTTTGGCACACATCGCACATAGCCACATGTGCAGCCACATCTCTCTTCAAACCATACCACCAATACTTTTGCTTCAAATCCTGATACATCTTAGTGCTTTTAGGATGAATAGAATAAACTGAATCATGTGCCTCCTTCAATATGGTTTCCCGAAGACTATCGATATCGGGAACACATATCCGATTCTTGAACCATATCGTGCCTTGCTCATCCTCTGTGAACTCTGGGCCTCTACCTTCTGTTATCAGATCCTTGATCTCCTGGATTTTGGCATCACCAACCTGACCTTTACGAATTTCTTGCTCCAAGGTAGGTTCCAATTCAATAGTCACTCCTTCCGTATGTGTAACAATTCCCAGGTTGAGCCTCTCAAAATCTTTTGCTAACTCATCAGGTAGCTGGACAACGAAAGCGGAGTGAACATGCTCCTTCCGACTCAAGGCATCTGCAACCAAATTTGCCTTGCCTGGGTGGTAATGAATTTCCAAATCATAATCCTTAATAAGCTCCAACCAACGGCGTTGCCTAAGGTTGAGATCCTTCTGAGTGAATATGTACTTCAAACTCTTATGATCCGTGTATACTTGGCACTTAGTTCCCATGATGTAGTGTCTCCAAATCTTAAGTGCATGCACAACGGCTGCCAGCTCCAAGTCATGAGTGGGGTAGTTCAGTTCATGTTTCCGCAACTGATGAGATGCATAGGCAATCACATGTCCTTCTTGCATGAGCACACATCCCAATCCTTGGCCACATGCATCACAATAAATGTCAAATCCCTTCTGCAGATCTGGCATAATCAATACTAGTGGTGACATCAATCTCTCCTTCAATTGATCAAAGCTCTCTTGGCATTTCTCATCCCACTTGAATTCTCTTCCTTTCTCCAAAAGCGAGGTCATAGGCTTGGCAATCTTAGAGAACCCTTCTATAAATCTCCGATAATATCCTGCGAGTCCCAAGAAGCTCCGAATCTCAGTAACTGTAGTGGGCACTCTCCACTCCATTATCTCCTTCACTTTAGCAGGATCCAATGCTATTCCTCCATTAGAAATAATATGTCCAAGGAATGGCACCTTGTCAATCCAAAACTCGCACTTGCTGAACTTAGCATAGAGTTGATTATCTCACAGCTTCTGTAGCACCAACCTTAGATGTTGTTCATGATCACTTTCATTCTTAGAATAGATAAGAATATCGTCGATAAACACCACGACGAATCTGTCCAAATACTCCATAAACACCTTGTTCATCAAATTCATGAAATAAGCCGGTGCATTGGTTAATCCAAATGACATAACAGTAAACTCATATAATCCATATCGGGTTGAGAAAGCCGTCTTAGGAATATCTGATGGTCTAATCTTCATCTGATGGTATCCCGATCGGAGATCAATCTTCGAGAATACCCTGGCTCCTCTCATCTGATCAAACAAATCCTCAATACAGGGTAATGGATATTTGTTCTTCACAGTGACATCATTAAGTGATCTATAGTCCACGCACATTCGTTGCGATCCATCCTTCTTTTGTACGAATAACACCGGTGCTCCCCAAGGTGAGGAACTCGGACGAATGTACCCCGCTTCTTGTAACTCAGTTAACTGTTTCTTAAGCTCCTTCAGTTCTTCTACAGCCATCCTGTATGGTCGCTTAGAAATAGGGGCAGTCTCAGGTAAGAGATCAATGACAACTCAACTTCCATATCTGGTGGCATCCCTAATAACTCCTCTATAATGACATCCGAAAAATCTCTAACTGCACGGATGTTGTCACTCAAAAACTTCTCATCTACTAAGAATGTCGCTAGTCTAATGGCGGTAGTTACTGCAACTTCAACTTCAAAACTTTGTCCTTTGGAACTGGTGAGTTCTACGGTTCCCTTAACGCAGTGTATAAACTGTCTTTGCCTTTCTTAACCATGACATACCAAGGATCACTTCTATAGTGCTCTCTTCTAACACTATAGGGGTAGTCCATCTGGGTTAGAAACACAGGGTAAGAAAGGAAGAATTGTAGACAAGGCGAGTAATTACGAGGAATGTTACTGCGGTTGATTTATTAGCAAAGTAGATTAGTGTGTCACCTACTAAAGATAATACAATACCTTATAGTGGTACATGCTAAGATGCCCATCTATACTATTTCAATCAATCAAAGAAGCAAATCAGGCATTGATCATCAGAACAATCAACCAACATTCTTAATAGAGAAAATAAATTTTAATTTCTTTTTTAGGTCTCCTATCTCTTAAAAAGGTTATAAATGTAGGATTCCAAGGTGTGAAATCCTTCTTGTCTTAGAGTAGAAAAGGTAAGAATGATCAGAGTAGAATAATAGAAGTTGAGACAGGATCAAGATAAGTATAGAGAGAATCAGAGTAAGGTAAGTATAGAATGAATCAGAAGAAGGTAAGTAGGGAAGGGTTTTGTCCATTTCTATCTAGGTTTTCGTCCTACAGTCAACATTTGCTTTGATACCACTTCTGTCACACCCGGCTTTAAGGAACAAAGCCAGGTGCATCTCATACATGCGCCAAGAAGACAACATATACAATAACAGAGTGTATAGAGATAAATGTCACAATAATCAGAGTATTTATTACATAGCGGAAGACTTATTACAAAATAAAGAATAAATATAAAATGAACTAAGGATCGTCGGCGCCAATGTCGACTGAGAAACGTCACCTAGATCAAGTCGAATGCCTCAGTGTTAGGCGGCTCCTCTTCGACCACCTGTTCTTCTCCTGTGGGGGGGGGTGTGAGACAGCAAGAGTGAGCTCACATACGTTCATAGCTCAACAAGTCGTGGGGAATAATGTGGCACGAACTCACCAAAGGTGGGAGTTCATGTAGTGTAAGGCTGATCAATGAAATAAAGGCTGAAGCTGAGCATTGCTTTTATAAGGTGGTCAAAATTTTATTAGCAATTACTAAGTGTAAGTAAATACCAAACCTTAATAATAATAAAGAAAAGTAATAGTAAAATAATCCCAAATGCGATGCAAATGTCAAATTAAATTTAAGTTCCATAATTAATCATGTGAGGGTCCGAGCCGCTCATGACCGTGAGCACGGCTAGTATACTAGTTTTACACTCTGCAGAGGTTGCGCATCTTTACCCACAAGTCATGTTACCCATCTGCCAAGAGACGGCCAATCCCATACACCTCTACCGAGGAGGCGAGGCAGGGTAACACTACGAGGCCTTTACAAAGTTCCACTAGCTTCAGAAATCCCGCTACAGTTTATGGGAAGCTCCAGTGCAGGAATCCCTCGCCTGACCGCCATTGCAGCAAAATCAACCCAAGGACCTCCCTACACTGACCACTCCCCTACTGCCCTTGCCCCTTTCGGGTAAGGAAGACCTCCACTAGCTTTCCTAGTTAATCAGCCAAGGACGTCCCATTAAACCCTTGTGGTAGCACTGTTTTCCCGGGTGGTCGCTCCATGTTCCCATTAATTTAATGATCTTAACATGAACAATAATAATAACAAGATAATAACAGAATAATTATGAATGTTGTATCTCCATACCCAATCCACATAAAGCAATAGCAAGTACTACCCAAAAATGTTTCAGTGGTGAACAAGGTATAAAGATAACCAAAACTGGGGTAACATAAAGGGTCCCATCAAAATTAACCTATGCAGATCATTAAAATTAATAAGAACATGGCTGGGAAAAAGTAAGTGATCAAGGGCACAACTTGCCTTCAATGAGCTCCTGCTCAGCTACTTCTACTTGTTGAACCTTAGATTCCATAGTGGTTTGCTCGTCTACTCGCATCAACACAATACATACATAGTATAGCATAAATTAACATCACATCAAACATGTAAATAAAATATACAATAAAAATCTACACATTAAAATGAGATCATAGGAACTGGAATCATTAAATTTGGAGTTATAGATTTCAAGTTATGAATTTCCTAAGATTTAATGTGCTTGAAATAGGATTAAATGATAAATTAATTTTCTTATTGTTTTCATGTCAAAACAGAGACTCTAGATGATGGAGAATAAAATTACAAAATTTTAGAAACTGGAATGGAGTGATTTGGACTAAAAATGGATTTTCTATGGATTAAATAAGTTCTCGGAATTGTTTTTATATTAAAAATCCATTTCTGAATTTATTTATTTGATTTTCATGAGCTCTGGACTGGGCGTCAATATCTGGAAAGTGCAGGGGCCCACGCGCAAGTTTCCAGAGACTCAGGGAACAGTGGCCAATGGACTGCGGGTTTGTTATTAAATTGTCCAGGGACTCTTATGCAAAACGGATCTGCGAAGAGGTATCTAAGGTTTCTGGCCGTCCGATCGGAAATCAGGGGCCCGGATTAGATCGCTGAGGTTTACGAATCGGTACGCGATATCGAGCGCTGGATTAGGAATCAATGGCACGGATTTAAATAGATACGATCTAATCTGGGCTTCACGATCTCCATCCTACGGTCTAGATCTAAAGCGCGAAGGGGTATCCTTTGGCCTAATCTCGGCCGTCCGCTGTCCATCCAACGGCCGAGCGACTTCTTCCCCAAACCTTACTGGACACGGCGGCGCGAGCAGACCGCACGGTGGTGCTCGCCGATGAGCGATGTGCTTGACGTCGCAGAGGTTTAACCCTATGGATGACAGGCTCTATACGAAAAGGGAAACGGGGCGAGCACGATGATCAAGAACTCACCAGCACGGAAGACACGTCGGGTTTGGTCCACGGCGCGGAGCGGAATTGCGGCGGCGGCGAAGTTCGGCGAGGAATTCCGGTTGCGCCGAGGATTGGTTTTCTGGTCCGAGCGCACGTATGGCTCGCACGTGGTCCAACAATCACCCTAGACCCGATCTACAGGCCTCGGACGACCCCACGGCATGCAGCAACGATGGCGGGAACCGGCTTAGCTAACTGCGCGCGGTGGCAGCTAATTTCGATGCTCGGGTCCGCGTGAGAGGGTAGGAGAGGGGAACAGGAGAAGGCTACACGAGCGTTTTATGGTCCACGGGAACGGCCCCGCCCGTATCCGCGTTGGCGAGTTCCACGGCGGCGTTTGCCGCGGATTCCGCGCGGCAACAGGGCGTGCCCGAGTCGTGCGGCGAAGGAAGGGGGGAGATCCTGACAGCGTGGCCCCGCGTGGAAGTGGAAGGCGGAATGGCTGAGCGCGCCCGTGACCGACAAGCTGGGCCCGCTTGTCGGCGCCAAGCTTCAAGTGGGCAGCGTAGGGGATATTCCCAGGTGGGCTGAATTGAGTCGGGAAGGTCCACATAAGGTGATTTATTCTTTTCTTTTTCTTTTTTTCTATTCCTTTTCCTCTTATTTGAATCTCAATTTAAATCTCCATTTAAATTCACACTTTGACCCATCATTCTCCAACCATATTTGTGCAATTAAAAGTATTAAGTTTGAGAATATTTATTTAAATATATTATTCATGTTTTCATATTCCTTCTCTTTTCCTTATTTTGTTCAAAACCCCAAATTTCAATTTAGGGTTAAACTCCATCTTCTAGTAATTATTGTCTTAGTATTTTTATCCTTATTATTTTATTTAATGCACAAACATATAAACTCCAGCTGATGCACTTTTATTTTATTTTAGTATCATTTATTTTAATTAATCACTCTTAATTATGCATGCTCTTTTTATGATGCAAGTATGGTACATAACATTGAGGAAATCTCTCTAATATTCTTTGTATACAATTTTGAGTATTACACTGTGGCTCGCGGACTACCGACTGGCCTGCCAGTTGGGAGGGGCGGATGATGACAACCTTATCATCCGTAATCTACCCCTTTTCCTCTCCGACGCCGCTCGAGCCTGGCTGGAGCATCTGCCTCCGGCGCAGATCTCCGACTGGGACGATCTGGTCAAAGCTTTCGCGGGGAACTTCCAAGGCACGTATGTGTGCCCTGGGAACTCGTGGGACCTCCGAAGCTGCTGCCAGCAGCCAGGGGAGTCCCTCCGAGAGTACATCTGGCGGTTTTCGAAGCAGCGCACCGAGCTGCCCAACGTCACCGACTCGGATGTCATTAGAGCTTTCCTTGCCGGCACCACTTGCCGGGACCTGGTGAGCAAACTGGGGCGCAAGACCCCCACCCGCGCGAGCGAACTGATGGACATCGCCACCAAGTTTGCCTCGGGTCAAGAGGCGGTCGAAGCCATCTTCCGGAAGGACAAGCAGCCTCAGGTCGAGCCGAAGACAGACGCCCTTGAGGTGTCCGCCCAACGGGGCACGAAGAAGGCCAAAAACAAGTCACGAGCGAAACACGACGCCGCAGACGCGAATCTCGTCGCTGCGGCCGAGCACATGAACCCTCAGAAACCACCTGGAGGGGCCGGCGCGTTCGACAAGATGCTCAAAGAGCCGTGCCCCTATCACCAGGGGCCCGTCAAGCATACCCTCAAAGAATGTATCATGCTCCGACGCCACTTCCATAAGACCGGGCCCCGGCGGAGGATGGCAAGGGCCATGACAACTACAAGAAGGAGGGCGGCAAGGAAGAGGGATTCCCGGAAGTCCATAACTGCTTCATGATCTACGGCGGGCAGGCGGCGAGCGCCTCGGCTCGGCACCGCAAGCAGGAGCGCCGGGAAGTCTGCTTGGTGAAGGTGGCGGCGCCAGTCTACCTAGATTGGTCCGACAAGCCCATCACCTTCGACCAAGGCGACCACCCCGACTTCGTGCCGAGCCCGAGAAGGTACTCGCTCGTCGTCGATCCGATCATCGGCAATGTTAGGCTCTCCAAGGTCCTCATGGACGGAGGCAGCAGCCTTAACATCATCTACGCCGAGACCCTGGAACTCTTAGGGGTTGGTCGATCCGAAGTCCGGGCCGGTGCGGCACCCTTCCACGGGATCGCGCCCGGGAAGCGAATCCAACCCCTCGGACGGATCGACTTACCCGTCTGCTTCGGAACTCCCTCGAACTTCCGAAAGGAAGCTCTCACCTTTGAGGTCGTCGGGTTCCGAGGAACCTACCATGCGGTGTTGGGAAGACCATGCTACGCCAAGTTCATGGTCGTCCCCAACTACACCTACCTCAAGCTCAAGATGCCGGGCCCAAATGGGATCATCACTATCGGGTCCACGTACCGCCACGCGTACGAATGCGACGTGGAGTGCGTGGACTACACCGAGGCTCTCGCCGAGTCCGAGGCCCTCATCGTCGACCTTGAACGCCTCTCCAAGGAGGCGCCCGACGTGAAGCAGTACGCCGGCAACTTCGAACCGGTTGAGGCGGTCAAGTCCGTCTCTCTCGACCCCAGCAACGACGCCAGCAAGCAAGTTCGGATCAGCCCCGAGCTCAACCCTAAATAGGAAGCAGTGCTCGTCGACTTTCTCCATGCAAACGCCGAAGTCTTTGCGTGGAGTCCCTCGGACATGCCCGGCATACCGAGGGATGTCGCCGAGCATTCACTGGACATCAGAGCTGGAGCCCGACCCGTGAAGCAAACCCTGCGCCGTTTCGACGAGGAAAAGTGCAGGGCCATTGGCGAGGAGATCCACAAGCTACTCGCGGCAGGGTTCATCAAAGAGGTATTCCATCCCGAATGGTTAGCTAACCCTGTTCTTGTAAGGAAGAAGGATGGGAAATGGAGGATGTGTGTAGACTACACTGGTCTAAACAAACCATGTCCGAAAGTTCCCTACCCTCTACCTCGCATTGATCAAATTGTGGACTCCACAGCTGGGTGCGAAACCCTGTCATTCCTCGATGCCTACTCAGGCTATCACCAAATCAAGATGAAAGAGTCCGACCAGCTCGCGACTTCTTTCATCACACCTTTTGGCATGTACTGTTACACCACAATGCCATTCGGGTTGAGGAATGCAGGCGCCACTTACCAGAGGTGCATGAACCACGTGTTCGGAGAACACATCGGCAGAACAGTCGAGGCTTACATCGACGACATCGTTGTCAAGACGAAGAGAGCCTCCGGCCTCCTCTCTGACCTTGAAACGACATTCAAGTGTCTGAGAGCGAAAGGTGTGAAACTCAATCCTGAGAAGTGTGTCTTCGGAGTCCCCCGAGGCATGCTCCTTGGGTTCATCGTCTCCGAGCGGGGCATCGAGGCCAACCCGGAGAAAATCGCGGCCATCACCAGCATGGGACCGATCAAGGATTTGAAAGGAGTATAGAGGGTCACGGGATGCCTTACGGCTCCAAGCCGCTTCATCTCACGCCTTGGCGAGAAATGCTTGCCTCTGTACCGCCTCTTAAGGAAGACCGAGTGCTTCACTTAGACCCCCGAGGCCGAGGAAGCTCTCAGAAACCTTAAGGCGCTCCTTACGAAAACACCCATCCTGGTGCCTCCCACCGCAGGAGAAGCCCTCTTGATCTACGTAGCCGCGACTACTCAGGTAGTCAGCGCCGCGATCGTAGTCGAGAGACGAGAAGAAGGGCATGCACTGCCTATCCAGAGGCCAGTCTACTTCATCAGTGAAGTACTTTCTGAGACCAAAGCTCGCTACCCACATATCCAGAAGCTGCTCTACGTAGTGGTCCTGACACGACGAAAGTTGCGACACTACTTCAAGTCTCATCCGGTAACTGTGGTGTCATCCTTCCCCCTGGGGGAGATCATCCAGTGCCGCGAGGCCTCGGGTAGGATAGCAAAGTGGGCGGTGGAGCTTATGGGCGAAACACTATCATTCACTCCTCGGAAGGCCATAAAATCCCAGGTCTTGGCAGACTTCCTGGCTGAGTGGACCGACACCCAGTTACCGACAACTCCGATCCAGCCCGAGCTCTGGACCATGTACTTCGATGGGTCACTCATGAAAACAGGAGCGGGCGCTGGCCTGCTCTTCGTTTCACCCCTCAGAAAGCATCTCCGCTATGTCATTCGCCTCCATTTTCCGGTGTCAAACAATGTGGCCGAGTACGAAGCACTGGTTAACGGGCTACACATCGTCGTCGAGCTAGGGGTCCGACGCCTCGACGCTCGAGGCGACTCGCAGCTTGTCATTGACCAAGTCATGAAGAACTCCCACTGCTGTGACCGGAGGATGGAAGCCTACTGCGACGAAGTCCGGCGCCTGGAGAACAAGTTCTACGGGCTGGAGCTCAACCACATCGCCAGACGGTACAACGAGACTGCGGACGAGCTAGCAAAAATAGCCTCGGGGCGAACGGCAGTTCCCCCCGACGTTTTCTCCAGAGACCTGCATCAACCATCCGTCAAGACCGACGACGCGCCCGAGCCTGAGGAAGCCTCGGCCCAGCCCGAGGCACCCTCGGCCGAGCCCGAGGTACCCTCGGCAGCACCCGAGGCACCCTCGGCCATCGAGGAAGACGCCTTGCCCGTCGAAGAGGAACAGAATGGGGTCACGCCAGATCCGAACTAGCAGGCCCCGTACCTGGAATATCTCCTCTGAGGAGAGCTTCCCATCGACAAGACCAAAGCTCGGCGGCTGGCTCGGCGTGCCAAGTCATTTGTCCTGCTGGGTGATGAAAAAGAGCTCTATCACCGCAGCCCCTCGGGCATCCTTCAACGATGCATATCTATCGCCCAAGGACAGGAGCTGTTGCAAGAAATACACTCGAGGGCTTGTGGCCACCATGCAGCACCTCGAGCCCTCGTGGGGAATGCCTTTCGACATGGTTTCTACTGGCCAACCGCGGTGGCCGAAGCCACTAGGATTGTACGCTCCTGCCAGGGGTGTCAATTCTACGCAAAGCAGATGCATCTGCCTGCTCAGGCCTTGCAGATGATACCCATCACCTGGCCATTTGCTATGTGGGGTCTGGACCTCGTCGGACACTTGCAGAAGGCACCCAAGGGCTTCACGCACCTGTTGGTCGCTATCGACAAATTCTCCAAGTGGATCGAGGTCCGACCCCTAAACAGCATCAGGTCCGAGCAGGCGGTCGCATTCTTCACCAACATTATTCATCGGTTCGGGGTCCCAAAATCAATCATCACCGACAATGGCACGTAGTTCACCGGGAAAAAGTTCATGGACTTCTGCGACGACCACCACATCCGTGTGGACTGGGCCGCCGTAGCTCATCCCATGACGAATGGGCAGGTGGAGCGTGCCAACGGTATGATTCTGTAGGGGCTCAAACCAAGGATCCACAACGACCTCAACAAGTTCGGCAAGCGATGGATGAAAGAGCTACCCTCGGTAGTCTGGAGTCTGAGGACGACGCCGAGCCGTGCCACAGGTTTTACGCCGTTCTTTCTAGTCTATGGGGCCGAGGCCGTCCTCCCCACGGACTTAGAATATGGCTACCCGAGGACCAAGGCGTACGACGACCGAAGCAACCAGACCAGCCGAGAAGACGCGCTGGACCAACTCGAGGAGGCTCAGGACGTCGCCTTACTACATTCGGCACGGTACCAGCAGTCGCTGCGGCGCTACCACGCCCGAAGCGTTCAGGCCCGAGGCTTCCAAGTGGGAGACTTGGTGCTTCGCCTGCGACAGGACGCCCGAGGGCGCCACAAGCTCACTCCTCCCTGGGAAGGGCCCTTCATCATCGCCAAGATCTTGAAGCCCGGAACATACAAGCTAGCCAACGACCAAGGCGAGGTCTACAACAACGCTTGGAACATCCACAGCTACGTCGCTTCTACCCTTAAGATGTTTTAAGTCGTTCATGTACCTCATTTACGTACACAAAGTCTAACCATCAAGGAAGGGTCGGCCTTGCCTCAGCAAAGCCCGACCCTCCCTCGGGGGCTAGAAGGGGGGAACCCCCTCCGCGTTGAAATTTTCCCCGGAAAAATTTTCTACCAAAACAACCTTTGTGCTTTCGACTTCCGTATTGGTAGCGGGATCCTGAGAACGACGAGAGTGCACGTAAGTGGCAAGGCCGACCGAGCCGAGGGACTCCTATGCCTCCGGGAAACGGATATCTCACTCATCACCTTCCACGAGAAGTAACTCACGCTCGGATAAGCGATCCTGCTACCAAACAAGTCCTAACACTCGGGTAGAAAACGACTTTCGCGCTTTCTCGACTGTCCCAATAATGGAATCCTTCGACCGAATGAAAGCACACGTAAGCGGCAAGGCCGACCGAGCCAAGGGACTCCTATGCCTTCGAGATACGGATACCTCACTCATCACCTTCCACGAAAAGTAACTCTCGTTCGGATAAACGATTCTGCTATTGACACACAAGTCATGATGCTCGAAACAAGAGGAGAGAAGACGCAACTTTTTAAACACGACGATAAAGTGTTTAGGCCTCGGCAATCGCAAAAAGGCATGCACATGCTACAGACAAACTGTTCCTGCAGGTTCTAGCGTCGGTAGGGGGAGCAGTAGCACCCTCGGCGTTGATTCCACCCTCGGCGGAACCAGGCCCGGCCTCGGACGACGACCCGAGCAAAAGGACCTCCACCTAAGGGAGGACGCCAGCACCGCGCCAGCAGATGTCTTGGCCAAGCTCCAGCAGCTGCTGCCACATCTTCCTCGGCCTGGGAAGCCGCCATCTCCCGGGCCGATGAAGTCTCCTTCCGAGCCGACTCCACGTCTGTCCACGCTAGCACCGCTGCCTCCGGCTTCGGCTCATCGTAGAGCAGCCGAGGTTTCCGAAAACTGAGCAAGGGAAGCCTAGAGCGGCAAGGCCGACAGAGCCGAGGGACTCCTACGCCTCCAGGATACGGACACCTCACTCGTCACCTTCCGCGAAAGGCAACCGACGCTCGGTTAAGTGGTTCGGCTAGCCAATAGACAAGTCCCAGCACTCGGAATGAGGAAGACACACAACTTCGTTCTCGAATACCCAAATGTTCAGGCCTCGACAGCCACAATGAACATACACTGGCGCTCAAGGTGCCATTACAAACGGGACTCCGGTTCCATTCCCGCGGGTATGAACAACCTCCATACCAGGGGGCCCGTGGGATGACGGACTCCAAGCGGCTCACCGGCAACCGCCCCGATAGCAGCGACAACGACCCCCTCTTCGGGCGGTGAAACAGCAGCAGCGATGACCTCAGGGCCGACGCTGCTGTGACGAGGCCCTCGCCCGCGTCTCCGCTCGAGGGGCGAGGACAAGCCATCAAAGCCAAAGAGTCGGGGGTCCGGCCGCAGCTGGCGCCAACGGTCTCGTCGGCAGAGACAACCTCCTCCGGCTGCCACCACCCCAGCACCGACGACAGCGGCCACCTGCTCGCTAGCGCCACACCGGCGAATGGCGGACGCCCCAGCCTGCACCGGTAGATCCCCACTCAGGTCCTCGCGGAGAGGCAGGCCTCGACCTCCCCACAGAGGTGTCGTGCCGGAGTGAGGACAAGACAATCTAAGAACATGAACGCCGCCTATGCGGCGTACGGCGTCTTGGACGATCCACCAGTGTGCGCGGCGCAACAGACGCCCGAGCCCAGATCAAGCGGCAGGAGGTAGCATTGGGGGCCACGACAGAGCCAGCTGAGCCAGGCACGCTGGAGCCGATGGTGCTTGTGGCCGACCGGTCCTGCGTTGCCGAAGTTCGCCCCTCCGCAAGGCCGGTGAGTGCCTTCTCCCCTGAATGCTGAAGGAGACGGCCTGCCGGCCCATGCGGGAGGTAGAGCCCCGGCTCAGCTCTCCCTCCGCCTCAGCAAGGATGACGAAGATCCTTGAAGCTGAGGGCAGGGCGGAGGCTGCAGCCCGGCTCGCTTCTCCCCACCAAACTGACCATTGGTGAGGGAATGCAGCCGGGCTGCATGACGAAAATCCTTGAAGCCGAACGATGGCTGAAAGGTACCGATCTCCACAAGGCCGCGCTCCTCCAACGACAGCAAGAGCAAGGCGACACTGGGGCACCCCATCCGGGGGCTCAAAAGGCGGAAGGGCGCAAGGCATGAGGGGAGGACGAAGGCATGGCCACTGCCTAGGGGATCGATCCCCCTTTTATAAGCATACCTCCTCGCTTGCACCCCTTAGTGTCACGGGCGAAGTCCCCACTGACAACCTCCAGGGTTCTCCCCCCACGACACGGGGGCTAGGACCCACACGTCATACGAGCCGAACCGAAGCACGAAGAAGGCGAACCGCCGCATGCAAGGCATGTAACCGTCCCGCGGTTACAAGCGCTCTCCCATCTTCGTAGAAACCGGTGGTCGAAAGGGTGGACTGCTATGTGACAAGCATCCAACTGCACCACAACTATGTGCCCCTTCGGCTCCGTCCACATCCGGTGGACCAACGCGAAGGAAGCGGGCCCGCATGTCATGTAACCGGTGCGCCGGTTATGACGTGCAAGAAGCTCCACCGCCACTTACGCCAATGCTGCGCCTCCTCGACTGCGGGACCAGTACTGTGACTCGAGGTACCCCTGCGCATGACCCAACAATGCCAATTTAAGACGGCCACGGGTCGATCAGCCGCGGGGCAGACACGACGGTTGGCATGGTCAAAAGTGGGCCGGCAGTAACTGCAGCGGCAGACGAACGGAGGCAGCAGTCAAGTCGCCTGCAGGCTCGCGTCCCCTCCTAAAGCAACGAGAGAGCCCTCCCTCACGGCATGAAGACGACGTGCCCGTGCCCCGTTCCTCGAACGGCTCGCACGCGCAACGGGCGCCACGCGAATCACCCGTCCCGTCGCATCAACTCCCCGACAGAGCAGGCAACACCTCTGGCAGGCGAGGCGGGCGTCGCTTCGTCTTCGCCATAATGACCGCGTCAAAAAAGGTGCGCCACTTTATTTAAAATTCATATCCTTCCCCTCCTCCTCTCTCTCTCTCTCTTGCCACAGGGACCAGGAAAGGGGACGTTGTGGAAAGGATCCTTCCCGGTGAAGGAAGTGGGCCCCAAGCCCTCCTACTGATCAGGGGTTCGAAGGCTGGCCCCTCGGAAGGGTTCGACAGCCGCCCCAGAGCGCCCGGGCTCCATGCCCACTACTGATCAGGGGTTCGTAGGCTGGCCCCTCGGAAGGGTTCGACAGTCGCCCCAGAGCATGCAGAGTGAGGGATGAATCTGGGTACGTTCGATACATAACCAAGGCTCGGGCTATGCTCCCGAGGTACCCTAGGACATTTCCGAGACCAGCGGGAACGATTTGTAACGGAATCCCACCGAAGGGAGGCATCGAGCCCTCGGACCCTGTCGAAGGGGTCTGGGTCCGGCGAATCACCCGCAGGTACTTTTGGAGCGCGCCTCCGGGCTACAGCCGACCCCTAACGAATGGGGCACGGGTGTCCACTCGGATCACCCATTAGCAGCTCACTAGAAACACCATGTTCGGCGCCCTCCAAGGGCAACATGGCGCTTTCCCCCCCCCCCCCCTCCTTGCGGAAAGGCGACGCAGGGGCGTAAATAAAAGTCAGGAAAGTCCTTGATCGTCCTCTCGCTCCGTGCAGAGGCTCAGGGGCTGCTCTCGCACCCGGCTACGGCCAAAACTGTTGGCAGCGTCAATAAACCAGCCTGATAACTTGGAACCCGACCACGCACCCGGGCTACTGCCGGGCCGCAAGAGGGAACGACTAGACCGGCCGAAGCACCACGAAAAGCATTCAGACCTCAGAGGAGTCAAACCACTCCTCCGAGGCCTCGGGGGCTACACCCGGCGGGTGCGCTCGCGCGCACCCACTAGAACAAGGCAAAAAACCGAGAAAGGCCGGTCTCCTCACCGAAAACGCGGCAAAAGCCTCCAAGCGAGTACCATCACTCCCTTCGAGGCTCGGGGGCTACTGTCGGGTACCATAATTAGGGGTACCCCCAACGCTCCTAATCACGGCTGGTTAACACCCTCAGACCAACTGACGGGTGCGGTTCAAGCCAAGACTTCGTCTACCCGAAGGACGCGATCTTACCCGAGCCCAGCCTCGGGTCAAAATAGTGGTCCCAGACGAATTCACGCCTCGCCCGAGGGCCTCCTCAGACGGCAGGCGCCCCCTCGGCTCTCCCGAGGCCCCGCTCGGGAGGGCTTCGTCGTGAAGCAACCTTGGCCATATCGCCTCACCAACCGACCGCCTCGCAGGCGCATTAAATGCGGGGGATGCCTGACGCCGTATCCTGACACACACGCCTGAGTCGGCCAGGCCGAAGTGACCGCAGTCACTTCGCCCCTCCTCTTTACTGTCCGATATGACAGGAAAACAGCACCGCCCGCTCCGCTCCGACTGCCGTGTCAGC
Source organism: Zea luxurians (assembly GCA_029449295.1). Taxonomy (NCBI): domain Eukaryota; kingdom Viridiplantae; phylum Streptophyta; class Magnoliopsida; order Poales; family Poaceae; genus Zea; species Zea luxurians. Next base: position 179,878,537 of record JAOPSE010000003.1, on the reverse strand, counting down.
CACCCCGGCAACGACTGACAACAGGTCACGATCAACCACCAAGCTCAAGCCTCGGGCGCAATAGGAAGCTCCGCCTTGCCCGACCTCAGGCTCCAGCCTCGGGAGGAGATCTCCGCCTCGCCCGACCCCCGGACTCGGCCTCGACCCCGGTCTTGGGAGGAATCGCGTCCTCGCCCGACCCTAGCCTCGGCCACAAGAGAAGTCTTCGCCTCGACCGACCCTGGGCTCGGACTGACCGTGCTGATAGGGGATGCATCATTCCCCTACTCCTAGCCTGCTCAGGCTACAAGGAACAAGACCGGCGTCCCATCTGACTTACCCCGGCGACGGGTAATGATGGTGCCCCACGTGCTCCATGACGCCGGTGGCTCTCCGCCCCTTACGACAGCAAGGAGACGTCAATAGGGTCCTCGCTGCGCTGCCAGCTGTGCTCCTAGAGGACTCAGGCGCTCCTCCGATGGCCATGCCATCATACGTACAACGCCCAAGCTCTCCCCCGACAGCCATGTTGGCATGTACACAGGGCTTAGGCACTCCACTACCGGACACGTTAGCGCATAGCTACGCCCCTAGTTGTACACCTGGACTCTCTCCTTGCCTCTATAAAAGGGGAGTCCAGGGCCACCCTGAACAGGGTTCGGGGGGTTCGCGCGAGGGGAAGCGGCGTACAAGCCCTCTCTCTCCCTCACGCGACGTGCTTGTAACCCCTACTGCGAGCGACACCCCTGGTGCAGGATAATACAGGGCTTGTCCCACATCTTGTGTTCCATCCCGCGCCAACCCATCTGGGCAGGGACACGCAGCGACAGCTTACTCGTCGGTCCAGGGACCCCCCGGGGGTCGAAACGTCGACAACCATATTTATCTTATTTGCCTTGTTCTTTACATGCATTAGGAGTAGGAGTGATCTAGCCCTAGTTTAGCATTCATCAACCTCAAATCATCACCTATCTTGGCTCTATGTTGGCTAGAGGCGTCTTGGGTGGTCTAGTGACTCAAAGACAACACTAAGGTCTCGCATCCCTGATGGGGTCCCTCCCGGTAGGCGAGATCTAGGTTCTTGCGAATAAGAAGACCTTGTGCCATTGCGGACTGTCCATGCCCCAGGCGCGGACCATCCAGAAGCACCTAGAGACGAGCCGCTCCTGCAGCGAGGTCGCGGACCGTCTGTGCCCAGGCGCGGACCATCCAGGAGCACGTAGAGAGAAGCTGCTCCTGCAGCAAGGTCGCGGACCGTCCGTGGCCCAGGCACGGACCATCCAAAAGTACGTAGAAAGGAACCGCTCTTGCAGTGAGGTTGCGGACCATCTAGCCTTGAGCCGCAGACCATCCGTGCTCCCACAGAGAGCACCGCTAGGTGGTTCATTCTAGTGTTTGGTACCAAATTGGCGTCAACACATTTTTGGCGACTCCGCTGGGGACAAATGTGTTCTAGATCTATTATAATCGACCATAGATGGTCGATTCTAAAGATCACACCAACATTTCCAAGATAATATCCTTAGGCTGACTAATGAGAGTTTGTCGGCCGATGTGCAACAACGATATTAGGATCTCATGAGCCAAGTAGAGGAGGACGCACACCTTTAACTCGCCAAGAGGAGACAAATGGGAAATTATTATCACATTTCACGATGGACCGCCACCAGAAGATTACGATGCATGGAGATATCGAGATCGCATCTCTTTTACCTTCGCTTCAAATATCCAATGTAAGTGAATCTAACAACATCCAATCTATTAAAAAAATATGAAGATCAACAACAAAATCAAATGAAACAACATATTAAGGGATTAGAAGAAACAATTAGAAAATTAACACACACATTTAGAAATCCATTGTGTAAGGAAAATGGACCCTAGCCCATTTGACTAAGTGATTTTGGTGTTTGATGAACAACATAACCGGTGAACTAATGTTTTGCAAGTGCTTATGTTTTATAGTTTACATGATGCGAAGAGGATTAGACCAAGGATCTGAGGATGCAACACCTCAAAAGAAGACCTAAAAGACTCACAGAAGACTTACAAATACTCAGCACAAGTCCATGACCTAAGACCAAAAGAGCCCAAGCGAAGAAGATTGAAGAATAAGATGTGTTGAAACTTGGTGTACCAGGCCAGGTGAGTGTGCACCGGACTGAGGCACCAGACCGGCTTGCCAGAGAGGCCTTCTCAGGTTTTCAACAAGCAAGGGCACTAGACCAGGTGACCGTACACTGGACCAGGTCTAACGGTCGGCAACAACTAGTCAGCCAACGGTCACCTGATGCGACGTGCACCGGACCGGGTCCATGTGCACTAGATCACTACACTATAGCATTGTTTGCATTAGAAGCAACAACGGTAGCTGATGTGGAGGATCTAGATAGGCAGTCCGGTGTGCACCATACTGGTCTGGTGCGGTGCAAAACAACAGCCTTTCTCCAATGGTACATTTGGATGAGGGCTCTATAAATACCCCCTAGCCAGCCATTTGAAGATGTGGGAGCCCAAGCAAGGGAGAAGGTCAAGAGAACCCATGTTGAAATGGAAATGTGCCATTGGGCCATTTCTATTTATTTTGGTGATTAAATGCTCAAAACATTACTATGGGCTAACATCTTTTCCTATGAGCATGAGCACATGTAGTTGTAAAGCAAATTGAGAAAAACACTTTTAGGCTTGAAAATGGGCATACTACAAATCGATTTGGTTCCAAGTGAAAAAGGTATGCTTCTAGTACTTAGTCAATTGCTTTAGGCACTAATCATGTTTGCCTAAGTGCTAGTGACTATATGAAGTCAAGCTAAATTGAAGAAAAGATGTTTGGCAAAGTTTGGTCAAACATGGGCTAGTCTGGGCCACACCGACTATCCGGTGTACACCGGACAGAGTCCGATGCCTAGGCTGGTCTGCTAGTCCTCGGCTGGTCATCAGTGGCCGAACATGCCACTCTCGAGAAGATGCCAAAGTTTGTTGTCTATAATTCATCGGGCAGTTCGGTTCTAAGCGGTCAGCACTCTGCCCCGTGCCAATGGTCGGGCGCGTAATCGGCGCTAGCCACGTCAGCACAGCCAACAGATGGCTGGACCCACCGGACAGTCTGGTGTGCCACCAGACTGTCCGGTTTGCCCGATGCCCAACTTCTCCCAGGCACCCAATGGTTGGTTCAACGGTCAGAACCACTGAAGAAGGGAAGAAATCGCCTACTATGGAGTCCGCCGTGTACCGAATAGCCTGGTGCACCCGCGGACAGAAGCTAACAAGAGCCTTCCAAATGGAGCTCCAATGCTCCTAGGCTTTAATAGGACCCCTAGGTGCATGGAGCTATTACCCAAGCACTCTTTGAGCACACTATAACTCCGAACCTTTGTGACCACGCTGTTAATTTGTTAGAGAGAGATTTGGGCACGTTCTTGTGTTGTAACTGTTGTTTTGATTCGTGTGCTCTCTCTTTTCGCTTGTGTGTGTTGTTGCTGCGTTGTGCTCTTGTGTGCGTTTCTACTCCATCCTCAACTACTGATAATAGCCTTGTCAAAAAGAATGAAAAACTTAAGGCTAAGTTAGCTAGTTCTCAAGAAGCCATTAAAAACTTGCTAGAGAAAATGGAAATTTTTAGCATACATAATAATGAGCTAACTAGTAAGCTATAGAATATTGGTATCACCCTAGGATCATCTTTAGTTGAAATTACTGAAATTATTAAGAAATATGCTTCTACTTCTTGCTTTGCTTTAATTGATGATTCTAATCCCTGAAATCAAGTTTTTGTTAAGAATGTTGTTATAGAAACATGCTCGGATGAGATTGCAATGGAGAATGAGCAATTAAGGCAACAGGTGGCTCGCCTAGGCAAGGCTTTGTATGATAATAAAAGCAAAGCTAAACAAACCCACCTCCTCAGGATAACACCACTGCGGGAGTGAACAAGCCTGTGGAGGGAGAAACCGTGGTTTGTAGGCTATGCCACAAGGAAGGCCACAAGTCTTACCAATGCAAGGCGAAGACCGGGAAAAGCAAAAGAAAAAGGCAACAAGCAAAATCTCCAACACATACATCAACAAGGTGGACAAAAAGATCGCTACACCATATTTGATCAAGAAGAAAAATAATGGAAACGTGATGTCAATCAAGGTCAACAAGCAAGCCAACAAGGAAAAGGGGACCAAACGCATCTGGGTGCCATAGAAGATTATCTTAACCATGAAAAGCACCAAGAAGCTTTGGATCCCAAGAGGGAAGTGAGAAGTTCGCAGGACCTAGGGGAATTTAGAGGCTTAGCAAAATTGGGATGTATATCATGGGATGCATCACATTGGATCAAGTCTATTGTCAAGTGAGTTAGTGAATACTTTGGACCCAAATTCCCCACCTGTGACTAAGGTAACTAGATTTATTGCATTTCTTCATTTTTAGATATATGTATCTATTTTCTTGTATCTAGTTTTTACCTTACATGCCTAGTTTTACATGTTGTAGTTACTTTTGATTAGAGTTGCATGCATACTAGGTCAATCATATGGTAGGAATGTTCGCTTTCAATTCATAATTTGAGCAAACCTACATAGTTTAAAATGTTTTGTTAAACACGACACATAGCTTATTTAAACATTCCTAAGTAGATGACACTAATGCTTTGCTTCAAAGTCCATATTCTTCAAGTGATGTCATTTTGACTTATATGTGCCAAATCTTGGATTATAGACAATTTGCCCCACTTGATCTCAAAAATCAAAGTGCATGTCTCCTGCTAGTATTCAAAACTTGTATGCACACTTTTAGGGAGAGGTTACTCTATAATCTAAGTCTTTGAGACTAATACTTGTTTTCAAGTCTATTATGTGTAGTAGTCTCATTGAAGGAATATGGAGTCCCCAGGAGTATACCTGTACATGTGGGTCGGCCTGGCCCGGCATAACACAGGCCCACAAAAGCACGGCCCACAAAGGCACGACCCATAAAAGCACATATCTAATTATGGGTCGTGCCGTGCCAGCACGTGTGCCCAGTCATCAGCCCACGGCATGACCCACAATTAGTTATGTGTGCCAGGCCGACCCAAATAGCCCAAAATGCCTTAATGTACTAGACCGGGCCATATACATACAACAATAATACATAAACAAAAAGTATAGAATATATAGATGACCAAAATAAAACTAAGATGTTTTGTGGATGCACATTAAAAACCTTTGGTCAGAAAGAAAAAATATTACAACTAGCTCAGAAATAATATTCAGTTCTCTGTTCAGTGTTTAATTGAGTACTATATAGTCATACAAAATACATATACAATGATCATCATCACTATTCTCTATCCCCATCTAGGTATTGGTTCTTGAAGGCCTATTGAAGCTCTAGATTCTCCAAGTTGTGGTGGTCATGTGGGCTTTGACGGGCCTTAGTTAAATACTGAGTCTATATTTAGTGGGTCTCGATGGACCTTAGTTAAATGGGTCATGCCAGGCCAGCCCGTGTGCTTGACTTGAGGCCCAGGCACAGCCCACATATTGGGTCGTGCCGGCCTAGACCCACAATTAGGTTGGGCCATGCCAGAAATTGTGTGCTTTGGGCCGGCCTATTAAGCACAGCACAAATGTACACCTATACCTAGGAGAAAGACAATAAGCTTCCGCAAGTGGTTTTACTCCACTGTCGGTATCATTTACACGTTTTCTCTAGATCTTGATTAGACTATATTTCACATCTTATGCTTCACATGTTGTCATAAATGCATATGTAGTTGAAATATATCTGTTACCTATGCATAGGGGGAGTTAGTCTAGTCAATCATGTCTTGTCTCCTCTCTTTCTCATGTGCTTTTCCTAATTAGAGGGTCTCCGACAGGGGGAGTATGTCTTCTTTCTCCAAAGGGGGAGAATATTCGTTCAAAGGGGGTGAACACTCTTTTAGGGGGAGTAATCTTTTAGAGGGCAAGTGTCACACCCGGTTTTAGAAGGTAAACCGAATGCGAACCATGTACGTGCCAGGATCAGTTATTCACGTACACAACAGTTACATAACATGGACATCATCACACAGTGCTCAAAATAGCATTAAAAGGGGAAATAATAGTCGATTACATCTTACGTCTGAGACGTCCATATAGTTCTTACAATAAATCAAAGTGCGGAAAAGAAACGTAGATAACGCGGCCTTCACAGGCAGCCGACTGGGGGTTGCCGCTAACCCACGCCTAGAACTCGTCATAGTCTTGGAACTCCTGAAAGTCTCCTTCCACAGCTTCATCTTCTCCTGAGCAGTGGTTGCAATGCTGACAACCTGGGGGGGGGGGATTTGGTGTGTAGAGCAAGGGTGAGTACACATCAACATACTCAGCAAGTATCCCGTTTGGCTGTAGTGGACTAGCTTTATGTGGGGATAAGTCAAGCAGTTGCTTTTAGTTGGTCAGATTATTACTTACTAGTAGAGAGCCAGGTTTTAACATTAACCCAAGTTATTAGCCCAATGTATCCTTTCCAAACGGAAAGAATACCACTTACCAATACCATAATCATAATCAGAACCATCAATCTCATTGCCACCTGTACCAAAGTATCTTTGATCAAATATCACTAATCTCTGGAGCTCCCTTGGCCGCTCATAACCGTGAGCACGGCTGATATATCAGTTTCATAACACTCTGCAGAGGTTGCGCACTTTACCCATAAGCCGTGATTCCCTCTCTAGCCCGGGCTTGCAAGACCCTTATTCACTCCCAAGGTGAATGGCTAGGGATTCACTACGAAGCCTTTACAAAGATTCCCCGGGGCTGTAGCCACCCGTTAGGTTTCCTAAATGTACCGCACTCCTCCCCAAGGGACAAATCAACCTTGGCAGAGCGAGCCGCATACACCGAGCCCCATTGACGGCACAACGGCTAAGCGAACTACACCCCGGTTCCTCCAATTATTCAGCTAAGGGCGTCCCATTCCACCCTCATGGTTGCACTGTTTTCCCGGGCGGTCATCCATTGAACAGGTCCTTACGGAGAGGCACTCGAGAAACCGCTCGAGTCCCCTTAAATGCCACAAGTATGATCATAAATAAGAAGGGGAAAACAGCGTATCATAGATAATCACATCATGTTCATTGATTAGAGTTGAGCAATAGCATCAGACTAAGCAGTAATAATCCGACCCAAATAGGTAAACAAGGACATGGATAACAAAAGCTAGTAAATCCTTAGGTATAAATGTGTAATGCGGGAGGTGAATTAAAGAATGAATAGGACAGAAAAAGGTCAAAGGACACTTGCCTCCACCAACCGACTGCTGCTCAGGGGCTTCTCCTGCGAATTCCTCGGGCTCTTCGACCGGATCGTTCTCTATGCGAGCGCAAACATACATACATCCATCCACATGTTTAATACAAAAGAACAGTACACCATACAAGGGAACAAGTAAAGCGAATATGCATCAAGTATGACATTCCATATCGCATTTGTTATGGTTAGAAAGAAATGGGAAAGGGTCTCGCAGGGGTTTAAAGTTTATGCACTAATGATTAGTTACAATTGATTCTTAACAAAAGAATTCTGTTATATATATACTAATGGAAACCTAATCATTTTTAGTTGATCAACATTGCACGGGTTAAACAATTAACTACGTGAATCAATAGCATAACGGAATTTTAAATTAAACTTCCTATTTTCCATAGCATGAACAATGATCAATCTACCTAAAATAAAGTAATTATGATCACAGAAAGTAAATAAAATAAAATAAAAAAAATAAAAAAAACAGAGGGGGGGGGCGGTTGAACCGGCGCTAGGGCGGTTGAACCGGCCCTGGGCTGGGCGGCCGAGCTGGGGCGGGCGCGCGGGGAGGGCGGCCGAACTGGGGGCCGGGGCGGCTGAGCTGGGGCCAAGGCCGGCCGAGCTGGCGGCCGAGGCCAGCCGAGCTGGGGCCAAGGGCCAGGCGGGCGAGGGGGGGCGCGGCCGGGGGGGGGGGGGGGGCTGGCCGGGGAGGGGCCGTGGCCGGCCAGGGGGCGGCCGGGGGCGGCCGGGCGGCGCGGCCAGGGACGGGCGGCCAGGGGCGGGCGGCTGAGCCATGGCCGAATGGGGGAGAGAGGAGGGGAGGGGGAAGGAGAGAGGAGGGTGGAGGGGGGAGGGGGCTCACCAGCGGGGGCGGCCGACGGCGAGGGGGCGCGGCCGGGCAAGGGGCGGCGGCGGCGGCCTAGGGCAAGGAGGTAGGGCGGCGGCGGCTTAGGGAGAGAGAGAGAAAATGAGAGGGAGAGGGAGAGGGTTAGGGGAAAAGGGGAGGTGGGGGGCGGCTGGGCCTGCCAAGGCCCAAGAGGGGGGCGCGCAGGGGCCTGGGCCGGCCGGGGTCGGCCCACGGCGCGGGAGAGAGAGAAAAAGAGGAGAGAGAAAGAGAGAGAAAGAGAAAAGAAAAGATTATTTCCCCGTTTCCGAAATCCGATCTTTTAGATGAATGCGTTGGCACTTTCAAACAATCAAAAAAATGCAAGGTTCGGCATGGTGCATCAAACAACACAAAGTATTTTTAGAGTTTTCTTACGCGGGAAATCCAAACCGAGTCCCGCTAAAACTTTGGAAAGGTCAAGGTTTAGCGAGGGAAAAAGAAAAGGAAAAGGTAACGCCCGAATTTTGGCGAGTAAAGAAAAGAAAAAAATTCAACTGCAAAATTCGGGGCGTTACAAACCTATCCCCCTTAAAAGAATCTCGCCCTCGAGATTCAGGGCTGGCTAGCAAAGAGCTCTGGGTACTTGGCCATCAAATCATCTTCACGCTCCCAGGTTGCTTCTTCCTCAGAGTGGTGACTCCATCTGACTTTGCACATTCTGATGGTCTTCCTTCGGGTGACTCTGTCTGCAACCTCAAGGATCTGGGCTGGCTTCTCAACATAGGTCAAGTCTTCCTGGACCTCAAGACCTTCCACTGGCAACTGCTCTTCTGGCACACGCAAGCACTTCTTCAACTGAGACACATGAAAGACATCATGCACAGCTGACAAATTCTCTTAAAGATAGGGGCGGTTCCAGGGAGAAGCTCTATGGCAAACTCAACTTTCCGCTCTGGTGGCATACCCGGTAAGTCCTTTGGAAACACATCTGGGAATTCAGACACAACCTTGATACTCTCAATTGGGTCTGCTTCACTGCTATCGACAGCCATCTGATAACAACTTCCTTTCTTTGGCTCAGGCGGGACTAACTCGGTCACCACTTCCTCTCCTAGTGGGGACACCAACTTGATTGTCCTTTTATCACAACTGATAACTGCCTGATACTTATCTAGCCAATTCATCACTAGGATGACATCTATTCCCTGAGTACCCATTACTATAAGGTTAGCGGGAAACGCTATCCCCCTTATTTCCACACTTACATTCAAACATATGCTATCAGCTCGAATTCTACCACCGGCTGAGTCAATTTGAATGGGGGTTGACATGGCAGTAATTGGAAGATTATGTGCTTCTACCCATGATGCAGTAATAAAAGAATGTGTTGCTCCAGTATCAAATAACACTTCTGCAATATGGGAGTCGACTGGGAACATACCTACTGTCATGCCGGGGATCTCCTGAACTGCTTCAGCCTCCAAGTGGTTCAATCTTCCGTGATTATAGCGCTGCTGAGGGCGGTTGCCTGATCCAGGCTGAGACGCATTCTGCTTTGCTGGGGCATTGGGGCCTGACTGCTGCTGGGCTGCCTTCTTCGGACATTGCACCACCCAATGGCCTTGCTCTCCACAGTGGAAACATGCTTTGTTTCCAACCTGAGTTGGTGCTGCCTGATTGCTCTGCTGGCTTGCTGGGGCAGGAAGACGAGGTGTCTGCTGATTCTGCCTCTGAAACTGACCTCCTGATTGATTGCTCTGACGGTTCTGGTACTGATGCTGAGGATACTGCCTTTGGAACTGCTGATACTGCTGACGCTGCTGATGCTGCTGAGGTGGACGCTGATTCTGCCTGAACTGCTGAGGTTGATTGCCTGAGAAACGAGGGCGGCTGCTGCTTCCAGGCTGGGGTCCACTGATCTTGCGCTTACGATCTTCCATCTCCTTACGCTTCCTTTCTGTCATGATTGCTCTGTCAATCAGGTGCTGGAATGTCGGGAAGGTATGATTCATCAGCTGATACTGCAGAGGGTCAACCAAGCCTCTCAAGAAACGGTACTGTCGCTTGGCGTCAGTGTTGACATCTTCAGGAGCGTAGCGAGACAACTGCAGAAACCTGTCTCGATACTCACTGACAGATGATGACCCTTGCTTAAGGGCCAGGAACTCCTCCTTCTTCACTGTCATCAGACCTGCGGGCACATGGTACTGACGAAAGCTACCTCTGAACTCTTCCCAGGTGATGGTATCGGGGTTGGCATGGGTGGCGAGGTAAGACTCCCACCAGGATTGGGCTGCTCCTCTCAACAGACGGGGACCATACAAGACTTTCTCCCTGTCATCACACTGAGCGGTATGCAACTCCCGCTCCACAGTGCGCAACCAATCTTCAGCATCCATGGGGTCAGAAGAGTGAGCGAACGTTGGTGGATGACCTCTCATGAACTCAGCACGCTTGTCTCTAGGCATCTGGGGCATCTGAGGCTGGGGTGGTGCTTGCTGCTGCTGCTGCTGCTGCTGAATGGCGGCCAGAGTCTGACCGATGGCCTGAACTGCCTGAGTCTGCATCAGAAACATCTGCTCGATCGACATCGGGGGCGGGGGTGGCAGGTGCTGCTGCTGGGGCACCTCATCCTGCGGGGCGGCTTGCTCCTGCTGAGCACGCCTTCCTCCTCTGCGCCTGTTCTCTGACATCTGCAGAACGCAACCACACATCAGAACTGATCTGGCAAATCTTGCAGCATAAGAAAAGAGTATAGAATTCTCCAACAGCACTGAACAGATGAGCATCTTCACTGATCTCCAACACAGACCACACAGCTTCTCAGATAAAGAGGAAAGTAGAATAAAGGTTTTCCCAACTATATAACTAACTCCATTAACATAATAGGAAAACCAAAATGCAGGGGATACCCACACTCTGGTGACAGTCATTACAAAGATCCAAACCAAACATAGTTCATCATGACAAACATAAATGCACAGGATATAGCAAACTACCCTGTCTAACTAAGACTAACTAAGACCGAGACTAACGCTAAGACTGAAGCTTCTATGTATATATATTTCGTATTAATTACAAGATCCAACTCTAACGATCTATGGTTCTAGATTTATCTTGGTCTTGCAGTCGGGATTGCCATAAGACTGGCGTCCACGCCGAGGTGAGCGGTACGGGTGCTGAGTCCCAACGGGGGCGGGGGAACCATCATCCAAGTGACGACGCTCCGCGCGCTCAGCCCGCAGCAGGGCGATCTCAGCACGAGCCCTACTCAGCTCGTCTAATGCATGGTCCAGCTCCGTGTTTAGCACGGCGGCTAGGTTGACTGTGTTGCTCAACCTAGGATTGCCCTCACCAGCAGGTGAAACAATCACGCCTCCTGTGCTGCCAGATGGACGGCGGGGGTAATACTTCAGGTCGAGACCATCAGCTACCCCACCGAGAACCGAGCAGTAGTGCGAAAGCGCACGCCGTGCAGCATCCTGCATGGCTGCCTCAGCTGAGTCCCGCTCAGAGATAGAATAGTGCTCTGAGCAAGCCTCCGCGCCCTGGAGACTGTTCTCCGGACGGCGCACCAAGCAGGTCGCCTCCCAGCGGTCCGGGTAGACCCCGCGACTATGCTGGTAGACCACACAGCGATACTCGATGGACCAAGTACGCCGGTCAAGTGCCCGACGTAGCAGGGTGTCGAGCGCATCGTGGAAGTGACACCCGCGAGCAGCGTCGCGAGTGATGGGTCGAGCAACCCATCCTTCCGGCTCATGGCTAGAGAGGTCGAGGTCGGTGTCGTGGCTCGGGCTGTCGTCGCCACCTCCGTCGTCTGGGTCTCCTCCAGCAGCTACTCCAGAAGCTGGGACGCCCAGTGGTGGTGCAGGGGGCGCCTCCAGGGGAAGCACAGGAGAGCAGCTCCTCACAGACTCTATCTCCTGTTGGAGCGAGAAGGAAGAGCCCTGCTGCTCCTGTCGTCGACGTTCCTGCTCCTCATGCAGGCGGTGGTGCAGTCTCTCCAAGTGGCTGGACTGTCCGGCCACGGGACGGCGAAGCGGACGCTCAGCAAGGCGGGAGGGTAAGAAGGGGATGATAGACTTTCGTGCAGTGTGTCTAAGTCGAGCCATCTACAAAAGACATCGCAAGCAAAAGGGTGAGAACAGAATTAATATGACCAGCAAGTAATGAACCATAAATAAATGAAGGATCAGAATAATAATGAATCATAAATAAATGAAGGATCAGAATAAAACAAAATTTTCAGCAAGGTATAATATATAGTAGAACATAGGTTTGGTCAGTAGGACCAACTTTGAAGGGGTACCAAAGTCAAGGCAGGGACAGAGGTCTATAGTCCTTAAAACGACCATTCTACTCTAGGTTAGCGGTCCTACAGTCAGCACGGCTTTGATACCACTTATGTCACACCCGGTTTTAGAAGGTAAACCGAATGCGAACCATGTACGTGCCAGGATCAGTTATTCACGTACACAGCAGTTACATAACATGGACATCATCACACAGTGCTCAAAATAGCATTAAAAGGGGAAATAATAGTCGATTACATCTTACGTCTGAGACGTCCATATAGTTCTTACAATAAATCAAAGTGCGGAAAAGAAACGTAGATAATGCGGCCTTCACAGGCAGCCGACTGGGGGTTGCCGCTAACCCACGCGTAGAACTCGTCATAGTCTTGGAACTCCTGAAAGTCTCCTTCCACAGCTTCATCTTCTCCTGAGCAGTGGTTGCAATGCTGACAACCTGGGGGGGGGGGGGATTTGGTGTGTAGAGCAAGGGTGAGTACACATCAACATACTCAGCAAGTATCCCGTTTGGCTGTAGTGGACTAGCTTTATGTGGGGATAAGTCAAGCAGTTGCTTTTAGTTGGTTAGGTTATTACTTACTAGTAGAGAGCCAGGTTTTAACATTAACCCAAGTTATTAGCCCAATGTATCCTTTCCAAACGGAAAGAATACCACTTACCAATACCATAATCATAATCAGAACCATCAATCTCATTGCCACCTGTACCAAAGTATCTCTGATCAAATATCACTAATCTCTGGAGCTCCCTTGGCCGCTCATAATCGTGAGCACGGCTGATATATCAGTTTCATAACACTCTGCAGAGGTTGCGCACTTTACCCATAAGCCGTGATTCCCTCTCTAGCCCGGGCTTGCAAGACCCTTATTCACTCCCAAGGTGAATGGCTAGGGATTCACTACGAAGCCTTTACAAAGATTCCCCGGGGCTGTAGCCACCCGTTAGGTTTCCTAAATGTACCGCACTCCTCCCCAAGGGACAAATCAACCTTGGCAGAGCGAGCCGCATACACCGAGCCCCATTGACGGCACAACGGCTAAGCGAACTACACCCTGGTTCCTCCAATTATTCAGCTAAGGGCGTCCCATTCCACCCTCATGGTTGCACTGTTTTCCCGGGCGGTCATCCATTGAACAGGTCCTTACGGAGAGGCACTCGAGAAACCGCTCGAGTCCCCTTAAATGCCACAAGTATGATCATAAATAAGAAGGGGAAAACAGCGTATCATAGATAATCACATCATGTTCATTGATTAGAGTTGAGCAATAGCATCAGACTAAGCAGTAATAATCCGACCCAAATAGGTAAACAAGGACATGGATAACAAAAGCTAGTAAATCCTTAGGTATAAATGTGTAATGCGGGAGGTGAATTAAAGAATGAATAGGACAGAAAAAGGTCAAAGGACACTTGCCTCCACCAACCGACTGCTGCTCAGGGGCTTCTCCTGCGAATTCCTCGGGCTCTTCGACCGGATCGTTCTCTATGCGAGCGCAAACATACATACATCCATCCACATGTTTAATACAAAAGAACAGTACACCATACAAGGGAACAAGTAAAGCGAATATGCATCAAGTATGACATTCCATATCGCATTTGTTATGGTTAGAAAGAAATGGGAAAGGGTCTCGCAGGGGTTTAAAGTTTATGCACTAATGATTAGTTACAATTGATTCTTAACAAAAGAATTCTGTTATATATATACTAATGGAAACCTAATCATTTTTAGTTGATCAACATTGCACGGGTTAAACAATTAACTACGTGAATCAATAGCATAACGGAATTTTAAATTAAACTTCCTATTTTCCATAGCATGAACAATGATCAATCTACCTAAAATAAAGTAATTATGATCACAGAAAGTAAATAAAATAAAATAAAAAAAATAAAAAAAAACAGAGGGGGGGGGCGGTTGAACCGGCCCTAGGGCGGTTGAACCGGCCCTGGGCTGGGCGGCCGAGCTGGGGCGGGCGCGCGGGGAGGGCGGCCGAACTGGGGGCCGGGGCGGCTGAGCTGGGGCCAAGGCCGGCCGAGCTGGCGGCCGAGGCCAGCCGAGCTGGGGCCAAGGGCCAGGCGGGCGAGGGGGGCGCGGCCGGGGGGGGGGGGGCTGGCCGGGGAGGGGCCGTGGCCGGCCAGGGGGCGGCCGGGGGCGGCCGGGCGGCGCGGCCAGGGACGGGCGGCCAGGGGCGGGCGGCTGAGCCATGGCCGAATGGGGGAGAGAGGAGGGGAGGGGGAAGGAGAGAGGAGGGAGGAGGGGGAGGGGGCTCACCAGCGGGGGCGGCCGACGGCGAGGGGGCGCGGCCGGGCAAGGGGCGGCGGCGGCGGCCTAGGGCAAGGAGGTAGGGCGGCGGCGGCTTAGGGAGAGAGAGAGAAAATGAGAGGGAGAGGGAGAGGGTTAGGGGAAAAGGGGAGGTGGGGGGGGGCGGCTGGGCCTGCCAAGGCCCAAGAGGGGGGCGCGCAGGGGCCTGGGCCGGCCGGGGTCGGCCCACGGCGCGGGAGAGAGAGAAAAAGAGGAGAGAGAAAGAGAGAGAAAGAGAAAAGAAAAGATTATTTCCCCGTTTCCGAAATCCGATCTTTTAGATGAATGCGTTGGCACTTTCAAACAATCAAAAAAAATGCAAGGTTCGGCATGGTGCATCAAACAACACAAAGTATTTTTAGAGTTTTCTTACGCGGGAAATCCAAACCGAGTCCCGCTAAAACTTTGGAAAGGTCAAGGTTTAGCGAGGGAAAAAGAAAAGGAAAAGGTAACGCCCGAATTTTGGCGAGTAAAGAAAAGAAAAAAATTCAACTGCAAAATTCGGGGCGTTACAGCAAGTCTTATTAATTTCTTCCTATATGCTTTTATTGTCTTTCTTTTCGGTGTTTGATTCCAAAGGGGGAGAAGTTTTAGGGACCAAAGCAATTCAAAATATATCAAACACCAAACACATCCAATTTAAAATTTTGAAATCTTGAGCTTACAAGTGGTTTTGGTTCTCCAAGTGTTTTTTGTCTAAAATAGGAAGTATGTGGATTATGGAATCAGGGGAGGCTTAAGTCCATAATCTCACATTGTGGGGACATTCATGCATCCTACCAAGTAGATTGCATATTTTCATCAAAACATTTGTTATATTTGCTTGTTTTGGTTGTGTTTTCATCAATTACGAAAAAGGGGGACATTGTGAGAAAAATGGACCTCGGCCCATTTGACTAAATGATTTTGGTGTTTGATGATCAACATAACATGTGGACTAACTAATGTGTTTGCTAGTGTCTGTATTTCTAGTTCGCAGGATACTAAAGTGACTTGGACTAAGGCATTGAGGAAGCAACACATCAAAAGAAGACATTATGAAGACCATAAGTGAAGATCAACAAGCATCAAGCAAAGTCCAAGACATGAAGAGAGTGTAGCCACTCATGGGTCGTCCGGTGCGTGAGGGAACTGCAGCCCAACGGCTAGTTCCTGGTGGCACTGTGGAGGCGAGCCACCGGACTATTCGTTGCAAGGTTGACACGCGGCAACGGTCATCTGCAACGGTCAATCCAATGGCTAGTGGAGCACCGAACAGCGCACCAGACTGTCCGGTGCCTATCAACGGACATCCAGTGTGCCGCAGAGAAGCAACAACTTTTCTACAATGGTTAGTTTCGAGTTGGGGCCAATTTATTCTTCACCCAACCGACCATTTGAAGGTGTGGGAGCCCAAACAACATACCAACACATGTTATAGACATTTCCAAGTGCTCATACACCCAATTGTTTAACAGAATCACTCAGTGATTAGCGTAGGTGCTTTACGAAGCATTTAGGTTAGTTAGACCTCTTATGTGCTTGCCCTAGGTGAATCCTAGATAGTTGAGTGAGTTTAGAAAACCCACAAAACCTCTCGGCTCTAGTGTGAGTCGTTGTAATTGAACCGAGTGGGGCGAGAGTCTTGCGAGACCGTGACAATCAAGTTTATGTCACGGCCGCCACCGTGTACCGAAGGGAACGAGGCCCGCGACGTTTCGGCCGGAAGCTTGATAGTGGAGACGGTGAGGAGCATCCGAGAGGAGCCGGAAGCGGAGCACCACTTGCGCGTGGAGAAGGCTCGTGGCTCTCTACGGTGTTACTCGACCATGGTGCTTGGCCCTCGCGTGGTTACCCTTTGCGTAGGGGCACCAACGAGGATTAATCGGGACCTTGCGTGGTTCCGGATACATCGGTAAAAATACCGGCGTCATACACGAGAGTTTGCTTTCTCTACTAGCTATTTATTGTTCCACATTTACTCTCTTTACTTAAGTTATAATCTTTACTATTCTTAGTGTATAATAATTAGGATTGAAACTTAGGTTGCTTTTGCGGTAGAGATAGCAACACTTAGACAAAACCTAGTTTGCACATTATAGATTACTTATTTGCATAGGTTTTATTCTAGAGATTTATTTATGGCCTAGTTTAGAAACAAGTTTTTAGAAGTCCTAACATCATCCCCTCTTAGACATCACCGTTTCCTGCAGAATCTTTATAGGGTGTCTATGTTAGATAGAGGAGAGTAGTCTGATAATTGTATTTTTCTGCATTGATTTTGGTTAGCCAATGTTGGATATTATATGGGCTTGGCCCATTTATTGAATAAACTCTAAGGTATGTAATGGTGGAGAATACCAATAGTACCACATTGGAAGTCCAAGGGTCTTTTGGCTTGACTTATATGGTGGGATTTATTCCACTTAACTTGAGAAGTCAAGAAATGGACAAGGGCATGCCACACGCGCGCGCGCGCCGCCGCCGCCGCCGCCGGCCGGGCCGGGCGTGGCGTGGCGTGGTGAGGCAGGCAGGCAGGCAGGCGTGGTGGCATGACTCGGCGAGGGCTGACTGACTCTTGGAGTGACTAGCCGAGTGACCCTTCTCCTTCAGCTTCCCTCTACGAGAGGTTAAATAGAGGAGCACCCCTGTCACTCGGAACACGCGAGAAACATTTTCAGAATCACAGTCCAGCCGTCGAGTGAGGGTATTTCAATCTCGTGACTCTGCGCGCACAGAGAAGCGAGAGGGCAGGTGCCTCCGAAGCCGGTGCCGTTCGAGACCTTGCACGGGGGATCGGTAATTAGGTTTTTGGGGAGCGTCTACGCGACTGCCCAACGTCCGTCGTTGTCTTCTTCACTGGTTCCTGGCGTCTTCATCTCGTACCGGATGGCAAGAGAAGTTGGACAAGGTTCAGGATCATCAGAGCGTATGGGAGGGTATGATCAATTCAGTTCGTTACTGTTTTACATTCTGCATATTATATATGTCGTACGTAGCTCTATTCTGTCATACTATAATATGTTTTATCTATCTGTTTTAGTTTTACAGTCATTCTGTTTATATTACTATCTGTTTACTTTCAGTTGTTCTGTAATAATTCATGAACCATGCTTATATATTTATTATATTTATATGCTTTATGTTCTCTTGATCCATATTGGTATGGATCAATTTAAGATCACGATTTCTATGGTTAATTATTCATACGTCATCATTATAATGTTAATTTATGGAATTAAAATGATATGGAAAATGCCTATAATTCTAACAATCCAAAAACCTAATGTTAGGCATTTTTCTATCAGAGGTTTTGCTGCTGTGCTGAAGCCTGATCCTTTTGATGGTAAAAACTTCTTGATATGGAAAGCTAAGATAGAATTGTGGCTAACTGCAATGTCATGTTATTATGCTGCTGAGGGCAAGCCTGCCAACTTACCTCCTGAGGATGAGGCTAAGTTTAAGGCTGATGACAACCTCTTTCGAGGAGCAGTGATTAGCGCACTTGACACAAAATTCCAGAAAAGCTATATCATCCTTCCTACAGGGAAAGAGCTGTGGGATGCACTTGTTGGAAAGTTTGGAGTAACTGACGCTGGTAGCGAGCTGTATCTCATGGAGCAGCTGTATGACTACAAGATGGTTGAGAACCGATCTGTAGTGGAACAGGCTCATGAGTTTCAGGCACTAGCTAAGGAACTCGAACTTTTTCCTTGTCCTTTACCTGACAAGTTTGTGGCTGGCGGTATAATCGCCAAGTTGCCACCTTCTTGGAAGGACTTTGCTACCTCTCTCAAACATAAGAGACAAGAGTTCAATGTGGAAGAGCTCATTGGTACTCTTGATGTTGAGGAAAGGGCTAGAACAAAGGACAGTGGAAAAGGTGTTGAGACCTCTACTGCTAATGTGGTGCAGAAGAGAAACTTCCGCAAGTTTAACAAGAAGAAAAACCAGAACAAACCAGAGAACGTGAATAAACCTGTTCAAACAGCACAGTTTAAAAAGAAGAACAACAACAACAAGGGAAAGGGAGGTTGCTTTATCTGTGGCAGTGATCAACATTGGGCTAGAGAGTGCCCTGATCGCAAGTTCACTCAAGACAAGAAATCAGCTAATGTTGTTACCACTGAAACTGAAGGTGGAACATCTAGGTATGGTAATTCTTTACCATTTGTTCTCTCAGTTTGTAATTCACCTGAGTGGTGGATGGACAGTGGTGCAAATATTCATGTGTGTGCTGATGCCTCTATGTTCTCCTCCTACCAGGTCGGGAGGTCTGGCGCCTTGTTAATGGGAAATGGGTCGCGTGCTCATGTTCATGGTGTTGGTACGGTCATTCTGAAGTTTACTTTGGGAAAGACGGTGCCATTGAAGAGCGTGCAGCATGTGCCCTCTATCAAGAAGAATCTCGTTAGCGCGTCTATGCTATGTCGAGATGGATACAAAGTTGTTCTTGAGTCTAATAAATGTGTTGTGTCTAAACATGGTATTTTTGTTGGTAAAGGATATGACTACGGAGGCTTGTTCCGCTTATCACTGCATGATGTGTGTAATAAACTCGTGAATTCTGTTCATTTTTCTGATGAGTCGGATTTATGGCATTCACATTTTTGTCATGCAAGCTTTGGCTGTCTTATGCGGTTAGCAAATATAAATCTAATTCCTAAATTTAACTTGGTCAAAAAGCCTAAGTACCATGTGTGTGTTGAATCAAAACAACCTCGCAAGCCTCACAAGGCTGCTGAGGCGAGGAGTTTGGCACCTCTAGAACTTGTTCATTCTGATCTGTGCGAGATGAATGGAATTTTGACCAAAGGTGGTAAAAGATACTTTCTCACTTTTATAGATGACTCCACTAGATTTTGTTATGTGTATCTCTTAAAAACAAAAGATGAAGCGTTCAATTATTTTAAGGCCTATAAAGCTGAAGTTGAGAACCAACTTGAGAGGAAAATAAAACGTTTAAGGTCCGACCGAGGTGGAGAATATTTCTCTAATGTGTTCGATGAATTCTGCGTGGAACATGGTATTATTCATGAGAGGACACCGCCATTCTCACCACAATCCAATGGGATTGCTGAAAGGAAAAACCGCACTCTAACAGATTTGGTGAATGCCATGTTGAGTACAGCGGGATTATCCAAGGCATGGTTGTAATACTCAAAAGTGTAATAAAGGTGGATAGAGATAAACTTATTTGTTGTGGCCTCTACTATTCATTGCATGTGATCAACACTAGTTAAGTGGGCAATTAGAACCAAGAAAACCTAAATAATCTATGCATCATGTTGGAGTTTATGTGATTGCGCATTTATAAATAATAATAATAATAATAATAATAATGATAATATTAATAAAAATATATTAGTGCCCTAATGGGGAATTTAAGACCCAAACTTACCTTTAGAAATTGGAAATGATATAAACAATAAGGGAAATACTATATGCAATATGAAGAAAATATGTAAATAAAGGTGCCATTTCATATTGGAATCTTTGGTTTGGATATTAAATCTAAAGTGCAAATTCACAACAGAGATTTGAATTAAATTTGAATTCAAATTGGAGTTTGAATTGGAAAAGGGAGAAAAGAAAATAGAAAATAAAATAGAAAAAAAATAAATCGTCTGAATGGACCCAGAATGCCACATTCGGCCCACTACCTAATTCCCTTGCGCGGCCCGTTTTCGCGCCTCTGTGCATGAACCGGCGCCGACAGGGGGACCCCACGCGTCAGCCGCCATCCGCTCGACTCCTCTGGATCTCACTGATATGTGGGACCCCTTCGTCATAACCGTCCCCTTCGCTACGAACGCGGGCCCCTAACAGAAGCGCAACAGAACCCGAGCTCCATGGCATGACCGAGATCCTCGGACCTGCTGACGCGAACCTCGCGGAACCCACTTGGTAGGCGACCGCTCTTCTCACCCGTGGGGCTGTTCCGCGGGACCCACCTGTCATCCCGCCGCCTCGTCAACGGATCGAGCGCCATTGTCGGACGGTTGAAAACGGCTGCGGTCTGTGCGGAGTCGTCAGGCAAGCGGAGCTCCCTGCGTCCATAAATTAAGGAGGGCCTCTATTGCCTGCGCATTAGCCTCGCCTAGGATCCGCCCCATCGACAAGCACCACTCGCCGCCACCACCCGCCACAGAGCTCTGTGTCCCGCCGTCGCTGACTGGAGCCATACGCGCCACCGAGCTCTGGGTAGGGGTCTAGGGCCTTCGGTGGACACCACTGATACTCACCGAGCACCAAGCGCAACAATTGGTTGACTGCATCATCGGCGATTGCTCGTCGTCGCTGCGCTTCCACCTCCGCCCGCAGCTCACCGTGGACAACTCGCTTGTGCCAGCAATTCCCAGTAAGAAACCCTCGCCCAAACCCGCTTTCATATCCGCAACGTGTAGCAGAAGTTAATTTATGTTTGGTGCCCCCGAACCGGAGAATTGTACCGCCGGTGGTGATCCTCGCCGCCGTCGGGCATTTGGGGGGATTTGGGCGGAGGAGGACGACGGGATGTGGACGGTTGATCAATGGATCAACGGTCCCGATCATATCGCAGGTTGGGTGATGTCTGAGCCACTGGATCGATCACGGGCGGTTCAGATTAGAAACTGCGTACCGTTTCACTCAGGGTGATCATGGCCGTTAGATTTGGATCGTAGGGTTCACGATTGATTATGACGTAGATTCAGCGTGGGCCGTGCGATTGAAATCCGAGGACCCGTATTCCATACCGCTTCGATATGAACCGTGATCTAATCTGGATTGTTTAAATTGAATCGGACGGCCAGGGTCGTTGGATACCCCTTCGGCCGGGTCGTTTTGCATAAGAGCCCCTGGACTTTGCGGAAATCAACCCGCCGTCCCATACTGTTGTTTCCTGTGTCTTAGGTTCTTTTACGCCATAGCCCCTGCGCTTTACAGATTTTGACGCCTAGTCCAGGAATCAATAAAATCAGAGAAAATCCATTCTAAATTCATTTTTAATACAAAAATAATTGCTGAAACTTGTTTAAATTATAGAAAATGCATATGAACACCAAATTTAATGATTCCAGTTCCTAAATTTTTGTAATAATATTGTCTACCCATTAGTGCCTCTGTTCTGACATGACAAACACATTAAAATTATTCTTTCACTTAATCTTGTATTAAATGCATAAAACCTTAGAAAATCCATAACTTAAAATATATAACTCTAAATTTAAGGATTCCAGTTCCTGTGATCTTATTTTAATGTCTAGTTTATTACTGTATATTCTATTTGCATGTTTGATGTGATGTTAATTTATGCTATGTCATGTATGTATTGTATTGATGCGAGTAGACGAGCAACCCACTGTGGAACCTGAGCTTCAACAAGTAGAGACTGCTGAGCAGGAGCTCGTGGAAGGCAAGTTGTGCCCTCGATCACTTCTTTTACCCATTCATGTTCTTATTATTCATAATGATCTGCATAGGTTAATTTTGATGGGACCCAATAGGATACCCTAGATTTTGACTATCTTTATACCTTGCTTCACCACTGGTTTTACTACTAAAGTTTTGGGTAGTACATGCTATTGCTTTATGTGGATTTGGGTATAGAGATATTCATCACTCATTGTTATACTATTTATTGTTATCTGTTTTATTATTCCTTGTTCATGTTAAGATCATTATGTTAATGGGAACATGGAGAACCACCCGGGAAAACAGTGCTACCACAAGGGTTTAATGGGACGCCCTTGGCTGATTAACTAGGAAAGCTAGGGGAGGGCTACCTTACCCGAAAGGGGCAAGGGCAGTAGGGGAGTGGTCAGTGTAGGGAGGTCCCTGGTTGATTTTGCTGCGATGGCGGTCAGCCAGGAACCCTGCACTGGAACTTCCTATAAACTGTAGCGGGTAGTCTGAAGCTAGTGGAACTTTGTAAAGGCCTCGTAGTGGTACCCTGCCTCGCTTCCTTGGTAGAGGTGTATGGAGTCTGATCAACTCCGTGGCAAATGGGTAACACGACTTGTGGGTAAAGATGTGCAACCTCTGCAGAGTGTAAAACTGGTATACTAGCCGTGCTCACGGTCATGAGCGGCTCGGACACTCACATGATTAAATTATGGAACTTAAACTTAACCTGTCATTTCATTGCATTTGGGATTATTTTATTATTACTTTTACTTATTATTACTATGGTTTGGTATTCACTTACACTTAGTAACTGCTAATAAAATTTTGACCAACTTATAAAAGCAATGCTCAGCTTCAGCCTTTATTTCATTGATCAGCCTTACACTACATGAACTCCCACCTTTGGTGAGTTCATGCCACATTATTCCCCACGACTTGTTGAGCTATGAACGTATGTGAGCTCACTCTTGCTGTCTCACACCCCCCCCCCCCACAGGAGAAGAGCAGGTGTTTCAGGAGAAGCCGCCTAACACTGAGGAGTTTGATCTGATCTAGGTGGCGTTTCTCAGTCGACATTCGCGCCGACGATCCTTAGTTCGTTTTATATTTATTCTTTTACTTTGTAATAAGTCTTCCGCTATGTAATAATTACTCTGATGTTTTATGACATTTATCTCTATGCACTCTGTTATTATATATGTTGTCTTCTTTGGCGCATGTATGAGATGCACCCGGCTTTGTCCTTTAAAACCGGGTGTTACAATGGTGGGGTGAGGCGATTTTGACAGCATGTCATGTCCTGAATAGAGTTCCAACAAAGAACAAAGAGATCACACCATTCGAGGAATGGGAAAAGAGAAGATTAAATCTCTCATATTTGCGCACTTGGGGTTGCTTGGCTAAAGTGAATGTGCCAATCAACAAAAAGCGTAAACTTGGGCCTAAAACTGTTGACTGTATATTCCTTGGGTACTCTTTTCACAGCACTGGGTATAGGTTCTTAATTATAAAATCTGATGTGCCTGATATGTATGTTGATACTATCATGGAATCAAGAGACGCAACATTTTTTGAGAATGAGTTTCCCATGAAGAATACACCTAGTGATACAAGTCATGAGACTATAATTCCCCATGAGCACGAACTGTCGATTCCTATAGATCATGCTGAGGATTCTCTCGTGCACATCCCTAAGGAGGATGACACTATAGTCACTCGAAAGAGCAAGAGACAGAGGGTTGCAAAATCATTTGGTAATGACTTTATAGTGTACCTTGTGGAAGACACACCAACTACCATTAGTGAGGCATATTCCTCTCCTGATGCTGACTTATGGAAGGAAGCAGTAAGGAGTGAGATGGAATCTATTATGTCTAATGGAACTTGGGAGGTCGTTGACCGTCCTTATGGTTGTCAACCTATAGGTTGCAAATGGATCTTCAAGAAAAAGCTTAGGCCTGATGGTACAATTGAGAGGTACAAGGCAAGGCTTGTGGCCAAAGGATATACCCAAAAGGAGGGTGAAGATTTCTTTGATACCTACTCACCAGTGGCTCGATTGACTACGATTCGCACATTAATAGCCGTGGCAGCCTCTTATGGTCTTATCATTCATCAGATGGATGTTAAGACAGCTTTCCTTAATGGAGAGTTGGATAAGGAGATCTACATGGATCAGCCAGAAGGGTTCATTGCGGATGGTCAAGAGAACAAGGTGTGCAGGTTGATAAAATCATTGTATGGCCTAAAACAAGCACCTAAGCAATGGCATGAAAAGTTTGATAATACTCTTACAGCAGCTGGCTTTGTTGTAAATGAATCTGACACGTGTGTATACTATCGGTATGGTGGGGATGAGTCTGTTATGCTGTGCCTTTATGTTGATGACATCTTGATCTTTGGATCAAATCTCAATGTGATTGAGGAAGTTAAAAATCTTTTATCGAGCAATTTCGAGATGAAAGATTTGGGAGAAGCCGATGTCATTCTAAACATCAAGCTTGTTAGAGAAGCTGATGGTGGGGTAACTTTGTTACAATCCCATTATGTGGAAAAGGTATTGAGTCGCTTTGGTTTTAGTGACTATGATCCTGCTCCAACACCTTATGATCCTAGTGTGCTATTGAGAAAGAATCGGAGAATAGCAAGGGATCAATTGACATACTCCCAGATCATTGGCTCGCTCATGTACCTTGCAAGTGCAACAAGGCCAGACATCTCTTATGCTGTGAGTAAGCTAAGTCGGTTTGCATCGAAACCAGGAGATGATCACTGGCATGATCTTGAGAGAGTGTTGCGGTATTTGAAAGGTACTATGACATACGGTATTCATTATACCGGAAACCCAAAAGTGCTGGAAGGCTATTATGATGCCAACTGGATTTCTGATGCTGATGAGCTTTATGCCACAAGCGGATATGTGTTTCTGTTTGGAGGTGGCGCTGTTTCCTGGAAGTCTTGCAAGCAGACTATCTTAACGAAGTCTACAATGGAAGCAGAACTCGCAGCATTAGACACTGCTGGGGCTGAGGCCGAGTGGCTTCGTGATTTCCTATTGGACTTACCGATAGTTGAAAAACCGATACCGGCTATTTCCGTGAACTGTGACAACCAAACGGTGATTACAAAGGTTAACAGTTCTAGGAATAACATGAAGTCTACAAGGCATGTTAAGAGGAGATTGAAATCTGTCAGGAAGTTGAAAAACTCCGGAGTTATAACTGTGGATTATGTTCACACATCGAATAATCTGGCAGATCAATTTACTAAGGGTCTGTCACGCAATGTGATAGAAAGTGCATCGAGGGAAATGGGTATGAGACCCATGTGAGATCTACTCTAGTAGTAACCTGCTCTATGTGATCGGAGATCCCGTGAAGTAGAGTGGAGAAACAAGCTAGGAGTAGGTTGTGAGGAAAGATCCCTTCCTTAACTCATTTCTGATGCACATCTTTCCTATCTATAAGGCAGGATGGTATTTTACCTTAATGTATTCCAAGAGTCTTTTAAAGGTGAGATGTTGTCCTACAGAACATCTTTTGAGGAATACACCTATATGAGTCAGACTGCTGGTCACAGTCTATGGGACTTGGGTAATCCCTAAATACTCATGAAAGGCACTGAAGTGTGACTTATATGCTTCTAATAAGCGAGAATACCCTTTTGTAGCCTAGTATCAGCAAAGGATTTGAGTGAATCTTATTTCGCACAGAACTATCAATTCAAGGCATAGTCCATTGTTCAGTTGTGAATGAGTGAAACTCTTATTCTAGATGGATATTCAACTTAACAGTCTCCATCTAAACACTGGTATATCAAAGGATTGTGATTCTGATACTTCATCATTACAAACCCTAGAGTTTGGTGGGGATTGTTGGATATTATATGGGCTTGGCCCATTTATTGAATAAACTCTAAGGTATGTAATGGTGGAGAATACCAATAGTACCACATTGGAAGTCCAAGGGTCTTTTGGCTTGACTTATATGGTGGGATTTATTCCACTTAACTTGAGAAGTCAAGAAATGGACAAGGGCGTGCCACACGTGCGCGCGCGCGCCGCCGCCGTCGGCCGGGCCGGGCGTGGCGAGGCAGGCAGGCGAGCGGGCGTGGTGTGGTTGTGTTAATTTTTAGCACTCACTAACCGCGTTAACCTTTCAGTTGCCTGTCTCTTCGTCAGCCGAGTGACCCTGTCTCTTCGTCAGCCGAGTGACCCTGTTTCTTCATTAGCCGAGTGACCCTTCTCCTTCAGCTGGCCGACTCATGGCATGACTCGGCGAGGGCTGACTGACTCTTGGAGTGACTAGCCGAGTGACCCTTCTCCTTCAGCTTCCCTCTGCGAGAGGTTAGATAGAGGAGCACCCCTGTCACTCGGAACACGCGAGAAACATTTTCAGAATCACAGTCCAGCCACCGAGTGAGGGTATTTCCATCTCGTGACTCTGCGCGCATAGAGAAGCGAGAGGGCAGGTGCCTCCGAAGCCGGTGCCGTTCGAGACCTTGCACGGGGGATCGGCAATTAGGTTTTTGGGGAGCGTCTACGCGACTGCCCAACGTCCGTCGTTGTCTTCTTCACTGGTTCCTGGCGTCTTCATCTCGTACCGGATGGCAAGAGAAGTTGGACAAGGTTCAGGATCATCAGAGCGTATGGGAGGGTATGATCAATTCAGTTCGTTACTGTTTTACATTCTGCATATTATATATGTCGTACGTAGCTCTATTCTGTCATACTATAATATGTTTTAACTATCTGTTTTAGTTTTACAGTCATTCTGTTTATATTACTATCTGTTTACTTTCAGTTGTTCTGTAATAATTCATGAACCATGCTTATATATTTATTATATTTATATGCTTTATGTTCTCTTGATCCATATTGGTATGGATCAATTTAAGATCACGATTTCTATGGTTAATTATTCATACGTCATCATTATAATGTTAATTTATGGAATTAAAATGATATGGAAAATGCCTATAATTATAACAGCCAACACAATTAATTTTTGGGAAAAAAAGATTATTTACTTTTCTCTAGTCTACTATCTCGACACTAGGTAGAGGAGAATTATCCAAAAGGTTTTACACGTGAGCTGATGTTA
Organism: Zea luxurians; assembly: GCA_029449295.1. NCBI lineage: Eukaryota > Viridiplantae > Streptophyta > Magnoliopsida > Poales > Poaceae > Zea > Zea luxurians. The sequence continues at coordinate 179,851,379 of JAOPSE010000003.1, read as the reverse complement.
CACCGTGTTTGATCATTTCTGGAAGAAGGAACGAAACTTCTAAATCCTATCGCGAGGGAGTGAAAGTTCACATGTGTTGATGGACGATGCAAGCCAGTTCAATGCGATGTGGACTCCAACACAGCATCACTACCCTAGCTTATTTAATTCTCGTTTTTACCCTTTATGAAACTTTGCTCGATCTTTCATCCTGATTCCACTTGTTTCGATGTATTATCTTTACCTTAGGAAGTGGCAGAGAGCCGCCTCTACCTTGTGCATCTCCACTGGCTAGCTGTATGAGAGCAATCCTACTCCTGAAGCACAACACTAGCCCTTGAAACATATAAATATATGTAAGTAAATGTCCCTTTCTGCAGATATATAGCAATTATTGATGAGTAGTGAGTCGACTCACCTGTTTTGTTTGTTACTACTACTAGTAGTAGTAGTGTGTTCCGGGCTGGGCTGTGAATCATCATCGTCACTTGATATAGACGCACGCACCCAGCAGCCGAAAAACAAGTCAAGGATGAAACGAAACGAATTATACTTTGTGGTCAACCAGGTGATCTTGATATATAGTCTCATTTTATACTCGACCATTCGATCAGTATAGCTGTCCACACGAGTTCACGAGCCTTACATAAGATATGATGCTATATAGTTACCGAAAACTAAATCTGCTCAAAAGCATGGAATGAACCTGAAATTGTTTAAAGCATATGAAATGGACAGCGGAGTGATGTTTTAGATGATAAAACGATCACATTATATGTTAGAAATTTAGGCACTTTTAGTTTTAATTTAATCCAGAAAAACAGTGTGATATATATGATGACATGTATGTGCATATCTCATATCTGCATAACTACTCATGGGAAGAGAGAAGAGATGAGACACAAGGAATGATCAAAATAATATTATCCATTAGATTTGAGTAAGGGATGAAGGGTTATCAAGCGATCTAAACCGTTGGTTTTGATGGTGCGTTAAATTTGGGTGCAATTTATTTGGTGGATGCAGTCAGAACTCGCCCGATGCCAACCCCGACGGGGAGACGCATTCACGACTCACACGAGACTAACCCCAGGCGGGAGAGGCAGTCATGACATGCCCGAGGTCAACCCCGGGTGGGAGACGCAGTCACGACTCGCCCGAGGCCAACCTCGCGAGGGAGACGCAACCACGACTCACCCGAGGCTAACCTCGGGTGGGAGACACGGTCACGGCTCGCTCGAGGCCAACCTCGGGTAGGAGATGCAGTCATGGCTCGCCCGAGGCTTGGGGTGGGAGATGCAGTCATGACTTGCCCGAGGCCAACCCCAGGCGGAAGACGGTCACGACTCGCCTGAGGCCAACCTCGGGCGGGAGATGCAGTCACGGCTCGCCCAAGGCCAACCTCGAGCGGGAGATCAAGTCATGGCTTGCCCGAGGCTAACATTAGGGCGGGATACGCAGTCACGACTTGTCCGAGGCCAACCCTAGGTGGGAGACGGTCACGACTCGCCCAAGGGCAACCTCGGACGGGAGACGCAGTCACGACTCGCCCGATTCCAACCTCAGTCGGGAGATGCAGTCACGACTCACCTGACAGGAGATGCAATCATGACTGGACCGGCTGACCAACTCTCCGCCGACCATGGGTGGATTTGGGCCTTGGGCCACCTTGGCCATGGCCCAGGACATGGCCCAAAACACAAGTTTATACTTAGGTTTTTCTGGCCCAATGACATCCGATTTGGCCTATGTCGTCGAGTGCTGACTGCTGAGTGCTGCTTGTGGATGGTCTCTCTACTCCTAGCCTCCCTCAATCCCTAGTGATGGCGGCTGGCGCTCTCTTTGCTCGTGCTGCTGCGGTACTGCCTGCTAGTGCTCGAGCTTGACGCCCACTTCTCGCTACACCAGCGACGGGCTCGACGAGCCACACACTCTCTATGGATCTGGGCTTCGACGACTTCCCTGCCTGCGCACCGCCGCCCTCCATGGATCCACCAGGGGACAACAGTGTCTCGCCGGTGATTCGGATCTAGCCTCCACTCTATGGCGGCTCAATCTCTAGCTTGCTGCTGCTCGAGCTCGACGGTCGCTTCCTGTTGCGCCTGCGATGAGCTCGACGAGCCGCGTTCCCTACATGGATCCATCCTCCACTCCATGGCGGTCGGCGACGGCTCCACCTCTAGCTTTCATGGTCGTCGGTCTGTCATAGTGCCGCGCGGCCTCCCCTCCATGGTCATCCAAGGCCCGAATACAGCCACCGCACCACCACCGACAAACTAAATTGTGATTTGTGAGTGGCCCGGGGCATCAATTATAGAGAGCTCCACCACTGCCACCGACCAAGGTCCAAAGGCAGACCGGCTTACCAACTCTTCGCTGACTAACTCGCCCAAGGCCAATCCCGGGTGGGAGACACAGATACGACTCGTCCGAGGCCAACTCGAGCGGGAGACGCAGTCACCACTCGCCCGAGGCCAACCTCAGGCCAGAGACGCAGTCACCACTCGCCCGAGGCCACCCTCGGGCCAAAGATGCAGTCACCACTCGCTCGAGGCCAACCTTAGGTGGCAGATGCAGTCATGACTCACTCGGCGGGAGATGCAGTCATGACTAGACTGAATGACTAACTCTTCGTCGACCAAGGTCCAAAGGTGGATCGGATGATCAACTCTCCGCCGAACAACTCGCCTGAGGCCAACCCCAGGCGGGAGACATAGGTATGACTCGCCTAAGGCCACCCCCGGGCGGGAGACACAATCATGACTCACCTGTGGCCAACTCCGGGCGAGACAAGCAGTCATGACTGTCCAAGGCCAACCTCAAGTGGGAGATCTAGTAACGACTTGCACGAGGCCAACCCCAGGCAACAAGTGGGAGACACAGTCATGACTCACCTAGGACCAACCTCAGGCTAGAGGCCAACCCCGGGCAGGACACGTAGTCACAACTCGCTCGAGGAAAATCCTGGACATGCAGAGCATTTCCGACTCGCCTGAGGGCATCTCGAGCGATGCTCTGGAAGGTGCCCAACTACTCCGACCAACTCTGCAAACAACTCGCCCGAGGCCAACCCTAGGTACATACGTAGTCACGACTCGCCCTAGTCCAACCCCGAGTAGGAGATGCAGTCACGACTCGCATAAGGCCAACCTCGGGCAGGAGATATAGTCACGACTCCGCTCACCGGCTCTGCCCTGACCCACAAAAACGCACTCACGACTCGCCCAAGGCCAACCTCAGGCAAGAGATGCAGTCACGACTCGCCTGAGGCCAACCTCGGACAGGAGAGGTAGTCACGACTCGCCCAAGGCCAACCGTAGGCAGGAGACACAGTCACGACTCGCCAAAGGCCTACCTAGAGTGGGAGACACAGTCACGACACGCCCGAGGCCAACCTCGGGTGGGAGATGTAGTCACGACTCGCTCGACGGGGGATGTAGTCACGACTGGACCAGCTGACCAACTCTTCGCTTACCAAGGTCAAATGGCAGACTGGCTGATCAACTCTCCGCCGACCAACTCGCCCGAGACCACACCCTAGAGAGAGAAGTAGTCATGACTTGCCCGAGGCCAACCTCGGACGGGAGACATAGTTACGACTCGCTCGAGGCCAACCTTGGGCGGGAGACGTAGTCACAACTTGCTTAAGGCCAACCTTGGGCGAGAGATGAAGTCACACTTGCCCGATGGGAGATGCAGTCACGATTGGACCGGCTATCAACTCTCCACCGACCAAGGTCCCAAGGCAGACTGGCTGACCAACTCTCTACCAACCAACTCGCCTTAGGCCAACCCTAGGCAGGAGACATAGGTATGGCTTGCCCGAGGCCACTCCCAGGCGAGAGACACAGTCACAACTCGCTTGGGGGCAACCCCGGGCAGGAGAAGTAGTCACGACTCAGCCGAGGACAACCTCGAGCTGGAGATCCAGTCAAGACTCACCTGAGGCCAACCCTAGGCTAGAGACGCAGTCACGAGTTGCCTGAGACCAACCTCAGGCGAGAGATGCAGTCACGACTCGCTTGAGGCCAACCCCAAGCGGGAGACATAGTCATGACTCGCCCCAAGGCCAACCTTGGGTGGGTGACATAATCACGACTGGCTCGAGGCCAACCTCGGGTGGAGACATAGTCATGGCTCGCCCAAGGCAAAACCAGAACAAGCAGCACATTTTTGACTTGCCCGATGACATCTCGGGCGATGCTCTGAAAGGTGCTCAAATGCGTCGACCAACTCTACAAACAACTTGCCCGAGGTCAACCCTAGGCGGGAGACGCAGTCATGACTCGCCTGAGGCCAACCTCGAGCAGACACGCAGTCACAGCTCGCCTGAGGCCAACCCGGGACAAGCAGTGCATTTCAACTCGCCCGAGGGCATCTCGGGCGATGCTTCGAAAGGTGCCCAACTCCGCCGACCAACTCTGCAAATGACTCGCCTAAGGCCAACCCTGGGTGAGAGAGGCAGTCATGACTCGCCTGAGGCCAACCTCGGGCGGGAGATCCAGTCACGACTCCGCTCATCGGCTTTTCCCCGACCCGCAAAGATGTAGTCATGGCTCGCCCGAGGCTAACCTCTAGCAGGAAATGCAGTCACGACTTGCCTGAGGCCAACCCCGGGCGGGAGACACAGTCATGATTCGCCCGAGGCTAACCTCGAGCGGGATATCCAGTCACGACTCTGCTCGCGGGCTCTGCCTTGACACGTAGATACGCCGCCTCCGGTGCTGGCTACTCCTTCGCACCATCTTGCATGATGAAAGTCACCTAGAGGGGGGTGAATAGGCGAAACCTAAAATTTACAAACTTTAAACACGCACTATGCTCGGGGTTAGCGTTAGAAATAATTCAGAGTGCAGAGGATGGTTCTCCTTGCTAGGAGTTGCTCAATCAATGTGGATAACTTTGGGAGCCAACTCAAATTAATATGAGCAAGGGAAATTTTTAGAGAGAGGGAAGAAGGGGAAACAAATCAAGTGAAGATCAACACAAATGAACACGACGATTTGTTTACCAAGGTTCGGTTCCAAAGAACCTAGTCCCTGTTGAGGAGGCCATAAAGGCCAGGTCTATTCCAACCCTTTCCCTCTCTTAATCGATCACACAGACCGATCGAGGCTTCTCCTTAATCACTTGGGTCACTAAGACCCCGCAAGGATCACCACACACTTAGGTGTCTCTTGCTACCTTTACAAAGCACTTAGTAGAACTAGAATGAGAAGGAGAAAGCAACCAAAGCAACAAGAGCAACAAAAGAAACACAAAACACCCTCTCTCAAGTCACTAAGCGATTGAAATGATTTTGAGGCTTGGAGAGGTTTTGATCTTTTGGATGTGTCTTGGAGTGAATGCTTTTGCTCTTGTGTTGAATGTGGAGTTCAGAAAACTTGGATGGCTTGAATGGTGGTGGTTGGGGGTATTTATAGCCCCAACCACTATTCCAGTCGTTGGTGTCGATGGGTACATCGGATAGTCTGGCGGTGCACCGGACATGACACTGTTCACTGTCCGGTGCCTACCACGTCAGCAGACCGTTGGGGTTTGGAGCGGTTGACCGTTGAAGTCCTTTATCCTCTTGCGGCACCGGACAGTCCGGTGCATTCTGACTTCGTAGCTCTAACTTCTGACTTCTGTAGTGTGCACTATGCACAACAGTCGACCGTTGAGCGTAGTTGACCGTTGCTCCGTTGGCTCACTGGACATGTTCGGTGCACACCGGTCAGTCTGATGAATTATAACGGAGTGGCTCCTAGATAAACCCGAGAGCGGCCAGTTCGTGAGGTGCTCGGCCTGGGCACCGGACAGTGTCCGGTGCGCCACTGGCAGCACCATTGCTTGTCTTTGCTCCAAACTTTATTGAGTTCCCAACTTATTCTCTTTGTTGGTTTATGTTGAACTTTATGCACCTGAGATAAATGGCAACTAGGCAAACTAGTTAGTCCATGTGGTTTGTGATGGACGGCAAACACCAAAATCTATGATAGGAAATGTTCTAAGCCCATTTCCCTTTCAATCTCCCCCTTTTTGGTAATTGATGCCAACACAAACCAAAGAAAATAAAATATAAAGAGTAGAAATATAACTAGGTTGCAATTTTGACAGATGTGCATAAGTTACTTTGAGTTAAACCAATTGAAAATATGTCTAAGTATATATGATTGCTTTCTTCTATTTAACATTTTGGACCACATTTGCACCACTTGGGTGGTTTTTGCAAAACTTTTAGAAAAGTCTTTTCAAATTATTTTGCAAATAGCCAATGATTTAAGAATATAATTTCAAGAAGCATTTTCAAGATTTGAAATTTCTCCCCCTATTTCAAATGCTTTTCCTTTGGCTACATAAAAGCTCCCCCTGAAGAAGTTCTCCCCTTAGCTGTCAAGGGGGTTTCGTAATTGAAATAATTTCTTCCCCTTTGTGAAAAAGTTTTTGAAAAGCAGGGTGGTGGTGCGGTCCTTTTGCTTTTGGCCTATAAATTCTCCCCCTTTGACATTAATCGCCAAAAACATAGAATCTTGATAGGCCTTTAAATTCTCCCCTTTTTGGGACCTATTTTCTCCCCATTGGTAAAAAAGATATGAGTGAAAGTTGATGAGGAGGGCAAAGGATAAATGATACCGACAGAGTTGAGTGGAAGCCTTGCCTTTGTCGAGTTACTCCATTTCCCTTTTCAATCTAAGACTAATCATAGAGATACTCATGGAAGCACATTAGTCTTAGCTTTGGCACAAGAAGAATAAGAAGTATGCATTTGTACCAAATGAGATAGACATGATCAAAGATATATAAATGAGCAATGTGAGAAAGATTTCAATCAAAGTTCCGAGAATCAAGAATATGGAGCTCATTCCTAAGTTTGCTAAAAGTCTTTTCATCCAGGGGCTTGGTAAAGATATCGGCTAATTTGTTGTGGGTGCTAACATATGCAATTTCGATATCCCCTTTTGTTGGTGATCTCTCAAAAAGTGATACCGGATGTCTATGTGCTTAGTGCAACTGTGTTCAATGGGATTATCCGCCATGCGGATTGCACTCTCATTATCACATAGGAGAGAGACTTTGCTCAATTTGTAGCCATAGTCCCTAAGAGTTTGCCTCATCTAGAGTAATTGTGCACAACAATGTCTTGCAGCAATATACTCGGCTTCGGCGGTGGATAGAGCTACTGAGTTTTGTTCCTTTGAAGCCCAATACACCAGGGACCTTCCCAGAAATTGACAAGTCCCTGATGTGCTCTTCCTGTCAATTTTACATCCGGCATAATCGGCATCAGAATACCCAATTAAATCAAAGGTAGATCCCTTGGGGTACCATAGCCCAAACTTAGGAGTGTAAGCTAAATATCTCATGATTCTTTTCATGGCCCTAAGGTGAACTTCCTTAGGATTTGCCTGGAACCTTGCACACATGCATACTGAAAGCATTATATCCGGTCGTGAAGCACATAAATAGAGTAAAGATCCTATCATTGACTGATATACCTTTTGATCTACGGATTTACCTCCCATGTCAAGGTCAAGATGCCCATTTGTTCCCATGGGTGTCTTGATGGGTTTGGCATTCTTCATTCCAAACTTCTTGAGAATATCTTGAATGTACTTAGTTTGGCACATGAAGGTGCCCTCATGGAGTTGCTTGATTTGAAATCCAAGGAAGTACTTCAACTCCCCCATCATAGACATCTCAAATTTCTGTATCATAATCCTACTAAAGTCTTCACAAGATGACTTGTTAGTAGACCCAAATATAATATCATCAACATAAATTTGGCATATGAACAAGTCTTTAGCAATTGTTTTAGTGAAGAGAGTAGGGTCGGCTTTTCCATCTTTGAAGCCATTAGTGATAAGAAAGTCTCTCAGGCATTCATACCATGCTCTTGGGGCTTGCTTGAGCCCATAAAGCGCCTTTGAGAGCTTATAAATGTGAGAAGGGTACTCTCCATATTCAAAACCGGGAGGTTTCTCAACATACACCTCTTCCTTGATAGGACCATTTAGGAAGGCACTCTTCATGCCCATTTGATTTAACTTGAAGCCATGGTAAGTAACATAGGCAAGTAATATACGAATTGACTCAAGCCTAGCTACGGGTGCATAGGTTTCATCAAAATCCAAACCTTCAACTTTGTGAATAACCTTTGACAACAAGTCGGGCTTTGTTCCTAGTCACTATACCATGCTCATCTTGTTTGCTACGGAATACCCACTTGGTACCTACAACATTTTGATTAGGACGTGGAACTAAATGCCATACCTCATTCCTCGTGAAATTGTTGAGCTCCTCTTGCATTGCCACCACCCAATCCGGATCTCTTAGTGCATCATCTACCCTGTATGACTCAATAGAAGACACAAAAGAGTAATGTTCACAAAAATGAGCAACTCGAGATCTAGTGGTTACCCCCTTGTGAATGTCACCAAGTATGGAGTTGACGGGGTGATCTCTTTGAATTGCTTGGTGGACTCTTGGGTGTGGTGGTCTTTGACTTTGAATCTCTTGATCATCTTCCTTGTTTTCATTATCTTATCTCCCCCTTGATCAATGTCCTCCTCTTGAGGTGGCTCATCATCTTGATCTTCATCCTCTTATTCTTGAGCCTTATCCTCATCTTTAGTTGGTGGAGATGCTTGTATGGAAGATGATGGTTGATCTTGTGCTTGTGGAGACTCTTCGGATTCTTTTGGACACACATCCCCGATGGACATGTTCCTTAGTGCAACACATGGAGCCTCTTCATCATCTAGTTCATCAAGATCAACTTGCTCCATTTGGGAGCCATTAGTTCCATCAAATATAATGTCACAAGAAACTTCAACTAATCCAGTGGACTTGTTGAAGACTCTATACGCCCTTGTGTTTGAGTCATAACCAAGTAAAAGCCTTCTACTACTTGAGGAACAAATTTAGAATTTCTACCTCTCTTTATAAGAATAAAGCATTTGCTCCAAAAAACTCTAAAATAAGAAACATTGGGCTTTTTACCGGTGGGGAGTTCATATGATGTTTTCTTGAGGATTCGGTGAAGGTAGAGCTGATCGATGGAGTAGCAAGCAGTGTTAATCGCCTCTGCCCAAAACCGATCTGGTGTCTTGTACTCATCAAGCATGGTCCTTGCCATGTCCAATAGAGTTCTATTCTTTCTCTCCACTACACCATTTTGTTGAGGTGTGTAGGGAGAAGAGAACTCATGCTTGATGCCCTCCTCTTCAACAAATCCTTCAATTTGAGAGATCTTGAACTCCATTCCATTGTCGCTTCTAATCCTTTTGATTCTCAATTCGAACTCATTTTGAGCCCGTCTTAAGTATCATTTTAAGGTCTCTTGGGTCTGAGATTTTTCCTGCAAAAAGAATACCCAAGTGAAGCGAGAATAATCATCCACAATAACAAGATAATACTTACTTCCTCGATGCTTATATAAGCGATCGGACCGAATAAATCCATGTGGAGTAGTTCAAGCGGCCTGTTGGTCGTCATGATGTTCTTGTGTGGATGATGAGCTCCAACTTACTTCCCTGCTTGACATGCGCTACAAATCTTGTCTTTCTCAAAATGAACATTTGTTAGTCCTAAAACGTGTTCTCCCTTTAGAAGCTTGTGAAGATTCTTCATCCCAACATGGGCAAGTCGGCGATGCCAAAGCCAACCCATATTAGTCTTAGCAATTAAGCAAGTGTCTAGTTCAGCATTCTTATCATTAAAATCAACCAAATATAGTTGACCATCTAACACTCCCTTAAAGGCTATTGAATCATCACTTCTTCTAAAGACAGTAACACCAACATCAGTAAAAAGACAGTTGTAGCCCATTTTACATAATTGAGAAACTGAAAGCAAGTTGTAACCTAAAGAATTACGAGAAAAACATTAGAAATGGAATGGTTAGGAGAAATATCAATTTTACCCAAACCTTGATTTCCATCCCCAAATGTAATCGTTCTTTGGGGATCTTTATTTTTCTCATATGAGGAGAACATCTTTTCTCCCCTGTTATGTGGTTTGTGCACCCGCTATCGAATATCCAACTTGTCCCACCAGATGCATAAACCTACAAAACAAATTTAGGTCTTGTTCTTAGGTACCCAAACGGTCTTGGGTCCTTTCACATTAGAAACAAGCACCTTGGGAACTCAAACACAAGTCTTGGGACTCTTGGGTTTGCCCCCAACATATTTGACAACTACTTTGCCTGATTTGTTAGTTAGCACAAAAGATGCATTAAAAGTCTTAAATGAAATGCAATGTTCATTTGATGCATTGACAATTTTATTTCTAGGCATTTTGATATGAGTTGAATTCCTAGAGCTAGAAGTCTCATTACTATATATGTAAGCATGATGAGAAACAGTATGAGATTTTCTAGCATGGATTTTTCTAATTTTGTGCTCAGGATAGTTCTTAGGATATAAAATATAACCCTCTCTATCCTAAACCATGGGAGCCTTACCCTTAACAAAATTAGAGAGTCTGTTCTTGGGGGCATTAAGTTTGTTGTTGCTTTGGCTCCCTTGTTGGAAGCCAATGTCATCCTTAATGCCAGGGCGTCTCCCATTATAGAGCATGCTCTGAGCAAATTTTAATTTTTCATTCTCTAACTCATGCTCGGCAATTTTAGCATTTAATTTAGCTATGTGATCATTTTATTCTTTAATCATAGTAAGGAGATCATTCATAGCATCAATATTAACATCTCTACATTTAGTGCAAATAGTGATATGCTCAACAGTAGATGTAGAAACATTGCAAGCATTCAATTCTTCTATCTTAGCATTTAAACTAGCATTTTCAGTTCTAAGACAGAAAATTGAATCATTGCAAACATTAAGCTCTTTAGATAAAATTTCACATTTTTCTACTTCAAGAGCATAAGCATTTTTTAACTTAACAAATTTTTTATTTTCCTTAACGAGCAAGTCCTCTTGGCATTCCAAGAGATCATCCTTCTCGTTAATGGATTCTATCAATTCATTTATCTTTTTCTTTTGGTCCTTAGTAAGGTTAGCAAAAAGAGAAGTTAAATCATCTTCATTATCACTAGAGCTACCCTCATCATTGAAAGTGGTATATTTGGGGTATCTCTAGAATGTACCTTTTTTTCTTGCCATCCTTAGCCATGAGGCATTTGTGGCCGACGTTTGGTAAGAGAAGGCCCTCGTTGATGGCAATGTTGGCGGTGTCCTCATCGGAAGAGGAGTCGGTGGAGCTCTCGTCGGAGTCCCATTCCCGCCCCACATGAGCCTCGCCACCCTTCTTCTTGTAGTATCTCTTGCTCACCATCTTCTTCTTCCCTTTCTTGTCGTCGTCCCTGTCACTGTCACTTGTATATGGACATTTAGCAATAAATTGACCGGACTTACCACACCTATAGCAAACCCTCTTGGAGCGGGGTTTATAGTCCTTCCCTTTCCTTTGCTTGAGGATTTGTCGAAAGCTCTTGATGATAAGAGCCATCTCCTCATTGTCGAGCTTGGAGGCGTTAATTGGAAGTCTACTTGGTGTAGACTCTTCCTTCTTCTCTTCCGTTGCTTTGAATGCAACGGGTTGCACCTCGGGTGTGGAGGTGGCACCTTGCTCCAAGTTGACAATGTGTTTGGAGTCTTTGATCATAAGTTCAAAGCTCACGAACTTTCCAATGACCTCCTTGGGGGACATCTGTTTGTATCTAGAATCTCCACGAATTAATTGTACTTGAGTAGGATTACGAAAAATAAGAGATCTTAGAATAACCTTGACCATTTCATGGTCATCCCATTTGGTGCTCCCAAGGTTGCGCACTTGGTTGACTATTGTTTTGAGCCGGTTGTACATTGCTTGTGGCTCCTCTCCTTTCTTGAGAACGAATCGACCGAGCTCTCCCTCGATCGTTTCGCGCTTGGTGATCTTGGTCACCTCATCCCCTTCATGTGCCGTCTTGAGGACATCCTAAATTTCTTTGGCATTTTTCAACCCTTGCACCTTATTATACTCCTCTCGACACAAGGAGGCGAGGAGTATAGAAGTTGCTTGGGAATTAAAATGCCTTATTTGGGCGGCCTCATCGGAGTCGTAGTCCTCATCGCCCACCTGTGGTGCCTGTGCTCCAAACTCAACAATATCCCATATGCTTTTGTGGAGTGATGTTAGATGGTGCCTCATTATATCACTCCACATACAATAATCATCACCATCAAAATATGGTGGTTTGCCTAGAGGTACTTTGGCAGAACCTCTCAAGTTATTGAGCCCACATGCACCTGTCCTTGTCTCAAAGACCTCAGACGGCTATGCATGTGCACCAGATAACTTAACAGGATCCATCCAATTGCCCCAAGGACATCGGATAAACCACTTACAACCAAGATCACGAGATTAAGTAACACAAATCACACACACCAATATTTTTGCAGTGAAAATCTTATTACCAAATTTTACAAGTTACAAAAATTTTACATTATTTTATCGGAGTGATTACAAAAGTATAAGTTTGAAATATATGCTAGCTCAAGTGACCATCCTCAGTAAGAAGTATAGAAGGGTTACTCAGACTTATAAGAAGGTCGAGCTCACCAGCACTTAACACCATCAACATCAGCACAAAGTTAGAACCTGAAAAATAACAGGGAATAAAACCCTGAGTACGGAATTACTTAGCAAGACTTACCCGACTAAAAAAAAGACTCTCAAGGGTATGCTGGCTAGAGGGATTCAAGGTATGGCTTATCAAGAATCAAAGACTCTGTTTTGCAGAAAAGCTTACTATGAGTGGATCCTTAAAAATCCATTTTTGCTTGTCAGGTTAAGTAAAGTTACCTGCATCTAAAGTTCTTTCTACCCTAGTTCAATCACTTGACCTGCACTAGCCGTCTTTTATCAACCCTTTAAGTTCACTGGAATGCTACGTGTAAGTCAGTGACCAAGTCTTCATGTCCGAGAAGTAACGGCGATCCGAATCGATTAATACCCGGCTGGGGATCTTCGATCACACGACATATGTAGCACTTAACCCTTGTATATGTCAACTCGCCACCGGGGTTCTTAAGACTAGATCAGGTTCACGCCAACCGAGAGCACAGATACACCACCGTCCAGCCTCTTGCCACGAAGGGTACACGCTACTCTCGCCATATCTCCACTCCCATTGTGTGTTATCTTATTCTGGTATTAGTCTGCCCGAGGCAAAGCTTACCCATGATGAGGCATGTGACCAGTTAAAAGGTCCTCGATCATCAAGCCTACATCGACACGGTCCTTAATCGACTTAGATGGAGACACTACACCGAGACTCCCTTCTCGTGCAAGTCAACCGCCCGGTCTCAGCTTTATCATTTCAAACCCAAAGTTTGGTACCTGGCAGAGGTACATCTTTTCCGATGTTGAACCCATTACGGCCGTAATGGATCCACCATCAAGTTTTATTTTTGAAAACCTCCCATCCCATCTGTAGCATCACTTTTGTTATAAAACAAAACATTTTGTTTTTCAAAAGCAAGGCTAAGCATCAAAAATCTTTTTCATAAAAGGGTGTCAAGGAAGGGTATTCAATTTTTCAAGGAAGGAAATGCATCAACGGTTTAGCACACAACTCCTATCACCTAATGCATCAAACAAGGTGATAAAGATTTTAAAACACAAGGAGGTGGCAAATGCACCGGGGCTTGCCTGAATAACACTAGGTTAGTGTTTGTTAGGCGACGTCCACTTGACGATCATCTTTTGTTCTGATACTTGTTTCGTTGGTCCATCAGCATCACCATGCGGAGTAGCCCAAGCTTGGGGTCGACTTGGCTCGTCTTCCGCATCGCGTGATTAATTAACGTACCTGAATGATATGCATAATGCACATGAATGCATATAAGGAACAATAACACCAGATATTACGGTGCTACGCAAAAGAGAAATAACCTACTTAATGACGAGACATTGCGGACACTAGTTATCGATATATTGTTACTTACGACAATCATGCTCTTACAACCTAGCTAAATAGTTGAGGTAGCAATCAACATCCATTCCAATTACAAAAGTGACTAACACACATAGAATATTAGACCTAGTTTAGAGCACACTAAACGACTTATAACTTTAACTTCTCAATTCTTGGACACCTAATACTTATAAAATTTGATAGAAGAACTTTTATTAACTTTCTAAACTAATTTACTGGTTAACCTGTGTATCATATATATCTACCAATATACTTATCACATAAACCTAAAATTCAACTTAATCTCTACATCGAGTAATAAACAAGAGAATCATCGCAATCAATTCTTCTATTTAATCCTACCATTTATTTAGTTGACGGGAATAATAGATCAACTTACCATAATTAACTCGAGTTGAAGTTGCGAGGTCAACGACGATCCTACGGGCGAGGACATGGATTTGAAGGGTGGTGCGGCAAAATTATTGGAACGGCGGAGTCGTGGATGTGGTTGTTGTCGAGGCGTTTGACGTCGGCAATCCACGGAAAGAATGATGATGACGCGGGCCTGTCTTGCATAGAACAGCACATTCGACGTCGAGGTTTTGCGTGGCCGACGCGAGCGCTAGTTAGTGGCTACGTATCAGACGACGCACTCAAAATCGGGACCATCAGCGAGCGCTGATAGCGAGCGAGCTAGAGCCAAGCGGACGCAGTCTAGCACTAAGTCGAAGAACGACGCGGATGCAGGCAAGCGCAACTAAGCGCGAGCACACACGACGACTGGCTAGGCGAAGCTCGACGACGGGGTCGAGCAGGGGATAGCGAGCGCGAGCGCGCGCAATAGCGATGATAGTCGAACTGGTAACCGAACGTTGGCGAACTCTATGGCACGGACTGCTCCACGGCCGGGACGGCTGTCGCGACGCGCACGCTGTCGCCATGCCACAACATCACCACGGCCATGAATAGAGGCGCGCATAGGGAACTTCGGCTGGGCGCGAACACAGGGACCAAGCTGAGGGAGGCACTGTCTGATTTGGGCGAGCTCGAGGAGCGGCGCGCGCGGCGCGCAGATCCGAGCCAGGGGCGCGGCAGGGGAGCTTCGACGATCAACTTGGCGACTGGGCAGAGCGCTGGCCGAGGAAGCTGCTCGGCGCGTGGAGGGAAGACAGAGGATGCGCGGTGTGCTGATGGCCAGCGAACAAGCGCACGCCATGGGAAGGAAGAGGAAGGAGCTTGGCGATGGAATGGAGCAGGGCGCCGAGAGGGAGAGAGAAGCAGGCACGGTGGCCGGAGATCTAGGGCGCGGCGAGCGAACAGATGGAGAAAGGACAGAGCTGAGCGCCGCCAGGAAAATGCAGCAGGCCGACAGGGGGGCGAGTAGAGGAAGCTTGGGCGCGCGGCGACCATGGAGCAGGGCACGCGGCAGGGACGGAGCCCCGAGCGCCGAGCGCAGGATGGAGCGTGCACGCAGAGCACAGGAAGATGGAGAGGACGTAGGGAACAGAGGAGATGAGAGGGAGAAACCATGGCGCACAGGGACGCTGGCTGGGCGCGCGCTCGGCTGCTTGAAGGGGAGGGCGTGGCTGCTAGCGCTGGAGAAGAAGGCCGCGGTCCGAGCGCCATGAGCGGAGCTCCGGCCGGCGAGCAGAACAGAGGGTAGGGCACCGGCCAAGGGAGAGGGAGCCGAGCTGGAGCTCCGAGCAGAAGCAGGGAGAAGACGGGGGCGCGCCATGGGCGAAGAAAACCGAGCTCGGCGAGCCTCCAGGGCGCAGGAGAGAGAACGTCGGCAGAGGGAGCTCCACGGCACTAGAGACCAGAGAGAGGCGGTCGAGCGCTAGAGCTCACAGCTGGAGAGGGACTTGGCAAGGCCCAGCAGTGGAAGGAGGAGAGTGAGCTACATAGGGAGATGAGCTTGAGGAGATTGAGCAGATGTTTTGCTGCACAAGGAAGAAGGACACGCGGCTAGAGATAAGGATTGCTGAGCGCTGAAAGAAGACATAAGGAGAAGGGATCGACGGTGCTGTAAAAATCTGAACAGGGTGGGCGACGGGATAAGGGTAGAAGAAGATCTTTTCTCTTTTTTTAATTTCTTTCTTCTCCTTTTTTTAGAAAATTGCAGATATTTTTGGAACCCAGAATTTTAGTGATACAAACGAGTTGAATCAAATAAGATCAATAGAAATAAATGGGACATGATTTTATTTAGTGAATAATTCGGAACTAGATGAATTTGCATCCGTTATTTTTATCCGAAGATTTGGATCGGACAAGAAACGACATACCGAAATAAACTGATTTCGGCGCTGATAATTTGTTCGGCGTGATTCGACCAAAATTAGCCGAAACAATATCTGCGAATGTATAAGCGATTTTGTCTTCGAAACAGCGTGCTAAAGAATAAATTGAATTATAACCTCGCGCACGATTTTTCTCAGACAATGCGCGATACAAATTATTTTGCCCCTAATATTTAGTTGTCGAGTTCAAATTAATTTATCCGGGATAAAAATCATCCGAGCGGCGAGCTTCTGAATTCGTATTTGCGCGAGCGATGAATTTTAAATAATCATTGGACGCACCGATTTTTAGAACAACGATGTTCCGAATATCACGAAAATTTAGGACGAGCCCAGATGGATGAAAACAAAAGCGATGTCACACGCGCGACAAACGAAACAGATGCAATATTAAAATCGCGATAGGCGAAGATGTTTAAAATTTTGGCATCCGTTTTATCCACTGATTACATGCTTACATCCGTACTCGCTGTCGAGCGGAATATAAACACCTGGGGTGTTACAGCCCTCCTCCCTTAAAAGAATCTCATCCCGAGATTCAGAGCGAAAGACTTTTAAGAGTAGAGCAGCATGTAACCCATGTCCATATCAGTGACAATCATGAGACAGTTCTAAGTAAAGGCGAGTGTCTCGGGATGTTGTTTCTCTAGTGGACATAACATGTATCGCTTTAAGCCAACTTAGAAATGTCCAACAATAGAGACGATCTCTAACAAAGAAACACATAATCATGGATCTACTTGATCACACATGTTGGAAAAGCACACGTGAGGTGGCCGAGGCATGACTAGAGCGATGATTAAGTGGCTATTAGTCAACTTAATCTTGTTTTTTGAAAGTACTTTCTTAAGTGGTTGAACCAAAATGAGTTCAGGCAAATCGATAAAATGATCTCTAAACTCAACCTTTGTTCATTGGGCAGTTACAAGTTAGTAAAACCAACTTGTTGAACTACTTTTGACATTGAGCAGGTTCTCTCAGTACCATCAGTAAGCCAAGGGTTGAGAGTTCACTTTTGCTAGCAAAAGGTCATGTATTTGGGTAGAAATCCATTTGGTCAGATTGTTCATCCATTTCTTCATGCGAGATGAATTATCCACTTGGTTAGGGAATACATGGATTAAATAAGGGGGCAAATGAACAAACTCCTGCATCTCAGCAGCAGGGGGAATCCAATATCCATTTTGAGAGCTAATAAGTTGTTTCTCAACACTAAAAAGCTCCAAGGCTTCACCTTTACACAAAGGATGTAAAGGGAACTTATATGGGTAGTCACTACCAAGAGCAAAAGAAAAGCGACCACATATGGAAACGGTATGCCCTTTTGATCCAACAGGGATGATAGATGTTGCTTGATAACTTGACAAACAACATAGAAATTGTTTCAAGAAAAGGTCCACGGAAGATAACATATCGATATAGTCTCATAATGGATTATGACTACTAACGGTGATACCAGCGCGTGCCATCGGTTTTAGTCATAACACCATTACCAGACGTAACCAATAAGAAATCTCGCGCGACACCAATGGATTGGGCAAGGGTGACAATATATAAAGAGATACTCCACCTGTAAGGATGGTTACAAGTAGAGAGCCAAATAGATCATGGCCCGATGAAATGAACAGGGCATGGCCATAACCTAAACTTGTTGATGAAAAGAGTACGATGGGAGACTGTTAATTCAGCCTAAAGTCCATTGCAGTGATTACAAGGTCAAGGATTAGTATCTGATTAGATATGGATGGAAAACAATCATAAGATTGAGTTGATATGCCTTAGATAGATATGAGGAAACCAAAGGCACCAAACTCAAGAAAATGGTCGGACATGTCTTTCCTAAATTAGGTTGGTAAAACAACATGGCAATCTTCAAGAACAGGCAAACTAGATAAGGGACATCAGCTTGCACCAACCGAATAATGGAATGGTTTTGGGAGGAAACATGACTTGAGATTCTTGATTTAAGCTTAGGTACATTTTATGTCCAATAAGGAAATTGTCTACGCATTGATTTGCATGGGCTTTGTGAGGGAGTGATAACGGAAAATTCAATTTGGGTCATGGTTCACTAAATAAGAACATGGCCTGGTTTTGGGTTTAGGCAAATAGTTCACCAATATTCTACCGGCACATCAAGCACAAGGGCAAACATATATACACCTAAACATATTATCTAAAGAATGGAGAACAACTATTTCACTGAAGTCCATACTACAGTATTACACCACATTATTTACAATCACCAAGTTTTGGAATAAAGGTGAGAGAAGCATTTTGGATGTATAGGTGACAAACATGATGCAACAATCAGGATGCATGCTCGTCCTATTCGTCCTCACGAGTTTTGCCAACATACTGTGGCAATAACGTTCTATATCGGTGGCATACTTACGACTCTCACGGTATATTGCTAGTCGTCAGCTACACATACGTTTTCGAGGTTAGTGTACCTGTAGAAAATTCCATTACAGCCCAATTCCCATGATGCAAGTCACACATGACAGTTTATACTTCATATATTGCTATATGGAGGCCAGCTCATCATTAAGCGTCGAGCCACGCATAGGCGCCGTTGCCACACTTTAACCATAGGGCAACTCATTATGGTAACTCACCTTCTTACCTGAGCGTAGGTACGTCGTTACAAGTACATTAGACTTCTCAGTATTCCCATGTCTGTATACCCATACATCCATGGGGTACTGAATTCCCAGAAAAGTAAATACTCCACATCGCAGCCTTCATATATACCATATGTGAAACATGTATATAGTCAAGCGCCACAATTAAGCACTCCCCTAGACCGACGATTGTTCGGTCATGCTCTCACATCTCACCTTACCTTGAGTGTCGATCCATTTAGAACTGAATGGCCTTAAAAATAACAATACACATGTATGCAATACCCCCGGTTGTGGGTTAGTGGTTTTGAACTAAGCCACCTGATAGTCCTTAACTTAGGGCTTAATAGAGGATGTCGCTAGCATTATAGTTTTTTAAAACTATTTTTCAAAGCCAAACAATGTGTTTAGTTGAAAATAGGTTTTTCAAAACCAAAACTTTTGTTTTGAAAATACGTATGTGACCGTATATACTTAATCTTGCTCCGATACCAGCCTGTGGCAGAACCTCTCAAGTTATTGGGCCCACATGCACCTGTCCTTGTCTCAAAGACCTCAGACGGCTATGCATGTGCACCAGATATCTTAACAGGATCCATCCGATTGCCCCAAGGACATCGGATAAACCACTTACAACCAAGATCGCGAGATTAAGTAACACAAATCACACACACCAATATTTTTGCAGCGGAAATCTTATTACCAAATTTTACAAGTTACAAAAATTTTACATTATTTTATCGGAGTGATTAGAAAAGTATAAGTTTGAAATATATGCTAGCTCAAGTGACCATCCTCAGTAAGAAGTATAGAAGGGTTACTTAGACTTACAAGAAGGCCGAGCCCACCGGCACTTAACACCATCAACAGCAGCACAAAGTTAGCTAGAACCTAAAAAACAACAAAGAATAAAACCCTGAGTATGAAATTACTCAGCAAGACTTACCCGACTGAAGAAAAGACTCTCAAGGATATGCTGGCTAGAGGGATTCAAGGTATGGCTTATCAAGAATGAAAGACTCTGTTTTGCAGAAAAGCTTACTATGAGTGGATCCTTAAAATCCATTTTTACTTGTCAGGTTAAGTAAAGTTACTTGCATCTAAAGTTCTTTCTACCCTAGTTCAATCACTTGACCTGCACTAGCCGTCTTTTATCAACCCTTTAAGTTCACTGGAATGCTACGTGTAAGTCAGTGACCAAGTCTTCATGTCCGAGAAGTAACGGCGATCTGAATCGATTAATACCCAGCTGGGGATCTCCGATCACATGACATATGTAGCACTTAACCCTTGCATATGTCTACTCGCCACCGGGGTTCTTAAGACCAGATCAGGTTCACGCCAACCGAGAGCACAGATACACCACCGTCCAGCCTTTTGCCACGGAGGGTACACGCTACTCTTGCCATCTCTCCACTCCCATTGCGTGTTATCTTATTATGGTATTAGTCTGCCTGAGGCAAAGCTTACCCATGATGAGGCATGTGAGCAATTAAAAGGTCCTCGATCATCAAGCCTACATCGACACGGTCCTTAATCGACTCAGATGGAGACACTACACCGGGACTCCCTTCTCGTGCAAAAAGTCAATCGCCCGGTCTCAGCTTTATCATTTCAAACCCAAAGTTTGGTACCTGGCAGAGGTACATCATTTCCGATATTGAACCCATTACGGCCGTAACGGATCCACCATCAAGTTTTATTTATGAAAACTTCCCATCCCATCTGTAGCATCACTTTTGTTATAAAACAAAACATTTTGTTTTTCTAAAGCAAGGCTAAGCATAAAAAATCTTTTTCATAAAAGGGTGTCAAGGAAGGGTATTCAATTTTTCAAGGAAGGAAATGCATCAACGGTTTAGCACACAACTCCTATCACCTAATGCATCAAACAAGGTGATAAAGATTTTAAAACACAAGGAGGTGGCAAATGCACCGGGGCTTGCCTGAATAACACTAGGTTAGTGTTTGTTAGGCGACGTCCACTTGACGATCATCTTTTGTTCTGATACTTGTTTCGTCGGTCCATCAGCATCACCATGCGGAGTAGCCCAAGCTTGGGGTCGACTTGGCTCGTCTTCCGCATCGCGTGATTAATTAACGTACCTGAATGATATGCATAATGCACATGAATGCATATAAGGAACAATAACACCAGATATTACGGTGCTACGCAAAAGAGAAATAACCTACTTAATGACAAGACATTGCGGACACTAGTTATCGATATATTGTTACTTACGACAATCATGCTCTTACAACCTAGCTAAATAGTCGAGGTAGCAATCAACATCCATTCCAATTACAAAAGTGACTAACACACATAGAATATTAGACCTAGTTTAGATAGCACACTAAACGAATTATAACTTTAACTTCTCAATTCTTGGACACCTAATACTTATAAAATTTGATAGAAGAACTTTTATTAACTTTCTAAACTAATTTACCGGTTAACCTGTGTATCATATATATCTACCAATATACTTACGCATAAACCTAAAATTCAACTTAATCTCTACATCGAGTAATAAACAAGAGAATCATCGCAATCAATTCTTCTATTTAATCCTACCATTTATTTAGTTGACGGGAATAATAGATCAACTTACCATAATTAACTCGAGCTGAAGTTGCGAGGTCAACGACGATCCTACGGGTGAGGACTTGGATTTGAAGGGCGGTACGGCAAAATTATTGGAACGGTGGAGTCATGGATGTGGTTTTTGTCGAGGCGTTTGAGGTCGACAATCCACAGCAAGAATGATGATGACGCGGGCTTGTCTTGCGTTGAACAGCACGTTCGACGTTGAGGTTTTGCGTGGCCGACGCGAGCGCTAGTTAGTGGCTAGGTATCAGACGACGCGCTCAAAACCGGGACCATCAGCGAGCGCTGATAGCGAGCGAGCTAGAGCCAAGCGGACGCAGTCTAGCACTAAGTTGAAGAACGACGCGGATGCAGGCAAGCGCAACTAAGCACGAGCACACACGACGACTGGCCAGGCGAAGCTCGACGATGGGGTCGAGCAGGGGATAGCGAGCGCGAGCGCGTGCAATAGCGACGGTAGTCGAACTGGTAACCGAACTTTGGCGAACTCTATGGCGCGGACTGCTCCGCGGCCGGGACGCCGGCTATCGCGACGCGCACGCTGTCGCCACGCCACAACATCACCACGGCCATGAACAGAGGCGCGCACAGGGAACTTCGGTTAGGCGCGAGCACAGGGAGCGAGCTGAGGGAGGCACTGTCTGATTTGGGCGAGCTCGGGGAGCGGCACGCGTGGCGCCAGAGCCGAGCCAGGGGTGCGGTTCGACGGCGAACTTGGAGACTGGGTAGAGCACCGACCGAGGAAGCTGCTCGGCGCGTGCAGGGAAGACAGAGGACGCGCGGTGTGCTGACGGCCAGCGGACAGGCGCGCGCTGTGGGAAGGAAGAGGAAGGAGCTTGGCAATGGAATAGAGCAGGGCGCCGAGAGGGAGAGAAGCAGGCGCGGTGGCTGGAGATCCTGGGCGCGGCGAGCGAACAGAGGGAGAAAGGACAGAGCTGAGCACCGCCAGGAAAATGGAGCAGGCCGACAGGGGGTCGAGTAGAGGAAGGTTGGGCGCGCGGCGACCATGGAGCAGGGCATGCGGCAGGGACGAAGCCTCGAGCGTCGAGCGCAGGATGGAGCGCGCGCGCAGAGCACAGGAAGATGGAGAGGACGTAGGGAACAGAGGAGATGAGAGGGAGAAACCACGACGCGCAGGGACACTGGCTGGGCACGCGCTCGGCTGCTTGAAGGGGAGGGCGCGGCTGCTGGCGCTGGAGAAGAAGGTCGCGGTCCGAGCGCCATGAGCGGAGCTCCGGCCGGCGAGCAGAACAGAGGGCAGGGCACCGGCCAAGGGAGAGGGAGCCGAGCTGGAGCTCCGAGCAGAAGCAGGGAGAAGACGGGGGCGTGCCATGGGGGAAGAAAACCGAGCTCGGCGAGCCTCTAGGGAGCAGGAGAGAGAACGTTGGCAGAGGGAGCTCCACGGCACTGGAGACCAGAGAGAGAGGCGGTCGAGCGCTAGAGCTCACGGCTAGAGAGTGACTTGGCAAGGCGCAGCAGTGGAAGGAGAGTGAGCTGCGCAGGGAGATGAGCTTGAGGAGATCGAGCGAGTGTTTTGCTGTGCAAGGAAGAAGGACGCGCGGCTGGAGATAAGGATTGCTGAGCGCTGAAAGAAGAGATAAGGAGAAGGGATCGACGGTGCAGTAAAAATCTGAACAGGTTGGGCAACGGGATATGGGTAGAAGAAGATCTTTTCTCTTTTTTTTTAATTTCTTTCTTCTCCTTTTTTAGAAAATTGTAGATATTTTTGGAACCCAGAATTTTAGTGATACAAACGAGTTGAATCAAATGAGATCGATAGAAATAAATGGGACATGATTTTATTTAGTGAATAATTCGGAACTAGATGAATTTGCATCCGTTATTTTTATCTGAAGTTTTGGATCGGACAAGAAACGACAGACCGAAATAAACTGATTTCGGCACTGATAATTTGTTCGGCGTGATTCGACCGAAATTAGCCGAAACAATATCTGCGAATGTATACGCGATTTTGTCTTTGAAACAGCGTGCTGAAGAATAAATTAAATTATAACCTCGCGCACGATTTTTCTCAGACAACGTGCGATACAAATTATTTTGCCCCCAACATTTAGTTGTCGAGTTCAAATTAATTTATCTAGGATAAAAATCATCCGAGCGGCGAGCTTCCGAATTCGTATTCGCACGAGCGATGAATTTTAAATAATCATCGGACGCACTGATTTTCGGAACAACGATGTTCCGAATATCACAAAAATTTAGGACGAGTCCGGATGGATGAAAATAAAAGCGATGTCACACGCGCGACAAACAAAACTGATGCAATATTAAAATCACGATAGGCGAAGATGTTTAAAATTTTGGCATCCGTTTTATCCACTGATTACGTGCTTACATCCGTACTCGCTATCGAGCGGAATATAAACACCTGGGGTGTTACAGGTACCAAAAGTAAAGGAGCACATTTAGGAATGCGAGGATAGCGTAGAGACATCTTACTATACTTCTTGCTCTCTTGGCGCTTCGAAGTAGTACACTCGACGCCGGATGTGGAAGGTGATGAAGAGTCGGTCTCATAGTAGACCACCTTTTTCATTTTCTTTTTCTTCTTGTCACCCTTCCTATGTGACTTGATGGAGGAGGCAGATTCCTCCTTATGCTTGTCGCCGGTCTCCTTTGACGGAGTCCGTTCATCGTTCCTCCTTCCCGAGCCTTCGGGCTTTTCGCCAGTGACTAACTCCCTCTTGGCTGTTCTCCCAACATCACTTCGAAGTGTTAGACTCTAATGAAGCACCGGGCTCTGATACCAATTGAAAGTCACATAGAGAGGGGTGAATAGGCGAAACCTAAAATTTACAAGCTTTAAACACGCACTATGCTTGGGGTTAGTGTTAGAAATAATTTGAAGTGCGGAGGATGGTTCTCCTTGCTAGGAGTTGTGTCGGGGACCATAATTAGGGGTACCCTCAAGACGCCTAATTCTCAGCTGGTAACCCCCATCAGCATAAAGCTGCAGAGGCCTGATGGGTTTGATTAAGTCAGGGATCAGTCCATACGAGCGACTCGATCACGCCTCGCCCGAGCCTAGCCTCGGGCAAGGGCAGCCGACCCTGAAATGTTTCCGTCTCGCCCGAGGCCCCCTTTTTTACGGCAGACGCATCTCCGGCTCGCCCGAGGCCTTGCCTTCGTTAAAAAGCAACCCTAACTAAATCACCGCGCCGACCGACCGAGTCGCAGGGGCATTTAACGCAAAGAGTGAGACTGACAGGCAGCCAGGCCTTGCCAAAGGCGCCATAGGAAGCTCCGCCCGACCCAGGGCTCGGACTCGGGCTAAGACCCCGGAAGACAGTGAACTCCGTTCCGCCCGACCCAGGGCTCGGACTCGGGCTAAGACCCCGGAAGACGGCGAACTCCGCTCCGCCCGACCCTGGGCTCGGACTCGGGCTAAGGCCCCGGAAGACGGCGAACTCCGCTCCGCCCGACCCAGGGCTCGGACTCGGGCTAAGGCCCCGGAAGACGGCGAACTCCGCTCCGCCCGACCCAGGGCTCGGACTCGGGCTAAGGCCCCGGAAGACGGCGAACTCCGCTCCGCCCGACCCAGGGCTCGGACTCGGGTTAAGGCCCCAGAAGACGACGAACTCCGCTACGCCCGACCCAGGGCTCGGACTCCGCCCTGGTCTCTGCCGAACGACCTCCACCTCGCCCGACCCAGAAGCTCGGGCTCGGCCTCGGCCATAAAAGACAGACTCGACCTCGGCCTCGGAGGAGCCTCCACGTCGCCCGACCTAGGGCACAAGTCCGCCACGTCAACAGGAAGCGCCATCATCACCCTACCCCGAGCCGGCTTGGGCCGCAGAGGACAAGACCGACGTCCCATCTGGCTAGCTCTGCCAGATAGGCAATGATGGCGCCCTGCTAGACCCATGACGACGGCGGCTCTCAGCTCCCTTACGGAAGCAGGAGGACGTCAGCAAGAGCCCAACTATTCCGATAGCTGTCCCTCCACCAGGCTCCGTTACTCCTCCGACAGCCACGACACCACACCAGCTGGGTGCCAAGTTCTCTCCGGCTGCCACATTGGCATGTACCCAGGGCGCTAGCTCTCCCCCGCTAGACACGTAGCACTCTGCTGCATCCCCATTGTACACCTGGATCCTCTCCTTGCGCCTATAAAAGGAAGGACCAGGGCCTTCTTAGAGAAGGTTGGCCCCGCGGGAACGAGGGCAGGGGCAGGCGCTCTCTTGGGGCCGCTCGCTCCCCTCACCCGCGTGGACGCTTGTAACCCCCTACTGCAAGCGCACCCGACCTGGGCGCGGGACGAACACGAAGGCCGCGGGATCTCCGCCTCTCTCACGACCCGGCTCCGGCCACCTCGCTCTCCCCCCTTCGCGCTCGCCCACGCGCTCGACCCATCTGGGCTGGGGCACGCGGCACACTCACTCGTCGGCTTAGGGACCCCCCGGTCTCGAAACGCCGACAGTTGGCGCGCCAGGTAGGGGCCTGCTGTGTGTTGACGAGCAGTTTCCCGTCAAGCTCCAGATGGGCAGTCTCCAACGACCTCTCCAACCCGGGACGGTGCTCCGTTTCGGGAGCCTCGAGTTCATGTCTTTCGACGGCGGCTACGACATGATACTCCTTCCACCGCCGCGCGGCGGCGACAATGGCGGCCGACAACCCGCCCGCCGGCGGCGGAATCGACGACGTCTTCCCCGCGTGGGGGAAGAACAACATTCGAGCTCGCCCCATCCTCTCCCTCGCCATCGGAGGAGGAGGCGGGGCAACCAGGGCCGAGCGGGAGGCTGCGCTCCGTCGGCTGTCGAGCGAATCGACATCCCCAGTGCCCCAACGGAGGACGCGTCGGGCGTCACCCTCGCGTTTGAGGCGAAGGCGAGCGCCGTCCCCCCGCAACACGCCAACCCCGAGCAGGTGGACGACGCCAGCACGCTCACGGAGGGCCTGCGGGACGTCGCCCTCGTACCCAGGACGATGGCGCGATCAGCCCCCGATGTGACTTCGTCGCTCCTCGTCGACCAAAAGGTACCGACTGATCCCCATCCTTCGTCATTTCGACTCGACCTCAACCCGCCTGGCGACCTCGCTCTGGCGAGCGCTCACGTTGAGGCGAGTGCAACCCCTTTTGGGTTTCGTGTGCGGTCGCCTTGGGACCGATTGACGGGCGTCTCGACCTACGGGCCCTCTGGGTCCGAGGAAGATGACGACCCCAGCATCTGCTAGGATTTATCTAGATCTGGCAACCCCAGTGCCATGCGGGACTTCATGACCGCATGCAACTACTGCCTCTCCGACTGTTCCGACGGCAGCCGCAGCCTTGACGACAAGGACTGCGGCCCAAGCCGCGAATGTTTCCACGTCGAGCTAGGGGATCCCTCCGGAGGCAGCCGTCTCGGCATGCCGGAGGATGGTGATCTCCCTAGGCCAATGCCTCGCGCCGACATCCCGCGGGAGCTAGCTGTGGTCCCCGTTCCGGCGGGGGGTCACGACCCACAGCTCGAGCAAGTCCGCGGGGCGCAGGCCGGGCTCGACGAGGGGGCAGGAGCGCTCGAGTCGATCCGCCGGACGTCGGGCAGGTATGGGCGGGCCAGCCCCCGGCCGGAGAAATACGTCACCTGCCCCAGGGTCTCCAGCACCGCATCGCCAACGATGCCAGGGACAGGCCGCCACCCGCATCCGGCGGAACCGGTCAGGACCTGGCAGCCGCAGCGATGCTCCTCCGCGCGATGCCGGAGTCATCAACCACCGAGGGTCGGCGAATCCAGGGAGAGCTCAAGCATCTCCTGGAAGGCGCTGCGGCCCGGCGGGCCGAGAGCTCTGCCTCCCGAAGGCAGGGGTACCCCTCGGAACCTCGTGCCGCGACTTCCCGACTCATGCGGGAAGCCTCGGACTACACCGGGCGCACGCGCAACACCGCGCCTGCGGCCCCGGGCCACCTCGGCGACGAGCACCCTCATCGTGACCGTCGGGCTCGCCTCGACGAAAGGGTGCGCCGAGGCTATCACCCCAGGCGTGGGGGACGCTACGATAGCGGGGAGGATCGGAGTCCCTCGCCCGAACCACCCGGTCCGCAGGTCTTCAGCCGGGCCATTCGGCGGGCGCCGTTTCCGACCCGATTCCGACCCCCGACTACTATCACGAAGTACTCGGGGGAAACAAGACCGGAATTGTGGCTCGCGGACTACCGCCTGGCCTGTCAACTGGGTGGAACGGACGACGACAACCTCATCATCCGCAACCTCCCCCTGTTCCTCTCCGACACTGCTCGCGCTTGGTTGGAGCACCTGCCTCCGGGGCAGATTTCCAACTGGGAGGATTTGGTCCAAGCTTTCGCCGGCAACTTCCAGGGCACGTACGTGCGCCCCGGGAATTCCTGGGACCTCCGAAGCTGCCGGCAACAGCCGGGAGAGTCTCTTCGGGACTACATCCGGCGATTCTCGAAGCAGCGCACCGAACTGCCCAACATCACCGACTCCGATGTCATCGGCGCGTTCCTTGCCGGCACCACCTGCCGTGACCTGGTGAGCAAGTTGGGTCGCAAGACCCCCACCAGGGCGAGCGAGCTGATGGACATCGCCACCAAGTTCGCCTCCGGCCAGGAGGCGGTCGAGGCCATCTTCCGAAAGGACAAGCAGCCCCAGGGCCGCCCGTCGGAGGATGCTCCCGAGGCGTCTACTCCGCGCGGCGCCAAGAAGAAAGGCAGGAGGAAGTCGCAAGCAAAACGCGACGCTGCCGACGCAGACCTTGTCGCCGCCGCCGAATACAAGAACCCTCGGAAGCCCCCCGGAGGTGCCAACCTCTTCGACAAGATGCTCAAGGAGACGTGCCCTTACCATCAGGGGCCCGTCAAGCACACCCTCGAGGAGTGCGTCATGCTTCGGCGCCACTTCCACAAGGCCGGGCCACCCGCAGAGGGTGGCAGGGCCCGCGACGACGACAAAAAGGAAGATCACCAAGCAGGAGAGTTCCCCGAGGTCCGCGACTGCTTCATGATCTGCGGAGGGCATGCGGCGAATGCCTCGGCTCGGCATCACAAGCGAGAGCGTCGGGAGGTCTGCTCGGTGAAGGTGGCGGCGCCAGTCTACCTAGACTGGTCCGACAAGCCCATCACCTTCGACCAAGATGACCACCCCGACCACGTGCCGAGCCTGGGGAAGTACCCGCTCGTCGTCGATCCCATCATCGGCGACGTCAGGCTCACCAAGGTCCTGATGGATGGGGGCAGCTGCCTCAATATCATCTACGCCGAGACCCTCAGGCTCCTGCGCGTCGATCTGTCCTCCGTCCGAGCAGGCGCTGCGCCCTTCCACGGGATCATTCCTGGGAAGCGCGTCTAGCCCCTCGGACAGCTTGACCTTCCTGTCTGCTTCGGAACACCCTCCAACTTCCGAAGGGAGACTTTGACGTTCGCGGTGGTCGGGTTCCGAGGAACCTACCACGCAGTATTGGGAAGGCCATGCTACGCGAAGTTCATGGCCATCCCCAACTACACCTACCTGAAGCTCAAGATGCCGGGCCCCAACGGGGTCATCACCGTCGGCCCCACGTACAAACACGCGTTCGAATGCGATGTGCAGTGCGTGGAGTACGCCGAGGCCCTCGCCGAGTCCGAGGCCCTCATTGCCGACCTGGAAAACCTCTCCCAAGAGGTGCCGGACGTGAAGCGACACGCCGGCAACTTCGAGCCAGCGGAGATGGTTAAGGCCGTCCCTCTCGACCCTAGTGGCGACACCTCCAAGCAGATCCGGATCGGTTCCAGGCTCGACCCCAAATAGGAAGCAGTGCTCGTCGACTTTCTCCGCGCAAACGCCGACGTCTTTGCGTGGAGTCCCTCGGACATGCCCGGCATACCGAGGGATGTCGCCGAGCACTCGCTGGATATTCGGGCCGGAGCCCGACCGGTCAGACAGCCTCTGCGCCGATTCGACGAGGAAAGGCGCAGGGTGATAGGCGAGGAGATCCACAAGCTGATGGCAGCAGGGTTCATCAAAGAGGTATTCCATCCCGAATGGCTTGCCAACCCTGTGCTTGTGAGGAAGAAAGGGGGGAAATGGCGGATGTGTGTAGACTACACTGGTCTCAATAAAGCATGTCCGAAGGTTCCCTACCCTCTACCTCGCATCGATCAAATCGTGGATTCCACTGCTGGGTGCGAAACCCTGTCTTTCCTTGATGCCTACTCAGGGTATCATCAAATCAAGATGAAAGAGTCCGACCAGCTCGCGACTTCTTTCGTCACGCCCTTCGGCATGTACTGTTATGTCACCATGCCGTTCGGTTTGAGGAACGCGGGTGCAACGTACCAGCGGTGCATGAACCATGTGTTCGGCGAACACATTGGTCGCACGGTCGAGGCCTACGTCGATGACATCGTAGTCAAGACAAGGAAAGCCTCCGACCTTCTCTCCGACCTTGAAGTGACATTCCGGTGTCTCAAGGCGAAGGGCGTCAAGCTCAATCCCGAGAAGTGCGTCTTCGGGGTGCCCCGAGGCATGCTCCTGGGATTCATCGTCTCCGAGCGGGGCATCGAAGCCAACCCGAAGAAGATCGCAGCCATCACCAGCATGGGGCCCATCAAGGACTTAAAAGGCGTACAGAGGGTCATGGGATGTCTCGCGGCCTTGAGCCGTTTCATCTCGCGCCTCGGCGAAAGAGGCCTGCCCCTGTACCGTCTCTTAAGGAAGGCCGAGTGCTTCACATGGACTCCCGAGGCCGAGGAAGCTCTCGGGAACCTGAAGGCGCTCCTCACTCAGGCGCCCGTCTTGGTACCCCCAGCTGATGGAGAAGCCCTCTTGGTCTACGTCGCCGCTACCACTCAGGTGGTTAGCGCCGCGATCGTGGTCGAAAGCCAAGAAGAGGGGCATGCATTGCCCATTCAGAGGCCAGTTTACTTCGTCAGCGAGGTGCTGTCCGAAACCAAGATCCGCTACCCACAAGTTCAGAAGCTGCTGTATGCAGTGATCCTGACGAGGCGAAAGTTGCGGCATTACTTCGAGTCTCATCCGGTAACTATGGTGTCATCCTTCCCCCTGGGGGAGATCATCCAGTGCCGAGAGGCCTCGGGACGGATCGCGAAGTGGGCGGTGGAAATCATGGGCGAGACAATCTCGTTCGCCCCTCGGAAGGCCATCAAGTCCCAGGTACTGGCGGACTTCGTAGCCGAATGGGTCGACACACAGTTGCCGACGGCTCCGATCCAACCGGAGCTCTGGACCATGTTTTTCGACGGGTCGCTGATGAAGACGGGAGCCGGCGCGGGCCTGCTCTTCGTCTCGCCCCTCGGGAAACACCTGTGCTACGTGCTACGCCTCCATTTCCCGGCGTCCAACAATGTGGCTGAGTACGAAGCTCTGATCAACGGATTGCGAATCGCCATCGAGCTAGGGGTCCGACGCCTCGACGCTCGCGGTGACTCGCAGCTCGTCATCGACCAAGTCATGAAGAACTCCCACTGCCGCGACCCGAAGATGGAGGCCTACTGTGATGAGGTTCGACGCCTGGAAGACAAGTTCTACGGGCTCGAGCTTAACCACATCGCCCGGCGCTACAACGAGACTGCGGACGAGCTGACAAAGATAGCCTCGGGGCGAACGACGGTTCCCCTGGACGTCTTCTCCCGGGATCTGCACCAACCCTCCGTCAAGATTAGCGACACGCCCGAGCCCGAGGCGCCCTCGGCCCCGTCCGAGGTGACCTCGGCCCAGCCCGAGCCATCCTCGGTTCAGCCCGAGGAGCCCTCGGTCCCCGAGGACGAGGCGCTGCGCATCGAGGAGGAGCGGAGCGGGGTCACGCCTGATCGAGATTGGTAGGCCCCGTACCTGCAATATCTCCGTCAAGGAGAGCTACCCCTCGACCAGGCCGAGGCACGGCGGGTAGCGCGACGCGCCAAGTCGTTCGTCTTGCTGGGCGATGAGAAGGAGCTTTACCACCGCAGCCCCTCGGGCATCCTCCAGCGGTGCATCTCCATCGCCGAAGGTCAGGAACTCCTGCAAGAGATACACTCGGGGGCTTGCGGCCATCACGCAGCGCCTCGAGCCCTTGTCGGGAACGCTTTCCGGCAAGGCTTCTACTGGCCGACGGCGGTGGCTGACGCCACTAGAATTGTCCGCACCTGCGAAGGGTGCCAATTCTATGCGAAGCAGACCCACCTGCCCGCTCAGGCTCTGCAGACGATACCCATCACCTGGCCCTTCGCTGTGTGGGGTCTGGACCTCGTCGGCCCTCTGCAGAAGGCGCTCGTGGGCTACACGCACCTGCTGGTCGCCGTCGACAAATTCTCCAAGTGGATCGAGGTCCGACCCCTGAACAGCATCAGGTCCGAGCAGGCGGTGGCGTTCTTCACCAACATCATCCATCGCTTCGGGGTCCCGAACTCCATCATCACCGACAACGGCACCCAGTTCACCGGCAAAAAATTCTTGGATTTTTGCGAGGACCACAACATCCGGGTGGACTGGGCTGCCGTAGCTCATCCCATGTCGAATGGGCAAGTAGAGCGTGCCAACAGCATGATTCTACAAGGGCTCAAGCCTCGGATTTACAATGACCTCAACAAGTTCGGCAAGCGATGGATGAAGGAACTCCCCTCGGTGGTCTGGAGCCTGAGGACGACGCCGAGCCGAGCCACGGGTTTCACGCCGTTCTTCCTGGTCTACGGGGCTGAGGCCGTCTTGCCCACGGACCTGGAATACGGCTCCCCGAGGACGAGAGCCTACGACGATCAAAGCAACCAAGCTAGTCGAGAGGACTCGCTGGACCAGCTGGAAGAGGCTCGGGACAGGGCCTTACTACACTCGGCGCGGTATCAGCAGTCCCTGCGACGCTACCACGCCCGAGGGGTCCGACCCCGAGACCTCCAGGTGGGCGACCTGGTGCTTCGGCTGCGGCAAGACGCCCGAGGGAGGCACAAGCTCACGCCCCCCTGGGAGGGGCCATTCGTCATCGCCAAAGTTCTGAAGCCCGGAACGTACAAGCTGGCTAACAGTCAAGGCGAGGTCTACGGCAACGCTTGGAACATCCAACAGCTACGTCGCTTCTACCCTTAAGATGTTTCCAAGTTGTTCATATACCTCGCACCCACGCGGGGTTCAAAAAACGCGAAGCAAAACAGCCGTTCCTCGAACGGCTCGCGCACGAAGCGGTGGCCCCGCCAACTACTCACCCCGGCGCATTAACTCCGCGGCTGGACAGGCGGCGCTTCTGGCAGGAGCAGCTGGCGACGCTTCGCCTTCGCCAAAACAACCGCGCCAAAAAAGGTACGCCACGTCGTTCAAATTCGTATCCTTTTTTCCCTTTTTCCTCTTTCTCTATCTCTTGCAACAGGGACCGGGAAAGGGGATACCCCCAAAGGGATCCTTCCCCGTGAAGGAACTAGGCTCCGAGCCTCCATACTGATCAGGGGTTCGAAGGCTGGCCCCCGAAGGGTTCAACAGCCGCCTCAGATCGCGTGGGCCCGACACCCACTACTGGTCAGAGGTTCGAAGGTCGGCCTCCCGAAAGGTTCCACGGCCGCCTCAGGCTACTCGGGCTCCGCGCCCATTACTGATCAGGGGTTCGAAGGCTGGCCCCCCGAAGGGTTCACAGTCGCCTCAGACACCGAGCGAGGGATGACCAGGGGTACGTTCGATACATAACCAAGGCTCGGGCTGCGCTCCCGAGGTACCCTAGGACATTTCCGAGACCAGCGGGAACGATCCTGTAACGGAATCCCATCGGAGGGAGGCAACGAGCCCTCGGACCCCGTCGCCAGGGGACCGGGTCCGGCAGATCACCCGCAGGTACTTTTGGGCGTGCCTCCGGGCCCCTAGCCGACCCCCAACGAACGGGGCACGGACGTCCACTCGGATTACCCGCTTGCAGCTCACCGGAGACACCATGTTCGGTGCCCATCGAGGGTAACATGGCGCTCTCCCCCCTCCTCCTTGCGGAAAGGCGACGTAGGGGCGTATGTAAAAAAGCCGAGTCTGTCCCTGGTCGCCCTCTCGCCCTGTGCGGAGGCTCGGGGGCTGCTCTCGCAAACTCGGCTCCGGCCAAACCGTTGACAGCGTCAACATACCAGCCCGAGAACTTGGGCCCCGACAGTGCACCCGGGCTACGGCCTATTCGCATGAGGGAACCACCAGACCAGCCGAAGCATTACGCAAGGCAT
This sequence comes from Zea luxurians, assembly GCA_029449295.1. Lineage (NCBI taxonomy): Eukaryota > Viridiplantae > Streptophyta > Magnoliopsida > Poales > Poaceae > Zea > Zea luxurians. Next base: position 179,817,841 of record JAOPSE010000003.1, on the reverse strand, counting down.
TAAGACCTCGAAGGAGTGAAACCACTCCTCCGAGGCCTCGGGGGCTACACCCGGCGGGTGCGCTCGCGCGCACCCACCGGAACAAAAAGCAACCGAGAAAGGCTGGTCCCCTTGCAAAAAAGTGCGACGAAAGCCTCCAAGCGAGTGCTAACACTCCCTTCGAGGCTCGGGGGCTACTGTCGGGGACCATAATTAGGGGTACCCTCAAGACGCCTAATTCTCAGCTGGTAACCCCCATCAGCATAAAGCTGCAGAGGCCTGATGGGTTTGATTAAGTCAGGGATCAGTCCATACGAGCGACTCGATCACGCCTCGCCCGAGCCTAGCCTCGGGCAAGGGCAGCCGACCCTGAAATGTTTCCATCTCGCCCGAGGCCCCCTTTTTTACGGCAGACGCATCTCCGGCTCGCCCGAGGCCTTGCCTTCGTTAAAAAGCAACCCTGACTAAATCACCGCGCCGACCGACCGAGTCGCAGGGGCATTTAACGCAAAGAGTGAGACTGACAGGCAGCCAGGCCTTGCCAAAGGCGCCATAGGAAGCTCCGCCCGACCCAGGGCTCGGACTCGGGCTAAGACCCCGGAAGACGGCGAACTCCGTTCCGCCCGACCTAGGGCTCGGACTCGGGCTAAGACCCCGGAAGACGGCGAACTCCGCTCCGCCCGACCCAGGGCTCGGACTCGGGCTAAGGCCCCGGAAGACGGCGAACTCCGCTCCGCCCGACCCAGGGCTCGGGCTCGGGCTAAGGCCCCGGAAGACGGCGAACTCCGCTCCGCCCGACCCAGGGCTCGGACTCGGGCTAAGGCCCCGGAAGACGGCGAACTCCGCTCCGCCCGACCCAGGGCTCGGACTCGGGTTAAGGCCCCGGAAGACGACGAACTCCGCTACGACCGACCCAGGGCTCGGACTCCGCCCTGGTCTCTGCCGAACGACCTCCGCCTCGCCCGACCTAGAAGCTCGGGCTCGGCCTCGGCCATAAAAGACAGACTCGACCTCGGCCTCGGAGGAGCCTCCACGTCGCCCGACCTAGGGCACAAGTCCGCCACGTCAACAGGAAGCGCCATCATCACCCTACCCCGAGCCGGCTTGGGCCGCAGAGGACAAGACCGACGTCCCATCTGGCTAGCTCCGCCAGATAGGCAATGATGGCGCCCCGCTAGACCCATGACGACGGCGGCTCTCAGCTCCCTTACGGAAGCGGGAGGACGTCAGCAAGAGCCCAACTATTCCGACAGCTGTCCCTCCACCAGGCTCCGTTACTCCTCCGACAGCCACGACACCACACCAGCTGGGTGCCAAGTTCTCTCCGGCTGCCACATTGGCATGTACCCAGGGCGCTAGCTCTCCCCCTCTAGACACGTAGCACTCTGCTGCATCCCCATTGTACACCTGGATCCTCTCCTTGCGCCTATAAAAGGAAGGACCAGGGCCTTCTTAGAGAAGGTTGGCCCCGCGGGAACGAGGGCAGGGGCAGGCGCTCTCTTGGGGCCGCTCGCTCCCCTCACCCGCGTGGACGCTTGTAACCCCCTACTGCAAGCGCACCCGACCTGGGCGCGGGACGAACACGAAGGCCGCGGGATCTCCGCCTCTCTCACAACCCGGCTCCGGCCACCTCGCTCTCCCCCCTTCGCGCTCGCCCACGCGCTCGACCCATCTGGGCTGGGGCACGCGGCACAATCACTCGTCGGCTTAGGGACCCCCCGGTCTCGAAACGCCGACAAGTTGCTCAATCAATGCGGATAACTTTAGGAGCCAACTCAAATTAATATGAGCAAGGGAACTTTTTAGGGAGGGAAGAAGAAGAAACAAATCAAGTGAAGATCAACACAAATAAACACGGCAATTTGTTTACCGAGGTTCGGTTCCAAAGAACCTAGTCCCCGTTGAGGAGGCCACAAAGGCCGGGTCTATTCCAACCCTTTCCCTCAATCGATCACACAGACCGATCGAGGCTTCTCCTTAATCTCTTGGGTCACTAAGACCCCGCAAGGATCATCACACACTTAGGTGTCTCTTGCTAGCTTTACAAAGCACTTAGAAGAATTAGAATGAGAAGGAGAAAACAATCCAAGCAACAAGAGCAACAAAAGAAACACAAAACACCCTCTCTCAACTCACTAAGCGATTGAATTGGTTTTGAGGCTTGGAGAGGTTTTGATCTTTTGGATGTGTCTTGGAGTGAATGCTTTTGCTCTTGTATTGGATGTGGAGTTCAGAAAACTTGGATGGCTTGAATGGTGGTGGTTGGGGGTATTTATAGCCCCAACCACTATTCCAGTCGTTGCTATCGATGGGCACACCGGACAGTCCGATGATGCATCAGACATGACACTTTTCACTATCCGGTGCCTGCCATGTCAGCAAACCATTGGGGTTTGGAGCGGTTGACCATTGAAGTCCTTTGTCCTCTTGTGGCATTCTGACTTCGCAACTCTGACTTTTGTACTATGCACTGTGCACTGTGCATATCAATCGACCGTTGAGCGTAGTTGAAAGGGAAATGGACCTAAACATTTTCTATAATCAATTTTGGTGGTTGACGACCAACACAATCCACGTGGACTAACTAGTTTGTCTAGATGTCATGTATCTCAGGTGCATAAGGTTCAACATAAACCAAGAAAGAATTCAAGTTGGGGACTCAAATTTATTTGGAGCAAAAGGACTTAGAGTGTGCTGCCTTTAGCGCAACGGACAGTGTCCAGTGTGCACCAGACACTGTCCGGTGCACCAGGCCAGCCAGCAAATGAACAGGCCACTCTCGGAAATTCCCTGGACGCGCTCCGCTATAATTCACCGGACTGTCCGGTGAGCCAGCGGAGCAACGGCTCCCTGCATGCCAACGGTCGACTATAAAAGTCTATAGTGGCAAACAGTGCCGCGCAGAAAGTCAGAGGCCACCGGACTGTCCGGTGTGGCACCGGACTGTCCGGTGCAGCAAAAATACAAAGAGCTCCAATGGTCAACAGCTCCATACCCTAACGGGCGCGCTGACATGGAGCGCACCAGACAGTGAACAGTGATTGTCCGGTGTGCCACTGGACTGTCCGGTGTGCCCATCGCGAGCAGACTTTGCCAATGACTAGAAAGTAGTTGAGGGATATAAATACCCCCAACCACCTCATTCATTGGCATCCTAATATTCTGAACTTCCCATTCATTGCAAGAGCAAAAGACTTCACTCCAAGACACATTCAATAGATCAAATCCTGTTCAAGCCTCCAAATCAACTCAATTCCATTAGTGACTTGAGAGAGAGTTTTTGTGTTCATTTGTGCTCTTGTCGCTTGGATTGCCTCTCTTTCTTTCTCATTCTTATTCTCAAGTGCTTTGTAAAGCTAGCAAGAGACACCTAAGTGTGTGGTGGTCCTTGCGAGGTCTTAGTGACCCGATTGATTAAGGAGAAGGCTCACTCGGTCTAAGTGACCGTTTCAGAGAGGAAAAGGGTTGGAATAGACCCGGCCTTTGTGGCCTCCTCAACGGGGACTAGGTTCTTTGGAACCGAACCTCAGTAAAACAAATCATTATGTCCACTTGTGTTGATATCCATTTGATTTGTTTTCCCTCTTTCCTCTCTCTAAAGTTTTCTTGCCTATATTGATTTGAGTTTGCTCCCAAATGTCATCCGCATCATTTGAGGAACTCGTGGCAAGAGGAACAATGTTCCGCCTCGGATTTAATTCTAACGCTAACCCCTAGCCTAAGTGTGTGTTTAAGTTTATAAATTTCAGGTTTCGCCTATTCACCCCCCTCTAGGCGACTTTCAGTAGTTGACCGTTGCTCCGTTGGCTCACCAGACATGTCCGGTGCAAATCGGTCAGTCCAATGAATTATAGCGAAGCGGCTCCTAGAGAAACCCGAGAGCAACCAGTTTGTGAGGTGCTCGGCCTGGGCACCGGACAGTGTCCGTTGCGCCACTGGCAGCATCAATGTTTGTCTTTGCTTCAAACTTTATTGAGTTCCCAACTTACTCTCTTTATCGGTTTATGTTGAACTTTATGCACCTGAGATAAATGGTAACTAGGCAAACTAGTTAGTCCACGTGGTTTGTGATGGACGTCAAACACCAAAATCAATTATAGGAAATGTTTTAAGCCCATTTCCCTTTCACATGACCCGCCCATCAGCTCATGGGCGTCATTGCCCATGCTTGGTCCTCCCAGTGCTTGAGGGCACGGTGACCACTACCTCTCGTTCTTCTTCCGTCTCGCCGCGTCCACCGAGAGGCCCGATAATGAAGCTGCTGGTGGTGGGCGGGTGGGACCTTGAGACGTGGGTGTCGACGACGTCAGTGCACATGTATGACATCCTTTTCGGCATGGCGGGCGCCTTCTGTCGCCGTGAGCGAGACAGGGGTGCTTGCAGTTGCTGTGGAGCACAACGGCCGGTGCAGACGGTTTCATGGTGGCCGACTTCAGGCGTCGTGAGTGAGGCGAGGCAGGCGAGGGTCAGGGGGTGAGGTCACGACTGTCTTACAGCGTGTGGGAGATGGACAACGGATGGATGGGGATTAGAGGGTGCGGTCACGGTTGGTTCCATAGATGAGAGTAGAGGATGCGACGAGCGGTTGCTACGAAAATTGGAGCGGGCGCATGCGGGGTGAGCGCGGGCGAGAATAAAATTTCGGACAAGGCAGTGATGCACAACGAAACTCAGGTGATTGATGAGTATCATTGAGGATGATCCAATAAATAATGACTATCGGATGTGTTTAAGAGAAAGTAGGCAAATAAAATAATCTGGAACGTTGTTTTTGTTAGTGGGATCTGTCTAGGGTTAAAACGCTGGGTAGGGTTAAAACAATTTCGGACGAGGCAGAACCGCACAACGAAATTCGGGTGATTGATGAGTGCGTGGGAAGATTTATGGGGTGGACTTGGATTAGTTTGAACTCGTGTGTTTAAGGGGTAGAGATACGCTACCGATAGTACTACTGCTTCTCAAGCATACAATGTGGAAAACCGAGTCTATGATCATCTCAATGAATTGGCAGGTTCTAAACCTCCTTTTACCACTATTTCTTATGGTACTGTCATTCTGTAAAACCTCATAATCTTATTTTGGGAACCGGTAAAATTCTTCAAAGGTTTTGAATTAGAATAACTTTTAATAAAAAAATTTTCTTACCCTTGAAGCTACATCTCCTAAACAATATGTTTGCTAATACAGATTAACAGGGTTCCTATATGGATTTAGTTATTCCTTTGATAAATTAAATATTCAGGAGTACTCTCCAAAAAGATTTTTATACTAGAAATCATTTTTTTCTTAAGATGCCTACCTTTGGATGTGTGAATTACATATTTAAGAATTTGCTTAAATAGGATAATGAATGAATAAATAATTATAAAAAATATACTTTGCATATCATGCTAATGTTTTGCTTGTGCATTTATTTTTAAGCCCTGATATCAAAATTTGATTCGAAAATTGAAATAGGAAACGAAATAGAAAATAGAAAACTATATAAAAAAAGAATGAAACTGTTTTTGGGCTATATTACACTGTGTCGGCCCGCCTACCCTAATTCCTCCCCGCGTCGGCCCACTTCGCGCAGCCCAGCAGACCCATCGCGCGCCGACAGCTTGGCCCACACGCCGGCCTCCCACACCGCTCCGCACTATCACTGACGGGTAGGGCCCGGGCGACAGCTTCACATCACACAGCCTCTTCACATCGCGTGCTCAGGCGCGCACGCGCTTTGCGAACACGCGGGGGCCTACAGGGCAGCCCCTGCTCGCCCTCTCGAGCCCTTCACCGACTTGTGGGACCCACCGCACAGGGTCTTCTCCTTCCCCTGCCGCAAGCTGCAACAAACTCCAGATAAAATCCATCCTGATTTCTAGTGTTGAATAAGCTTCGCCAAAACCAAATTCGATCTTTCCCCTTTGCACCTATAAAACCCAAACCCGTGATTCCCCTTATCCATCAGGCCAAGCCAATGCCGAGAGCACTGCCATCACCCAAGTACAAATGACCCAGATTAGATCGTGTCTTTTGGGACTTCTGGCCATGGATTCATGATCCTAGGGTAGGATCATATTGTGCGTACCCCTTCAGGGCTTGTTCGGTTCTACCCTAATCCATATGGATTGAGGGGGATTGAGGGGGTTTCAATCCCTAGTAAGTCAAAATCCCCTTCAATCCATATCAATCCCCTCCAATCCATATGGATTGAAAATAACCGAACAAGCCCTCACGGGATCCGCAATAGTCGTTGATCGCAGATCCAGCGGTCCAAGTTAAAATCTCTTAAAGCACGTGTGGCCATGTGGTGGGGATACTAATACTATGCAGTTGTTGATCGCATGTGGCAACCTTGTGCTCCTCCGTGTGGTGTATGTCATCTAGTCCCTAGCCGCCACATGTCCCTAGCAGCCAGCGCCTAGGGTATTTTGTGTTCCGGTCCTCGAAGTTTGGAGGAAATAAGTCGCAGTTCGATTCAGTATAAAAGTAATTAAACTCAGGTCACGAGGAACATGAAGACTAAACTAGAGAAGTACCTGGAGTTTGCACCAAAAAGGCAAGTTGTGTACTTGATCATTTTCTTTGACCTAATAATGTTCATGAGTCTTAAACAACGTGGCACTGTTATGTTAAGCATATGGGACCTAATAGATTACCTAGTTTGTGTACCCTACAACTTGCAAACAAATAAACTATTGGGTAGTCTTGCTATTGCTCTATATGGTTTTGGGAATAATATTATATATGAATTATGATCATGCTCTATTATTATTGTTGGATTATTTATTGTTCATGATAAAATTATTTTATTAATTGGAACATGGAGAACCACCCGAGAAAATTGTGCTACCATAAGAGTGAAATGGGACGCTGTAGGGTCGAGATGGCGGACTAGAGGGGGGGTGAATAGTCCTTTCTAAAACTAATTACAATGGCTAACACAAATAAATACAGAATTAAAACTATTTTGGTTTAGCCAAGACTACACTCCTCTAACTATTACAAACACCTGACAAAAGATTCTAATTGAAACAACTAAGGTGCCAAGATAGTGAAAGAGCTCTCCCATACATATCTAGTTAGCAACGACATACAAATTATGCAAATGTAATTTTAAGCACAACGATAGCTCCTAAACATACTAGTAAGCAAAGAGCACAAAGCACAAGCACTACTAGAGAGAAACAACTACTTAGCTACACAAGCTAAGTAAAACAGATTAGCTACACAAGCTAACAACAAGTGAGCAACTATTTTATTATAGATAAGACTAGATATACAAGAGCATATACGAGCAACAAATACTCACTAGAATAAGTATATGAACAAGTAAGTACAAGCTAGTGAGGAAAGTTGCAAACCAACGGGAAGATGATGACACGTGGCACAATGATTTTTTCCCGTGGTGTCGATGACTTGCCGGTCACCCCTAGTCCACGTTGAGGTAGATTCAAAGCTCCCAACCGCTCCTCTATCAAGTCTCCACTTGATCTCTTGAGCCGGATTGGTCAATGAACCCTCAAACCTCGATTCCACTAGAGTTGCTTTTCACCGCTCCGGCGAGGCAAGCACAACGCCTCTCACAATCACCACCGCGGCCTCTTCACAGTCTCCTTTGAAGAGCTCACGGGGAACCACCACCAAGCCGTCTAGGAGGCGGCAACCTCCAAGAGTAACAAGCCAACGACCTCACTTGATGATCTCCCTAGTGCCTCAAAGATCAACAACTTGATGCAATGCACTAGATGGCTCTCAATCTCACTAGAATGCAATCCCAACCAATATGAGTGAGAGAGAGGGAGAGGAAAGGCTCCAATATGCTCACAAGTGTTCCAACTAGCCTCCTTCACCCTTCCAACCCGGGCAACACAAGTATATATAGCCCCCTCTCCAAAACTAGCCGTTATGGGCCAAATGCACCTTTTCTGCGCACATGCGGACGGTCTGCAATACAAGCCCGGACCGTCCGCACAAGAATCCCAACGGCTATAAACGGTTATAAAAATGTCAGAGCATTCAAAAATGACTTGCGGACGGTCTGCCCCTCAAGGCCGGACGGTCCGCGATACATAAAACTGAGCCAAAACGAAGTTTTGCTGACTCTGCACATTTGCTGAAATTTGTACTGCGGACGGTCCGCACCTGGACCCCGGACGGTCCGCAATACAAAATATTTGTACTGTGGACGGTCCGCACCTGGACCCTGGACGGTCCGCAATACAAAATATTTGTACTGTGGACGGTCCGCACTCAGGCCCCGGACGGTCCGCAGTTCAAAAAATAAAACCAAGACAGAACTACTCAAATTCTGTCCAAACACCAATCCTTCAACTACGGACGGTCCGCCACCTGGGACCAGACGGTCCGCAGTACAAAAACTTCACGAGACATGAAAACTCCGCGTTTCTGCCCATTACCTCAAGTTAGACCTACGGACAGTCCGCCATGCTGGCCCGGACAGTCCGCGGTACCTCAATTCAGCCCACATTCAAGAAATCGCTTTTGAATAAGTTTTATTTCATGAACCAAAGCGTTGTTAGCCCTCATGCAAATGCACCAACTATATGAGCAATGAGGCACTAAAGACATGTCAAGTAAGATAATTGACCCCTCTTGATAGTACGACTATCTAGCCTACTAACCCAGTCAATTATCAACCTCTAAGCACCTTTTGACCGGTAAAACAAAAACCTATTGTTATACCTTTGCCTTGAGCATTCAATTCCATGTTCTTAAATGATGAACAATGGGCATCCATAAGTGTAGCCAACCATGATACCTATTACCATTTGTCCATAGCATGAAGTTCCTCCACCATCATCATCAAGCCACTTGATCAATAGCCCAGATCAACACATGGCTTGATAATTCTGTAATGATATGATCCACTCCATGTTATCACATAGCCTTCTTGGTTCATCAATCTCAACATAGCTTGCTCTTCACCGTTGCTTTATGTCCATCAGTGCTAAGTCCTTGCTCTTGCTTCACCGCCACGCGGTCCCTCACACATGAGCCTTTGACTTGCCCTTCACACTAGCCACTCGGTCCATCGAAACCAAGCCATATCTCTTGATCTTCTCCATATAGCCACATGACACCATGTCATGTCTTCATATGCAATGAGCTCCTTTATCACACTAGTTGAGCATCTCAATATCACCAAGCCACATCACCACCATGGCTAAAATAACTCACACTAGTGTACCTGTGGACTAATCACCTGTGTATCTCAACATAAACACTTATTAGTCCATATAAGTTGTCAATCAATTACCAAAACCAAACAGGGTCTCACAATCTCCCCCTTTTTGGTAATTGATGACAACTCTACAAAGATTTGTCGTTTTTGTTCTTTTCCAAGCTAGCTTTTCACACAAGTGTAAATTGCTAGTTTGGCAAAGTTCTTATGTTCCTTATCCAACTTTAAGCTCATTTGTTAAGATTTGGATAAGCACCATAAAAACGGTTTGGTAGTGATATCCTCGCCTACATGTGTGCTTGGATGGTTTGGTTTCAAGCTTACACACATGCAAAGATATGAAAATTGAGGGGACATTATCACTACCACATGATGCTAAAGTATACAAAATAGAAATGTACCTTTGTAGCGTGTTTACTACTTTTCATTTCTTCCTTAGCATCATCTTGCTAGAAACAAGTGAAACTAGATACCACATGAGATCATAATAAATATGATTCTAGTTACTCCTTTCACACTAAGACTAGTCTTATAAATATCACTAAATCAATCATCATCCAAGTCTTAGTTCTAGCAAACACTTACACACAAGTATGTAGGAATATAAGACAAATGTGATGCAAGCAAGAAATGTAGTGCACAAACAAATGCATCAAACATATATTCACGAGCTTGCTCCCCCTACTTGTGTGCATCTCTTGTTCAATAAAATATCATACCAGTATACTTTGCTCTTGATCCATTCGTATTCATTCTAACTCAATTGATCAATAGCTCCCCCTGAGTTCATGTCCAATTTTCTCTTGTGCATATTTCCATATCTTTGTTCCAACTTGCACATTTACATATCTTTGTTCCAACTTCTCCCCCTTTGTCATTAATTACCATAAAAGGGTTGTTCTAAGGCTCTGGGAAAATGTACTTGTGAATATTATATCAACTTGAAAGTACTCAATAAGTTTTTGATGGACACCATATGCATGATAAAAATCCTTGACATCACTTGCATGAACTTATTTTAGGAGAGAGTTGATCTCTTGGGTTGATGATCACTTAAGGTTGTGGATCACTTGAAGTCTTGTACCACTCAAAGGATATCAATTGTATGATTGATCTAGAAACCACTTAGTGAATACCAATTGAAGGAATAATATTGGCCTGGACATTTCTCTGTAGATATTGATGCCACTTGAAGGTTTTGATATTCATTTGCATTGGTATCTTCTTCATAAGTCATCCTCATGAGCAGCTCAATATGTGACTTAACCAAATAGATTTGCTTAAGCTTCCAAGTTCGGGTTGAACCCTCTTTAAGCTTCTTCACACGCATTAAGCGGTTATCTTATCGAGGTTGTTCTTGTAGCTTGTTGCAATCCAAAATAAATTAAGTACATGGGTTCACTTTGCTCATGAACAAACTCATATGCTACCACTAGTTTCAATCAACGAAAATAACCAATAGTGGTAGAACATGAATTTAAATATTTCATTAAATATGCATGATACTATTAAGTATGTACTATATGCACTAACCACATACTAGTAGGGGATGATATGATCATGCACATCACAATGATACCTTTGCTATGTTGGAGTAGAGGGTAGTCAAGATTCTTTTGATTTAGCTCTCCAATAGCAATGTGAAGTCCAATTGAATAGCTTGGTGAAGACCAATTATCAATAAGAAATCCATTCTTCATCAGTATGAATTTGAGAACCCATTTAAGATCAAGTGCATAATTTGAATGTTGTAGTTCACATGCATTTGTTCCTTCAATACCACTTGTATGTGAGAGAATTATGAATTTGCATGGAATATAGGAATATCACTTGTAAGGATGATACCACTTGGTGAGATATTGGTCCAGAAAATTCCTTTGTTTATGCAAGACTGCTACTCACGGACGGTCCGCAGTGGGAGCTCGGACGGTCCGTGGCCTGATCTCTCGGACTGTCCGTGGCCTAAGACCGGACGGTCCGAGACCTAGAACTTGCACTCCATTTAGCTGACTGTTAAATTCTCAATAGTTGAATTTTAAAATAGGATCATTGCTCATTTATGAACTTTATGGCTGCACCAAGCATTAGTATTCAACCATATATAAATACTTTGCATGAAAGCACATGATTTGAGTATAAGTGATCATGAATTGATGTCAAACCAAAAATACTTGGAAAATACTCAAAATCAATCCATGTTTGAAACATCAATCATATTTGCTTGATTTGCCTTTGAATGTGATGCTTGCTCTCTTTCTCGATCAATCTGTTGATTGCTCCAATTAAGTACCACTTTGCCTCTAGCAATTCTTTTCTTACTTTTTGGTGAGGAGTAACCAATTTGAACACGTGGAATCTCTTTTTACTGAATTTCATGAACAAGCTCAAAAGAGATGACGTTAGTAATACAAGCACCAATTTCCCTTTTATAGCACTTTGAATATATAAAGTTGGCAGTTACTAAAACAAGGAAATCTTATTATATGAACTAAATTTCTCTTAATCTTCAATGCTTAATTTTAACAAATTAAACATGCATGCTAAATTGATTAAGTTCAAAGGCTAATTTTAAATCATATCATGGTGAGTATTTAATGTAGAAGAAATAAATCCAAATGTACAAGAGAGAATACATCACATAGTTTTGGATTGTTCTTCTTTATACATTTAATTGCATAGTCCATTTGAGAAACTCATTCTCATGCTGTGAAACTACATAGATCACCTAGGTAAAAACATTAGTTTCACAATTCTAGTCATATAGATAATTCCCCTTTTGATAAGAGCTTTAAGAATTTGAATTTCTTACTTAGCACCTTATTCATTCACGAACACGGGGTTTTTCTCTTTCATGTCTAGATCATGGCAATAACAGAGTAATCAAATTGAAATGTGCCAAGAAATACTTACAACCAATTTAAGCATTTGGATTGCCATATGTAAGAAAAAAGATTATGTAATCTGTTATATGATAACCTCAATTTTGATCATCTTTGGTCTTGATCTTCAACTTGGAGTACCAAGATAAGTGCCAAAATATTTCTCAACAAATATCCTTGTACCCCTTCACTTTCCATAATTATAAATCAATTAAAAACCAAACTATGGTCTCTCAAACAACTTATGTGATTTATCCTATATGAGAGCCTTCCAATCAAAGTGACTTTCAATATTTCCAATATTTGTCACTTATGACAGATTCTGTACACTCTAAAGAAACATTCATAAATTTTGATGTACAGATCCTATGACCACGAAAATTGGTGGAGATATGCTTTAATAAGTCTGCTAACAGCTGTAAAAAGTTGAGACTCATTTGACTTCATATGTGCTGCCAACCATAATATCTCCCACAGTAGGTACATGCTGAAAACTGCTGTGTTTGTGCTGACAAGATTGACTTAATCAAGAAGTTTCACTTATCCAATGATTATGAAATTTGCACAGACTTTGCTATCATATGTATAGAGCAAGTAAACTGAATTTCAAGCCAATCTAAATAGATTTGATCACTCAAACATGGTTATGAGCACAACCTTGTCAGATTTTCAATGTTGGCCAGATTTCAGTAAATTGAGTTACTCTTCTTCAAGTTTAATCAAATCTGAAATGAACTACTTTCAAAAGACAAATATCCATTCAAACCACTTACTAAATGAAGTCTCTTGAATTTATTCAACATAAATCAATCCAAATTTGATTATTTAGCAAATTGTCCATTCAATTATCTTATAGCAAGCAACATATGCATATATATCCAATTCAATCAACTCATATGCATTCAAATGAATTTGATCAACAAATATTATACTTTATATACCTCATGATCATCCAATAGCAAGTTTGAACTTAACTTATTTGCAATCCATTCATAATTTAACCAACTTGAATAAAGTACTTGTATTTGGTAGAATTTGGACTTCACTTATTATTGACTTGGCATTGGGATAGAATTTTATTAGTCTTCAACACTTAATTCAATAGATGATGATTAAATGAATATTATTGAATCAAGCCTCCAATGCCCAAGGTACCTGTTCATGATCATCCACGTTTTGATGGTACCCAAACTAAGTTGGGTCCTCTTAAGTTAGGAGCAACATACTTGGGCATTGCCTTAGTATGAATAGCGGGATGTTTTGCAATTGCAACAAATGAGGTACCATTGCCATCCTTTCTAAGCATAATATTCTTATGAATTAAAATAGGCTTAGAATTGTTACCTAAGGGACATGAATTTGCCATGTGTCCCCTTTCCCGACATGTGTAGCAAGTTCTCTTTGTTTGAGCCTTCTCTTCCTTTCTCAAATTTTGCTTCACATTGTCTTGCCTCTTCTCATTTGCTTGAGCCTTCTTCTCAAGATTGTTGGGACACCTCGAGGCAAAGTGACCCATATCATCACACATGTAGCACTTGATTTGAGCCAAATCATCCTTCTTCTTTTGATTTGTGCTCATCATGTCATCTTGATTATATATTGAATGCCTTCTTCTTGTTTTCTTTTTCTTCCCCACATCACCATTATATTCATGGTTAATCTTGATTTGCTTTTGGGGATCCTTCCTTTGCTCAACTCGTGGCTTTGGTTGAGGCTTCACTTGTGGCTTCACTAATTTCTTGGTTAGGCACATTGAGGTGAGGTGACCCCAAGTGTGGCACTTAAAGCACTTGTCATGCTTTAGCCTCCTTTCTTCCTTCTTCAACTTGAGCTTCCTTTTATTGGGGCATGCCTTTGCAAGATGACCCATCTCATGGCATTTATAGCACATGAAGTGACATAGCTCATTTCCTTTTAATTTGAATTGTCTGCCTTTGATATTGCTCTTGTTGAAACCAAGGCCACTCTTGTCATCATATCTTCTTTGATTTTTCAATATAAGATCATGAGTGACTTTTGATTTATGCCATCTCTCAAACATGTTGCTTAAATTCTTCACTTTGTTTTTGAGCTTATTATTTTCCTTCAAAAGGTTAGTCTCACAAGACAAGGAAGAATAGTAATAATCTATACTTGAAGAACATGGCATAGCTAATAAATCATCACAAGAGGTGGATACATGCTTCTTGTCTTCATCACATGGATTAGCAACATTTTTCAATTGATCATATAATTCATGGGATGAATTATCACTAGTTTTATTTTCTTTACTAGAAAACTCGTTAGTGAGAAAAGCATGCTCTTGTATCAAATTTTCATGAGCAACACTAAGTTCCTCATGACTCAATTTTAGCTCCTCATGTGAACAAGTAACAACATAAAGTAGATGCTTTTGTTGTTCACATGAATACTTTAGAAATGAGTTTTCATTTTCCAAGTTTCTTGTTTTATCTTTCTCAATTTCTAAAGCAATGTTCATGCTTGCAAGTATACCAACAAGCTCATCATATGAATATGAATGATTAGTCACATTAGCATTATATACCTTCGTATTACCTTGTGACATGAAGCAATGTGATGTAATGGATGGGCTTGTAGTAGCGATATCATTGTCCGAGCATGAACAATCACCATAATCATCAAGTATGCTTGAGATAGAACCATCATTTGCATTACTTGAGTTAGAGCCAACACAATCATTATTATCAAGTGAACTTGTGGTGTGTCTTTCATCATCATCACTTGACCATGAGGTGAAGCAATCTTTCACAACCACCGTGTTGTGGATGTGCTCAACATTCTCGCTAGAGATCCTCCCATATATGTCATCAAGATATGTCCAAATATCATGAGCGGTCTCCATATACATAATTTCCTTAAACACCTCATCACTTATCCATTGATATAAAATGTTAGTAGCTCGATGTTCAAGATGTAAGCATTTCTTTTTAGCTTGGGTGAGATCTTTTGTGTTCTCATCAAAAGGTTCATAAAAGCCTACACTTATGATCCACCACAATTTTACATCAATTGTATGAAAATAATGGCTCATGCAAGTTTTCCACTGTGCAAAATGTGTGCCATCAAAAATATGTGGTTCACAAGTAACCTCTAGCCCTTTAGTCGCCATCCAGCTTACTCTCGGGTCGGTTAAGACCACCAAATGAGAGAACCAGGCTCTGATACCACTTGTAGGGTCGAGATGGCGGACTAGAGGGGGGGTGAATAGTCCTTTCTAAAACTAATTACAATGGCTAACACAAATAAATACAGAATTAAAACTATTTTGGTTTAGCCAAGACTACACTCCTCTAACTATTACAAACACCTGACAAAAGATTCTAATTGAAACAACTAAGGTGCCAAGATAGTGAAAGAGCTCTCCCATACATATCTAGTTAGCAACGACATACAAATTATGCAAATGTAATTTTAAGCACAACGATAGCTCCTAAACATACTAGTAAGCAAAGAGCACAAAGCACAAGCACTACTAGAGAGAAACAACTACTTAGCTACACAAGCTAAGTAAAACAGATTAGCTACACAAGCTAACAACAAGTGAGCAACTATTTTATTATAGATAAGACTAGATATACAAGAGCATATACGAGCAACAAATACTCACTAGAATAAGTATATGAACAAGTAAGTACAAGCTAGTGAGGAAAGTTGCAAACCAACGGGAAGATGATGACACGTGGCACAATGATTTTTTCCCGTGGTGTCGATGACTTGCCGGTCACCCCTAGTCCACGTTGAGGTAGATTCAAAGCTCCCAACCGCTCCTCTATCAAGTCTCCACTTGATCTCTTGAGCCGGATTGGTCAATGAACCCTCAAACCTCGATTCCACTAGAGTTGCTTTTCACCGCTCCGGCGAGGCAAGCACAACGCCTCTCACAATCACCACCGCGGCCTCTTCACAGTCTCCTTTGAAGAGCTCACGGGGAACCACCACCAAGCCGTCTAGGAGGCGGCAACCTCCAAGAGTAACAAGCCAACGACCTCACTTGATGATCTCCCTAGTGCCTCAAAGATCAACAACTTGATGCAATGCACTAGATGGCTCTCAATCTCACTAGAATGCAATCCCAACCAATATGAGTGAGAGAGAGGGAGAGGAAAGGCTCCAATATGCTCACAAGTGTTCCAACTAGCCTCCTTCACCCTTCCAACCCGGGCAACACAAGTATATATAGCCCCCTCTCCAAAACTAGCCGTTATGGGCCAAATGCACCTTTTCTGCGCACATGCGGACGGTCTGCAATACAAGCCCGGACCGTCCGCACAAGAATCCCAACGGCTATAAACGGTTATAAAAATGTCAGAGCATTCAAAAATGACTTGCGGACGGTCTGCCCCTCAAGGCCGGACGGTCCGCGATACATAAAACTGAGCCAAAACGAAGTTTTGCTGACTCTGCACATTTGCTGAAATTTGAACTGCGGACGGTCCGCACCTGGACCCCGGACGGTCCGCAATACAAAATATTTGTACTGTGGACGGTCCGCACCTGGACCCTGGACGGTCCGCAATACAAAATATTTGTACTGTGGACGGTCCGCACTCAGGCCCCGGACGGTCCGCAGTTCAAAAAATAAAACCAAGACAGAACTACTCAAATTCTGTCCAAACACCAATCCTTCAACTACGGACGGTCCGCCACCTGGGACCAGACGGTCCGCAGTACAAAAACTTCACGAGACATGAAAACTCCGCGTTTCTGCCCATTACCTCAAGTTAGACCTACGGACAGTCCGCCATGCTGGCCCGGACAGTCCGCGGTACCTCAATTCAGCCCACATTCAAGAAATCGCTTTTGAATAAGTTTTATTTCATGAACCAAAGCGTTGTTAGCCCTCATGCAAATGCACCAACTATATGAGCAATGAGGCACTAAAGACATGTCAAGTAAGATAATTGACCCCTCTTGATAGTACGACTATCTAGCCTACTAACCCAGTCAATTATCAACCTCTAAGCACCTTTTGACCGGTAAAACAAAAACCTATTGTTATACCTTTGCCTTGAGCATTCAATTCCATGTTCTTAAATGATGAACAATGGGCATCCATAAGTGTAGCCAACCATGATACCTATTACCATTTGTCCATAGCATGAAGTTCCTCCACCATCATCATCAAGCCACTTGATCAATAGCCCAGATCAACACATGGCTTGATAATTCTGTAATGATATGATCCACTCCATGTTATCACATAGCCTTCTTGGTTCATCAATCTCAACATAGCTTGCTCTTCACCGTTGCTTTATGTCCATCAGTGCTAAGTCCTTGCTCTTGCTTCACCGCCACGCGGTCCCTCACACATGAGCCTTTGACTTGCCCTTCACACTAGCCACTCGGTCCATCGAAACCAAGCCATATCTCTTGATCTTCTCCATATAGCCACATGACACCATGTCATGTCTTCATATGCAATGAGCTCCTTTATCACACTAGTTGAGCATCTCAATATCACCAAGCCACATCACCACCATGGCTAAAATAACTCACACTAGTGTACCTGTGGACTAATCACCTGTGTATCTCAACATAAACACTTATTAGTCCATATAAGTTGTCAATCAATTACCAAAACCAAACAGGGTCTCACAGACGCCCTTGGCCAATTAATTAGAAAAACTAGGGAGAGATTACCTTACCCAAAAGGGGCAAGCGGGGAGGCGTCGCTGCAGAGTATAGAGAGATTCTCGGGCCGAACTATCCGTGATGGCTTTTCGAACCAGGGATTCCTATGCTTCCTTCTTGAATCCGTAGCGGGTTTTATTAAACTAGTGGAGCTTTGGAAAGGCCTCGTAGTACTACCCTGCCTTGCCTCCTCGATAGAGGTGAATGAGATTTTTGACACCGTGGCAGATGGGTGTCATGGCATGTGGGTAAAGATGTGCAACCTCTACAGAGTGTAAAACTGGTATATCAGTCGTGCTCACAGTCATGAGCGGATCGGACCTTCACATAAGTAATTTATGGAATTAAACTTAACATGTCATGCATTGCATTGCGGGATTTATTATCAGTTATGATCAATTATTTAATTGGGCTGGTATCTACTTAGACTTAGTAATTACTAATAAAATTTTAACCAACTATTTAAAAGCAATGCTCTGCATTAACCATTCTCCTCGGTAAGCCTTACACTACACTTTTTCTTACACATGTTGAGCGATAATCGTATGTGAGCTTACTCTTGCTAAACTCACACTAGGTCAAGAACGGGTACTGCAAGATGAGGGGCATGAAGGATGAAGTGAGGAGTTCGGAGAGGTCTATGACATCATCTCCCTGTGAACTATGGTTGTGCAGGATCGTTGTCGTCATATGATGTATTTATTTAGCTATTTTGTACATAATTTCTATTATATAATAAAGATGTGACATTGATTTTCTATACCATGTGTCATCATATGTGTGAGACATGATTCTAGTACACATTTGAGACATGTTCGGGTTTGCCTTAAATCCGGGTGTGACACATTCTTGATAATATTGCTGAACCAAATCATGTTCATCCAAGAATTTGTTCGGTTAAAAGTGGATCAGAGAAGATTGGAGGGGAATAAATCACTTCCTAGTCAAAATTGAATAAAAATGGATTTAGTCTCCTTGTCACTAGGTTGTTGTTGGCTATTGGCTCCTTGTCTAGTACTAGTCTGCATGTGTTTATGATTTTTACTAATAAACAAATCAATTTCTTACTATGGACTTTCAAACGCGATGGCGAGGGAGGACTTTCAGAGACGGCAAATCGATCGACCGGCTAGACGTGAGGGTGGCGCGGCCAGTGGACTGAAGGGAGAGCAGCACAACTGGGTCTAGTGGGCCAGTGCCGGCTGGGGACGCGTGTGTGTTTGTGGGGGATGGGACCGAATTTTTTGTTTTGAGTCCTTTTTGTGTCAAAAATTTACAACTAGACCCCCAGAAAACTTAAATGCACTTTTGGACCCATTTCTCGCCGCCATGAGCTATGGCGCCGAGCTTACACATCTCAGCGCCATAGATCTTGGCGCCGAGGTACCTGCCGCACTGTCGAACACTAGCTGACTCGGCGCCGATGTGGACCGGAGCTCGGCGCCACAGATCTTGGCGCCGAGCTCCGGAGTAAAACTCCCGTGTTGTCCTCTCTCCAATCCCTCCGTCACCGCGCCACCTCGTCTCCTCCACCGCGGCACCTCGTCTCCTCCACCGCGGCTCTCGTCTCCTACACCGGCAACCGCGCCCCCTCGCCCATCGGCCACCGCGTCTGCTCCTCCGGCCACCGCATGCCCCGGCCCCTCCACCGGCGACCGGGCGGCCCACCCCATCGCCCCGGTCCCTTGACCGGGCGCCGCGTGCCCGCGCAGCTCCGACGGCGCGCCCCCTCGGCTCGGCAGCCTCGCCCCCGTCACTGCCCACGGCCTGAGAGCCTCGTCCCCGCGACCTCCCCACCACGCCTCGTCCCCGCCACCGTCCCCGGCCCCTCCACCGCGCCCCGGCCCCCTGCACCGTGCACCGCAGCGAGCCCCAGCTCCCTCCACCGTGCGCCACAGCGAGCACCGGCCCTCTCCACCGCCGTCCCCCGCCGCAGCCGCACCGAGCCCCGCCTCGCCTCCTAGCCCGATAGGTAAAATTTTAAATTTTTTTAGTTAAATAGCACATTGTAAAGTATATTGTTTAACTTAGCATTTTGTTTAACTAACCATATAGCGAGTGATTATGTAGTTAGTAAATTGTTAGTATATTGGATGAAGGAAAATTAGTGAGTATATAGTTAGCATATACTTGTAGCATATTGTTTAGCATATACTGGTTAGCATATTGTTTATTATGTAACTATCGTGTAGTTTCCTGTGTTGGCAACCATCGTGTTGTCGTTTATTTGCAGGTTTTAGAAACATCACTTTATAGGGGAGGTGTTGTCGAATTTTTTATTGACAATAATATTTTTTGTGCATAGGTGTCATTCCGACTTGACCTTCTCCACCGTTAGCTTGACTCGTACGCGATCTCAGGTATACATTGTTTTCGTACATTATTCATAGTTTATGTAATTTTGTTTGATGTGGTCATTTAATATTTACTATATAGTTATTAGTTAATAAGTAGTTACTATTTATTTATTACTTAGTAAGTATTTAGGCTTAAGTACCTAGCCATTATTGAGTTAGTAATCCATTTTTGCAATAGATGGACACCCTAGTGACACTATACCATGGAAGAAGCATGGAGACAGATGCTTATGGGAATGTTAGTTTTTATGGTATGAAGATCGTGACCATGATGTTCGATGAAAGACCATCTTTTGCCCAGATTTTCGCTTGAGCTTGTGAGGAGATTAGTTGCAATATAAATGACCCTAGAATATCAATTCAGGGTTTATTGTCCCATATTACATATGGAACAGTTGTCCAACGGTTGAGATTTCTCGTCCTCTTCCTGGCGTTTGTGGGGCTTCTAATCCGGTGGTACCCCCCAGGAGATCCCATTGACCCAAAATCCAGTTCAGGATCATCCTAGTAAGTGTCTTTAACACGTTGTTCATATCCATCGTTATTTCGTTTGATTAGACTTTTTAATGTAGTATTTCCTGCTTCGACCCGATGCAGGATCTCCACAAATAGATAATGGTGCTTATCTTGATGTGCCTGTATCATACAATATGGACAACATATGCAGGGCATCAAATAGTGTTGATGTTCAGATTGAGGATGAGGAGGAGCCATATGAGGCTGCATGTGCCTTAGATTCTGATGATGACCGTCCGGTTCAAGATATGACCGAGCAAGAAATTGAACTCATAAGGCGTTTGTGTCCCGAGCGTGACCCTGTAGTACATGAATTTAGCAGTCTAAGGGTGTGTTTGGTTTGGCTTTTAGCTTTGGCTTTTGCCCCTTAAAAGCTAAAAGCCAAACCAAAGGACTGAGGGTGTGTTTGGTTTGGCTTTTGGCTTTGGCTTTTGCCCCCTAAAAGCCAAAAGTCAAACCAAAGGGCTGAATCTGGAAAGCAGCTTTTTCTAAAAGTTGACTTTCTTGTAGTGCAAAACTGAAAGCACCTCTGGACCTGCTTTTAGCAGCTTTTAGATGGAACAGTGAAAATATATATGGAAGAATTTTTAGCGACTTTTAGTGGTTTCTACCAAACGATTTTTAGCTTTTTAGCAGTTCACAGCCCACAGCAGCTTTTTTCACAGCTCACAGCCCACAACAGCTTTTTTCACAGCCACAGCCCAACCAAACAGACCCTCTAGAAAGCAGCTTTTTCTAAAAGTCGACTTTCTTATAGTGCAAAGGTGAAAGCACCTCTGGACCTGCTTTTAGCGGCTTTCAAGTGGAACTGTGAAAATATATATGGAAGAATTTTTAGCAGCTTTTAGTGGTTTCCACCAAATGGTTTTTAGCTTTTTAGCAGTTCATAGCCCACAACAGCTTTTTTCACAGCTCACAGCCCACAACAACTTTTTTCACAGCCACAGCCCAACCAAACAGACCCTAAGTCATTCCACAGGTGCATATGCAGAAGGACGTGATGATGAACTGCTAGAGGCTCCGGATAATGCCGACAACATTGAAATTAAGGTAGGCTTACTTTTCAAGGACCTGCCTGTAAGACCCAAAATTGGTAGAAAAAAAAATAATAATAAAATAAAGAAATAAAATAGTAAAGTGAGAAACAAACTATCATTTTTAATTAATTAACTTTTAATTGATCACACATTCAAAAAAAGATATTTCATAAAACGAATAACATGTGAGTTATTCTTTATTATATGTTTTTGGAGCACTTACTTTAATGAATATAATATTAAGTAAATAAGTAATTATAAATATGTGTGCATTCATGCTGATCTTTTTGGATTGTGCATTTAGTTTGGATTTGGAGTTTAAAACTGGATCTGAATTTGGTTTGAACATGTAGATTAAATAGAAAATAGAAACCAGAAAAGAAAAAAAGATAACAGTGTGTCTGGACCGGATTTTGAATTTCGCAGCCCACTGGAAACCTACAACCGGCCCAGTTATCACCCCGCGCACCCTGGGCAAATTAGCGCCGACATGTGGGACCCACGCAGCAGCCTCATAGCCAGCCTGCGCGCCTTGTCCTTTCACTGATTTGTGGGGACAGGTGGTCAGCTTCTTCCTCTCCGTATCCCAACAAACTTGCCACGGCCAACGCATCCGCGACCGCGGGGCGGAAATCCACCGATCCGAGCGCAACGGGATCACAACAACCTGCAGAGTCGCCAGGACTTCTCCCTCGCGAAGGCTGCATGTACCAAATTAGAGTTTGTTGAAGACCTTCCGTGATCTCCGGCGCTGGTCCATGGTGGGGGATGCCATCCTCGCCTCCGGGGTATAAAATCGAAGACCAGCTCTCCCTGTTCCCCATTGAAAGCTCCCACCGGCGGCCGAGCTACTCCGTCTCGCCCTCTGCTCGACCGTGCCCAGGCCTGGGGATTTCCGTACCGGTGCCTAGGCATCGTCGTAGTGCCACATCGCGTCGAGGGCCGCCGTACGCCGTGACCCTGCAACCTCGTCATCGTTTGGTGCGTGCGTTGTGGTCGTGAGAGATCGCCGGATAGTGTTAAAGCTTTTCATGGGGTTTTCGGGCGGTAATGGCCACCACCTTCTACCCAATTGCTTGCCGGAGGCATGGCTCCGCCACAGGACACCACCCTGGCGTGGCCAGGGGCTACAGCTACGCAATACTTGGTATGGACTTCCCTATCGTATTCCCCGTTCCTCGCGCATCACATTTTCGTTGGCTGCGGTCGGAGGGAGCTTTGGGGGAATGTTTCGGCTGACGCCAGTGGGGTCGCCGCCGTGACAGGCGGGCGGTGCCGCTCGGGCTAGCGCGAGGTTGGGGATGATGTCGTGACCGTTGATCGAAATATGGACGACTCAGATTAGGGCCTCGCAAACCCATTCGCTTTATTGAATCTGGATCCTTGGATCCGGATCGAGTGGACTGGAGTGCGTATCGCTTCATCAAAACCCTCGGTTGATCACAGGCGTAGGATCTCGATCCTACGGATCATATGGACCGAGACCTTTCAGTGCGCGTATCGATTCGGAGTAGTGGGGAGCCGTCCGATCTTGATCGGAGGGGTGCGCTCAGGTATTGTTTATTTAAATCTGGTCCGTAGATCTCGGGATCAAAGGCTGTTGTGCGTACCCGTTCACATGAAACTCTATCTAATCTGGACCGCTCAGATCAGATCTTGCGGCCAGGGATCACAGATACCCCTTTGCCCAAACCATTTGTCACATGAGCCCCTCGATTTCTATAAAAATAACCCGCAGTACGACTGAGTCTGGTAGATTTTACAGAATAAACCTTGTGCTTCTTGGTATTGGTGCACGTAGTCTAGGAAATAATGAAAATAGGAAAAAGGAATTTAGAAATTGATTTTGGGTATAAAAATAATTGCAGAAACTCATTTAATTCATAGAAAATTCATATTAAATCCTTTTTGATCCATTCATGTGGCATTAATTTTATTTTAATGTTGTTTATCACCTAGCAACTTTGTTTAGCCATGAAACTTGAATTAAAATTATTCACTAGATTTATTCTATATTAAACACTTAAAACTTTGTAAATCCCTAACTCCTTCGTTTTAACTCCGATTTGATCCGTTCAAGTTGCGTTAGTCTCGTATAAATATTTACTAAACAATAACCATATTTATTAAACCTTGTCTCATTATTTTATAATTAGATCTGTAGTTAACTGATGTTGGTTAGTCTGGTTAAACTGCTTATCACTATTGACTATGAGAATATGATCTATGGTCAATTTATAACTTAAATTAAAGTTTAGATAGTTATTTATAGAATAACCTCTCTTATGAATTATATTAACCAATTTATAATACAGTTTAATATTTTAATCATACAGATCTTTTATAAAATCATAACTCCTTAATCGTAACTTCGATTTTAGTGGTTCTCGATCCCTCGATCTCGTAGCGACGCGTAGATTATTATTATTCAGTTTGTACTTATGTTTGGTGTGATGTTAATTTTGTCTATACCATGTCTGTTTGTACTGCTACGACTAGCAGCGAGGTTTCGAGTCACCTGAAGTTCATCCTGTCACCTGAAATCTCAAGTCCCAGGCAAGTTGTGCCCTTGATCACTTCTTTTTACCTAGTCATGTTCTGATTAATCATAATGATCTGCATAGGTTAATTTTGATGGGACCCAATAGGTTACCCTAGTTTGACTATCTTTATACCTTGTTTACCACTGAATTTTTGGGTAGTACTTGCTAGTGCTATATGTGGTTTTGGGTATGGAGATACATTATTCATGATTACACTTTTGTTATCAGTTGTTTTTTACTATTCATGATAAGATCATTATGTTAATTGGAACATGGAGAACCACTCGGGAAAACAGTGCTACCACAAGGGTTTAATGGGACACCCTTGGCTGATTAATTAGGAAAGCTAGTGGATGACTACCTTACCCGAAAGGGGCAAGGGCAGTAGGGGAGTGGTCAGTGTAGGGAGGCCCTTGGGATGATTTTGCTGCGATGGCGGTCATGCGAGGGATTCCTGCATTGGAGCTTCCTATAAACTGTAGCGGATTTTCTGAAGCTAGTGGAACTTTGTAAAGGCCTCGTAGTGTTACCCTGCCTCGCCTCCTCGGTAGAGGTGTATGGGATTGGCCGTCTCTTGGAAGATGGGTAACATGACTTGTGGGTAAAGATGCGCAACCTCTGTAGAGTGTAAAACTAGTATACTAGCCGTGCTCACGGTCATGAGCGGCTCGGACACTCACATGATTAATTTATGGAACTAAATTCAATTTGTCATATGCATTGCATCACAGGTGATGTTGTTACTTTTGTTCTACTACTTAATTGGGTTTGGTATTTACTTATACTTAGTAACTGCCAATAAAATTTTGACCAACTTTAAAAGCAATGCTCAGCTCTAACCATCCTCTTTGGTAAGCCTTACACTTCACATGAGCTCCCACCTTTGGCGAGTTCATGCACATTATTCTCCACAACTTGTTGAGCTATGAACGTATGTGAGCTCACTCTTGCTGTCTCACACCCCCCCACAGGTCAAGAACAGGTACCGCATGATGAGGCGCATGGAGGATGCTGCGATGTGTTCGTGAGAGGTCTAGGCCGTCGTCTCCCAGTCAACTTTGGGTTGCTGGACCGTTGTCTCCTTAGACCAACTCCAGCAACACTCCGCATGCGGCTCCGTATCCCTATTTTGCGCAGCGAAGCACACTATTCATCAGTCCAGCAGTCTCCACATCCCTCTCCGTAAAACGCACGGGCTGTACCCGCACTCCCCTTTTCCACGCTTTCTCTCTCCTCTCCGCAGCTCTCTGCACGCGCGCGCGGCTGCTCGCGGGCCCCAGGTGTCATAGACTGCATGCGGAGTGTAAATACGGAGTCTGCTGGAAACGGAGACGGATACGGAGAGGAGAGAGAAACTGTTGGCCGCGCGTTTTAGGGATACGGAGAGGGAGTCTGCTGGAGTTGGTCTTATAATGTAATTATTTATTTTGTATAGAATTCCTGTTATGTAGTAAAGATGTGACATTCGATCCTGTGCCATGATTCATCATATGTGTGAGACTTGGTCCCATCACACCTGGTGATTGTTCATGCCCGGGTCTTGGTGCCCCGAAACCCGGGTGTGACAGAAGTGGTATCAGAGGAATGTTGACTGTAGGACGAAACCGAGATAGAAATGGACAAAACCAATATCTACTTACCTTACTCTGATTCTTTTCTAAACTTATCTTAATCTTTTCTCATCTATTTCCGCTTTACTCTGATTATTCTTACCTTTTCTTTCTAAAGACAAATGTGGATTTCACACTTTGAAATCCTCTACATAAAGTGACCTTTAGGAATAGGAGACCTACTCGTAGAAAAAAAATCAAAACTATTTAAGTAAATATTGATATGCTTGAATGCTTGTTCTTATGATACTTGTTTGATTTGGATCTTTGATTGAGTGTGATGAGTTGTGGAGTAATGTCCACAATTACATCTGCATATACATTTAGGAAAAAAATGCTTATAAAAATAACTAGATAAACTAAATTATCTCTCATTAAAGTATCTAGCCTAACAATATTCATCTCATCTTGAAAGATTCTATCTTACACTCATAAATCCATCTTATCTTAAAAGATACTCATCTTATCTTGAAAAGATCTTATGTCACCCTAATAGATCTAACTGACCTCAAAGGATTCTACCTTATCCTTTTGGATTCATCTTGCCCTAATAAACGTACATATTCCAACCAATTTGCTTAGCTCATTATAGTGCAATGACCAGGATCCAATCCAAAACAATGAGGTCTTATCTAGTCGAAGCTAGTCATACCTAGATTTGATCTAATGTGACAGGTTAATCTAATCTAATGAAGTCTAACCTTAAGTTGAGCTAATCTAATGTAAGTTACTTAAACAAGTTAGTTAATGCTGGTGAAGTAGATTAGACCCTACTCCTACAAACATTTTTAACCTAAATTGGTACTTTAGACCAACTTGGCCATAAATAAATAACCTAACCAACATGTTCATAATGACCATCCATCCCACCAGATCTTGACCTACTTAATGTAGTTCCTCCTACTCATAGTTACCTTAGCTATATGTCCTTAGCTCGGATGAAGACACCAAGACGCAAGAAGAAGGAGATCAAACTCGTTGAGGAATGATAAGAGTCCAGCCATATCTTCAAAGGAATCATGATCCACAATCTTAGATGGAGTCTTTCTTTACCGTACTCTTTCGTAACCAAACCTATTTATGCATTAAACACATCTTATACCTACATAATAAAGTGGTTATACCTATATATACCCATGCTCTCCTAATCACTCACTATGACCTTATGAAAAAACCCAGGATTTTTGAACCAATCATAGACTAAAAGTTGAATTACAAACCAATCCTTTTGTATCCCTTTTCTTACAAATCTCGAGGATGAGATTTCTGTTAAGGGGGTAGGATTTGTAAGACCCAAAATTGGTAGAAAAAAATATAATAATAAAATAAAGAAATAAAATAGTAAAGTGAGAAACAAACTATCATTTTTAATTAATTAACTTTTAATTGATCACACATTCAAAAAAAAGATATTTCATAAAACGAATAACATGTGAGTTATTCTTTATTATATGTTTTTGGAGCACTTACTTTAATGAATATAATATTAAGTAAATAAGTAATTATAAATATGTGTGCATTCATGCTGATCTTTTTGGATTGTGCATTTAGTTTGGATTTGGAGTTTAAAACTGGATCTGAATTTGGTTTGAACATGTAGATTAAATAGAAAATAGAAACCAGAAAAGCAAAAAAAGATAACAGTGTGTCTGGACCGGATTTTGAATTTCGCAGCCCACTGGAAACCTACAACCGGCCCAGTTATCACCCTGCGCACCCTGAGCAAATTAGCGCCGACATGTGGGACCCACGCAGCAGCCTCATAGCCAGCCTGCGCGCCTTGTCCTTTCACTGATTTGTGGGGACAGGTGGTCAGCTTCTTCCTCTCCGTATCCCAACAAACTTGCCACGGCCAACGCATCCGCGACCGCGGGGCGGAAATCCACCGATCCGAGCGCAACGGGATCACAACAACCTGTAGAGTCGCCAGGACTTCTCCCTCGCGAAGGCTGCATGTACCAAATTAGAGTTCGTTGAAGACCTTCCGTGATCTCCGGCGCTGGTCCATGGTGGGGGATGCCATCCTCGCCTCCGGGGTATAAAACCGAAGACCAGCTCTCCCTGTTCCCCATTGAAAGCTCCCACCGGCGGCCGAGCTACTCCGTCTCGCCCTCTGCTCGACCGTGCCCAGGCCTGGGGATTTCCGTACCGGTGCCTAGGCATCGTCGTAGTGCCACATCGCGTCGAGGGCCGCCGTACGCCGTGACCCTGCAACCTCGTCATCGTTTGGTGCGTGCGTTGTGGTCGTGAGAGATCGCCGGATAGTGTTAAACCTTTTCATGGGGTTTTCGGGCGGTAATGGCCACCACCTTCTACCCAATTGCTTGTCGGAGGCATGGCTCCGCTGCAGGACACCACCCTGGCGTGGCCAGGGGCTACAGCTACGCAATACTTGGTATGGACTTCCCTATCGTATTCCCCGTTCCTCGCGCATCACATTTTCGTTGGCTGCGGTCGGAGGGAGCTTTGGGGGAATGTTTCGGCTGACGCCAGTGGGGTCGCCGCCGTGACAGGCGGGCGGTGCCGCTCGGGCTAGCGCGAGGTTGGGGATGATGTCGTGACCGTTGATCGAAATGTGGACGACTCAGATTAGGGCCTCGCAAACCCATTCGCTTGATTGAATCTGGATCCTTGGATCCTGATCGAGTGGACTGGAGTGCGTATCGCTTCATCAAAACCCTCGGTTGATCACAGGCGTAGGATCTCGATCCTACGGATCATATGGACCGAGACCTTTCAGTGCGCGTATCGATTCGGAGTAGTGGGGAGCCGTCCGATCTTGATCGGAGGGGTGCGCTCAGGTATTGTTTATTTAAATCTGGTCCGTAGATCTCGGGATCAAAGGCTGTTGTGCGTACCCGTTCACATGAAACTCTATCTAATCTGGACCGCTCAGATCAGATCTTGCGGCCAGGGATCACAGATACCCCTTTGCCCGAACCATTTGTCACATGAGCCCCTCGATTTCTATAAAAATAACCCGCAGTACGACTGAGTCTGGTAGATTTTACAGAATAAACCTTGTGCTTCTTGGTATTGGTGTACGTAGTCCAGGAAATAATGAAAATAGGAAAAAGGAATTTAGAAATTGATTTTGGGTATAAATATAATTGCAGAAACTCATTTAATTCATAGAAAATTCATATTAAATCCTTTTTGATCCATTCCTGTGGCATTAATTTTATTTTAATGTTGTTTATCACCTAGCAACTTTGTTTAGCCATGAAACATGAATTAAAATTATTCACTAGATTTATTCTATATTGAACACTTAAAACTTTGTAAATCCCTAACTCCTTCGTTTTAACTCCGATTTGATCCGTTCAAGTTGCGTTAGTCTCGTATAAATATTTACTATGCAATAACCATATTTATTATACCTTGTCTCATTATTTTATAATTAGATCTGTAGTTAACTGATGTTAGTTAGTCTGGTTAAACTGCTTATCACTATTGACTATGAGAATATGATCTATGGTCAATTTATAACTTAAATTAAAGTTTAGATAGTTATTTATAGAATAACCTCTCTTATGAATTATATTAACCAATTTATAATACAATTTAATATTTTAATCATACAGATCTTTTATAAAATCATAACTCCTTAATCGTAACTTCGATTTTAGTGGTTCTCGATCCCTCGATCTCGTAGCGACGCGTAGATTATTATTATTCAGTTTGTACTTATGTTTGGTGTGATGTTAATTTTGTCTATACCATGTCTGTTTGTACTGCTACGACTAGCAGCGAGGTTTCGAGTCACCTGAAGTTCGTCCTGTCACCTGAAATCTCAAGTCCCAGGCAAGTTGTGCCCTTGATCACTTCTTTTTACCTAGTCATGTTCTGATTAATCATAATGATCTGCATAGGTTAATTTTGATGGGACCCAATAGGTTACCCTAGTTTGACTATCTTTATACCTTGTTTATCACTGAATTTTTGGGTAGTACTTGCTAGTGCTATATGTGGTTTTGGGTATGGAGATACATTATTCATGATTACACTTTTGTTATCAGTTGTTATTTACTATTCATGATAAGATCATTATGTTAATTGGAACATGGAGAACCACCCGGGAAAACAGTGCTAGCACAAGGGTTTAATGGGACGCCCTTGGCTGATTAATTAGGAAAGCTAGTGGATGACTACCTTACCCGAAAGGGGCAAGGGCAGTAGGGGAGTGGTCAGTGTAGGGAGGCCCTTGGGATGATTTTGCTGCGATGGCGGTCATGCGAGGGATTCCTGCATTGGAGCTTCCTATAAACTGTAGCGGGTTTTCTGAAGCTAGTGGAACTTTGTAAAGGCCTCGTAGTGTTACCCTACCTCGCCTCCTCGGTAGAGGTGTATGGGATTGGCCGTCTCTTGGCAGATGGGTAATATGACTTGTGGGTAAAGATGCGCAACCTCTGCAGAGTGTAAAACTAGTATACTAGCCGTGCTCACGGTCATGAGCGGCTCGGACACTCACATGATTAATTTATGGAACTAAATTCAATTTGTCATATGCATTGCATCGCAGGTGATGTTGTTACTTTTGTTCTACTACTTAATTGGGTTTGGTATTTACTTATACTTAGTAACTACTAATAAAATTTTGACCAACTTTAAAAGCAATGCTCAGCTCTAACCATCCTCTTTGGTAAGCCTTACACTTCACGTGAGCTCCCACCTTTGGCGAGTTCATGCACATTATTCCCCACAACTTGTTGAGCTATGAACGTATGTGAGCTCACTCTTGCTGTCTCACACCCCCCCCACAGGTCAAGAACAGGTACCGCATGATGAGGCACATGGAGGATGCTGCGATGTGTTCGTGAGAGGTCTAGGCCGTCGTCTCCCAGTCAACTTTGGGTTGCTGGACCGTTGTCTCCTTATAATGTAATTATTTATTTTGTATAGAATTCCTGTTATGTAGTAAAGATGTGACATTCGATCCTATGCCATGATTCATCATATGTGTGAGACTTGGTCCCAGCACACCTGGTGATTGTTCATGCCCAGGTCTTGGTGCCCCGAAACCCGGGTGTGACACTGCCTACACTGAGACGATGGCTACAGGAATATTCTGTGAACCGCAAGAGGCCGTTCAAGGTAAAACACTCGTATGCACAACATCGTTACACTATTGTGTGCGAGGTGTCGGAATGTAATTGGAGGGTATGTGCCCGAAGGCAGAAGGAAACCAGAAAGTTTAAGATCACCAAAATTGTAGGTCCACACACTTGTGCCCAGACAGAGCTGAGCTCTAAGCATCGTCAGTTGACATCTACCCTAACGCGAAAAGGCTATTGGGGATATTGAAGGGTCAGCCAAACTTGAAGGTGAAGTCAATTATGACCATGACTTCGGAGCTGTTTGGTTACAGGATCAAGTATGGGAAAGCATGGAGGGCAAAGCAGCGAGCATGGAAGATGATATACGGGGATTGGGAGGAGGGTTACGAGAAGTTACCAGTATTGTTCAATGCAATCAAAGCAAAAAAAAACCAAGGCATGCATTACGAGTACTGAGAGCACCTAGAGGGGGGGGGGGTGAATAGGTGATCCTGTAAACTTCAAAAACTCAAGCCACAAAACTTTGATTAAGTGTTAGCTCAGTTAATGCCAAGTGGCTAAGGTGAAGTCTCAACAAAACACAATACCACAAGAGATCAAGACAGAGGTGACACGGTGGTTTATCCCGTGGTTCGGCCAAGCCAATGCTTGCCTACTTCCACGTTGTGGCGTCCCAACGGACGAGGGTTGCAATCAACCCCTCTCAAGCGGTCCAAAGACCCACTTGAATACCACGGTGTTTTGTTGTTCCTTTCACTATCCCGTTTGCAAGGAATCTCCACAAATTGGAGTCTCTTGCCCTTACAAGTATGATCACAAAGAAAGCACAGAGTAAGGGAGGGAAGCAACACACACAAATCCACAACAAAAGCGCACACACACAGCCAAGACTCGAGCTCGAATGACTATCTCAGAGTTCACACTAGAACAGAGCTCGAATCGCTTAGAATCACAAACGAATGCGCAAAGAACTTGTGTGGACGATCAAGAATGCTCAAGAGTTGCTTGCTTGTCTCCTCCATGCGCCTAGGGGCTCCTTTTATAGCCCCAAGGCAGCTAGGAGCCGTTGAGAGCAATTCTGGAAGGCTATCCTGGCCTTCTGTCGTCGGGGGCACCGGACAGTCCGGTGCACACCGGACATGTCCGGTGACCGATTTCTTTCCTTATCCAGCGCTTCCCGACCGTTGCAAACTGCCGTGGATCTGCGAGCCGTTGGCGCACCGGACAGTCCGGTGCACACCGGACAGTCCGGTGCCGTCTTCCGACCGTTGGCTCAGCCACGTGTCCCGCGCCGATTGCGCGGCCGACCGTTGGCCCTGGCCGACCGTTGGCTCACCGGACAGTCCGGTGCACACCGGACAGTCCGGTGAATTTTAGCCGTACGCCGCCGGCCAAAAACCCGAGAGCGGCCAGTTCGAGTCGAGTTGGCCTGGCGCACCGGACACTGTCCGGTGCACACCGGACAGTCCGGTGCTCCAGACCGAGCTGGGACTTGGCTGCACACAGCCAAGTCATTTCTCCTCTTCTCTCTTCCTGTTTCTAACACTTAGACAAATATGTTAGTCCACAAAACCAATGTACTAAGGCTTAGAAACATACCTTTATCTCATGATTTGCACCTTGTTCATCCATGTACACAAATTCACAATTAAACACATGTGTTGGCACTCAATCACCAAAATACTTAGAAATGGCCCAAGGGCACATTTCCCTTTCAATCTCCCCCTTTTTGGTGATTTATGCCAACACAACATAAAGCCACTCGAACAAGTGCAAACTCTATTCAAATAACATAAATTTAAGTGTTATTCAATTGTGGCATATATGGATCATCCTTTGCCACCACTTGGTTTGTTTTTGCAAATCAAACACAAATTTCTATCTCTAAGTAAAACACACATGTTTAAGCATAAAGAGAGTCATTCAAAAAGAGATTGATCAAGGATTTCCAAAAAAAAACTCCCCTTTTTCCCATAATCAATACTTCTCCCCACAAGAAGCCAACTTTTGACAAGAGAGACAACTTAAGAATTTTGACAAACCAAAAACTCTATTCTACTATTTTCAAAATCTCTCAAGTGGTAGCTGATCCATTTATTGCTTTGGCCTTTATTTTCTCCCCCTTTGGCATCAAGCACCAAAACGGGATCAATTGTGGCCCTTTAACCCCATTGCCTCACCAAAATCTTCAATTAAGAGCAAATGGCAATAAGAGTTCATGAGATGGACTTGGAATAAGTTACCCCTCATCGGAGTGCAGTGGAAGTCTTTCATGGTCCAAGTCCACCTTTTCCCTTTCAATTCTCCTTTGTGACTAACACAAGCAAACTCAAACATATGGTTAGTCTCAAAGGGTCAAGTTGTAACACATCTCCCCCTAAACATGTGCATCACTTTGCAACGGACTTGTGAGGTCCAGGGAGTGTTTGTACAACTTGAGCACCATAATAAGCAACAAAATGCAGAATGAACATGATCAAAGGCATAGATACATGTATGCTACGATTCAATCCAAGTTCCGCGAATCTAAGACATTTAGCTCACTACGCAGCCTGCAAAAGGTCTTCTCATCTAAAGGCTTGGTGAAGATATCGGCTAGCTGGTTTTCGGTGCTAACATAAAACACTTCGATATCTCCCTTTTGCTGGTGGTCTCTCAAAAAGTGATGCCGGATGTCAATGTGCTTTGTGCGGCTGTGCTCAACAGGATTTTCCGCTATTCGGATAGCACTCTCATTATCACATAGGAGTGGGACTTTGCTCAGATTGTAGCCAAAGTCCCTGAGGGTTTGCCTCATCCAAAGTAGTTGCGCGCAACACTGACCTGCGGCAACATACTCGGCCTCAGCGGTGGATAGGGCAACGGAGGTTTGTTTCTTGGAATTCCATGACACCAGGGACCTTCCTAAGAATTGGCACGTCCCCGATGTACTCTTCCTATCGACCTTACATCCAGCATAGTCGGAATCTGAGTACCCAATCAAGTCAAAGTTAGACCCCTTTGGATACCAGATCCCGAAGCAAGGCGTAGCGACTAAATATCTAAGAATTCGCTTCACCGCCACCAAGTGACACTCCTTAGGATCGGATTGAAATCTAGCACACATGCATACGCTAAGCATAATATCCGGTCTACTAGCACATAGATAAAGTAGAGATCCTATCATTGACCGGTATGCTTTTTGATCAACGGACTTACCTCCTTTGTTGAGGTCGGTGTGTCCGTCGGTTCCCATCGGAGTCTTTGCGGGCTTGGCGTCCTTCATCCCAAACCGCTTCAGCAGATCTTGCGTGTACTTCGTTTGGGAGATGAAGGTGCCGTCCTTGAGTTGCTTCACTTGGAACCCAAGGAAGTAGTTCAACTCGCCCATCATCGACATCTCGAATTTCTGCGTCATCACCCTGCTAAACTCTTCACAAGACTTTTGACTAGTAGAACCAAATATTATGTCATCGACATAAATTTGGCACACAAACAAATCACCATTACAAGTCTTAGTGAAAAGAGTTGGATCGGCTTTCCCAACCTTGAAAGCATTAGCAAGTAAGAAATCTCTAAGGCATTCATACCATGCTCTTGGGGCTTGTTTAAGTCCATAGAGCGCCTTAGAGAGCTTACACACGTGGTCGGGGTACCGCTCATCCTCGAAGCCAGGGGGTTGCTCCACGTACACCTCCTCCTTTATTGGCCCGTTGAGGAACGCGCTCTTCACATCCATTTGGTACAACCTGAAAGAATGGTGAGCGGCATATGCTAGCAAGATACGAATGGACTCTAGCCTAGCCACAGGAGCAAAAGTCTCCTCAAAGTCCAAACCTGCGACTTGGGCATAACCTTTTGCCACAAGTCGAGCCTTGTTCCTCGTCACCACCCCGTGCTCGTCCTGTTTGTTGCGGAACACCCACTTGGTTCCCACAACATTTTGCTTGGGACGAGGCACCAGCGTCCAAACTTCGTTGCGCTTGAAGTTATTAAGTTCCTCCTGCATGGCCAACACCCAATCCGGATCTAGCAAGGCCTCCTCTACCCTGAAAGGCTCAATAGAGGAGACAAAAGAGTAATGCTCACAAAAATTAACTAATCGAGATCGAGTAGTTACTCCCTTGCTAATGTCACCCAAAATTTGGTCGACGGGATGATCCCTTTGAATCATCGCTCGAACTTGGGTTGGAGGTGCCGGTTGCGCTTCTTCCTCCATCACTTGATCGTCTTGTGCTCCCCCTTGATCACACGCCTCCTTTTGATGAACCTGTTCATCATTTTGAGTTGGGGGATGCACCGTCGTTGAGGAAGAAGGTTGATCACGTTCATCCTGTTCCTGTGGCCGAACGTCTCCAATCGCCATGGTTCGTATAGCGGCCGTCGGAACATCTTCTTCATCTACATCATCACAATCAACAACTTGCTCTCTTGGAGAGCCATTAGTCTCATCAAATACAACGTCGCTAGAGACTTCAACCAAACCCGATGATTTGTTGAAGACCCTATACGCCTTTGTATTTGAATCATAACCTAATAAAAACCCTTCTACAGCTTTGGGAGCAAACTTAGAATTTCTACCCTTCTTCACTAGAATGTAGCACTTGCTCCCAAATACACGAAAGTACGATACATTGGGTTTGTTACCGGTTAGTAGCTCATACGAAGTCTTCTTGAGGAGGCGGTGAAGATAGACCCTGTTGATGGCGTGGCAAGCCGTGTTCACGGCTTCCGACCAAAAGCACTCGGGGGTCTTGAACTCTCCAAGCATCGTCCTCGCCATATCGATTAGCGTCCTGTTCTTCCTCTCTACCACACCATTTTGCTGTGGTGTGTAGGGAGCGGAGAACTCGTGCTTGATCCCTTCCTCCTCAAGAAACTCCTCCACTTGAAGGTTCTTGAACTCGGACCCGTTGTCGCTCCTTATCTTCTTCACCTTGAGCTCAAACTCATTTTGAGCTCTCCTGAGGAAGCGCTTGAGAGTCCCTTGGGTTTCAGACTTATCCTGCAAAAAGAACACCCAAGTGAAGCGGGAAAAGTCATCAACAATAACTAAACCATACTTACTTCCTCCTATGCTCAGATAGGCGACTGGTCCGAAGAGGTCCATATGCAGCAGCTCCAGAGGTCTTGACGTGGTCATCACATTCTTGCTGTGATGTGCTCCTCCTACTTGTTTACCTGCCTGACAAGCTGCACAAGGTCTATCTTTTTCGAAATAAACATTTGTTAGACCTATCACGTGTTCTCCCTTTAGAAGCTTGTGGAGATTCTTCATCCCCACATGTGCTAAGCGGCGATGCCACAGCCAGCCCATGCAAGTCTTAGCCATTAAGCATGCATCTAGACCGGCCTCTTCTTTTGCAAAATCAACTAAGTAAAGCTTGCCGTCTAGTACACCCTTAAAAGCTAGTGAACCATCACATCTTCTAAAGACAGACACATCTACATTTGTAAATAAACAATTATATCCCATTTGACATAATTGACTAACAGATAGCAAATTATATCCAAGACTCTCCACTAAGAATACATTTGAAATAGAATGCTCATTAGAAATTGCAATTTTACCTAACCCTTTTACCTTGCCTTGATTCCCATCACCGAATATAATTGAATCTTGGGAATCCTTATTCTTGACGTAGGAGGTGAACATCTTCTTCTCCCCCGTCATATGGTTTGTGCATCCGCTGTCGATAATCCAGCTTGAACCCCCGGATGCATAAACCTGCAAGGCAAATTTAGGCTTGGGTCTTAGGTACCCAACTCATGTTGGGTCCTGCAAGGTTAGCACAAATGTCTTTAGGGACCCAAATGCAAGATTTATCTCCCTTGCATCTGGCCCCTAATTTCCTAGCAACTACCTTCTTACCCTTTCTACAAATAGCAAAGGGAGCATTACAAGCATAATAAATGGTAGAAGGTTCATTCACTACTTTCCTAGGAGCATGAATAACATTCTTTCTAGGTACATGAGCAATATATCTCCTAGGCATATGTACAACATTTCTCCTACACATATTTCTACCATGATTATAAGAAGAACTAGAAGCACACATTGCATCAGAATCATAAACATGTGAATCAAAATGATTATAAGCACTTCTAGCATGTCTCCTATCATAATACATAAAAGCATGGTTCTTTTTAGCACTATTAGCCATAGGGGCCTTCCCTTTCTCCTTGACGAAGACGGGAGCCTTATGGCTTGTTAAGTTCTTGGCTTCCCTCTTGAAGCCAAGCCCATCCTTAATTGAGGGGTGTCTACCAACCGTGTAGGCATCCCTTGCAAATTTTATTTTATCAACTTCATTCTTGCTAGTCTTAAGTTGGGCATTAAGACTAGCCACTTCATCATTTAATTTGGAAATTAGAACTAGGTGTTCACTACAAGCATTAACATCAAAATCCTTACACCTAGTACAAATTTCAACATGTTCAACAAAAGAATTTGATTTACTAGCTACTTCTAGTTTAGCACTTAAATCAATATTAACACTTCTTAAGGTAGAAATGGTTTCATGACAGGAAGATATTTCACTAGAAAGCATTTCATTTCTTTTCACTTCTAAAGCATATGATTTTTGTGCCTCTACAAATTTATCATGTTCATCATACAATAAATCTTCTTGCTTTTCTAAAAGCCTATCCTTTTCATTCAATGCATTAATCAATTCATTGATTTTCTCTATCTTAGATCTATCTAAGCCCTTGAACAAGCAAGAATAATCTATGTCATCATCACTAGACTCACTATCACTAGATGAAGCATAAGTGGGGTCTTGAATACTCACCTTCTTCTCCCTTGCCATAAGGCAAGTGAGATGCTCGTTGGGGAAGAGAGCTGATTTGTTGAAGGCAGTGGCGGCGAGTCCTTCGTTGTCGGAGTCGGAGGAGGAGCAATCCGAGTCCCACTCCTTTCCTAGATGCGCCTCGCCTTTTGCCTTCTTGTATTGCTTCTTCTTCTCTCTTTTGTTCCCCTTTTCCTGGTCACTTTCATTATCGGGACAGTTAGCAATGAAATGACCAAGCTTACCGCATTTGAAGCATGAGCGCTTCCCCTTGGCTTTGGTCTTGCTTGGTTGTCCCTTGTGACCTTTAAGCACCGTCTTGAATCTCTTAATGATGAGAGCCATCTCTTCATCATTAAGGCCAGCCGCCTCAACTTGCACCACCTTGCTAGGTAGCGACTCCTTGCTCCTCGTTGCCTTTAGAGCAATGGGTTGAGGCTCGTGGAGTGGTCCGTTCAACGCGTCGTCGACGTATCTTGCCTCCTTGATCATCATCCGCCCGCTCACGAATTTTCCAAGCACTTCCTCGGGCGTCATCATCGTGTACCTGGGATTCTCACGAATATTGTTCACGAGATGAGGATCAAGTACGGTAAAGGACCTGAGCATTAGGCGGACGACGTCGTGGTCCGTCCATCGCGTGCTCCCGTAGCTTCTTATCTTGTTGATAAGGGTCTTGAGCCGGTTGTACGTTTGCGTTGGCTCCTCGCCCCTTATCATCGCGAACCGTCCAAGCTCGCCCTCCACCAACTCCATCTTGGTGAGTAAGGTGACGTCGTTCCCCTCATGAGAAATCTTGAGGGTGTCCCAGATTTGCTTGGCGTTGTCCAAGCCGCTCACCTTATGGTATTCATCCCTGCACAAGGAAGCTAGAAGAACAGTAGTAGCTTGTGCATTTTTATGGATTTGTTCATTAATGAACATGGGACTATCCGAACTATCAAAGTGCATTCCACTCTCTACAATCTCCCAT
This sequence comes from Zea luxurians, assembly GCA_029449295.1. Classification (NCBI taxonomy): domain Eukaryota; kingdom Viridiplantae; phylum Streptophyta; class Magnoliopsida; order Poales; family Poaceae; genus Zea; species Zea luxurians. Next base: position 179,779,281 of record JAOPSE010000003.1, on the reverse strand, counting down.
ATACTAGGATGGAGAGAGAATAGGTGACTACGCATTTTGTGACTCCAAAATCCGTAGTCCTCTCCATCAAAGTGTGGGGGCTTGCCAAGTGGAATGGAGAGCAAATGAGAATGTGAACTTTGCGGAATACGAGAGTAATCAAAGGAAAAGTTCGAGTTAACCGGTTTTCTCCTCTCGTAGTCGTTGTGGTCCTCATCCTTTTGGGAAGAAGTAGACTCGTCGCTGTCGTAGTAGATTATCTCCTTGATGCGCCTGGTCTTCTTCTTCTTCCCTTCCTTCCGTCTTTGACCCGAGCCGGAGTCGGTAGGCTTGTCGTCCTTCGGCTCGTTGACGAAGGTCTCCTTCTCTTTGTCGTTGATCACTATACCCTTCCCCTTAGGATCCATCTATTCGGGCGGTTAGTCCCTTTGTGAATAGAACGGCTCTGATACCAATTGAGAGCACCTAGAGGGGGGGGGTGAATAGGTGATCCTGTAAACTTCAAAAACTCAAGCCACAAAACTTTGATTAAGTGTTAGCTCAGTTAATGCCAAGTGGCTAAGGTGAAGTCTCAACAAAACACAATACCACAAGAGATCAAGACAGAGGTGACACGGTGGTTTATCCCGTGGTTCGGCCAAGCCAATGCTTGCCTACTTCCACGTTGTGGCGTCCCAACGGACGAGGGTTGCAATCAACCCCTCTCAAGCGGTCCAAAGACCCACTTGAATACCACGGTGTTTTGTTGTTCCTTTCACTATCCCGTTTGCAAGGAATCTCCACAAATTGGAGTCTCTTGCCCTTACAAGTATGATCACAAAGAAAGCACAGAGTAAGGGAGGGAAGCAACACACACAAATCCACAACAAAAGCGCACACACACAGCCAAGACTCGAGCTCGAATGACTATCTCAGAGTTCACACTAGAACAGAGCTCGAATCGCTTAGAATCACAAACGAATGCGCAAAGAACTTGTGTGGACGATCAAGAATGCTCAAGAGTTGCTTGCTTGTCTCCTCCATGCGCCTAGGGGCTCCTTTTATAGCCCCAAGGCAGCTAGGAGCCGTTGAGAGCAATTCTGGAAGGCTATCCTGGCCTTCTGTCGTCGGGGGCACCGGACAGTCCGGTGCACACCGGACATGTCCCGTGACCGATTTCTTTCCTTATCCAGCGCTTCCCGACCGTTGCAAACTGCCGTGGATCTGCGAGCCGTTGGCGCACCGGACAGTCCGGTGCACACCGGACAGTCCGGTGCCGTCTTCCGACCGTTGGCTCAGCCACGTGTCCCGCGCCGATTGCGCGGCCGACCGTTGGCCCTGGCCGACCGTTGGCTCACCGGACAGTCCGGTGCACACCGGACAGTCCGGTGAATTTTAGCCGTACGCCGCCGGCCAAAAACCCGAGAGCGGCCAGTTCGAGTCGAGTTGGCCTGGCGCACCGGACACTGTCCGGTGCACACCGGACAGTCCGGTGCTCCAGACCGAGCTGGGACTTGGCTGCACACAGCCAAGTCATTTCTCCTCTTCTCTCTTCCTGTTTCTAACACTTAGACAAATATGTTAGTCCACAAAACCAATGTACTAAGGCTTAGAAACATACCTTTATCTCATGATTTGCACCTTGTTCATCCATGTACACAAATTCACAATTAAACACATGTGTTGGCACTCAATCACCAAAATACTTAGAAATGGCCCAAGGGCACATTTCCCTTTCAAGTACATCCCCAAACCTAATGAATGGAGGAATGGCAGAGAGATCTTCTTTCGTGCTTTCTGGTGTTTCTCGCAGTGCGTAGAGGCCTTCAGGCATTGTCGTCCCGTGCTCTCTATTGATGGTACTTTTCTGCTTGGGAAGTATAAGGGCACATTGTTGGTTGCCATATCATGTGACGCAGACAACGCATTGGTTCCTTTGGCATTTGCTTTGGTGGAGAGGGAGAACAGAGATAGTTGGTCTTGGTTCTTGCAACTTGTTTGGATCCATGTTGTGGGCCCTGGTCACGAGGTTGGTGCCATATCTGACAGACACCAAGGTATTCTTAATGCAGTGCAAGAGCAGATTCCTGGCTACGCACCCATGCACCACAGATGGTGCACTCGACATCTAGTAGAAAATCTTCTTCGAAAGGATCGTAGCAAGGCTAACTTCCCCCTTTTTGAGGAGGTCTGTCGATAGTTGGAGGTTTCATTTTTCGAGGATAAGTTGAAGGAACTAAAAGATGCAACAAATGCTGAAGGTAAGAACTGGATTGCTGGATTGCTGAGGGAACCGCAGAAATGGACAAGGGCCTACGACGAAGGTGGCTGGAGGTTCGAGTTCCAGACTAGCAACATGGCCGAGTCATTTAACAGTGTGCTCAAGGGTATACACGGCATGCCAGTCAATGCTATAGTAACATTCACTTTTTATAGGCTCGTGGCTTGGTTTAATGATAGACACGCACAGGCCAAGGCAATGCAGACGCGAGGTCAAAGATGGGCACCTAAACCAACAGCACACCTTAATAATGCAAAGGAACGTGTCCATAGACATGAGGTACAATGCTTTGATGAGGAGTTGGGTAAATATGAGGTAACAACAATAGGTGGCATAACTTTCGATGGTGAGGTGCGGCCGTCGAGGACACATGTCGTGTTACTTGATGCATTATCGTGCGGTTGTGGTAAACCTAGACAGTACCATTTTCTATGTTCTCATTATGTTGTGACCGCACGTCATCGTAACTTTGCATTTGAGAGCAGAATACCTTCGGAGTTCAGTGTAGAGAGCTTAGTACGTACATGGAGCCCTCGTTTTGAGCCATTTCTTGATGAGTCACAGTGGCCAACGTACACCGGTCTGGTATATGTTGCTGATCCAGCGCAACAAGGGTGCCCATCTCATGATGAGCAAAATACGTTGATGAGTAGAATACGTTGCTGAAAACTTTGTGATATGGACTCATGATGAAAACTTTGTGATGTGAACGATGTATTTTGAACTATGTTATGTGGACATTGTATTAAGCACTATGTCATGTGGGTTTTGTCATATTCTGTGTTATTTTGTGATATATTATATGTTGAAATGTGGTGATGTTTTATAATATGTGATTATTTTAACTGTGGTTGTTAATAAAACAAGGGGAACTCTTGCAAATTTTTTTGTGAATTGCAAAAAACATGAAAAATGCAATAAAAACAATAGGGTTTTGAAACATTAGAGTTCTAAAATATTTTGGATATGAAAGTACTACGTAACAGGCTTCAAGTTTGTTCAATCAGAATCACAATCTATGAGTAACTCATCTTCAGAGTCATCCGTCGTACAATCCTCAACGACAACCTTGTTCCACTTGCTGCATTGTCCTGCATCACACTTGTTAGTAGTTCTCTTGTAATAATTGGCTTCTGCTTCATCTGCAGCTTGGGAGAATAGCTCATCCTCAGCCTCAACCTCATCAGACTTTTGCTTGTAATAAGCCGCCTCTACCTCTTCGGCGGCCTGAGACATAAACTCGTCCTCCTCTTGAGCACGTAATCTCGCCTCAGCTAGTGCGATGAGCTCACTCAAACTTGATGTGTCGTCCTCCTCTTCCCCATGTAATCCTGCCTCTGCGAGAGCGATAAGCTCACTCAATCTAGATGTGTCGTCGTCCTCCTCCTCCATCAGCTCCACCGTGGCCATATTTTCCTGAACATATCTTGCATGTGCCTCATCAGCCATATAGTTTACGCCACATCCAATCTCTGCAAATATAATGAGAAAAATAATTTAGCAAAGTCAGGATAAATAAATTGTACTAATAAAATTATAATATCATTTTTCTCACTCACTTCCCTTGAGACGATCAACAAGATTATCCAACATCTGTTTCCCGGCTCTAGCCGCCTCCCATTCCCTTGCATCATGTGCTCTCTTCTCATTTGCCGCCTTCAACCTTCTCTGCTCTGCACGCATCGGGCTATCAAAATGGGCAGATTTCGCATACCTACGCATGTCGCGTATGCAATCGTTAATGTACGAATCGACGAGCTGAGATCCACAACACATATTCTGTCCCATTAGTCTCTTGGACTTTATTGTGCGCATCACCTCTCCTTTGTCGTCGTAACTCTCCCAACTACATTTCCTCGTCTCCTACAAAAAAATAGTAAGTACCGGTATAACATTACAGCTGATGCAAAACAATAAATAAATACCAACCTCATCGTAATCTATCATATGTCTACAAAAATATCCAACACCAAGCTCGGAAGGAACTAATCCATACTTAGCTTCAATACCACATTTGCAGAGTACTAGATCAAACTTTAACTCTTCCGCCCACTCATTTTTTTCTTTTCCTTTACCTCTGCCTCTGGCCAATGGGATAAAGGACCATACAACCACTCTCTGAAATGACACTTACGCCACCCGTATGGCTGCAGGAGAATAAATTAGTAATTTATTGTAAAAAATAACAAGTTTATACATTTAGTGCATCGATGGGCTCACATAACCAATGTTCGGACACACGAAGTACTTCGTAGTGTCTTCGTCGATGACAACACGATCTCCACAATCGCATCGAGGCGGCGAGTCCATCCTTCTTTCTGTTGCTACCTCCTTCTCCGCATCCGTCATTGGTGGAGGATTCGGGAGAGGAGGTACCCAATGCTTAAAACGCTCATGACTAGTCCTTCCAGACAACCAATTAGCGAAAAGAAGATATCGAGGGTCAAATTTATCAGGACCGTCTATCCACTGGAAAAAGAAACACCTCAGGTGCTCCTAAAACAATGGAACGAAGCACTATTACACATCTAGTAAACAAAAAATTCGAATAAAATTAATTAACAAGTCATAAGCTACGTACGTTAAAACCGCCACAAAGGTAGAAGCAGCGAGCAGCCATGTCTGGATGTTTGGATTGACATACCCAAGCCAGTCTGCCACAGTCACAGTTAGGCACAAGAAGTTCAGGAGGAACAGGAGCATCATTACTAGATACGTCCGGATATAACTCTCGAGGACGACCTCTCTTCTGCCACAACGCCTCCCGGTACATGTCTTTCATCTAAGAAACGATTATAATTATCACTTTTACCTAATAGACTTTATAATCGATTTACACAAACCATCAAATGAAATGTACTCATCGTATTAACGATACTATATATTTTATGAGCAACATTGGAAACTAATAATCGAAAAATTACAACCCAATATACAAAACGAAATAGTGAGACATTATACCTTTGTTTACGAAGTGTTGCAACTCGAAACTTTGAATACAACAACTTTTGACGAAGTTTTGAAATGAGAGGAGATGAGGCCTTCTCGGCCAGCAGTGCGGCCATTTTATAGGCCTTCGTAGCTCGGCGCCAAGATCTGTGGCGCCGAGCTACGAGGCCGCGTCGGCACTGCGTTGCCAAGTTAGCCCTAGCCGCAAGTGCCACATCACAGCTCGGCGCCATAGCCTATAGCGCCGAGGTAACATAAATATTTTTCGAAAATAGTGCTAAAAAATCGGAGGATGGGATGGGGGGAGAACGTGCGAAAAGAAGATGCGCGGACCAGTTTCACTTGCATTTGGCGTTGAAACGGGGTCTGTGGGCTTGTTAAATGTGGCAACTAAAAAGGAAAAATGTAGCAACTTTATAAATTTGGTAACATCTTTTACATTACCACTGAAGATGTATTTTATCTAATGACTCCTTAAAACTCAAATTTAGAAACTTTTTTATAAAACTACTGGAGATGCTCTTATGTGTTTATAATCAGCTATAGGATAGTTGTGAAGCCAAACAAAATCACGAGAGACCGGTTCGTCAAATAAGCCAACATGGCTTGGCCTGGCCGACACTACCGATCTCTCTCCCTCGCCGTGCCTCCGTAGGTGTGAGTGACGCTCGCCGCCTTTCCTCGTTCCGTCTTGTCTCTCTCCTCCTTCCGTACCCAATTTATACGCGCCTACGACCTCGTCCCGTCTTGTCCTCCCTCTCCCCGTCCTCCCGCCTCGTCATCACTCGCTGTCCTGTTCCGGCCTCGCCCGACGCCTACTCCCCGTGCTGCTGCTGGTCTGCCTCCGCGCGCTTCCCTCGCCTTTATGAATTGTGATTCCTTCCTTGCTCAAGAGTCATATCCTCACCGATCCATCCTCCACTAATAACCATTTTTTGTACCCTCCAATTCCCTTTTTACAGTTTCACTTCTCTCTGCCTTCGTTGTTCTTGCTGGTTATGTTAGCTACTGCTAATGGGAGAAGAAGATAGTAGAGAGGGAGCAGAGGTAGGAGACAAGAATAGGGGAGGAATCAAGGACATGTTGTATTGATTCAGAGTAAAGTTCATACATGGTTCTCTCCTCCTCAAGACAACAGCATATATGCAACTACTTAGGAACATGACCCACGAACTGGTGACCGAAGGACACAGCCCTACACGTAAGAGACTTACACCTAGACATGACAGCAACAACATGACTGCACTTAGTTACACCCACTCAGGACCTGCGACTCGAACATTAGCCTGATGCACGTGTCTTCCACGCTCACTCGGATCCTGCAGCAAGTTATGATGTGCCTTCTCCATTGATAGCTCCCGCCCGAAAACCGCAGAGAACACTGAACTGAAAAATGCAGCTGCAAGCTCAAAGAATTTAGAGCAATAATCATACTTGTCATCTTTTAGCACCTTTAAAGCCACCTTCCATGAACTGATAGCAAACCAATTCAGTCCATGCATCCCTACAGTTTCCTTTTTTTTAGAAAAACATACAAACCAAGCTCACCCATCCGTAGCTTCACAATCAAGGATTCTAGTGTTGCCTTCCTAGATTTATATACTTGTGTAATGTTAACTCCAGACAAGTGTATCTGATATATACTTATCCAAGTCCCTTGAAGAAAAATCAGCAAACAAACACTGAATATCAGATGACTGAAGGATGGCAAACCCAGCAGCTGAAGACGAATTTTCATGTATTTGGATAAGGTCCTCCTGTAAAGCACTACAGAGATTTGGGATCCAACCACATGTATAATTGCCTCACAACTGAGCAATATTCTTGACTTGGACTTAGAGGTGGCCATGGGGGGTTTTAGCGACGAGCTAAAATATAAGTTTGCACAACTCATACAACTCAAAACAAAATTTGGCCAAGGCATAGGATGACTTGTACCACTCTCCAGCAACATCTCCAATGACATTGGTGCCCATGGTTGCCCATTAACTTACTTCATTGGATACTCCCACGAAATGAACCCATTAAAAGGAAACAGCTGAAATTCAGATTTTGCAGATGGTATGTCCAGAATGAGATCATCTAAACTCGTAGCAACACAATGGAACCCTTTCCTCATCTGATTAGAGCTTACTAAATATTCTTTAGATGCTTCCTTTAGAAGTTTGACAATAAGAGCTGCAGCGGCTGGACTTTCCATTCTAAGAGTAGAGCTCTCTGCAACACCTCATGATGGAAAAGGGGCACGACCAATTCTCTAATGCACCTACAAGCCTTAGTTGTATCACCATTTCTGATGTATTCCTTAAGAAGATCAGCAATCCGCCTCGTGACCTCTTCTACTGTGACGTGGGCTGAAAAATAGTTTTTCTCTGCAATTTGTACAAGGTGCATAACCATTGAAGATCCTGAGAGACTCACTTTTGCCTTGCTGAGGAAAGCCAGTGGCAGAATGTCATCCAAAATTGCACGTGCCATGAAAAGTTCAAGCACATCAATCACATCAGGTATGTCAATAGCCAGGTCCTCAACAACCTCTAATAGCAGCACAAATCCTAGCTTGATTTGAGTTGAATGGACCAGCTCACCATAAAGATACGGTAGAAGCACTGATGCCATCTCTTTCTCCTTCTCATGCTTGTCCATTGCTGTGGAAATAAGCTTTGGATTATACTGCTTCATCCTATCAGATGCACCCCAAACTCAACGTGCATATGAGGTGGTGGCCAAGGCTGTCGATGTGGCACTGCATCCCGGCTGAAACAACTTCGTATGAGGTTGAAGCAATTTGTCAAACACCTATTGGGCGAGGTGGTGAGAACCTCCTCCTCTGCGCACACCAACTGCAGGAGAGAGGACATCGGGGAGGATAAGCTGAGCTCGGCACACAATCCACGAAGGTGAGGCGGGGTAGTAGCGAGGTCGATGTTGTGCCCCAGGAGCGTGGTTGTGGGGTTGTCGAGGCGGCCACGGGCTCTGGCGAGCTGTTCACTGACGTCGCGGTCTTCGAGCTCGACGAGGATGGAGTGGTTTGGCAACACCGAGGAGAAGTGGAGGAGATGGATGTGACAGACCTTGCGCGCGTGGATCTCGGCCCGGCGCACGCCATCGATGCCCTCGAGCGACAACACCGGCACCTTATCACTGAAGCAGTCGTGCACCTCCTCACGCACGAATGACGCGTCCAGCATCTTCTCCCCTGCCGACGCTGTTGGGCGTGACGAAACCGTGCTGATGCTCATAGGGGCCATGAGGCAGGCGCGCTTCGAATCCGCCACGCGGGACTGGAGACCATCGATCTCGAAGTCGACGCGGGGATGCCATATCTCGCACACCTGGTTGGTCGATTCGAGTGCTGCAATGCAGGTGTCGATGGCGGTGTCGAAGCGATGGAGCCAATCCTCCACGTTCGCGCCCACCGCTGCTTGGTACGCCACCAGATCTGCCCCGAGGTGGTGGACGTGTCGTCGAACTCCTTCACCGGGCCCGTCCCGACTGGGATCTGCCACGGCAAGGAGCTTGCCAAGCTGAGCATGTTCAACAACGGCTTCACCGGCAGGATCCTGGCCGGGCTCGCATTGTGCGCGTCTCTGGTACGCGTGCACTTGCAGAGCAACCGGCTCCAGCGCCCCGACTCACGCTTCCCACTTGGAGTCGATAGCCATGAACCGCTTGTCGAGCTCAGCGAGGATAGTAGGGGTCTGGTGCTCTAGCGCCTGAGTGAGCTGAGCATCAACCGGTGAAGGAGACGCCATGGATGTGATGGCCAAGGAACGAACCCTCTGATACCAATTGTTAGCTACTGCTAATAGGAGGAGAAGATAGTAGAGAGGGAGCACAGGACAGAGGTAGGAGATGAGAATAGGGGAGGAATCAGAGACAGACTGTATTGATTCAGAGTAAAGTTCATACATGGTTCTCTCCTCCCCAAGGCAACAACATATATGCGACTACTTAGGAAGATGATCTACAAACTGGTGACCGAAGGACACAGCCCTACACGTAAGAGACTTACACCTAGACAGGACAGCAACAACATGACTGCACTTAGTTACACCCGCTCAGGACCCGCGACTCGAACATTAGCGTGACGCACGTGTCTTCCACGCTCACTCGCATGGAGTTCCTCATGTGGAGTATCTGACAATAGTGGTGTAACAGGTTAAATACGAAATGGTCCTGCATCTTGTTCTTGCCACTCCCCAACCTATACGGTGCTTGCTATTGCTATGCTCACTCCAAATGTTTTCTCTTTTTTTTTTTGGTGCTCTTGATTGTAGCTAGCTAGCAGCTGGTGGTTCGGCTAGGTGCTCAGCCACATCCCTCGCCAACGTCAACGTGGGACGGAGCAGATCGTACCTCGCCAGCAGCACCAGCACCAGCACGATGATGAGCTTCAAGAGCACCCACGACCACGAGGGGCTCGGCCCGTTCGGGTTCGGCCACGCCGCCGCCGCTGCCGTCGTGTGCCGGCCCAGCCCCGATGCTGTGCGGCGAGCCGTTGGGCCTGGGGAGGCCACCGGTGCTCCTGTCGCCGGAGGACCACTGCCGGGACGGCCGCCGCCAGGTCATCCCGGGACCGCTGGATCCTCCCGTGCCGTCACTCAAGCCTCCTGTGGCGCAGCAGCGGGAGAGGGGCCTCCCTGACCCTGAACTCCTCAACCTGTCCGTGGCTCATCAAGGTGTAGAAAGTTTTCACGATTTTCATCTATTCACACGGCCACACGGGTGGATACTTCCTATTTGTTTCTAAATTTGACTTGTCCTAGAGTGTCCACATCCCCCCGTATTTCTAATATCATATGCATTGTCATTTAATTGGTCTTTTCTTAGTTACGGGAATTATCAGTTCTGTTTGAACAGGTTCTTGGCTATGGCAGCAACTTGAATGCTGCTGCATGTATACCTTACTTTCTCTTTAGCCTACAAGGACCATTCCTGATTGCTTCCATGTTTTGTGCCATTTGGCTTCTGCAGGTAAAGGGAAGAAAGGTTCTGATCACTCTGCCACTGTTGCATTGCGATCAACACTCGCAACATACAATGGTCACTTTGAGCTGGGCCTTGGTCAGTCAATGGTATGATTGTCCATTCATTTTTTTTATTTTTTTGTTAGACAAATGATTTGGGATGACGTATTTGTGATCAAATTTCTAGTGCATTTTGCCTGTCTTCACAATTCAAAACGCATCTTCGCTCTGAGCTGCTGACTGATTTTGTGTTAGACTTCCGCTGATAATTCTTGTGCTGACAAACCGACACCATGGCATGCTTTCTCCTTATCTAATGGTAATGGGTGCAACGGTGCGTTCTGTTGGTCCTGTGTCGGACATGTACGGAAATTGTTGGCTGATTTTGTTGTGGCAATATGCTACCATATGGCAAAGCTAATATGGTATGGTAATACATGTATGTAGAAAGGAGAGCTCATTTTCAGTGGCCAATTCCACATTTTGAGTGATTTGTGTGTTAGCTCTTTCCAGTTTTTTCTTCTCTTTGTCAAGCTGTTTTTAATGTTGCGTGTAATTGTTTAAGGAACACGGAATTCATCTATGCATTAACTGTACAGTAAACTTGCCTTTTAATGCTCTGGTGGGCGTTTCCTGAACACAAGGAAAGAAGCCAGCGGGAAGGAAAAGGGTGCTGCTGGTGGAGGCAGCAAAGGCCACGACGACGTTCAGCAACCCCTGGCCCTCACGCGCGCCAGGTGGTATCTCCGGCTTCAGAGATCCAGCAGCAGCAGCAGTCAGCAGTCAGACGACCTGGGCGACCCGAGCAGTGGCCTGCTGTCAGACGACCTGGGCGACCGGAACAGTGGGCCACTACCGCAGCTCGGATCACCTCCGCACGCCCTTCTTCACCCGGCTCCCGAGCATCGTGGGCGGTGGGCCCTTCACGTGGGCAGCAGCAGCCTCTGCGATCTGCTGAAAGCATGACTTTGAGGGAGGAGCTACCGGACAAGAGCCAAATGGCAGTTTCCAGCTCCCGTCGTGGTCGTCGTCGTCGTCAGGTGGCTCCCGGTAGGCAAATCATTCTGCTGCGCGTTCCACTCGTTCCGCCTACGATTGTCCTAGAAACTCTGGATCCTTTCTGTTGAATAATTAAACAATTTCCAGATTAAATTCTAAATATAAATTATGATTAAATACCAAAGCCTCACACCTACCTCGTACTCGTCTGGAGTTTCAGAGGTGGTGGAGTTTCGCTGTGTGTGTTTCGCTATGTATGTTTTGCTGGTGACGGTGAATTTTACTAGTGTGCTTGAGGTTTGTGTTGTGTGGGCTTGGTTCGGTGCTCTTGCGCGCTGAAAACCTCAACTCGGGCTTTGGTTTTGTAGTATCAATTTGCTACTGCACTTGCACACACGCGCACATCATTCTTGGCATCCGCATGACATTGGTTCCTCTGTAACTCTTGACAACCGAAGAAAGGTTGTGGCGTAAGGCTCTGAGCTGCCCTATGACGGAACCAGAGTGATCCTCCCGGTTGCCAGTGGAGGTCAAGGGTCTCTTGTTCTCACGTACGTAGAGCTAGACTGCAATGTATCGTAACCATGGTTATTAAAATGACGTTTAAACGTCGTTTAAACTATAAAACGTTATTTGAGTGATGAAACATGGTAACGTTTCAGGATCTAGCGTAAAACGTCGTTTTAGGATGTATAAACGTCACGTTTCGATGTTTAAACGCTAAATGCAGTAAAACGTCATGTTTCTGGCGTTTTAGGTCTAATGTCCCAATTGTGAAACTTGGCCCCGTCCAGTTCGGTCCTATCAGCCATTTGGCCCAGGTTGCAGCCTCCTCGCGCTCAAGCCTTCCCGTGCGGCCGCAAGGGTGAACTCACACATGATCATAACTCAACAAGTTGTGGGAAACCAGTGGACATCAACTCACCAAAGGTGTGAGTTCATGTGATGTGTAAGGCTAATCAACAACAGGGGTTAAAGCTGGCATTGCTTTTAATTAGTTGGTCAAAGTTTTATCAGTAGTTACTAGATATAAGTAAATACCAAACCTTAAATAAAGTAATAAAACAAAGTTAATAAAGAATTCCATGCATATGCAAATGACAATTTGAATTTAAGTTCCATAAATTAATCATGCGAGTGTCCTGAGCTGCTCTTAACCGTAAGCTTGGCTAGTATATCAGTTTTACACTCTGCAGAGGTTGTACCCTTTACTCACAAGTCATGTTACCTATCTGCCAAGGGATCGCGACTCACATACACCTCTACCTAGGAAGCGAGGCAGGGCAACACTACAAGGCCTTTACAAAGTTGCACTAGCTTTCGAAAACCCGCTACAGTTTATGGGAAGAGCACTTGCAAGAATCCCCTGTCTGACCGCCGTCACAGCAAAATCAACCCGAGAACCTCCTTGCATGCAACTCCCCTACTGCCCTTGCCCCTTTCGGGTAAGGCAGTCTTCCACTAGCTTTCCTATTTAGTTAGCCAAGGGGTCCCATTCCTTCCTTGTGGTGGCACGTATTTATCAAATTAAGCTCCATGTTCCAATTAACATTAATGATCTTGACATGAACATAAATAGAATAACAAAAGAATTAGAACATGGATAGAATGAAAGATTATCCCAAAACCATGTAAAGCAATAGCAAAAACTACCCAAGTGGTTCAGGGATAACAAGGTAAAAAGGGATAAACAGTCTAGGGTGACCTATTGGGTCCCATCAAAAAATTAACCTATGCATGAATAAGTGATATTAAAGAATATTATTGGGTATAAAAGTGGACAAGGGCACAACTTGCCTTCAATGAGCTCCTACTCAGCAACTTCTATTTGCTGGTCACCAGGATCCTCAGTCACATGTTCTTCTACTCGTCACAACACAAACAAGCACAGTATATAGAGAAAATTAACATTACACCAAACATACATAATAATACTCTAGACAATAAAATAAAATCCTAGGAATAGGAATCACAATTTTTGGGGTTATAGATTTTAAGATATGGATTTTCAAAGGTTTTATGTGCTTAAATAGGATTAAGTGAGAAATTATTTTTCTTACTGTTTTCATGTCAAAACAGAGACTCTAAGTGATAGAGAATAATATTACAAAAATTTAGAAAGTGGAATGGATTAATTTGGAGTTCATATGAATTTCCTATGATTTATTAAAGTACTAGCACTTATTTTTGTATTAAAAAGCAATTTCTAATTAATTCTTCTCTGATTTCCAACGCTTTGGACCGGGCCTTAATTTCCAAAGAAGATAGGGTCTCTGTCGCTAAATTTGCCAGACACAGAGCATAGCTCCAGAGGATGGCGGGTTAGTTTTCCTAAATCAGAGGGTCTTATGTGCAAAGCAGCCGCGGCCGAAGGGGTATCATTCGTTCAGAGCCGTCCGATCGTCAACCGAGGGTTCCGATTAGATCAACCCCACACCCGAATCGGTATGTGATGCTATTCGTTGGATTGAGAATCAACGACGCTGATTTAATTAAATGAAACGATGTATTCCCCCTTTGATCCTGGGCGCACGTTAACAGATCAATGGCTAGGGATTTACAATGCCCAGATCCGATCCCTACCCTTGATATGTCGTGATCCGCCTGATCCAAAACGCTATCTGCGCACTAATCCCAACCGCCCCTGCCCTGATCGACGGCTACCGTTAGTTGCGGGCGCGAATAACCCGAGCGTGGCGGCGCCCGCCCTCCTACGGCGGCGCCATGGCTGGCGAGCAATTACTCCACCACCAGAGCATGCCTCGGCCTAATCGATCGGCTCCACGCAACCCTAGTGAATGCGGATAGATGGGGAGAGTCCTTACCGACAATGGCGCGGCGCAGAGAGCTGACGGCGAAGGGACGAGCTCCACGGCGGAAACACAGCTCCGGCGACGAATTCAGGCTAGGACCGGACGCTACTCCGCCCAATAACGCGATGCGCGGATTCCCCAGGTAGTGGCAAAGCTCCCGCGCTGGTCCCCACAACCACCCGATTGCGTGAATCTGAATTTCCCCACGGCGGCGCTCCTCTCTTTTCTCTGGTGACGGTGGCAGCCCTAGAAGCTAGGTGTGAGTGCGAACTCAATGGGGCAATGGAACGGAGGAAAGGTTAGGGCACCTGGGATTTTATCCCCTGGCGTGGTCAAGGGCTGAGCGCACAAGATCGTCAGCGTCGTGCCCGCCATGCGCGGTAGTCCGTTGCGGCAAGTTCACGGAGCGGTTGAAGCAGCTGACACACGGGGCCCGGTGTACGAAGCGAACGCGCGCCTGAGCTAGCTGATGCGTGGGTCCGGTTGCCAGCGCCTGAAGTCATCGTCCGAGTGCATGTCAGCATCACTGGCAACTGGGCCCGAGGTGTCGGCGCGATGACCAACTGGTTGGGCCGCGCGGTGTAGAAGAGGAATGGGCCGGATCAGGGAGATTAGGCCTAGCCGCAGTTTTTCTATTTTTCTTTTGTTTTTATTTTCTTTTTCCTTTTTGATTCATTTTCTTTTCATTTGAATCACTAATTTGAATTAGAGTCTTGTTATGAAATTCAACTTTGAGTCAAATTTATAAACTTAGATCTGTGTAAGAATAATATATATACATTTATACTTATTTTTATTCGCATAGTTGATTCCCTTCTTCTCTTTTTCTAGATTCTTGAATTTTCCTTTAGGATTTATATTCCACCTTGGAGTTTAACATATTTCTTTTTTATGTGATTGTTTTTATATATTGTCACAAAATGCAAACAAAAAAATAAAATCCAGCATGATGCATACTTTATTTGAGTGTTCTTTTGTTAATTATTTATCTGTGCAAGTGGGTGTCCACATGAAATGATGGATTGACATAACACACATAAATAAGGGAATATAATTTCTCCTTTTAGATTTTTTTACAAAGTGGGTATTACAAATCCTACCCCCCCTTAACAAAAATCTTGCCCTCGAGATTTAAGAAGGCCTAGGGAAAAAATGGGGAAAATCTATGCGAAGCTTTTCTTCTCTTTCCCAAGTAGCTTCATCTTCTCCATGGTGACTCCATTACACTTTGCACATCTTTATCACCTTATTTCTTGTAACTCTAGTCAAAGTATCAATAATCTTGATCGGATAGTCCGTGTAAGTCAAATCACCCTGAACACTGAGCTCCTCCATTGGTAACTGTTCTTCAGGGACACGGAGACACTTCTTTAGCTAAGACACATGGAACACATTATGCACATCAAATAGATTATCAGGTAGCTCGAGTTGGTATGCCATCTCCCCAACTCTCCTAAAGATCAAGAATGGTCCAATATAGTGAGGGGACAATTTGCCCTTAACTTTGAATCTCCTCATTCCACGAAGTGGTGATACCTTGAGGTACACATAATCTCCTTCAAATTCCAGTGGTCTCCTTCTGTTACCAGCATAGCTCTTTTGCCTGGTTTGAGCTACCCTCAAATTCTCTCGAATTATACGGACTTGTTCTTTTGCTTCTTGAATCAGTTTAGGCCCAAAGAACTGTCTTTCTCCAGTCTGATCCCAATATAGAGGAGTCCTGCACTTCCTCCCATATAAAGCTTCAAATGGTGTCATCTTCAGACTGGCCTGATAGCTATTATTATATGAAAACTCAGCATATGGTAGACTTTTATCCCAACTTCCTCCATGCTGAAGGGCACAAGCTCTCAACATATCTTCCAATACTTGATTAGTCCTTTCAGTCTATCCATCAGTCTGAGGGTGGTAAGCTGTACTAAAGTTCAACTTAGTGCTCATATTCTCATGAAAGCTTCTCCAGAATCTTGAGGTAAACTGTGAACCTCGATCAGACACGATCTTCTTCGGTACTCCATGTAAACACACAATCCGAGCCATATATAACTCTGCTAGCTGAGAACCTTTATAAGTAGTCTTGACCGGAATGAAATGAGCCACTTTAGTCAATCTATCCACAACCATCCATATAGCATCATATCCTTTCTGGGTGCGAGGCAATCCAGTAATAAAATCCATACCAATCTCTTCCCACTTCCACTCAGGTATCTTTAGTGGGTGTAGTAGTCCAGCTGGCCTCTAGTGTTCAGCCTTAACTCTTTGACACACATTGCACATAGCCACATGTGCAGCCACATCTCTCTTCAACCCATACCACCAGTATTTTTGCTTCAAATCCTGATACATCTTGGTACTACCAGGGTGAATAGAACAATCCAAATCATAGGCCTCCTTCAATATAGTCTCACGAAGGCTTTCAATATCAGGAACACATATCCTGTCCTTGAACCATATGGTGCCTTCCTCATCCTCCGTGAATTCTGGACCTCAACCTTTAGTAATCAGATCCTTAATCTCTTGTATCTTAGCATCACCAATCTGTCCTTTATGGATTTCTTGCTCCAAGGTAGGTTCCACATCAATAGTAACTCCTTAAGTGTGAGCAACTATCCCCAGGTTAAGTCTCCTGAAATCCTCAACAATCTCATTGGGTAGCTAGGCAACAATAGCTGAATGAACATGCTCCTTTCGACTCAAGGCATCTGCAACCAAATTTGCCTTTCCCGGGTGATAGTGAATCTCCAAATCATAGTCCTTAATAAGCTCCAACCAATGGTGTTTCCTAAGGTTGAGATCCTTCTATGTGAATATATACTTCAAATTCTTATGATCCGTGTACACTTGGCACTTGGTTCCCATGATATAATGTCTCCATATCGTAAGTGCATGCTGAAAGGGAATTAGGCTTACACCTATTTCCTATACTAATTTTGGTGGTTGAATTGCCCAACACAAATAATTGGACTAACTAGTTTGCCCAAGTTTATAAGTTCTACAGGTACAAAGGTTCATCATAAGCCAATAAAAAGACCAAGAAAAAGGGTTCAAACAAAGGAGCAAAGGGACAACCGAAGGCACCCTGGTCTGGTGCACCGGACTGTCCGGTGCACCACCGGACAGTGTCCGGTGCACCAGGGAAGGTCGACTTCAAACTCTTCACCTTCGGGAATTCTCGGAGCCGGCGCGCTATAATTCACCGGACTATCCGGTGTACACCGGACAGTGTCCGGTGCTCCAAGAAGCCGCGGCTCTGAACTCGCCAGTCTCGGGAATTCGCTTCGGCTGCTCCGCTATAATTCACCGGACATGTCCGGTGTACACCGGACTGTCCGGTGTAACTGTGGGGCAACGACTACTTCGCGCCAACGGTCACCTGCAACAGCAATTAATGCGCGCTAGAGCGCGCAGAAGGCAGGCACGCGCGTAGTGGCGCACCGGACACTCTACAGTACATGTCCGGTGCGCCACCGGACATCCAGGCGGGCCCAGAAGACAGAGCTCCAACGGTCGGAACCCAACGGCCTGGTGACGTGGCTATCGCATCGGACATGTCCGGTGTGCACCGGACTGTCCGGTGCACCATGCGACAGACAGCCTTCTTCAACGGCTAGTTTTTGGATGGTGGCTATAAATACCACCCCAACCGGCCACTTCAAGGTGTGGGAGCCCAAGCAACATTCCAAGTCATCTAGTTGACATACTCAAGCCCTCCCAACCACATATATTCATTGATCCATCCTATACACAAGATTTAGTCCACTACAACCAACACAAGTGCCACAAAAGAGAGAGCAAGCAATTGAGAGCTACTCAATTGAGTTTAGCCCTAGCTCCTTGTGAGATTCATTGAGAGATAGTGTGTGCTACATCCTTGTGTTCATTTGTGCGTGGAGTATTGACTCCCATCGAACTTCCTCCAAAGTTTTGGAGGCTTGTAAAAGCTAGCAAGAGACACCAAAGAGTGTGGTGGTCCTTGTGGGATCGAGAGTGATCCTTGAGAAGAAGAAGAGCTCGCCGATCCTTGTGTGATCGGGGGAGAGAGGGAAAGGGTTGAAAAAGACCCGTCCTTAAGTGGACTCCTCAACGGGGACTAGGCCTTCGAGGGCCGAACCTCGGTAAAACAAATCACCCGTGTCCATTGTGTTTATTGCTTGTGATTTGTTTGTTTTCCCTTGCTCTAAGTTTTCTTGCACCATTATTTGCTGATATCATTTGGTGTTGCTTCAAGTTAAATTCCCATTTAGTGAAGCAACATGTTGCAAGAAAGAACTTGTCCTAGTGCTCTTCTCATCTAAGGATTCTTGCTTTGTTAATCTATAACTTATTAGTTGTATTGATTTATCACTCCCGCATTATTTAGCAATACTCTTTTCAAGCAAGAACTTAGTTTGTATACTCCTATATTTGTATATCTTGTTCTAACCACTAATCAAAGGGATCTAGTTGGGGGATAAAGTTTTAATTTTCAGGTTTCGCCTATTCACCCCCCCTCTAGGCGACTTTCAATTGGTATCAAAGCTAGGCACTTCATCTTGAGTCTAACAACTCGAAGTGATGGCTTGTAGAAGATCCCAAAAGAACAAGAAGACCTAGGAGAACAAGGAGGTAACTCTTGAGATATTACTTTCCGATTGTTCTAATTATGATTCATGGTCTACTAGAGTGATAAATGCTTTTAGAGCGGTAGACCCACAATTAGAACAAATTTTAGACAAGAGTATTATTCCTCCTAACTATGCTAGGGAAAATGCCTCCGAAGAAGATTTAAGATGTATACGCTTAAACTATCTAGCTTATGACATCTTAAGTAAATCCCTTAGCAAAGAAGATTATCATGCCTTCATAATAAAATATGACAAACCCATTTGTGATATGCATGATATTTGGACTAGAATTAAAAGCAAATTTAATAAGTCCAAACATGATAGTTCATTCTGTGCTTCTACTTCCTTTGGTATTTGTGATACTAACCCTTGCAAGGAAGAAGAAGAAAATGAACGGTGGAGACCAAACGATGAATCCACCTCTCCAAAAGGTTTGTCTTCCCATTTCGATTCCCACATGTGTTGTGTGGCTAATGCAAATGATAGCGGAAGCACAAATGAGGATGAGGAGGAAGAAAGAAGCTTTGTGCAACTCTACGCTTGCCTAAGCCAAGAAGATAAGGCGGTCATGCTCAAGCTTCTAGAAAGAGCGAGAGAGCAAGGCGAAGCTCGTCAAAGGCTAGAAAGTATTCTCTCAATGAAGATGCAATGCTTTGACGAGTTGACTAAAGAACATGAGGAGCTAAAATGCTCTCATGTTGATTTGGTCCAAAGGTATGAAACTATTTCAATTGAGTAAGATAACGCTTTACATTTATCGCTCAATTAGTAAATAGAAATACCTTGCTTAAGGACCAAGTAGAAAAGCTAAAGGTTGAAAATCTAGCTTTTTAAGAAAAATATGATATGCTCCTATGCTCTCATGAAAATCTTAGAGATGATCATATCATATTAGACATTGCTCATGAGGTTGTGATAGAAAACTTAAAATCCCAACAACCTCACTCATGCACATGTATTCAAATTGATACTATATTACCATGTGCTAATGCTTGTTGTCCGTCAACAAGCGTGTCTTCTTTTGAGCTAGAACTTGCAGGAACAAAAGATGATACATATCAAAAGCTCAAAGAAGAAAATGAGAGGCTAAAGATGAGCTTGACACAACTAAAAGGGAAATGCATTGCCCAACCTTCTCAAGATAACCGTGATCACATGGTGAAGAAGCTTGAGACGGGAACAACCGTGGCATGCACTACATCCCTTGAAGAAAATGTCAAGGATTTGAGGATTGCCAAGAGGAAGAAACAAAAGATGAAATTCAACACCTCCTCCAAAAGCCTCAACCACGCCTCCACAAAAGGTAACATCCAAGGTAATGATCAAGCCACACTTCACATTAAGAGGTGTAGTGAATGCTTTGAAGAGGGGCACTTGATTAGGTCATGTCCCTACATTAAAAATGGCTTGATTATTAACAAGGATGATAGACTTTGTTTTAAATGCTCCAAGAAGGGACACTTGCTTAGATCTTGTCCCCATTTAAAACAAAAAGGCATAGGGTTAGAAAAGAAAGTTTTTACTAACCATGTAGCAAGCAACAAACAAGGAAAGAAGAAAACTTCAAAACTTGAAAAACGCCTATGCTACACATGCCGAAAGAAGGGACATCAATGCAAGGATTGTCCCATTGGTAACAATTCCACTCCTAGCTTGTCAATTAATTCTCATATAACTAGGCAACCCAAAATTGCAACTTGTGCTAGAAAGGTAATGAGTTTACCTAGTGCTAACACAAAGGACTTTTGGGTTCCTAGATCTTTGTTGACTAACCGTGATGGACCCATCAAGCGACGGGTACCAAAATATGCTTGACAAGCTTTGCAGGAAAAGGAGATGATATGAAGCCTTGGGGTGCTTGAGAGAGTCCATTCGATTCTTATCAACTCAAGCTATCAATCGTCAATGATCTATATACATGATTGACCCAAGGTTATTTTTTTAAATTGCTATGTCTTAAACTCATATCATCTCAAGGAAGATATTATATGTTGTAGGAAGTGAAGAGATATCATGTGCAAAAATCAAGGCCTACAACATGGAGGAAAACCAAAGGATGGTAACACTTATCTTTTAAGTGCAAGTATTTTAGAATATCATTTCTTATGTGTCTTGTGTAGTCACATAGAAAAATTGAAGCACTTCAAATGTCTTTAATTTGATATTATCATTCTTTGAAGAATTTCCTCTCATATGGTAGATTGCACATTCATCAATTTCAATCCTATGGCAATCTACATGCTTTAAAATATTGCAAGTATCTAATGGCATGTTTTTTCACTAAGTTGTTTTATTATTGCCATGATTCTAGATATAGAGAGATATTTCATATTCTTAAAGGAATTCAAATCCTTAGGACACTTATAAAAGGAAAACTCTCTCTATAACTAGAATAGTGAGACTAATGATTTTATAACCCAAGTAGTCTCACTTGTAGAGAATAAGTTTCTCTTTGGAAGCGTGTAATCTAACATAAAAAGAAAAATCAATCCAATGTTTTATGATGTATTTTTACTTGCTCATATTGGATATGATTCTTTCACATTTATCGCTTTCCAAATCATGAATTAGATTTATTCCTAAAATCTCAAAGGATTATTTATGCTTGTTTTATGAGTTAAAATTGAGCATAACATCATCTTTGGATAATCTAGTTCATGCTATAAAGTTTCCATGTTTTTAGTAATCTAATTTTTCATTCCCTATCAAAAATGATTAACAAAAATGGAAACTAGTGCTTGTGTTACTAACGACGTATCTCTTGAGCTTACTTATGAATATCTCAAAAGAGAAAGTACACAAGCCTCATAGGTTGCTCTTCACCCAAAGGAAGAAAGGTAAAAGCAAAGGTATGGGAACTCATCTTCTTAAGATAGTTTCCATCTCAATGGTTATTTATTCTAAATTATCTTATTCTATCTATGTGAAAAATAGATTCTTGTTGGGACTTAATTTTTGCTAGGTGTGCATTCAATCTCATTCTCATAAATGCACCAGTCCATTAGAATCTATTTCATGCCTTTGCTGTACATATTCTCATACTGATTTACTTCCAAGTAATGATTAATAAACTCAATATGAAGAAGTAAAATTCCTATGATTGATCAAAACGTTAAGAAATTTACTTCATGTGTATGTGATTTATGAATGATGAACTGTATATATTTTCTATCTAAAGAAATCATCTTTCATCATATACTCCCTTGTGCTATTAACATCCTTCTTAAGTATTTTCAATAAGTTTGAAAGGAAAAGGAAACAACTACAAAGGGAGGACTCTCAAATGAAAGAGGAGGACATCAAGAACAACACCACCTACTTGGATAATAAGGTCTACAAAACAATCAATGGTGTGGTTGTGAGTATTCTAAATACTTTCATTATGAGAATACTAGGCTTAAGTTGTTTATTGCAAAATTTATGAGCCTTGATCAAGATGTATAATGCTTCTCCCTATTTGTCTTTAAAGTAAATACATCCATTCAATTCAAATACTCGATGCATATCTTTAGGGGGAGTCTATTCTTATATCTTGATTTTGTTGAGACTATTGCTTTATCCCAGTAATTTCATATAGTCTCTTGCATGAGAATAAGTTTCTCATGAAATATGCTACTATTTTTAAATTCTTGTCTTTCACTCTAAAGTAGCATATTTGCTGGATTCTCCCACTCTAAGCTTAATTGATAATCTAATGTGTATGTTGTTCTTTTGATCACATCTGTTATTTGTTTGATCATTGAATGACTTCAATCAACAATCATGCTTCTTAGTGCCGTATATACTATCAATCGATATCTCTCTTGATATGCACTAAGTTAAAAGGAGAATTCATGATACATCTATGCAACTTGTGATCCATTTGATATATGCTAACAATAACTTGAAAAGATCACTAGTTGTAGAACTCTCTCTTGTGCAAAATATTTCCATATATTGTCATTAAGAATAGGTCTTAAGCATCTAAGACTAAGGACAAAGCACAATGAAGAGAGCGTCCCTATGTAAAGGTACATAAAGGTAAATCTATCTCCTTTCATTTAAACTTGTACCTAAATCTTCCTTTCTCTATACTCTCTTTATATATCTTGTTTAAAAGGAAGAGAAAGCATGTCCATGCATATCCCTGCTTCATATCTAGTTTAACTTCTCAAAAATTCATTCATGCTTTAATGCATCTTTGTTGAAACTAGATGAAGTGATTTAATTGTCAAAGAGCTTAAAGCTTAACCTCGTAACGAGGATAAGCTGCCTTTATTCCAAAGGTGGATGGTCCTTGAGCCTCTTTGAAATCCTTAAGGGAAAATGCTAGAAATGTTTACAACATGCTTTCATAAGTGCATAAATTATCATGAGCATCACACTTATACTATGACACAATGCACTTCACAATCTGTATGATATAGATATGTTCTTATTAACCTAATTATGTGCAATTGGCATTTAATGCCAAAATATGTGTTCCTCCCCATGCACATACTTAGGGGGAGCAATCTATGTTATATAGAACTATGATCATGCTTAATTTGATATATCCTCTTGATCATATCTCTTTTATATGCTATGACTAATGTGTTTTCAAGTGAATTTCAAACCAAGTCATAGGTACATTGAAAGGGAATTGGAGTCTTCGGCGAAGACAAAGCTTCCACTCTACTCTATCGGTATTCTCTACCCTTCGCCATCACTCCACAATGTCTCTCCATCTTTGGTATAATCTTCACTCATATGTTTTATTTGCCAAAGGGGAGAAAATAGTTAGGAAAAGGGCTTATATCTCACTCAACGTATCCGTTTTTGGCGATTTATGCCAAAGGGGGAGAAAGTATGAGCCCAAAGCAAAAGGACCGCACCACCACCCCTAATTTTAAAATGATTTTCAATTGGTAAATTTCAAATTGGTATCTTATTGTGTTCAAAAGGGGGAGAAAGTAGTATTTTCAAAACTTGATATCTTAAAACCCTCTTGAACACTAAGAGGAGAATTGATTGAGGGGGAGTTTTGTTTAGTCAAAGGAAAAAGCATTTGAAACAAAGGGACAAAATTTCAAATCTTGAAAATGCTTCGCAAAAATTCTTATTCATTTACCTTAGACTATTTGCAAAAGGACTTTGAAAAGGATTTACAAAAAGAATTTGAAAAAACAAAACTTGTGGTGCAAGCGTGGTCCAAAATGTTAAAGAAACAATCCATGCATATCTAGTAAGTAATATTTATTGGCTCAATTCCAAGCAACCTTTGCACTTACACTTTGCAAACTAGTTAAATTATGCACTTCTATACTTGCTTTGGTTTGTGTTGGCATCAATCACCAAAAAGGGGGAGATTGAAAGGGAATTAGGCTTACACCTATTTCCTATACTAATTTTGGTGGTTGAATTGCCCAACACAAATAATTGGACTAACTAGTTTGCCCAAGTTTATAAGTTCTACAGGTACAAAGGTTAATCATAAGCCAATAAAAAGACCAAGAAAAAGGGTTCAAACAAAGGAGCAAAGGGACAACCGAAGGCACCCTAGTCTGGTGCACCGGACTGTCCGGTGCACCACCGGACAGTGTCCGGTGCACCAGGGAAGGTCGACTTCAAACTCTTCACCTTCGGGAATTCTCGGAGCCGGCGCGCTATAATTCACCGGACTGTCCGGTGTACACCGGACAGTGTCCGGTGCTCCAAGAAGTCGCGGCTCTGAACTCGCCAATCTCGGGAATTCGCTTTGGCTGCTCCGCTACAATTCACCGGACATGTCCGGTGTACACCGGACTGTCCGGTGTAACTGCGGGGCAACGGCTACTTCGCGCCAACGGTCACCTGCAACAGCAATTAATGCGCGCCACAGCACGCAGAAGGCAGGCACGCGCGTAGTGGCGCACCGGACACTCTACAGTACATGTCCGGTGCGCCACCGGACATCCAGGCGGGCCCAGAAGACAGAGCTCCAACGGTCGGAACCCAACGGCCTGGTGACGTGGCTGTCGCACCGGACATGTCCGGTGTGCACCGGACTGTCCGGTGCACCATGCGACAGACAACCTTCTTCAACGACTAGTTTTTGGATGGTGGCTATAAATACCACCCCAACCGGCCACTTCAAGGTGTGGGAGCCCAAGCAACATTCCAAGTCATCTAGTTGACATACTCAAGCCCTCCCAACCACATATATTCATTGATCCATCCTATACACAAGATTTAGTCCACTACAACCAACACAAGTGCCACAAAAGAGAGAGCAAGCAATTGAGAACTACTCAATTGAGTTTAGCCCTAGCGCCTTGTGAGATTTATTGAGAGATAGTGTGTGCTACATCCTTGTGTTCATTTGTGCGTGGAGTATTGACTCCCATCGAACTTCCTCCAAAGTTTTGGAGGCTTGTAAAAGCTAGCAAGAGACACCAAAGAGTGTGGTGGTCCTTGTGGGATCGAGAGTGATCCTTGAGAAGAAGAAGAGCTCGCCGATCCTTGTGTGATCGGGGGAGAGAGGAAAAGGGTTGAAAAAGACCCGTCCTTAAGTGGACTCCTCAACGGGGACTAGGCCTTCGAGGGCCGAACCTCGGTAAAACAAATCACCCGTGTCCATTGTGTTTATTGCTTGTGATTTGTTTGTTTTCCCTTGCTCTAAGTTTTCTTGCATCATTATTTGTTGATATCATTTGGTGTTGCTTCAAGTTAAATTCCCATTTAGTGAAGCAACACGTTGCAAGAAAGAACTTGTCCTAGTGCTCTTCTCATCTAAGGATTCTTGCTTTGTTAATCTATAACTTATTAGTTGTATTGATTTATCACTCCCGCATTATTTAGCAATACTCTTTTCAAGCAAGAACTTAGTTTGTATACTCCTATATTTGTATATCTTGTTCTAACCACTAATCAAAGGGATCTAGTTGGGGGATAAAGTTTTAATTTTCAGGTTTCGCCTATTCACCCCCCCTCTAGGCGACTTTCACATGGACAACAGCTGCCAATTCTAAATCATGGGTGGGGTAGTTCAATTCATGTTTCCGTAACTGACGAGACGCGTAGGCGATCACATGTCCTTCTTGCATGAGCACACATCCCAAGCCTTGGCCACATGCATCACAATAGATATCAAATCCCTTCTGTAGATCTGGCATAACCAACACTAGTGGTGACATCAATCTCTTCTTTAATTGATCAAAACTATCTTGGCACTTCTCATCCCACTTGAACTCTCTTCCTTTCTCCAGAAGCGAGGTCATAGGCTTAGCGATATTAGAAAATCCTTCAATAAATCTCTGATAATATCCTGCAAGCCCCAGGAAACTCCGAACCTCCGTAACTGTAGTGGGTACGCTCCACTCCATAATCTCCTTGACTTTAGCAGGATCCACTGATATTCCACCATTAGAAATGATATGACCAAGAAATGGCACCTCACCAATCCAAAACTCGCACTTGCTAAACTTGGCATAGAGTTAGTTATCTCGTAGCTTCTGTAGCACCAATCTCAGATGTTCCTCATGATCACTATCACTCTTGGAATAAATCAGAATATCATCGATGAACACTACGACGAATCTGTCCAAATACTCCATAAACACCTTATTCATCAAAATCATAAAATAAGCTGGCGCATTAGTTAGTCCAAATGACATAACGGTGAACTCATATAATCCATATCGAGTGGAGAAAGCCGTCTTAGGAATATCCGATGGCCTAATCCTCATTTGATGGTATCCTGATCGGAGATCAATCTTCGAGAATACCCTTGCACCTCTCATCTGATCAAATAAATCCTCAATGCGGGGTAATAGATACTTGTTCTTCACAGTAACATCATTAAGAGATCTATAATCCACACACATTCTTTGTGATCCATCCTTCTTCTGTACAAACAGAACCGACGCTCCCCAAGGTGAGGAACTCGGACGAATGTACCCAGCCTCTTGTAACTCTGTTAACTGCTTCTTAAGTTCTTTTAATTCTTCTACATACATCCTGTATGGCCACTTAGAAATAGGGGCAGCCCAGGTAAAAGATCAAATATGAACTCAACTTCACTATCTGGTGGCATCCCTGGCAACTCATCTGGAAAAACATCCGGAAAATCTCTAACCACACAGATGTTGTCACCAACAAACTCCTCAGGTATAAAGTACACCGCACCTCTGGAAGAGGTGGTTAATGCAATTTGAACTTGAAATTTTTCTCCTTTAGGGTTGGTGAGTTCTACGGTACCCCTACCACATGATATAATGGCCTTTGCCTTTCTTAACCATGGCATACCAAGGATCAGATCTATACTGCTTGCCTCTAATATTATAGCAGTAGCTTCAAATTCTCTTCCCATAATTGTTAATGTCAATCTACATGTTATTTGATTTGCCTCAACAGGCCCTTTAGGTGTAATTACTATTATTGGTTTTCTCATATTTAGTAGTGGTATCTCATTTGTATTGGCATATCGAGCAGACATAAATGAATGTGTAGCACTAGAATCAAATAATATGGTTGCAGGAATTGCATTAACGTAAACATACCAAGTACGATGTCAGCACCCTCAAGAGTAGCATCAACGCTGACCTGATTAACCCTAGCAATAGAGTATCCCTTGCCAGATCCTAGAGTCTGTTGCTTATTCTGAACTGGGGTAGTAGCAATCCTCTGTGGGCAAACATTTGCATAATGTCCAGTCTTCCCACACTTGAAGCAAGTGGTGCCTGCACTCTGTCCTGAAAACTTCGTCGAGGTGCTAGTGGGGGTAGCCTGACGAGTCGGTTGAGTCCTCTAAGGTGATTGCTAAATTGGGCACTGGCCTCCGCCAGTGCGAGCTGGTGTACCCTGGGGTGAACTGTAGTGAGGACGAACGCTGCTGCTTCCCTGTCCTTGAGATATAGTCTTCCTCTTCAAATCTCCTAGCTGAACACGCTTGTGTTCAATAGCTAGGGCCTTATCGAGCAACCTCTAAAATGATGGAAATGTATGTGCCACTAGAGCATACTGCAGGGGTCCATTAATTCCTTCAATAAAATGTTCCTGTTTCCTCTCATCCTTAGCAACTTCATTAGGTGCATGTCTGGATAACTGAATAAACTTATCGCGATACTCGTTGACTGACATGTTTCCCTGCTTCAACGATAGAAATTCCTTCTTCTTAATTTTCATCAATCCAGCTGGTATATGATAATTCCTGAACTGCGTACTGAACTCTACCCAAGTAATAGTATCAACAACATCGTAGGCAGCAGTATATGAATCCCACCAATCAGCAGCAGGACTTGTCAGATGACCAGAAGCATATAAAACCTTCTCCCGGTCAGTGCACTGAGTGTAATACTCAAAATTGTATACAAAGAATAATAGAGAGATCTCTTCAATTTTATGTGTCTTATTTGCATCATGAGAAGAGCATACCTATAACTAAGAGAATGAATTAGAACAAATGAATATATATATATATATATATATATGCATAATGTTGGAGTTATATGTTTGTGCATTAAACAAAAATAAGAATAATAATAATAATAAGATAATAATTCTAAAGTTGGATTAAACCCTAGATTGAAATTAGGGTTTTGAAAAAGAGAAGAAGAGAAATGATATAAAAATATGAATAATATAATTATATTTATAAAATTGGTATTTTTAAACTTCACAAAAGTACTAAGAGAATAATTTGGGTACAAGTTTGAATTCAAAATTCAAAGTTCAAATTTAACTTAGAGATAGAGAAAAGAAAAGAAAAGGTAAAAGAAAAAGAGAAAAGAATAAAAAAAAGCGCAACTTGGGCCGCGAAACACCAATCCGACCCACTACAGCTTCACCTCCGCGCGGCCTAGTCGCGATATCCCCACGCGCGCGCCCAACGGGCACTAACAATTTCGGGCCCGCGCGTCAGATGTCGCTCCTCCGCGCGCGCGCTTGGAGCCACTGGCCGATGGGGCAGCCTAGTTAGCCGCAAGCGGGGTGGAAATAGCTTGGAGGATCAAGTCAGTGACGCTCAGGGCCCACTCACCAGTCGCTGTGCTCATCACGCCCACCTCACGAGCATGGCAGAGCGCCGCACCGGCGAATCCATAGAATCCGGCCTGGCCATTGCAGCACTGACCCCGTACGCGTCCATATAAGTGCCACGACCCTCGGACTCATCTATTCCACCCCCTTTGTTGCCTTGCGACCGCCACTAACCCCCGCCACAAACAATCGCCGCGTCCACCCGGTAGTTGCCCGCCGCCGGTGATTCTCCTCTGTGCTCGAGCACGGGTCCGCACGTGCGGGCGGGGGCGTTCGCCGGGGACCTGTGAAGCTGCGGGAGCCCTCAATTTGGGCTGAGGACCTCGAGAAACTTGGGAATCTCTCGCCGGTGACAGAAGACCGCTCTCGTCCGCACCGTTGACGTGGACTGCCGCTCTTGCCGGGCCATACTCTGGTGAGTACCTACTCATTCGATTCGCCATGATCAGCTCGTTGTGTAGCACCATTTGGGTAGTGATTAGACTCTAAGATCGCCGGATGGCCGAACACCGGTGAGGCCTCCACGGCGGGCGCGAGCTCCACCGTTTGGTTGAACCGGGAGGAGGGAGAACGTAGGGCCACCGTTCGTTACTCATCGCACGACCGAGATTAGAATATGCGATACCTGTTTGCGTGATTGAACAGAAGCCGTCGATCCGCAATCCTGCGGTTCAGGTTAGGACTGGCTTCATTAAATCGTGGGCGTAGGATCTAGATCCTACGGTTTGCATCGCATACCGATTCGTGGTTGCGCCAATGTAATCTGGGCCACCAGATGGCGATCGGACGACTGAAAACACAG
This sequence comes from Zea luxurians, assembly GCA_029449295.1. Classification (NCBI taxonomy): domain Eukaryota; kingdom Viridiplantae; phylum Streptophyta; class Magnoliopsida; order Poales; family Poaceae; genus Zea; species Zea luxurians. The sequence goes on along the minus strand of JAOPSE010000003.1, from coordinate 179,749,930 downwards.
GATACCCCTTCGCGCGGCATAATATCTAAAGAGACCCTAGGTTAATAACAATTCAACCCGCAGTCCACCCTGTACTGTTCTCTGTGTCGCGGGATTTTTACCTAGGTGTCCCTGTACTTTACAGAAAACGTGGCCCAATCCAGAGGGTATTAAAAATCAGAAATTTATATCAGAAACTAGTTTTAATGCCTAAATAAATGTTAGAACTTGATAAATCCATAGGAAATTCATTTTTAATCCAAATCACTCCATTCCAATTTCTAAGTTTTTGTAATAATATTCTCTATCATTTAGTGTCTCTGTTTTGACATGAAAACAGTAAGAAAATTAATTTCTCATTTAATCCTATTTCAAGCATATTAAACCTTAGGAAATTCATAACTTGAAATCTATAACTCCAAATTTAATGATTCCAGTTCCAATGATCTTATTTTAATGTCTAGATTATTATTGTGTATTTTAATTAAATGTTTGGTGTGATGTTAATTTTTGCTATACTATGTACGTATTGTGTTGATGCGAATAGACGAGCAAGCCAATGTGGATCCTGGTGAGCAGCAGATAGAAGTAGCTAAGCAGGAGCTCATTGAAGGCAAGTTGTGCCCTTGATCACTTACTTTTTCCCAGCCATGTTCTTATTAATTATAATGATCTGCATAGGTTAATTTTGATGGGATCCAATAGGTTACCCCAGTTTTGGTTATCTCTATACCTTGTTGACCACTGAAATATTTTTGGGTAGTACATGTTATCGCTTTATGTGGATTTGGGTATGGAGATACACTATTCATGATTACTCTTTTATTATCTTTTTATTATTACTATTCATGTTAAGATCATTATGTTAATGAGAACATGGAGCGACCACCCGGGAAAACAGTGCTACCACAAGGGTTTAATGGGACGCCCTTGGCTGATTAACTAGGAAAGCTAGTGGATGTCTTCCTTACCCGAACGGGGCAAGGGCAGTAAGGGAGTGGTTAGTGTAGGGAGGTCCTTAGGTTGATTTTGCTGCGATGGCGGTCAGGCGTGGGATTTCTGCACTGGAGCTTCCTATAAAATGTAGCGAGAATTCTAAAGCTAGTGGAACTTTGTAAAGGCCTCGTAGTGTTACCCTGCTTCGCCTCCTCGGTAGAGGTGTATGGGATTGGCCGTCTCTTGGCAGATGGGTAACATGACTTGTGGGTAAAGATGCGCAATCTCTGCAGAGTGTAAAACTGGTATACTAGCCGTGCTCACGGTCATGAGCAGCTCGGACCCTCACATGATTAATTTATGGAACTTAAATTTAATTTGACATATGCATCGCATTTGGGATTATTTTACTATTACTTCTCTTTATTATTATTAAGGTTTGGTATTTACTTACACTTAGTAATTGCTAATAAAATTTTGACCAACTTATAAAAGCAATGCTCAGCTTCAGCCTCTATTTTGTTGATCAGCCTTACACTTCACATGAACTCCCATCTTTGGTGAGTTCATGCATATTATTCCCCACGACTTGTTGAGCTATGAACGTATGTGAGCTTACTCTTGCTGTCTCACACCCCCACATGAGAAGAACAGGTGGTCGAAGAGGAGCCGCCTAACACTGAGGCATTCGACTTGATCTAGGTGGCGTCTCCCAGTCAGCTTTGTGGCGCCAGCGAATAATATTTAGTTCGCTTTGCTTTATCATTTATTTTTGTAAGACTTCCACTATGTAATAAGTATATTTATGATATTTATGACATTTATCTCTATGCACTCTGTTATTATGTGTGTTGTTCTTCCATGGCGCACATATGAGATGCACCCGGATTTGTCCCTTAAATCCGGGTGTGACAGAAGTGGTATCAGAGGAAATGTTGACTGTAGGACGAAACCTAGATAGAATTGGACAAAACCCTTACCTACTTATCTTATTCTGATTCATTCTATACTTACCTTACTCTAATTCTTTCTATACTTATCTTGATTCTGTCTTACCTTCTACTGTTCTACTCTGATCATTCTTACCTTTTCTACTCTGAGACAAGATGGATTTCACACCTTGGAATCCTATGTTTATGACCTTCTTAGGAGATAGGAGGCCTAAGACAAAAATCAAAACTATTTTCTCTATTTTAAAATGTTGTTTGATTGTTCTGATGATAAATGTCTGATTTGCTTCTTTGATTGATTGAAATATTATATATGGACATCTTAGCATGTACCACCATAAGGTAATGAATTAGCTATGGTAGGTAAAACATTAATCTACTTAGCTAATAAATCCCCCAAAGTAACACGATTCATAATTACTGCCTTGTCCACTTTTCTCTTACCATATGTATCTAACTCAGATGGTCAATACCAGGAGGGGTGGTGGAATTGATTTACCTCCCAGACGACACACTCAGAGGATATTTAGGCAACCCCAGCCACAACCAGCAGAGATGAATCCTCCTAATCCTCCACCAGGCAGAGTTGACCCACTGATTGCAGCTCAGATGAGGATGATGCAGCAAATGGCGGACACTATGGCAGATATGCGGGCTCAGATGCAGCAGGAACGCCATGAGATGCGCCAGGAAAGAGAAGAGATACGCTAGGAGTTGCGCCAGGAGCGAGAAGAGATACGCCAGGAGAGAAGGGCGCAACAGCAGCTGCAACAGCAATTTCAACAGCAACAGTAGCAACAGCAACAAGTACCACTGCCTCCACCACGACCAGTTCCACCTCGTGATAAGCACCGGGAATTTATGAGCCATAAGCCACCAACCTTCGCCAGTTCGCCAGATCCACTTGATGCAGATGATTGGTTGAAGTCAATTGAGAAGATGCTCAACATCGCCCAATGCTCAGACCGAGAGAATGTTCTTTATGCTTCTGGTCATTTGACAGGTCCTGCTACTGACTTGTGGGATTCTTATACTGCTGCCCATGATGCTGCTGATACTATTACTTGGGCAGAATTCAGTACACAGTTCAGAAACTATCATATACCAGCTGGATTGATGAAGATCAAGAAGGAGTTTTTGTCATTGAAGCAAGGAAACATGTCTGTCAGCGAGTACAGAGATAAATTCATTCAGCTGTCGAGATACGCTCCAGATGAGGTTGCTGAGGATGAGAGAAAGCAGGAGCACTTTATTGAAGGACTTAATGGACCCCTACAGTATGCACTTGTTGCACACACATTTCCATTATTTCAGAGGCTGCTAGATAAGGCTCTTGCTATTGAACACAAGCGTGTTCAACTAGGAGACTTGAAGAGGAAGGCTATCTCACAAGGATAGGGTAGCAGCAGTGTTCGTCCCCGCTATGTTTCACCACAGGGTACACCTACTCGTCCCAGAGGAGGACCACGCCCAACTCAGTATGCTCCACAGGGGTCTCCATGGACACCTCCTACTCGTCAGGCTACTCCAACTAGTACCCCGACGAGGTCTGCAGGACAGAAGACCGGCCCTACATGCTTCAAGTGCAGTCAGATTGGGCACTATGCTAATGCTTGTCCGATGGGGAATTCTGGTACACCAGCTAAGAACAAGCAACAGACTCCTGGCAAGGGATATTCTATAGCCAGGGTGAATCAAGTCAGCGTCGATGATACTCCTGATGGCGCTGACATCGTACTTGGTATGTTTTACATTAATGCCATTCCTGCAACAATATTATTTGATTCTGGTGCTACACATTCTTTCATGTCTGCTCGATATGCCAACACAAATGAGATACCACTGCTAAATATGAGAAACCAATGATAGTAATCACACCTAAAGGGCCTATTGAGGCAAATCAAATGACACGTAGATTAACATTAACAATCATGGGAAGAGAATTTGGAGCTACTGCTATAATATTAGAGACCAGCAGTATAGATCTGATCCTTGGCATGTCATGGTTAAGGAAGGCAAAGGCTATTATACCATGTGGTAGGGGTACTATAGAACTCACTATCCCTAAGGGAGAAAGATTTCAAGTTCAAATTGCAGTGACCACCTCTTCCAAACGGGCTATATACTGTATACCTGAGGAGTTTGTTGGTGACAACATCCGTGTGGTTAGAGATTTTCCGGATGTCTTTCCAGAGGAGTTACCAGGGATGCCACCAGATAGGGAAGTTGAGTTTGTCATTGATCTCTTACCTGGAACTGCCCCTATTTCTAAACGACCATACAGGATGTCTGTAGAAGAATTAAAGGAGCTTAAGAAGCAGTTAACTAAGTTACAGGAAGCAGGGTACATTTGTCCAAGTTCCTCACCTTGGGGAGCACCGGTACTGTTTGTACAGAAGAAGGATGGATCACAGCGGATGTGTGTGGATTATAGATCACTTAATGATGTTACTGTGAAGAACAAGTATCCATTACCTCGTATTGAGGATTTATTTGATCAGATGAGAGGTGCAAGGGTATTCTCGAAGATTGATCTCCGATCGGGTTACCATCAGATGAGGATTAGACCATCGGATATTCCCAAGACAACATTCTCGACTCGATATGGATTATATGAGTTCACTGTTATGTCATTTGGATTAACCAATGCACCAGCTTATTTTATGAATTTGATGAATAAGGTGTTTATGGAGTATTTGAACAGATTCATCGTGGTGTTCATCGATGATATTCTTATCTATTCTAAGAGTGAAAGTGATCATGAAGAACATCTAAGGTTGGTGCTACAGAAGCTACGAGATAATCAACTGTACGCCAAGTTTAGCAAGTGCGAGTTTTGGATTGGCGATGTGCCATTTCTTGGTCATATTATTTCTAATGGGGGAATTTCAGTGGATCTTGCTAAAGTTAAGGAGATTATGGAGTGGAGAGTGCCCACTACAGTTACTGAGATTCGAAGTTTCTTGGGACTTGCAGGATATTATCGAAGATTTATTGAAGGATTCTCTAAGATTGCTAAGCCTATGACCTCGCTTCTGGAGAAAGGAAGAGAATTTAAGTGGGATGAGAAGTGCCAAGAAAGCTTTGATTAATTAAAGAAGAGATTAATGTCACCACCGGTGTTGATTATGCCAGATCTACAGAAGGGATTTGACATTTATTGTGATGCATGTGGCCAAGGATTGGGATGTGTGCTCATGCAAGAAGGACATGTGATCGCCTATGCATCTCATCAGTTGCGGAAACATGAATTGAACTACCCCACTCATGATTTAGAACTGGTAGCCGTTGTGCATGCACTTAAGATTTGGAGACACTACATTATGGGAACTAAGTGCCAAGTATACACATATCATAAGAGTTTGAAGTACATATTCACTCAGAAGGATCTCAACCTTAGGCAACGCCGTTGGTTGGAGCTTATTAAGGATTATGATTTGGAGATTCACTATCACCTAGGCAAGGCAAATTTGGTTGCAGATGCCTTGAGTCGGAAGGAGCACGTTCACTCCGCTATTGTTGTCCAGCTACCCGATGAATTAGCAAAAATTTTGAGAGGCTCAACCTGGGAATTGTTACGCATATGGAAGGAGTTACCATTGAATTGGAACCTACCTTAGAGCAAGAAATTCGAAGAGGTTAGATTGGTGATGCCAAAATCCAGGAGATCAAGGATATGATAATAGAGGGTAGAGGCCCAGATTTCACGGAGGATGAGCAAGGCACGATATGGTTCAAGAATCGGATTTGTGTTCCTGATATCGATAGTCTTCAGGAAACCATATTGAAGGAGGCACATGACTCAGTTTATTCTATCCACCCTAGGAGTACTAAGATGTATCAGGATTTGAAGCAAAAATATTGGTGGTATGGATTGAAGAGAGATGTGGCTGCACATGTGGCTATGTGCGATGTGTGTCAAAGAGTTAAGGCTGAACACCAGAGGCCAGCCGGACTACTGCATCCACTGAAGATACCTGAGTGGAAATGGGAAGAGATTGGCATGGACTTCATTATTGGATTACCCCACACATCTGCTGGGTATGATTCTATATGGGTGATTGTGGACAGGCTAACTAAAGTAGCCCACTTTATTCCAGTGAAGACCGCGTATTCAGGAGCCAAGTTGGCAGAGTTGTACATGGCACCGATTGTCTGCTTACATGGTGTGCCAAAGAAGATTGTGTCAGACCAGGGATCACAGTTTACCTCTTGGTATTGGAAGAAGTTGCACGAGTCTTGGATACAAGATTGAATTTTAGTTCGGCTTACCATCCACAGACTGATGGGCAGACTAAGAGGACCAACCAAGTGCTGGAAGATATGTTAAGAGCTTGTGCCCTTAAGCATGGTGGTAGTTGGGATAAGAGTACCGTATGTGGAATTCTCTTATAATAATAGCTATCAAGCCAGTTTGAAGATGTCACCGTTTGAGGCTTTGTATGGCAGAAAGTGCAGGACTCCACTGTATTGGGATCAAACTGGTGAAAGGCAGTTGTTTGGGCCTGAGATTATACAAGAAGCAGAAGAACAAGTCCATCAGATAAGGGAGAATTTGAGAACTGCGAAGTCAAGACAGAAAAGCTATGCTGATACCCGAAGAAGACAGCTAGAGTTTAAGGAGGGAGATTATGTCTATTTGAAGGTGTCACCACTCAGGGGTATGAGAAGATTTAAAGTCAAAGGAAAATTGTCCCCTCGCTTTATTGGACCCTTCTTAATCTTAAAGCGAGTGGGAGAGGTGGCATATCAATTGGAGTTACCGGATCATCTCGCGGATGTTCATGATGTCTTTCATGTATTTCAGCTGAAGAAATGTCTTAGGGTACCTGAAGAGCAGCTACCCATGGGGGACCTTAGTGTTCAAGAGGATTTGACTTATGCTGAGTACCCCATCAAGATTCTTGATACACTGACTCGGGTCACAAGAAATAAGGTGACAAAGATGTGCAAAGTGCAATGGAGCCACCACGGAGAAGATGAAGCAACCTGGGAAAGAGAAGAAGAGCTTCACATAGATTTTCCCCACCTTTTCCCTAGATCTTCCTAAATCTCGAGGACGAGATTATTTTTAAGGGGGTAGGATTTGTAATACTCAAAATTGTATACAAAGAATAATAGACAGATCTCTTCAATTTTATGTGTCTTATTTGCATCATGAGAAGAGCATACCTATAACTAAGAGAATGAATTAGAACAAATGAAATATATATATATATATATATATATATATATGCATAATATTGGAGTTATATGTTTATGCATTAAGTAAAAATAAGAAGAATAATAATAATAAGATAATAATTCTAAAGTTGGATTAAACCCTAGATTGAAATTAGGGTTTTGAAAATGAGAAGAAGAGAAATGATATAAAAATATGAATAATATAATTATATTTATAAAATTGGTATTTTTAAACTTCACAAAAGTAATAAGAGAATAATTTGGGTACAAGTTTGAATTCAAAATTCGAAGTTCAAATTTAACTTAGAGATATAGAAAAGAAAAGAAAAGGTAAAAGAAAAAGAGAAAAGAATAAAAAAGGGTAACTTGGGCCGCGAAACACCAATCCGGCCCACTACAGCTTCACCTCCACGTGGCCCAGTCGTGATATCCCCACACGCGCGCCCAACGGGCACTAACAATTCGGGCCCGCGCGTCAGATGTCGCTCCTCCGCGCGCTTGGAGCCACTAGCCGATGGGGCCGCCGAGTCAGTCGCAATCGGGGGGAAATAGCTTGGAGGATCAAGTCAGTGACGCTCGGGGCCCACTCACCAGTCGCTGTGCTCATCACGCCCACCTCGCGCGCATGGTGGAGCGCCGCCACGGCAAATCCACGGAATCCGGCCCAGTCGTTGAAGCACTGACCCCGTACGCGTCCATATAAGTTCCACGACCCCCCGGACTCATCTATTCCACCACCTTTGTTGCCTTGCGACTGCCACTAACCCCCGCCACAAACAATCGCCGCGTCCGCCCGGTAGTTGCCCGCCGTTGGTGATTCTCCTCTGTGCTCAAGCACGGGTTCGCGCGTGTGGGCGGGGGCATTCGCCGGGGACCCATGAAGCTGCGGGAGCCCTCAATTTGGGCTAAGGACCTCGAGAAACACGGGAATCTCTCGCCGGTGACGGAAGACCGCTGTCGTCCGTGCCATTGATGTGGACTACCGCTCTCGCCGCACCATACTCTGGTGAGTACCTACTCATTCGATTCGCCATGATCAGCTCGTTGTGTAGCACCATTTGGGTAGTGATTAGACTCTAAGATCGCCGGATGGCCGAACGCCGGTGAGGCCTCCACGGCGGGCGCGAGCTCCGCCGTCTGGTTGAATTGGGAGGAGGGAGAACGTAGGGCCACCGTTCATTACTCATCGCATGGCCGAGATTAGAATACGCGATACCTGTTCGCGCGATTGAACAGAAGCCGTCGATCCGCAATCCTGCAGTTGAGGTTAGGACTGGCTTCATTAAATCGTGGGCGTAGGATCTAGATCCTACGATTTGCGTCGCGTACCGATTTGTGGTTGCGCCGATGTAATCTGGGCCGCCAGATGGCGATCGGACGGCTGAAAACACCGGATACCCCTTTCGCGCGGCATAATATCTAAAGAGACTCTAGGTTAATAACAATTCAACCCGCAGTCCACCCTGTACTGTTCTCTGTGTCGCGAGATTTTTACCTAGGTGCCCCTATACTTTACAGAAAACGTGGCCTAATCCAGAGGGTATTAAAAATCAGAAATTTATATCCGAAACTAGTTTTAATGCCTAAATAAATGTTAGAACTTGATAAATCCATAGGAAATTCATTTTTAATCCAAATCACTCCATTCCAATTTCTAAATTTTTGTAATAATATTCTCTATCATTTAGTGTCTCTATTTTGACATGAAAACAGTAAGAAAATTAATTTCTAATTTAATCCTATTTCAAGCACATTAAACCTTAGGAAATTCATAACTTGAAATCTATAACTCCAAATTTAATGATTCCAGTTCCAATGATCTTATTTTAATGTCTAGATTATTATTGTGTATTTTAATTAAATGTTTGGTGTGATGTTAATTTTTGCTATACTATGTATGTATTGTGTTGATGCGAATAGACGAGCAAGCCAATGTGGATCCTGGTGAGCAGCAGATAGAAGTAGCTGAGCAGGAGCTCATTGAAGACAAGTTGTGCCCTTGATCACTTACTTTTTCCTAGCCATGTTCTTATTAATTATAATGATCTGCATAGGTTAATTTTGATGGGATCCAATAGGTTACCCCAGTTTTGGTTATCTTTATACCTTGTTCACCACTGAAATATTTTTGGGTAGTACATGCTATCGCTTTATGTGGATTTGGGTATGGAGATACACTATTCATGATTACTCTTTTATTATCTTTTTATTATTACTATTCATGTTAAGATCATTATGTTAATGGGAACATGGAGCGACCACCCGGGAAAACAGTGCTACCACAAGGGTTTAATGGGACGCCCTTGGCTAATTAACTAGGAAAGCTAGTGGATGTCTTCCTTACCCGAAAGGGGCAAGGGCTGTAGGGGAGTGGTCAGTGTAGGGAGGTCCTTGGGTTGATTTTGCTGCGATGGAGGTCAGGCGAGGGATTACTGCATTAGAGCTTCCTATAAACTGTAGCGGGAATTCTGAAGCTAGTGGAACTTTGTAAAGGCCTCGTAGTGTTACCCTGCCTCACCTCCTCGGTAGAGGTGTATGGGATTGACCGTCTCTTGGCAGATGGGTAACATGACTTGTGGGCAAAGATGTACAACCTCTGCAGAGTGTAAAACTGGTATACTAGCCGTGCTCACAGTCATGAGTAGCTCGGACCCTCACATGATTAATTTATGGAACTTAAATTTAATTTGACATATGCATCGCATTTGGGATTATTTTACTATTACTTTTCTTTATTATTATTAAGGTTTAGTATTTACTTACACTTAGTAATTGCTAATAAAATTTTGACCAACTTATAAAAGCAATGCTCAGCTTCAGCCTCTATTTTGTTGATCAGCCTTACACTTCACATGAACTCCCACCTTTGGTGAGTTCATGCACATTATTCTCCACGACTTGTTGAGCTATGAATGTATGTGAGCTCACTCTTGCTGTCTCACACCCCCCCACAGGAGAAGAACAGGTGGTCGAAGAGGAGCTACCTAACACTGAGGCATTCGACTTGATCTAGGTGGCGTCTCCTAGTCAGCTTTGTGGCGCCAGGGAATAATATTTAGTTCGCTTTACTTTATCATTTATTTTTGTAAGACTTCCGATATGTAATAAATATATTTATGATATTTATGACATTTATCTCTATGCACTCTGTTATTCTGTGTGTTGTTCTTCCTTGGCGCACATATGAGATGCACCCGGATTTGTCCCTTAAATCCGGGTGTGACACTGAGCAATGTTCAACATCTTCTCTACGGACTTCAGCCAATCATCTGCGTCCAGTGGATCAGGAGAACTAGCAAATGTCGGTGGCTTATGGCTCATGAACTCCCGGTGCTTATCTCGGTGTGGAACTGGTGGTGGTGGAGGAGGCAGTGGTGCTTGCTGATGTTGCTGTTGTTGTTGCTGTTGCTGCTGCGCCCTTCTCTCCTGACTTATCTCTTCTCGCTCCTAGCGCAGCTCTCGACATATCTCTTCTCGTTCCTGGTGCATCTCTTAGCGTTCTTGCTGCATCTAAGCACGCATATCTACCATAGTGTCCGCCATTTGTTGCATCATCCTCATCTGAGCTGCAACCAGTGGGTCAACTCCTGCTGGTGGAGGCCATGGCGGAGGATCCATCTCTACTGGTTGTGGCTAGGGTTGTCTAAATATCCTCCGAGTGTGTCGATTGGGAGGCAAATCAATTCCACCACTCCGCCTAGTATTGATCATCTGAGTTAGATACATATAGTAAGAGAGAGTAGTAGACAAGGCAAGTAGTTACAAATCAGGTTACTTTGGGGATTTATTAGCTAAGCAGATTAATATTTTACCTACTAAAGCTAACTCAATACCTTATGGTGGTACATGCTAAGATGTCCATTTATAATAATTCAATCAATCAAAGAAGCAAATTAGACATTTATCATCATAACAATCAACTAACATTTTTAAATAGAGAAAATAGTTTTAATTTTGTCTTAGGTTCCCTATCTCTTAAAAGTTCATAAGTGTAGGATTCCAAGGTGTGAAATCCATCTTGTCTTAGAGTAGAAAAGATAAGAGTAATCAGAGTAGAAAAGGTGAGACATGACCAAGACAAGATGAGTATAGAAAGAATCAGAGTAAGATAAGTAGGTAAGGGTTTTGTCCATTTCTATCTAGGTTTCGTCCTACAGTCAACATTTCCTCTGATACCACTTCTGTCACACCCGAGCTTTAAGGAACAAAGCCGGGTGCATCTCATACATACGCCAAGAAGACAACATATATAATAACAGTGCATAGAGATAAATGTCACAATAATATCAGAGTATTTATTACATAGCGGAAGTCTTAATACAAAATAAAAGATAAATATAAAATGAACTAAGGATCATCCTTGGCGCCAATGTCAACTGGGAAAACGCCACCTAGATCAGATCAAACTCCTCGCTTTGTGGCTCTTCCTGAACCACCTGTTCTTCTCCTGTGGGGGGGGGGTGTGAGACAACAAGGGTGAGCTCACACATGATCATAGCTCAACAAGTTGTGGGTAAACCAGTGGGCATGAACTCACCAAAGTTGGGAGTTCATGTGATGTGTAAGGCTAATCAACAACAGGGGTTAAAGCTGAGCATTGCTTTTAATTAGTTGGTCAAAGTTTTATTAGTAGTTACTAGATGTAAGTAAATACCAAACCTTAAATAAAGTAATAAAACAAAGTTAATAAAGAATCCCATGCATATGCAAATGACAATTTGAATTTAAGTTCTATAAATCAATCATGCGAGAGTCCTGAGCTGCTCTTGACCTTGAGCTTGGCTAGTATACCAGTTTTACACTCTTCAGAGGTTGTACCCTTTACCCACAAGTCATGTTACCCATATGCTAAGGGATCGCGACTCCCATACACCTCTACCTAGGAAGCAAGGCAGGGCAACACCACGAGGCATTTACAAAGTTCCACTAGCTTCCGAAAACCCGCTACAGTTTATGGGAAGAGCACTTGCAAGAATCCCCCGTCTGACCGCCATCGCAGCAAAATCAACCCGAGAACCTCCTTGCATGCAACTCCCCTACTGCCCTTGCCCCTTTCGGGTAAGGTAGTCTTCCACTAGCTTTCCTAATTAGTTAGCCAAGGGGTCCCATTCCTCCCTTGTGGTGGCACGTGTTTCTCTAGTTAAGCTCCATGTTCCAATTAACATTAATGATCTTGACATCAAAGACACTGATTTAATTAAATGAAACGATGTATTTCCCCCTCTGATCCTGGGTGCACATTGACAGATCAACAACTAGGGATTTACAATGCCCAGATCCGATCCCTACCCTTAATACGTCGTGATCCGCCCGATCACGATCCACCCGACCCAAAACTCTATCTGCGCACTAATCCCAACCGCCGCTGCCCTAATCGACGACTACCGTTAGTTGCGGGTGTGAATAACCCGAGCGTGGCATCGCCCACCCTCCTACGGCGGCGCCATGGCTAGCGAGCAATTACTCCGCCACCAGAGCATGCCTCGACCTAATCGATCGGCTCCACGCAACCCTAGTGAATGCAGATAGATGGGGAGAGTCCTTACCGACAATGGCACGGTGTAGAGAGCTGACGGCGAAGGGACAAGCTCCACGGCGGAAACATAGCTCTGGCGACGAATTCAGGCTAGGACCGGACGCTACTCTGCCTAATAATGCGATGCGTGGATTCCCCAGGTAGTGGCGAATCTCCCGCGCTGCTCCCCGCGGCCACCCGATTGCGTGAATCCAAATTTCCCCGCAGCGGCGCTCCTCTCTTTTCTCTAGTGACGGCGGCGGCCCTAGAAGCTAGGTGTTAGTGCGAACTCAATGGGGCAATGAAAAGGTTAGGGCGCCTAGGATTTTATCCCCTGGCGTGGTCAAGGGCCAAGCACGCAAGATCGTCGGCGTCGTGCCCGCCATGCGTGGTAGTCCGTTGCGGCGAGTTCGTGGAGCGGTTGAAGCAGCTGACACACGGGGCCCGGTGTAAGAAGCGAACGCGCGCCTGAGCTAGCTAATGCGTGGGTCCGGTTGCCAGCGCCTGAAGTTGTCGTCCGAGTGCCCGCGAGCGTCACTGGCAACTGGGCCCAAGGTGTCGGCGCGGCGCCCAGCTGGTTGGACCGCGTGGTGCAGAAGAGGAATGGGCCGGATCAAGGAGATTAGGCCCAGGCGCAATTTTTCTATTTTTCTTTTGTTTTTATTTTCTTTTTCCTTTTTGATTCATTTTCTTTTCATTTGAATCACTAATTTGAATTAGAGTCTTGTTATGAAATTCAACTTTGAGTCAAATTTATAAACTCAGATCTGTGTAAGAATAATATATATACATTTATACTTATTTTTATTCGCATAGTTGATTCCCTTCTTCTCTTTTTCTAGATTCTTGAATTTTCCTTTAGGATTTATATTCCACCTTGGACTTTAACATATTTCTTTTTATGTGATTGTTTTTATATATTGTCATAAAATACACACAAAAAATAAAATCCAGCATGATGCATACTTTATTTGAGTGTTCTTTTGTTAATTATTTATCTGTGCAAGTGGGTGTCCACATGAAATGATGGATTAACATAACACACATAAATAAGAGAATATAATTTGTCCTTTTAGATTTTTTACAAAGTGGGTATTACAGCCTGGTGGCGGTGATGGACAGTAGATGCAGTAAAAATAGCCCGCTTGAGGAACATGGTGGTGCTTGTAGCGGTCATCGAGTAGCATGAGTCACTGCAACAACGAGATTCATTTTTGGTGGCTAGGGCTATTTTCGGTGGTCCTGTCCTGGCCGCCGAAATTATGACCAATTTTCGGCACCGTCGAAATAAGTGTTATTTTTGGCGGTCGTCTGTCGAAATTAATGGATAAAAATATCAGCTAGTCTCTTTTTTCCTTTATTCTCTCTACCTCGACCCTCTCTCTCTCTCACATACCATCGTCGTCGCCATCGTTTCGCTATCCAACCCGCCGTTGGCCGCCCTGACTAAACTCGGCAACCACCTGGACCTCGACCACTGCTCCGGACCCTTCCCTAACCGATGCGCCGTGCTGCCAGCACTCCGTCGCTCGCCCCTCTCGGTCGTGCGTTCGACGCTCCACACCGCCCCGTCCCGGCGTGCGGCCGGCTACCACCCGGCGTGCCGACAGCTGGCGCCCCGACCCCGCCCCTCTTCCAATTGCTCTAGCATGGCCAACTCCTCCCTCCATGCTGCCCGCGCTCGTCGTTCCGCCCACGACCGCCGACAGCCAGCACCACGGTCCACTCCATTGCGACCTAGCACGAGAGGTAATTCTTTACGTTTTTAATTATTTATTTTCGGTGCCCATTTTTTACTAGCCGCCGAAATTAGTGGGTAATAGTTTATGTGATCAATGTTTATGCGAAATTGTTTATTTAATTAGGCAGTTTTTCATTACTTTTGATTAGTTACATGTTTATGCATTTGAAAATATAATTAATCACATGTTTAGTTAATGATTAATTGAAATATCAGTTTCATTCTATTAATTTCCAGAACAGGCACAACAGTAACCAGTCGTTTTCCTCAGTTTCAGTCGTCGATGCCTTAGTGGGGACTACATGCTTCGACACCTCCTACAGCTTAGGTGTGTCGATAAGTATCTCTACTCGAATGTATTGTGAACTAGAACTTACTATGAACCAGCTCTGGTGCGTCATTCAACTTGTCGTTTGTATTAACCTCTCAAATCTTGGATTAACTTGATTTTGTAGAGATCGGGGTTATGGGCCACAACACGCCACCACCATTGATACCAGCACCAGGAGGAGCTTCTGGGGGGAGGAAGCTACTACAGAGGAGGTTAGTTTGACAAACAATTCATTTGAATATTGGTCAACTTAACACTGTAGTTATTAATGTCTTCTTCTTTCTTTTAGACTCAAAACCAGATAGACGACTTTGTAAACAACTTCGCTTCTGGAGGAGGTGGTCACAACTCAAACGACCCCTATATGTGATGATTTAACTCTTGTGGTGAATTTGGCCGATGCGATGGATTTGATATGAACTGTGATGGATTCTGATGTATTTGTGATGGTTTTGTGAGTTTGTGTTGATTGTAATGGATTTGTGAGGTACTTTGCTGGACTATGATGTATTTGTGAGGAATTATGGTGAATTATGATATTTGTGGTGAATGTGTGTAATTCTAAAAATTTATGTTGCTACTACCGTTGCTTATCTTAGCATCAGAGAAAGTAAGTATGGTCTAGTTATTATTGACAACTATTCTCGCTTCACTTGGATATTCTTTTTGTAGGATAAATCTAATATCCAAGGAACCTGTTGGGGGCCTTCGGCATCCGAAGGTCCTCAAAAACAGGATTTAACAGTGTTTCTGGAGTATAATGTGTGAACAGGTATCTTCGGACTCGAGTCGATATCACAGTAGGAGAAGTCCAAGTAATACGAAGGTTGATACAACGCCGAAGATGTGAGCGGGAAAGCTTCGGCATGATAGCGGAAAAAGAAACCGACTTAAAGATGAAAAGGCTATTCGGACCTCGGTGGATTACTATAGAATTACTACCAAGTGTAAAGGGCATGAATGTAATTTTATATGGGCTGTGTCCCGTGCCTATAAATAGGTGAACAGTACTCCCGTACTGGACACGCGGATTTTGGCATTCACTTTTGCGTCACGCTTGCACTTTCATCTCCTTCAAGCTGAAGGTACATTTGTAATTCGATGTTATTTCTGTTTCTACGTAATAATAATGCAAAAATAAGTTAATAATAATATACAATTGTCTATGTTATCCTTCATATTCCTTATGATTCATCCTTCGTCACTGTATAGTGTATTTATGAAGGTATATCCCTTATAACCTTCGTCCAAAAATCATTATATCCTAAGGGAAATAATGCTTCGAAGGACGAAGGACTTTTCCGATTAACATTCTCTATGTTGCCTTGTTCTTAATTCAAAGCATTTGAGAACAAGTCCCCAACATTGGCGCCGACCGTGGGTGAACTCACTTCCACTCTTTGAGTTTTTGAACACCTTCGGCGATCATAAACCTTCGCTATGGCTCCGAAGAAAGCTTCAGCAACTGGCACTGCAGCTCTCCAACCGCTGGACCACAATCAGGAGACTCTCTCTCTTCGAGAGGCTCGAAGCCAGAAGAGGAAGGCTGTCAGCCCGACACCGCAAGAGGATGAGCTAGATCAAGAGATCAGAGACATGGAGATGCTTCATCAACAGGTGCAGAGGAAGAAGGAAAAGATGGCTAGGCTAGCTGAACTACAAAGGCAGATAGACGAAGCTTCTGAAGAAGTTCGCCATTTTACTAACGATGAGCAGAACCGAAGACCTCAGAACCAAAACCTTCATCAGGAGGGTTTCCTCAATGAAGATGACTGGTATAACAACTTCTATCATGGAAATTTTGTTTTTGATGATGCTTCTCCTCTGTCCGCTGAGCTGCAGGCTACACCTTGGCCTCCGTCCTACAAGCCGCCCCAGCTTCCCATATTCGATGGCCATTCAGACCCAAAGCAGTTTTTGATGAGCTACGAAGCAACAATATCTTCGTATGGTGGCAATGCTGCAGTCATGGCAAAGTCTTTTGTTATGGCTGTCAGAAGTGTTGCTCAAACCTGGTATTCCTCCCTTCGACCAGGAACGATCACTTCATGGCAAAAACTGAAGGACATGTTGTTAACCAGCTTCCAAGGGTTTCAGACGAAGCCGGTCACTGCTCAGGCCCTGTTCCAGTGCACACAGGATCACGAAGAATACCTTCAGGCGTATGTCAGGAGGTTCTTGCGTTTGAGGGCGCAGGCGCCAACGGTGCCCAACGAAATTGTCATTGAGGCCATGATCAAGGGACTTCGGCCTGGACCTTCAGCTCAGTACTTTGCTAGGAAGCCTCCTCAAACTTTGGAGAAGCTGCTCCAGAAGATGGACGAGTATATTCGTGCCGACAATGATTTTCGCCAAAGAAGGGAGGAGGCTTTCAGGTTTTCCAAAATGACCAGGGGCTTCGGAGGAAGATTCTATCCGAGGCATGTCAGGTCAATCCACAACTCTACTCAAAATGATGATAAGGGGAGTCAGCAGCAAAGGCCACAGTGCTCCTCACAGGCTTCGGGGCAACAGCAAAGCTTCTTCCGGCCACCATCTCCAAGAGGCAGAGGCGCCAGGGGCTTCGGCGGAAGATTTGGAGATCAACCAAGGAGAATATTTTGCTTGTTCTATGGTGAAAACAAGGGCCATACCACCAGGACGTGCCATGTTACCATCCAGAAACAAAAGGAGATAGCCGAAGCTGCAGTACAACAAGCTCAGCCGAAGCAGGTCATGCATACTGCTTCGTACCATTCGCCTTACATCCCAAAATACGTAGGCAACCACCCTGCAGTTTCTGTTGCTTCGGCGAGTCAACCTCAAGCTTCTTGGCAACAGCCTCCGCCTCCACCACCGCTGCAACAAGGTCAATAGCCAGAAGGGAGCCAATATGCTCCACATCAAAGGGACTTCAGAGAACAATCCGAAGCTCGCACAGTCAATAGCACTGTGCCAGAGTCGAAGCACATCTATTGACAAATATCCTACCTTGACAGCAGTCTTTTCCATTCAGTTTTATTTTCTGTGTAATAAAGGACACTTTAAATTTCAAGTAATAGTTTTGTTGTTTGCCACAAGGAAAACATATCTTCTACACAGGCTTAAGTTGTCGGAGCTTGAAAATTTGCAATAGCAAGGAGGACCTTCGGGTTATTAAATTTATTTTAAAAAAGAAGACACGGTATGAATTCTTTGAAGCAACAAAAAGTCGTTCCAAAAGGAGCGCAGTGTAAGTTTTTTGCTCCAAAGTCGTTCCTAAGGGAATGCAGAGCTTACAGCGAAAAGTCAACGCTGATTCCGCCGAAAGTAAAAGGCGAAGAAGCTCCAAAGTCGTTCCTAAGGGAATGCAGAGCTTACAGCGAAAAGTCAACGCTGATTCCGCCGAAAGTAAAAGGCGAAGAAGCTCCAAAGTCGTTCCTAAGGGAATGCAGAGCTTACAGCGAAAAGTCAACGCTGATTCCGCCGAAAGTAAAAGGCGAAGAAGCTCTAAAGTCGTTCCTAAGGGAATGCAGAGCTTACAGCGGCTATTCGGACCTCGGTGGATTACTATAGAATTACTACCAAGTGTAAAGGGCATGAATGTAATTTTATATGGGCTGTGTCCCGTGCCTATAAATAGGTGAACAGTACTCCCGTACTGGACACGCGGATTTTGGCATTCACTTTTGCGTCACGCTTGCACTTTCATCTCCTTCAAGCTGAAGGTACATTTGTAATTCGATGTTATTTCTGTTTCTACGTAATAATAATGCAAAAATAAGTTAATAATAATATACAATTGTCTATGTTATCCTTCATATTCCTTATGATTCATCCTTCGTCACTGTATAGTGTATTTATGAAGGTATATCCCTTATAACCTTCGTCCGAAAATCATTATATCCTAAGGGAAATAATGCTTCGAAGGACGAAGGACTTTTCCGATTAACATTCTCTATGTTGCCTTGTTCTTAATTCAAAGCATTTGAGAACAAGTCCCCAACAGAACCCATAAGCGCTTCATAGCATGAGCTCAAAATGAGTTCAAATTAAAGGTGAATAAGATAAGGAGCGGCAATGGTTCTGAGTTTAAGAACCTTCAAGTGGAGGAGTACCTTGAGGAGGAAGGCATCAAGCATGAGTTCTTCGTCCCTACACTCCATAGCAAAATGTTGTGGTGGGAAGGAAGAACAGGACGCTCATCGATATGGCGAGAACAATGCTTGGAGAATACAAGACGTCAGAGTAGTTTTGGTCGGAAGGTGTGAACATGGCTTGCCACGCCATAAACCGGCTCTATCTTCACCACCTCCTCAAGAAGATAGCATATGAGCTTCTAACTAGTAATAAACACAATGTTTCCTATTTTATGTATTTGGGAGCAAATGCTACATTTTAGTTAAGAGAGGTAGGCATTCAAAATTTGCACCCAAAGATGTTGAAGGGTTTTTTACTTGGTTATGATTCAAATACAAAAGATATAGGGTCTTCAACAAATCTTCTAGACTTGTTGAAGTCACTAGTGATGTTGTATTTGATGAGACTAATGGCTCTCCAAGAGAGCAAGTTTATCTTGATGATATAGATGAGAATGAGGTTCCGACGGCCGCAATGAGGACTATGGTGATAGGTGATGTGCGACCATAGGAACAATAAAAGGAACAAGATCAACCTTCTTCCTCAACAATGGTGCAACCCCCATCTCAAGGTGAGGAACAAATACCTCAAGATGATGGCATGGATCAAGGGGGAGCACATGAAAAAGAAGACAAGGAGGAGGAAGAAGTACCACAGGAAATATCTGCCCCAAGTCCGCGCCACCATTCAAAGAGATCATCTGGTGGACCAAATCCTAGGTGACATCAGCAAGGGAGTAACTACTCGTTCACGTATTGCTAATTTTTATGGGTACTACTCCGTCATTTCTTCTATTGAGCCTTTTATGGTAGAAGAAGCCTTGTAGTATCTAGATTGTGTGATGGCCATGCAGGAAGAGATCAAAAACTTCAAGAGAAATGAAATGTGGAGCTTGGTGCCATGTCCAAAGCAAAACATTGTGGGAACCAAGTGGGTGTTCCACAACAAGCAAGATGAGTATGGAGTGGTGACAAGAAACAAGGCTCGACTTATGGCAAAAGGTTATGCACAAGTCGCAGGTTTGGATTTTGAGGAGACCTTTGCTCCTATAGCTAGGCTAGGATATATTCGCATTTTGTTATCATATGCTGCTCACCATTCTTTTAAGCTTTATCAAATGGACGTGAAGAGCGTCTTTCTCAATGGACCAATCAAGGAGGAAGTGTACGTGGAGCAATCCCCTAGCTTCGAGGATGATAGGTATCCTGACCATGTTTATAAGCTCTCTAAGGCGCTCTATGGGCTTAAGCAAGCACCAAGAGCATCATATAGATGCCTTAAAGATTTTCTTATTTCCAATGCTTTCAAGGATGGGAAAGCTAATCCTACTCTTTTCACTAAGACATGTGATGGTGATTTATTTATATACCAAATATATGTTGATGAGATAATATTTTGTTCTACTATCAAAAGTCTTGTGAGGAGTTTAGCGGGGTGATGATGCAAAAGTTCGAAATGTCAATGATGGGCGAGCTGACATTCTTTCTAGGATTCCAAGTAAAATAGCTCAAGGAAGGAATCTTCATCTCCCAAACAAAGTATACGCAAGATCTTCTCAAGAAGTTTGGGACAAAGGACGCAAAGCCCATCAAGACGCTGATGGGAACAAACAGGCACTTGGACCTCGATGCATGAGGTAAGTCCATAGATCAAAAGGTATACCGATCTATGATAGGATCCTTACTTTATTTATTTGCAAGTAGACCAAACGTTATGCTTTCTGTTTGCATGTTTGCTAGATTTCAATCCGACCCGAACCCCTAACCCACAAACGCCCGTGAAACCGCAAGGATCGGCTTTGATACCACTTGTAACACCCCGTCCAGTCCTGGACTAGCGGTACTTACTCCTGGCAGCTCTCTAGAATCATATATTGTCCCCACAGACCAACACGAGACTTTTGTGCGCACTTTGTCCTCACTCATATGCACCCGAGAAAACTTCCTGGTCAGTCATCCATCAAAAATTGCTCCAAGCCATGCATGCTTATGTACACCCGGTTCTGGGGGCAAAACCGAATGCATAGCATATGTGGGCCAGGATCCATTTCCCACACATATGTTGACTTGGGAGGTTCCGTCACAGCTGGTATTGGAGCGTAGCCCTTCTTCGCAGATATTATGTGGCATTTTCAAAAGGATTTTCTAAAACTCACCTAGAAAGATTTCTTCTATTCTTATCCCCCATATCTGAAGAATCTATATGAAAGACCAGATAGGAAGAGTGCAAGGTATAGAAGGTATGAATCAACTAAGGTTGATTCTGTAATTACACATGCATCATGCTAAGAATTATACTAATAAAATTTTCCCCCTAGAGAAATGCCACCGCGAACGAGGAAGACCACACGTAAGTCAACAGGCCCAATTGGAGTACCTCGTCATCAACTTGCCCCGCGGGATGAGGATAGTAGTAGCGGAAGCAACGATCCAATTGGGGATCTCAAAGCCCGCGTGAATCAGCTTCAAACGGAACTACAACGTAGGACCAACATGTGGGTCGCGGATGGCGACAGGATAAACGAATTAAGGAGTTACATCCACCGTCTGCAGGATAAGCTTGCTGATCGGGATTTAGCGCTCGACTAGGCGGTACAGTCTCGTTTAGTGGCTTGGGCTAAGGCAGCAAAGGCTCGAGCCCGAGATGAGGAACTTAGTTCTGCCATTGACAACCTACAGGCGTATTGCAATACCCTACATGAGGAAGTCCATGTACTGTATTCGCAACTACATCCCAGTGTCCCTATGGATCCTGTCAGGTCGGAAGCCGGACCCTCGCACATTGCGGAAGAAGCGCTTGGTGGTGAGCTAGACCTTTTTAAGCCCCCTCCTTCTATGAGGTTGGTCGATGAATGGTCTCCCACACCCGACGATGAGGCTGCCAGGAACAACCAGAAGTAGGACTAGTGGTATAGTAGTAAAAATAGAAGTAGTGTATTGTAGGTTGTATTATTATATAGTAGGTAATGCTATTGTATACTGGGTAATGTATCCTGTTGTAAAAAAAATCGAGTATGTACATTACTCTTTTTGGTAATGTAAATTGGATGGTTTTGTCTTTGGCATATTATATTTGTTTTCAAATGTTTGTTGCCACAGATGCCGTCCAAGACCCAATCATAGGATGCAGCTGGAACCTCCAGTGGAAGGGAATCTACTCCAAATCCACCTCCTGTTCCTCCCACACTGGCTGAGGCGATTGCCGCCTCAGTGAATGCAACCGCTGATAATACCCGTTTTCTGAGAGAGATGGCGGGCCAACAGTTCCAGCAGCAAGGTGGGCGGGGTTATAAACAGGGCCCCCGCGAAACTTCTTACCTGGACTTCTTAGAGACACGTCCACCCCTGTTTGTTAAAGCTGAAGACCCGTTAGAAGCCGATGAATGGCTTCGGGTTATTGAGCATCTGCCCTAGCCTTCGTTTGGTAGTGCAGCTCGTGCACTCGGCAGAATGCTTTAGCATCTGGGTCCATCCCTTGGCTTCGGAGGGCCCAAATGAAGATGCTGAGCCTAATGATAGCATTAGGGGTCAGCTGATGAAGATAAATTTCAAAATTCTTCAAAACTTCTCCTATCATCTCATTCAGAGGAAACCGTAATCCTACTCTGAAAAAACTTTTGAAAACCACTACTTCATCATCTTTCGGCGTAGGAGTGGTTTCATCTCCGGCAAAACAAACAAGCTTCCTCTCAGCTTCTCCAAAGTAGCCCAGTTTCATCATCATGGGCATGTCGGCTTCAGAAACAGTAGATTTCCCAAAATCTAAGTGGCTGGGTTTTGAAGGGATCAAAATACCATAATCCTCCTCTTCTTCATTAGAATTTTCTTCTTCAATATCAGCTTGTTCAACTTCGGCAGCAGATGTACCTTCGTCAATGGTTCCCTCTGTCACAACTAAGCCCGACTGTCTCATGACTTCGGAAATCGGAGCTGTCTCGACAGCCTCGGTCTCCTCTCCTTCACGAGTCACCTTTGCAGTCGAGCGTACTCTGGCCATCCGATGGATATTTTGCGGGTTTTATGAAGTTGATGTCGTTTACAGTTTTGACGAAGCTCTCTTTTTTGACGAAGCTAACTCAAAATGTCGGTCCGCTCGAGAGTGCAGTGGAAAAGCTTCGGCTATCATTAAATTTTTTAACAGCACAACAGTGCAATGGCAATGAATGCTGTGATAACTCCACACCTACTTGTCTGTTTATATAGTGCTGCAAGTGGAAAGGTGAATCGTCAAGTCACCTGCACCCGTCGAACAATCGCCCACACCCGCTAAACGGTGGACCACTCGGCGCCTGGAAGGTGAATCGCCAAATCGCCCGTACCCGCTGAGTGGTGGGCCACCCAGCGCTTGAAATATTTTAATCGTTTCTCGACAACGAGCTTAGGGAAGGTGTTTTTCGGACCTTCAGCATTCCGAAGCCTTTGAGATTTTATCACGGATCGAGCTCGTTATGAAAAACGATCTAGCACCGCGAAGGGGCTACTGTTGGGGGCATGCTTCATCGCCGAAGGTCCTCTAAGCAAAAACACCTTCGGCAAGTTGACACAAGCAGACAGAGCACGAAGATACAAGCCAAAGCCATGATCCAGGGAGCTTCGGCATAGTGACATGCCTTGATACGAAGGGCTACACCGACTTAAAGAGGAAAAGACGGATCAGTCCATGATAGTTTGTGTCATGTTTATAATTATTTATCGAGGGCATGAATGTAATTTTGACTGGGTTGCATCCTGTGCCTATAAATAGATGAACAGTAACCCCGTACTGTTCGCGCTGACTTGTATTCACTCGCACGTCGCATTCGGATTTTCGCCTTCTGTCAAGCCGAAGGTATGAATGTAATTTAATATTGTTTATATTCATTTATGATACTAAATAAAAGAGATATTTGTGACATTATATGATTATTCATGATACTTCTCATGTTTCATATGTTCCCACTTCTATTATGATACACTGTGATGATAAAGGTACTGAAAGTCGCCTAGAGGGGGGGTGGATAGGCGAAACCTAAAAATTAAAACTTTATCCCCCAACTAGATCCCTTGATTAGTGGTTAGAACAAGATATACAAATATCGGAGAATAAAAACTAAGTTCTTGCTTGTAAAGAGTATTGCGTTTAAATAATGCGGAAGTGATAAATCAATACTACTAACAAGTTTATGAGAATAAAGCAAGAAGGCTTAGGTGGGAAGAGCAATGGTTTCTTGCGAAGTGTTGCTTCACTAAATGAGGATTTAACTTGAAGCAACACCAAATGATATTGACAAAGAATAGCGCAAGAAAACTTAGAGGAAGGGAGAACGAACAAATCACAAGCAATAAACACAATGGACACGGGTGATTTGTTTTACCGAGGTTCGATCCTCGAAGGCCTAGTCCATGTTGAGGAGTCCACTAAGGACGGGTCTTTTTCAACCCTTTCCCTCTCTCCACCGATCACCCAAGGATCAGCGAGCTCTTCTTCTTCTCAAGGATCACTCTCGATCCCGCAAGGACCACCACACTCTTTGGTGTCTCTTGCTAGCTTTTACAAGCCTCCAAAACTTTGGAGGAAGTTCAATGGGAGTCAAAACTCCACGCACAAATGAACACAAAGATGTAGCACACACTATCTCTCAATGAATCTCACAAGGCACTAGTGCTAAACTCAAATGAGTAGCTCTCTTTTGCTTGCTCTCTCTTTTGTGGCACTTGTGTTGGTTGTAGTGGTCTAGATCTTGTGTATAGGATGGATCAATGAATAGAAGTGGTTGGAAGGGCTTGAGTATGTCAACTAGATGACTTGGAATGTTGCTTGGGCTCCCACACCTTGAAGTGGCCGGTTGGGGTGGTATTTATAGCCACCAACCAAAATGTATCCGTTGGAGAAGGCTGCTGGCGAAGGGCGCACCGGATAGTCCGGTGCGCCACCGGACAGTGTCCGGTGCGCCGCCACGTCATCCTGCCGTTAGGGCTTGGAGCTGGTTGACCGTTGGTGTGGCGGAACTGCCCGAATTATTCCGACTTAAGTGCCTAAGTCCGACCTTAGAGGCTAGACCACACTTAAATGGGAATAACCCGTCAATCCCTCGGATCTAGTCCGACACGGCCACTGACAGGATCAAGTACCACAGTCTCACTCGATGGTGAGTCACAGAGCAAATACAATAAAGCATAAAACCATGCATGGAAGAGTATTAAATTATTACATCACCATTGTCACCATCGGAGTTTTTGCAAAAGTAGCCATCATTGTTCGGAATGCAGCGGAATAAAACTAACGATAAATAAATGAAGAGATGGGGAAGCCTGTCCCATCACTCCTCATGCTCCTCCTCAGCCGAGGCAGGGTCCCACTCGACAGTCCAACCCGGTGGCAGGGTGGATGGCCAAGTCACTCCAGCAACCATGTCCTCCAGAGAACCTGTAAAATTATGCCACAAGCAAGGCTGAGTATACTAATACTCAGCTAGACTTACCCGGTGTGAGGAGTCTATACTCCTCTACCTCTAGACATGCAGCTGTTTGGCTGTGGGGTTTGGTTGCCAAAAGCACTAGCTGAGTTTCTAAACCAAGATTTTAACTTAATCAAAGTTAAGTGTGACTCTCTTAAGGCTAAAAGTGTACTATCTATTCATACATAGTAGCAAGCATTATTAGCAATCAACAGTTTGTATCATCTCATCACAGTTTCACTTCTTACTCAATGCAGTACAAGGGATCAAGCAGTCTCATTAGCTGCGAGAAGCAGACGATTCGAATCGAGTTTTTATCCTTGCAAGGTAAACCTAAACACACGACATGTAGGGGCACTCCGTCCCCACACACATCAACCGTCCCCATCGATTCCCTGGCAGCAGATCAGGGCTCACCGCCTTGGCGTACAATGCCTCACTGACCCCGACTGGCCGTCGTGCAGTGACCGCACTTGTACCCACCATAACCGGAATGGGAGACTACGTCTCAGGTCGCGTGAGGGGGTATGTCCACTGGCAGGTTCAATCAGGTACTAGGTTTACCGATTTACCATATTTCTCGGTATGTGTTTAGTACGTTCAAACGCTTGACACAGGTATCCGCACGTTAATCCTTATTCCATTTTCCATCTCGTGGACAACCAATCCCCATGGATTGTGGTCCACCAACTAGTATCCTGACAGTATGAAAGTGGGTACAATCAATTTCCTGATCTCGCGCGAGTGCTAGAAAAATCACTCGTCTTCTACCGAGACCCTAATTAAATAAAGCAGCTACTCGACCTGTCATACTAGTATTCATCTCAAAAGGATTCCTGAGATCATGCAACTAGGGTTTCAAATAATTCCTACACCTAAGTGCACAATCAATCCTACAATCATTAAGTGAAGTAAAATAGCATAATTAATGGGTTATGCATAAAACCGGGGCTTGCCTTCCAAAGCAGTGGCAGGCAGGTCCTCTGGTGCAGGCTCTGGTGCTGGGTCTGGGGCAACCTCCTGGGCAGCTCCTTGCTCCGGCACGAGGACGTACTCTCCGTCAGCAAGATTACAGTCTATCGAAATGCAATGAACATGTATGTCATGATTATGCAAAATTTAAGAACATTAAGCTACAGAATTTACGTCAAGAATTAACTTAGGGTCTCTTGGCTACGAGGGCCTGCTAGTGGTATATATAGACTTATCACCTTTTTGGTTTAGGTTTTCTTTCTAAAATACATATTGGATTTGTATTGCCTCTAAAAATTTCAGTGGTCAATTATAAAGATCTTAAGAGGACATTAAGTTCCATCATCCATTTTCCCTTCTTAATTTCCACCTAGGGTTTCTAGTAGGGGTTTTGAACTATGATAGTAGTTTAAAAATTTCCAAAAATTCTGTAAAAATTACAGTGGGTGGTCACTGGCTATACTAGCTTGTCTTTAAAATTTGAGGCTTAAAGTATAAAAGCTAACCTTTACACAAAAATAACAATGGTTAGGTAAATGGGGCCACTTTACACTACAAGTCCTTTATTAAAGTGGTTTCTGACTTAATGGTTATTTTTGCTGGCCTCTAGTAGTGATGAAAAGCTCTTGTGCCAAAAATGACAGAGAGCTACATGGTGGTTAATTAATGGTGAATTTCTAAACTTGGGTGCAAAAAGAGTGATTAGAACTAACTTGTCATTTGAAAAATATCAAACAACAGATTTCAGATTTTTCTTAAGTTCTCATTATCAACACATTAGTTATCCTAAGGTTTGGGGAGGTTTCACCTTAGGAATATTTTTGTAGGATTTTTCTAAGTTATCCCTATTTTTTCCATTTAAAAGGTATCTTGTTTATTTTACACTACAACAGGGTATGACATATTTTTCCAGTGAACTATATTGACTAAGTATCTCAACAAAAATAGGTGTGCCCTCTGGTTTATCCTTTATATTACCTTTTCTATTTTCCTTAAACTTAAGCATATTCTAGAATAAGGGGTTAAAATTATCTTAAAGTAATAGACAGAGAGGTTTAACATTTTTAACTAAGTTAGTGAGTGAATATAAACTTCTCCAAATTTTTCTAACCCTAGTTAAATAGTACAACTATTTTTCTTGCTATTATTAAGCTTTTGGCCAAAACTGAAAATAAATCAGAACCTTGTATCCTTCTCTAGTTCATATGGGGTTTTATATTTTTCTTAGACAGGTTACATTATTTAGAGTCTGGCAAAATTGGTTTGACCAAATTTGGATGATTTAAACAAAAGTTATGCATTTTCAAAGTTGATATTCAATTTAAAAACATATTTACTTAAGGTTTTCTGGAAAAAACCAGTTTGCACCGAGACCCCTGGGGTTAAATGGATTCAAAACTCGCAGATCTACCCCCGGGTTACTATTCACCTGAGTCTTTGGCTTTGCACTTAACCCCCTGGGTTTCTCTCCCTCTCACCCGCGGTCCCTCCCCTAATCCAAACAGTGGCCGTAGAAAAGAAAGGACGACGCGGCTTACCGGCGACGAGGGAGGTCCGGCGAGGTGGTCAGCGACACTCGGGAGGTTGCGGCGGTCACGTCGATGTGCGGGTCGCCGCTGGAGGTGGTCGGAGCTGCTTGGTCCACGTGCGCAGGCGGGCGAGCTCGTCGGCGGCGTGCGCTCCGGCCTATCCACGGCGGTATGGTTCAATCCAGGGGTACGAGGAGCATCACGGGATAACGTAGAGGCCATACACGCAAGGAATCGAGAAATGGCGGAGGGATTTACCCGGTCCACGCGCGCCGGCGGGTTCTTGAAGTCCGGCGAGCGCGATTCGGCCACTCCGGTGACGCAGGCTCTCGGTTCAAGCTTGAGCAAGGCTCACGGCTTCACCAGGAAGCTAACCGAAGGCTTGGATCGAACGGAGGGAGGCTGGAGAGGGGTTGGCCACGACGGTGGTCTTCGGCCGGCACTGGCGGGCCGCGGGGAGGTCGCCGGAGGCAAGGGCTGGCCTGGGCGAGTCCGGTGAGGTACGTAGGAGGCACTGGGGAAGGTAACCGAGCACTGGGGTGGGTTTTATAGGCGCGGACGCGGCCGAGGCGCCGGCTTGGCTCGGGCGCGGCGCGGGGCGCGCGCGGGCGTGCTCTGGCGTGCTCAGAGCGCGTCGAACACGTGGCGCTTGGCTTCTGCCCGTGTTCTTCGCTCTGCTGAGCGACCAAGCGTACGAATCTCGCCATGTCGACTGTGAAGGATCTCTTCCCTGCACCTAGAGCTACCTATTTCATGTGAGTTCCAAGGGAGGATACGCCCTAGGTTAGGAGATAGACCGGCGCCAAGTTTGGTTTGTCTCACTGCACACTCCGCGACAAAAACGATGTCAAAGCTTGTCAAATGTCCGAGTCTCGGTTTCAAATTTTTCCAGGGGGTGCCTTAAGTGGTATAGCACATTTTTGGTATAGAACCCAAGTGGTTTTGGCGCCATTTTCAAAGTGAACACGGCTGGTCTTTGAAGTAGGGTTAAAATGTGACTTAGAGAAAACTAGAGAGCTCTAGCTCTCTCTCCTCTTGGAGATTTGAAATGGGGTTTCTCCAGGGGCCTTTTTGCAATATTTCCTTCCCCTAAATGCTGGTTACAAGTCACTTAAGGTTTGGGTAAAAGTTACACATGTTTTACCCACTTGATCACTCTCTTCCCCCCCCCCTTACATAGGGTTTTGGAAGGCATGGCTTTGAAGAAATCTAGGGTTCTTCTCCCCCTATTATCCAAGATAGTAAATGTGCAAGGATTTAGGGTAAAGTTTCTCATGTCATGTGCAACTTAATCATAACATGAGCCCCAAGGTTCTTATGTGCTGCCCTAAGCCTTTATCTTATGTGATCACAGCTTCTAGTGCTAAGGTGGCCCTTAGCCATGGTAACACTTGGGTGTTACAACCCTCCCCCCTTAAAGGAATCTCGTCCCGAGATTTAGGTAGAGTTCCTTGGAGGGGTGCTTGAGGGGGTGATGGTGGTGTCTCTCCTTTACCCAAGTTTCTCTTGTTAACTGCTCTTCGAATGTCATCCTCTTTGCAACTTCAGAAGGAAGCCCTTCTTAAGTTGTATCCATAACTTAGACTATCCTTGTTATCTAAGTTTTTCTGATAATTGTATTCAAAGGGCAGGTGGGGGTGGGGTTTTGGGGTTACGTACCGGCTCCTTTGGGTAGAAAGTCGGGGAAGCGAGAGCGTAGAAAATCCTCCGTCTCCCATGTAGCTTCTTCTGTTGAATGATGACTCCACTGAACCTTATACATTCTGATCGACCTTGCCCGAGTTGATCTTTCCTTCTGATCCAATACCTTGACGGGGTACTCCTGGTAGGACAAGTCTGGTTCTATCTCAATATCTGGTTCTGGTAGCACTTCAGTGGGTAGACGAACACATTTCCGCAGCTGAGACACATGGAACACATTGTGGACTGCGGACATATGGGATGGTAATTCCAATTGGTAGGCTACGGGTCCACAACTTTTCTTGATCTTATAAGGTCCAATATAGCGAGGGGCCAACTTGCCCTTGATCCCAAATCTTTGGATACCCTTGGTTGGTGATACCTTAAGATAGACATGATCTCCTACCGCAAACTGTAGAGGCCTCCGCCTCTTGTCATGATAACTCTTTTGTCTGGCCTGCGCAGCTTCCAGGTTCTTTTTGATAATTCTAACCTTTGCCTCTGCTTCAAGCACCAAATCTGGCCCAAAAATCTCCCTTTCCCCTGCTTGAGACCAATTTAGCGGGGTTCTGCATCTTCTCCCATATAATGCCTCAAAAGGTGCCATCTTCAGACTGGACTGATAACTGTTATTATAAGAGAATTCTGCCAAAGAGAGATTCTTATCCCAATCCTTCCCATAATGTAGTGCACATGCTCGCAACATGTCTTCCAAAATCTGATTCACCCTTTCTGTCTGGCCATCAGTCTGAGGGTGATAGGCTGAGCTTCGGATTACTTGGGTTCCAAGTGATTCTTGCAGTTTCTCCCAAAAGCGTGCCACAAACAGTGCTCCTCTGTCGGATATAATGGTCTTTGGGATACCATGCAATCTTACTATCTGATCCACATAAATTTCGGCGTACTTCTCTGTCTTGTGGGTGGTGTGCACCGGCAAGAAATGAGCAGTCTTGGTCAATCTATCCATAATAACCCATATGGAATCATGGTGCCGGGAGGTATTGGGTAATCCCACTATGAAGTCCATGCAAATGTCCTCCCATTTCCAAGATGGTATGGGAAGGGGTTGCAAAGGGCCTGCTGCCTTCAGATGACTAGCTTTTACTCTCTGACAAGTGTCACATTCTGAAACGTACTTGGCAATTTCTCTCTTCATCCGGGTCCACCAATAAAGGGGTCTGAGATCATGGTACATCTTGTTGCTACCCGGGTGAATGGAGAACTTGGAAAGGTGAGCTTCATCCAATATCTTCTTTCTGAGCTCGGGGTTCTTGGGAACCACCAATCGGTCTTCAAACCATAAAACTCCCTTGCTGTCCTGGCGGAAACACTTGTATTTCTCGGCCTTTCGCTTGATCATTTCTCTGATGATCTGAACACCCTTATCCCCAAACTGTGCCTGAGCTATTTGTTCTTGCAATGTGGGCTCCACTGCAATATACCTCAATTCACCGGAAGGAACAACTTCCAGGTTCAGCTTGCACAACTCATCACACAAGGTGATGATTCTTGCATCCATGTTCATGCAATTACATTGGGCTTTTCGGCTCAAAGCATCTGCCACAACATTTGCCTTGCCAGGATGGTAATGTACCTCCAAATCATAGTCCTTGATTAGTTCCAACCATCTCCTCTGCCTCATATTCAGATCTGCCTGAGTGAAAATGTACCTGAGGCTCTTGTGATCAGTGTAAATGTTACAGTGAGCTCCCATCAAGTAGTGTCTCCATATCTTGAGAGCATGAACTACTGCTGCCAACTCCAGATCATGTGTCGGGTAATTCTGCTCATGAGGTCTGAGGGCTCGGGAAGCATAAGCAATCACTCTGTTTTCTTGCATCAACACACAACCCAATCCGGTACCGGAAGCATCACAATAAACCTCAAATGGCTTGGTGTTGTCGGGTTGAGCTAGCACTGGGGCTGTTGTCAAGTGTTGCCTCAGGGTATGGAAAGCATCTTCACACTTTTGGCTCCACTCAAATTTGGCTCCCTTCTTCAATAGTTCAGTCATTGGCTTGGCAATTCTAGAGAAATCCGGAATGAATCGTCGGTAATATCCTGCCAATCCCAGAAAACTCCTAATCTGCTTCACTGTAGTCGGGGGTTTCCAGTCCATCACTTCTTGCACCTTCTCAGGATCAACTGATATCCCATCCTGAGAAATTGTGTGACCCAAGAATTTTATTTCTTTCAGCCAGAACTCACACTTGGACAACTTAGCATACAACCGATGGTCGCGAAGTCTCTGAAGCACAACATGCAGATGTTTAGTGTGCTCAGCCTCATTCTTGGAATAAACCAGAATGTCATCAATGAAGACAACCACAAACTTGTCCAGCTCTGGCATAAATACCGAGTTCATCAAGTACATGAAATAGGCCGGGGCATTGGTTAGCCCAAAAGACATCACCAGAAACTCATAGAGCCCATATCTGGTAGAGAAAGCTGTCTTGGGAATATCACTGGCACGGATCTTGATCTGATGGTAGCCCGAGCGAAGGTCTATCTTGGAGAATACCTGGGCTCCCACCAATTGATCAAACAGAACATCAATGCGGGGTAACGGGTACTTGTTCTTGATAGTCACCGCATTGAGGGGGCGGTAGTCAACACACATCCTCAAACTCTCATCCTTTTTCTTCACAAATAATGCTGGACATCCCCATGGTGAAGTGCTCGGACGAATAAACCCCTTGTCCAACAATTCTTGCAATTGTCTTTTCAGTTCTGCCAATTCTGCGGGAGGCATCCTATAAGGTCTCTTGGAGATAGGAGCAGTCCCGGGTTGCAGTTCAATGGCGAACTCAATATCTCTGTCAGGTGGCATTCCTGGTAATTCATCCGGGAAAACGTCGGGGTAGTCACAGACTACTGGGATCTTTGCCACTGGGGATTCTACCATAGCAAAGGCACAAGATCGTGTACAACCCTGGTTGGGTAAGTATAGTGTGATTTCACCACAAATTGGTGAGTGTACCTCAATAGCCCTAGCTGCAATGTCAATCACTACCTGATGTTTGGTCAACCAATCAGTTCCCAATATGATATCCACACTATCCAGTCCCAAGACAAGAAGGTTGGTTTTAATTAGCAAGCTACCAAGCTTTAGAGGCACATTCTTGTTGATTTGATAAGTGGCAACTCTGCCTCCGGGTGTTGAGATTGTAATGCCCCCATCGGTGTGATGAAAGGGCAACTGGCATTTGACACTAAACTTGGCACTGATAAAACTATGTGAAGCACCGGAATCAAAAAGAACAATAGCAGGGAAATTTAAAACTGTAAAGATACCAGTCATGACGGGTGCTCCCTCTGGTATGTCAGCCATTGTAGTGAAGTTCAGCTTGCCCTGCCTCACTTGCACTTTCTGCCTCTTCCCCTGGTTCTGGTTGACATTTTGCCCCTGCCTCTGCTGATTCTTGGGACAATTCTTGGCATAGTGCCCAGTACTGCCACAAGTGAAACACCGGTTATCATTAGCCTGGCGGTACTGTTGCTGCTGGTTGTTCCTCTGAACTGGGAATTGGGCACGGTTGGGTGCCTGCTGCTGTTGCTGCTGCTGCTGCTGTGGTGGCCTGATCACCCACCTTCCCTGCTGCTGCTGGGGTCCCCTGCTCTGGGAGTCAGACACAATCCTGAAGCGCTGGGGCTGTGACGAGGGTCCGGCCACAGGGGTCTTCCTCTTCTTCTCCGCCTGCCGAGCCAAGATGCAGTCTTCCTGGGAGATGGCCATGTTGACCAACTCATTGTAACTGTTGGCCCGGACGGTGTTGAGACGGTCACGGAGCTTGGTGCTGAGCCCCCTCCTGAACCTGTCTCGCTTCTTCTCATCCGTATCTGCATGGTATCCGGCGTACTGACACAGATCGTTGAAGGCCTGGGCATACTGTAACACCGTCCTGCTGCCCTGAGTGAGTGCCAGAAACTCATTGATCTTCCGGTCCATGATGCCAGCAGGAATATGATGCCCTCTAAAAGCGGCCTTGAACTCCCTCCACTCCACCTCTCTGCCATCCGGCTGCATAGCCAGAAAATGGTCCCACCAAGTCCTTGCGGGTCCGCGAAGCTGCTGTGTGGCGAACCTGACCTTGGTGACCTCCGAGCAAATTCCATGGAGCAGTGGGAATTTGGATTCTACCACCCTCAACCACACATCTGCATCAAGTGGGTCCTCCGACCTGGTAAACAGTGGCGGCTGGGTGCTGAGAAACTCCTGGTAAGTAGCAGCGACGGGGTGACGCTGATGGTCTCCACCATACTGCTGAGGTGGTGGCTGTCGCTGAGCTAGCTGCCTCAGAATCTCATTCTGCTGGGCCATGAGCTCCTGCAGAGTGGGAGGCGGTGGCGGTGGAGGAACGTGCTCATTCTGTCCACGGCGCGCTCTCCCAGCCATCTGAAAAAGCCACATGGTTGCTTAATAACACATCTCCAAACTTAAGGTTCGAACATGGTAGGGGAGTCAAAGTAGTTGATAGATTTCAAATAAACCAAACGAGAACATGATCCTTCCATCCGAATTTAAATTACCATCAGTCATCCCTAAACATCCAAAAGAGTTTCACTACTGGTTACATTAAGGAGCAAAAAGACTCAACTCTACCTAGCCTAGTACCCTAAGGGTGCAAAAGCTAAGCTAGCGGCGAGGAGTCCAACTATCACGATCCTCTAGCACTAGTCTGGCATCTACTGAGCGAACGAGGCGACGCTAGACTCGGGGGAAGGTGGTCTCCCTGAGCCCGCGGTGTCTACACTGGAGGCAGATTCGTCTCCTCCCTCGATGTCGACGTCCTCGTCAGCCTCCGCATCATGGATCTCTTGGTGATGCATGTCCAGATGCGCATTAGCCTCTGCTAACTGCTGCTGAGTGTTGAGGAGCTGATCCTCGAGGACCTCTATGGTATTCTCCCTGGTACCCACCAGCTCTTCCAACTCATGAGCCTCGTCAGTCAGCTGCTCCACCTGTAAATCCTTCTCCACCAGCTCCTGGGATAAATCCACCACGAGCTCCTCCCGGTTATCCAGGGTGATCTTGGTGTCCTCCAGTAATGCCATCAGGTGGGACATGGCCTCCCCACGCATCACTTGCAGACGATACAGAGCGTTCATGCATCGTACCGACAAGTGTGCCGTGTGGCCTGGGTAGAGAGCCCAGATGTCCTTGGCATGCTCCACCCGGTCCTTCCACATCGGGTCGTCCTCCTTCTCCGCAGGGAACAGCCCAATGGGGTGAGTAGCCAATTCCAAGGGGTGAAATCCACAGAAGGTGGTCAGTCCATGCAGAGCGATAGCCTCAATAGTGTCCTCAGCCCGGTATCCATAGGACTCGGAGTCCAGTGAACGCCAGCCTGGCTGCAAGGGATGAGGCTCCAAGGTCATCCTCACCCTGCAGCGAGGTACCCGGTGCTTTTCAAATAGCTGCACCGCGTACTGAGGGGGTGTCGAATATCCTGCCCCCTGAAGCACCTCCCACAAGATGCGGGGAAAACCCTCTCGGGCAAGTCCGTCAGTGTGGGTCAGTGCACCTCCATCCTCAGAGGATCCGTGGGAAGTCATCTGTGCACGGTCAAGCGTAAGTAAAGGAAAAGAAGTAAAAAGAACAAGGAAAACAAAACTCAACCTGTTTCTGGTTAAAAGAAAAAGGTATTGAGGGCCTAGTTGACTGCTATCTCACTTTTAAGTCCTTTTTATTTGGTCAATTATTTACTTAATGAAGAATGCATGCACGCACGTCCTGAACGGCCTCACAAGAAAATAAAAGGAATAGGAAAAACTCCCATCCTGTAAAAGTGGCCTGTAGGGCCTAGTCACTTAGCCACCTAGCTACCCTTCTATTATCCTAAGGCTTCACGTCCTAGGTCTATCCTGCTCGCCCTACTATCTATCCAACATTGTTCTATCCAGTTTTATTTTTAGAAAAGGGATGGTGTTTAGGATTTATTGATTCCTCTGTGGTGGTACAAGCTCCGATACCAGCTGTGGCGGAACTGCCCGAATTATTCCGACTTAAGTGCCTAAGTCCGACCTTAGAGGCTAGACCACACTTAAATGGGAATAACCCGTCAATCCCTCGGATCTAGTCCGACACGGCCACTGACAGGATCAAGTACCACAGTCTCACTCGATGGTGAGTCACAGAGCAAATACAATAAAGCATAAAACCATGCATGGAAGAGTATTAAATTATTACATCACCATTGTCACCATCGGAGTTTTTGCAAAAGTAGCCATCATTGTTCGGAATGCAGCGGAATAAAACTAACGATAAATAAATGAAGAGATGGGGAAGCCTGTCCCATCACTCCTCATGCTCCTCCTCAGCCGAGGCAGGGTCCCACTCGACAGTCCAACCCGGTGGCAGGGTGGATGGCCAAGTCACTCCAGCAACCATGTCCTCCAGAGAACCTGTAAAATTATGCCACAAGCAAGGCTGAGTATACTAATACTCAGCTAGACTTACCCGGTGTGAGGAGTCTATACTCCTCTACCTCTAGACATGCAGCTGTTTGGCTGTGGGGTTTGGTTGCCAAAAGCACTAGCTGAGTTTCTAAACCAAGATTTTAACTTAATCAAAGTTAAGTGTGACTCTCTTAAGGCTAAAAGTGTACTATCTATTCATACATAGTAGCAAGCATTATTAGCAATCAACAGTTTGTATCATCTCATCACAGTTTCACTTCTTACTCAATGCAGTACAAGGGATCAAGCAGTCTCATTAGCTGCGAGAAGCAGACGATTCGAATCGAGTTTTTATCCTTGCAAGGTAAACCTAAACACACGACATGTAGGGGCACTCCGTCCCCACACACATCAACCGTCCCCATCGATTCCCTGGCAGCAGATCAGGGCTCACCGCCTTGGCGTACAATGCCTCACTGACCCCGACTGGCCGTCGTGCAGTGACCGCACTTGTACCCACCATAACCGGAATGGGAGACTACGTCTCAGGTCGCGTGAGGGGGTATGTCCACTGGCAGGTTCAATCAGGTACTAGGTTTACCGATTTACCATATTTCTCGGTATGTGTTTAGTACGTTCAAACGCTTGACACAGGTATCCGCACGTTAATCCTTATTCCATTTTCCATCTCGTGGACAACCAATCCCCATGGATTGTGGTCCACCAACTAGTATCCTGACAGTATGAAAGTGGGTACAATCAATTTCCTGATCTCGCGCGAGTGCTAGAAAAATCACTCGTCTTCTACCGAGACCCTAATTAAATAAAGCAGCTACTCGACCTGTCATACTAGTATTCATCTCAAAAGGATTCCTGAGATCATGCAACTAGGGTTTCAAATAATTCCTACACCTAAGTGCACAATCAATCCTACAATCATTAAGTGAAGTAAAATAGCATAATTAATGGGTTATGCATAAAACCGGGGCTTGCCTTCCAAAGCAGTGGCAGGCAGGTCCTCTGGTGCAGGCTCTGGTGCTGGGTCTGGGGCAACCTCCTGGGCAGCTCCTTGCTCCGGCACGAGGACGTACTCTCCGTCAGCAAGATTACAGTCTATCGAAATGCAATGAACATGTATGTCATGATTATGCAAAATTTAAGAACATTAAGCTACAGAATTTACGTCAAGAATTAACTTAGGGTCTCTTGGCTACGAGGGCCTGCTAGTGGTATATATAGACTTATCACCTTTTTGGTTTAGGTTTTCTTTCTAAAATACATATTGGATTTGTATTGCCTCTAAAAATTTCAGTGGTCAATTATAAAGATCTTAAGAGGACATTAAGTTCCATCATCCATTTTCCCTTCTTAATTTCCACCTAGGGTTTCTAGTAGGGGTTTTGAACTATGATAGTAGTTTAAAAATTTCCAAAAATTCTGTAAAAATTACAGTGGGTGGTCACTGGCTATACTAGCTTGTCTTTAAAATTTGAGGCTTAAAGTATAAAAGCTAACCTTTACACAAAAATAACAATGGTTAGGTAAATGGGGCCACTTTACACTACAAGTCCTTTATTAAAGTGGTTTCTGACTTAATGGTTATTTTTGCTGGCCTCTAGTAGTGATGAAAAGCTCTTGTGCCAAAAATGACAGAGAGCTACATGGTGGTTAATTAATGGTGAATTTCTAAACTTGGGTGCAAAAAGAGTGATTAGAACTAACTTGTCATTTGAAAAATATCAAACAACAGATTTCAGATTTTTCTTAAGTTCTCATTATCAACACATTAGTTATCCTAAGGTTTGGGGAGGTTTCACCTTAGGAATATTTTTGTAGGATTTTTCTAAGTTATCCCTATTTTTTCCATTTAAAAGGTATCTTGTTTATTTTACACTACAACAGGGTATGACATATTTTTCCAGTGAACTATATTGACTAAGTATCTCAACAAAAATAGGTGTGCCCTCTGGTTTATCCTTTATATTACCTTTTCTATTTTCCTTAAACTTAAGCATATTCTAGAATAAGGGGTTAAAATTATCTTAAAGTAATAGACAGAGAGGTTTAACATTTTTAACTAAGTTAGTGAGTGAATATAAACTTCTCCAAATTTTTCTAACCCTAGTTAAATAGTACAACTATTTTTCTTGCTATTATTAAGCTTTTGGCCAAAACTGAAAATAAATCAGAACCTTGTATCCTTCTCTAGTTCATATGGGGTTTTATATTTTTCTTAGACAGGTTACATTATTTAGAGTCTGGCAAAATTGGTTTGACCAAATTTGGATGATTTAAACAAAAGTTATGCATTTTCAAAGTTGATATTCAATTTAAAAACATATTTACTTAAGGTTTTCTGGAAAAAACCAGTTTGCACCGAGACCCCTGGGGTTAAATGGATTCAAAACTCGCAGATCTACCCCCGGGTTACTATTCACCTGAGTCTTTGGCTTTGCACTTAACCCCCTGGGTTTCTCTCCCTCTCACCCGCGGTCCCTCCCCTAATCCAAACAGTGGCCGTAGAAAAGAAAGGACGACGCGGCTTACCGGCGACGAGGGAGGTCCGGCGAGGTGGTCAGCGACACTCGGGAGGTTGCGGCGGTCACGTCGATGTGCGGGTCGCCGCTGGAGGTGGTCGGAGCTGCTTGGTCCACGTGCGCAGGCGGGCGAGCTCGTCGGCGGCGTGCGCTCCGGCCTATCCACGGCGGTATGGTTCAATCCAGGGGTACGAGGAGCATCACGGGATAACGTAGAGGCCATACACGCAAGGAATCGAGAAATGGCGGAGGGATTTACCCGGTCCACGCGCGCCGGCGGGTTCTTGAAGTCCGGCGAGCGCGATTCGGCCACTCCGGTGACGCAGGCTCTCGGTTCAAGCTTGAGCAAGGCTCACGGCTTCACCAGGAAGCTAACCGAAGGCTTGGATCGAACGGAGGGAGGCTGGAGAGGGGTTGGCCACGACGGTGGTCTTCGGCCGGCACTGGCGGGCCGCGGGGAGGTCGCCGGAGGCGAGGGCTGGCCTGGGCGAGTCCGGTGAGGTACGTAGGAGGCACTGGGGAAGGTAACCGAGCACTGGGGTGGGTTTTATAGGCGCGGACGCGGCCGAGGCGCCGGCTTGGCTCGGGCGCGGCGCGGGGCGCGCGCGGGCGTGCTCTGGCGTGCTCAGAGCGCGTCGAACACGTGGCGCTTGGCTTCTGCCCGTGTTCTTCGCTCTGCTGAGCGACCAAGCGTACGAATCTCGCCATGTCGACTGTGAAGGATCTCTTCCCTGCACCTAGAGCTACCTATTTCATGTGAGTTCCAAGGGAGGATACGCCCTAGGTTAGGAGATAGACCGGCGCCAAGTTTGGTTTGTCTCACTGCACACTCCGCGACAAAAACGATGTCAAAGCTTGTCAAATGTCCGAGTCTCGGTTTCAAATTTTTCCAGGGGGTGCCTTAAGTGGTATAGCACATTTTTGGTATAGAACCCAAGTGGTTTTGGCGCCATTTTCAAAGTGAACACGGCTGGTCTTTGAAGTAGGGTTAAAATGTGACTTAGAGAAAACTAGAGAGCTCTAGCTCTCTCTCCTCTTGGAGATTTGAAATGGGGTTTCTCCAGGGGCCTTTTTGCAATATTTCCTTCCCCTAAATGCTGGTTACAAGTCACTTAAGGTTTGGGTAAAAGTTACACATGTTTTACCCACTTGATCACTCTCTTCCCCCCCCCTTACATAGGGTTTTGGAAGGCATGGCTTTGAAGAAATCTAGGGTTCTTCTCCCCCTATTATCCAAGATAGTAAATGTGCAAGGATTTAGGGTAAAGTTTCTCATGTCATGTGCAACTTAATCATAACATGAGCCCCAAGGTTCTTATGTGCTGCCCTAAGCCTTTATCTTATGTGATCACAGCTTCTAGTGCTAAGGTGGCCCTTAGCCATGGTAACACTTGGGTGTTACAGTTGGAGGCTTTGTCCTCATGCGGCACCGGACAGTCCGGTGCCCCTCTGACCATTTGCTCTGACATCTGATTTGCACTGTTCACTTTGCAGAGTCGACCGTTGCACGCAGTTAGCCGTTGCTCCGCTGGTGCACCAGACAGTCCGGTGTGCACTGGACATGTCCGGTGAATTATAGCGGAGCCGCGCCTGGGAAACCCGAAGGTGAAGAGTTCGAGCTGAAGCACCCTGGTGCACCGGACACTGTCCGGTGGCACACCGGACAGTCCGGTGCGCCAGACCAGGGCAGCCTTTGGTTTCCTTTTTGCTCCTTTCTTTTGAGACCTAACTTGGTCTTTTGATTGGTTTGTGTTGAACCTTTGGCACATGTAGAATATATAATCTTGAACAAACTAGTTAGTCCAATTATTTGTGTTGGGCAATTCAACCACCAAAATTAAATAGGAAAAGGTTTGACCCTATTTCCCTTTCAATCTCCCCCTTTTTGGTGATTGATGCCAACACAAACCAAAGCAAATATATAAGTGCATAATTGAACTAGTTTGCATAATATATGTGCAAAGGTTGCTTGGAATTAAACCAATCTATATTTCATAAGATATGCATGGACTGTTTCTTTATTTTTATCATTTTGGACCACGCTTGCACCACATGTTTTGTTTTTGCAAATTCTTTTTGTAAATCCTTTTCAAATTCCTTTTGCAAATAGTCAAAGGTAAATGAATAAGATTTTGATAAGCATTTTCAAGATTTGAAATTTTCTCCCCCTATTTCAAATGCTTTTCCTTTGACTTAAACAAAACTCCCCCTATAAATTCTTCTCTTAGTGTTCAAGAGGGTTTTAAGATATCGATTTTGAAAATACTACTTTCTCCCCCTTTTGAACACAATAAGATACCAATTTGAAATTTACCAAATGAAAATCATTAGTTTTTAAAACTAGGGTGGTGGTGCGGTCCTTTTGCTTTGGGCTAATACTTTCTCCCCCTTTGGCATGAATCGCCAAAAACGGATACTTGAGTGAAATATAAGCCCTTCACTTTCTCTCCCCCTTTGGCAAACAATTGAAATACCAATTGAAATAGAGATATGAGTGAAGATTATACCAAAGTGGAGAACTAGCAGAATACCGTGAAAGAGTGGATAATACCGAAAGGGTTGAGTGGAAGCGTCGTCTTTGCCGAATATTCCATTTTCCTTTCAATTCTATGACTAAGCATGAGAATACACTTGAAAACACATTAGTCATAGACATAAAAGAGATATGATCAAAAGGATATATCAAATTAAGCATGATCATAGTTCTATATAACATAGATTGCTCCCCCTGAATATGTGCATGATATGAAAACATACTTTGAGAACAATTCTATATCATATAGAATGTGAAGTGCATTGTGTCATAGTATAAGTGTGATGCTCATGACAGGTTATGCACTTATGAAAGCATGTTGTAAACATCTTAAGCATTTTCCCTTAAGGATTTCAAAGAGACTTAAGTACCATCCACCTTTGGAACAAAGGCAGCTTATCCTCGTTACAAGGTTAAGCTTTAAGCTCTTTGACAATAAAAGCACTTCATCTAGTTTTACCAAAGATGCATTAAAGTAGGAATGAATTTTTGAGAGGTTAAACTAGATATAAAGCAGGGATAATGCATGGACATGCTTTCTCTTCCTTTTATACAAGATATGCAAAGAATGTATAGAAAAGGAAGATTTAGGTACAAGTTTAAATGAAAGGAGATAGTTTTACCCTTTTGTACCTTCACATAGAGATGCTCTCTTCATAGTGTTTTGTCCTTAGTCTTTAGATTCTTAAGACCTATACTCAATGACAATATATGGAAATATTTTGCACAAGAGAGAGTTCTACAACTAGTGATCCTTTTCCAAGTTATTGTAAGCATATATCAAATGGATCATTAATTGCATAGAAATATCATGAATTCTCCTTTTAACTAAGTGCACATCAAGTGAGATATTGATTAATAGAACATATGGCACTAAGAAGCATGATTGATTAATTGAAGTCGTTCAATGATCAAACAAGCAACAGATGTGATCAAGAAGAACAACATACGCATTAGATTATCAATTAAGCTTAGGGTAGGAGAATCCAGCAAATATGGTACTTTAGAGTGAAAGCACAATGAAGAATTGGAAAATAGTAGCATACTTCATGAGAAACTCATTCTCATGCAAGAGACTATATGAAATTACTAAGATAAAGTAATAGTCTCAACATAATCAAGATATAGAAAGAGGCTCCCCCTAAAGATATGCATCAAGTATTTGAATGAATTGAATGGATGCATTTACTTTAAAGACAAATAGAGAGAAGCATTATACATCTTGATCAAGGCTCATTAAATTTGCAATAAACAACTTAGGCCTGGTATTCTCACAATGAAAAAGGTTTAGAGTGCTTACAACCACACCATTGATTGTTTTGAGGATCTTGCTATCCAAGTGGGTGTTGTTGTTCTTGATGTCTTCCTCTTTCATTTGAGTGTCCTCCCTTTGTAGTTCTTTTCCTTTCAAACTTATTGAAACTACTCAAGAAAGATGTTAATAGCACAAGGGAGCATATGATGAAAGATGATCTCTTTTAGATAGGAAATAAGCACAATTCATCATCCATAAGTCACACAGACATGGAGTAAAATCCTTAACATTAGTGCACTTTTATTTGAAAGGAGGAACATGCACTATTTAAGCATTTTAATAATCATTGGAGATTTTACTTCATCATATTGACTTTAGTAATCATTACTTGGAAGCAAATCAATATGATAACATATATAAATATCGCAAAGGCATTAAATAGATTCCAATGGACATGAGCATTTAAAAGAGTGAGATTGAATGCACATCTAGCTGATTTAGGTCCAATAAAGAATCTATTCCTCACATGGGTAGAATATGATAGTTTAGATTAAATACCCATTGAGATGAGAACTAAATTTGATTAAGAAGATGAGTTTCCATACCTTTGCTTTTACCTTTCTTCCTTTGGGTGAAGAGCAACCCATGAGGCATGTGCACTTTCTCTTTTGTAGATATTCATAAGTAAGCTCAAGAGATATGTCATTGGTAGCACAAGCACTAGTTTCCCTTTTTATAATCAATTTGATAATGAATGAAAACATAGACTACTAAAACATGGAAACTTCATAGGATGAACTAGATTATCCATAGATGATGTTATGCTCAAATTTAACTCATAAACCAAGCATAAACAATCCTTTAAGATTATGGGAATAAATCTAATTTATGATATGGAAAGCGATAAATGTGAAAGAATCAAATCCAATTTAAGCAAGTAGAAGTACATCATAAATCGTTGGATTGATTTTTCTTTTCATGTTAGATTACATGCTTTTCCAAAGAGAAACCTATTCTCTACAAGTGAGACTACTTGGGTTACTTAGATAAAATCATTAGTCTCACTATTCTAGTTATAGAGAGAGTTTTACTTTTATAAGTGTCCTAAGGATTTGAATTCCTTACATGTCACCTTATTCTTTTAAGAACTTGAAATATCTCTCTATAT
Source organism: Zea luxurians (assembly GCA_029449295.1). Lineage (NCBI taxonomy): Eukaryota > Viridiplantae > Streptophyta > Magnoliopsida > Poales > Poaceae > Zea > Zea luxurians. The sequence goes on along the minus strand of JAOPSE010000003.1, from coordinate 179,706,687 downwards.
CTAGAATCATGGCAATAATAGAATGACTAGCGAAAAACATGCCATGAGACTTGCAATAATTTAAAGCATGTAGATTGCCATAGGATGGAAATGATGAGTATGCAATCTACCATATGAGAGGAAATTCTTCAAAGAATGATAATATAAATTTAAAGACATTTGAAGTGCTTCATTTTTCTATGAGACTACACGAGACACATAAGAAATGATAATTTAAGATACTTGCACTTAAAAGCATAAGAGTTACCATCCTTTGGCATTCCTCAATGTTGTAGGCCTTGATTTTCCGGATATGATAATCTTTTATTTCCTACAACATTTATATCTTCCCGAGATGATATGAGTTTAAGACATAGTAATTTGACGAATAACCTTGGGTCAATCACGGATATAGATCATTGAAGATTGATAGCTTGTGTTGATAAGAATTGAATGGACTCTCTCAAGCACCGCAAGGCTTTATATCATCTCCTTCTCCTGCAAAGCTTGTCAAGCATACTTTGGTACCCATCGCTTGATGGGTCCATCTTGGTTAGTCAACAAAAATCTAGGAACCCAAATGTCCTTTGTGTTAGCACTTGGTAAACTCATTACCTTTCTAGCACAAGTTGCAATTTTGGGTTGCCTAGTTACATGAGAATTAATTGACAAGCTAGAAGTGGGAGAGTTACCAATGGGAAATCCTTGCATTGATGTCCCTTTTTCCGGCATATGTAGCATAGGCGATTCTCAAGCCTCGAAGATTTCTTCCATCCTTGTTTCTTGCTTGCTACATGGTTAGTGAATGTTTTCTTTTCTAACCCTATGCCTCTTTGTTTCAAATGGGGACAAGATTTGATTAAGTGTCCCTTCATTGAGCATTTAAAACAAAGTCTATTATCCTTGTTAATAATCAAGCCATTTTTAATGTAGGGACATGACCTAATCAAGTGTCCCTTTTCAAAGCATTCACTACACCTCTTATTTTTCTTAATGTGAAGTGTGGCTTGATCATTACCTTGGATGTTACCTTGCATGGAGGCATGGTTGAGGCTTTTGGAAGAGGTGTTGATTTTCTTCTTTTGTTCCTTCCTCTTTGCAATCCTCAAGTCCTTGACATTTTCTTCAAGGGATTTAGTGCATGCCACGGTTGTTCCCGTCTCAAGCTTCTTCACCATGTGATCACGGTTATCTTGAGAAGGTTGAGCAATGCACTTCCCTTTAAGATGTGTCAAGCTCATCTTTAGCCTCTCATTTTCTTCTTTGAGCTTTTGATATGTATTATCATTTGTTCCTGCAAATTCTAGCTCAAAGGGAGATTTGCTTGTCGATGGACAACAAGCATTAGCACATGGTAATATAGTATCAACTTGAATACATGTGCATGAGTGAGGTTGTTGGGATTTTAAGTTTTCTATCACAACCTTATGAGCAATATTTAATATGATATGATCATCCATAAGATTTTCATAAGAACATAAAAGCATATCATATTTTTCTTGAAAAGCTAGATTTTCAACTTTTAGCTTTTCTACTTGGTCCTTAAGCAAGGTATTCCTATTTACTAATTGAGGGATACAATGTAAAGCGTTATCTTGCTCAATTGAAACAGTTTCATACCTTTGGACCAAATCAACATGAGAGCACTTTAGCTCCTCATGTTCTTTAGTCAACTCGTCAAAGTGTAGCATTTTTATGGAGAGAACATCTTCTAGCCTTTGACGAGCTTCGCTTTGCTCTCTCGCTCTTTCTAGAAGTTTGAGCATAACCGCCTTATCTTCTTGGCTTAGGCGAGTGTAGAGATGCAAGAGGCTTCTTTCTTCCTCCTCATCCTCATTTGTCCTTCCGCTATCATTTTCATTAGCCACACAACATATGTGGGAATCGAAATGGGAAGACAAACCTTTTGGAGAGGTGGATTCATCATTTGATCTCCATCGTTCATTTTCTTCTTCTTCCTTGCAAGGGTTAGTATCACAAATACCAAAGGAAGTAGAAGCACAAAATGAACTATCATGTTTGGACTCATTAAATTTGCTTTTAATTCTAGTCCAAATATCATGCGCATCATGGATGGATTCGTCATAATTTGATATGAAGGCACGATAATCTTCTTTGCTAAGAGAATTGCTTAAGATGTCAAAAGCTAGGTAGTTTAAGCGAAAACATCTTTGATCCTCCTCGGAGATAATTTTTCCATTATAACTAGGAGGGAAGATACTCTTGTCTATAATTTGTTCTAATCGAGGATCTAGAGTTCTAAAAGCATTTAATACACTAGATGACCATGAATCATAGTTAGAACAATCATCAAATAAAATCTCAAGAGTTACCTCCTTCCGAGTTGTGTTCTCCTGGGTCTTCTTGTTCTTTTGGGATCTTCTACGAGCCATCACTTCGAGTTGTTAGACTCAAGATGAAGTGCCTAGCTTTGATACCAATTGAAAGTCGCCTAGAGGGGGGTGGATAGGCGAAACCTGAAAATTAAAACTTTATCCCCCAACTAGATCCCTTGATTAGTGGTTAGAACAAGATATACAAATATCGGAGAATAAAAACTAAGTTCCTGCTTGTAAAGAGTATTGCATTTAAATAATGCGGAAGTGATAAATCAATACTACTAACTTGTTTATGAGAATAAAGCAAGAAGGCTTAGGTGGGAAGAGCAATGGTTTCTTGCGAAGTGTTGCTTCACTAAATGAGGATTTAACTTGAAGCAACACCAAATGATATTGACAAAGAATAGCGCAAGAAAACTTAGAGGAAGGGAGAACGAACAAATCACAAGCAATAAACACAATGGACACGGGTGATTTGTTTTACCGAGGTTCGATCCTCGAAGGCCTAGTCCATGTTGAGGAGTCCACTAAGGACGGGTCTTTTTCAACCCTTTCCCTCTCTCCACCGATCACCCAAGGATCAGCGAGCTCTTCTTCTTCTCAAGGATCACTCTCGATCCCGCAAGGACCACCACACTCTTTGGTGTCTCTTGCTAGCTTTTACAAGCCTCCAAAACTTTGGAGGAAGTTCAATGGGAGTCAAAACTCCACGCACAAATGAACACAAAGATGTAGCACACACTATCTCTCAATGAATCTCACAAGGCACTAGTGCTAAACTCAAATGAGTAGCTCTCTTTTGCTTGCTCTCTCTTTTGTGGCACTTGTGTTGGTTGTAGTGGTCTAGATCTTGTGTATAGGATGGATCAATGAATAGAAGTGGTTGGGAGGGCTTGAGTATGTCAACTAGATGACTTGGAATGTTGCTTGGGCTCCCACACCTTGAAGTGGCCGGTTGGGGTGGTATTTATAGCCACCAACCAAAATGTATCCGTTGGAGAAGGCTGCTGGCGAAGGGCGCACCGGACAGTCCGGTGCGCCACTGGACAGTGTCCGGTGCGCTGCCATGTCATCCTGCCGTTAGGGCTTGGAGCTGGTCGACCGTTGGAGGCTTTGTCCTCATGCGGCACCGGACAGTCCGGTGTTGCACTGAACAGTCTGGTGCCCCTCTGACCATCTACTCTGACATCTGATTTGCACTGTTCACTTTGCAGAGTCGACAGTTGCGCGCAGTTAGTCGTTGCTCCGCTGGTGCACCAGACAGTCCGGTGTGCACCGGACATGTCCGGTGAATTATAGCGGAGCCGCGCCTGGGAAACCCGAAGGTGAAGAGTTCGAGCTGAAGCACCCTGGTGCACCGGACACTGTCCGGTGGCACACCGGACAGTCCGGTGCGCCAGACCAGGGCAGCCTTCAGTTTCCTTTTTGCTCCTTTCTTTTGAGACCTAACTTGGTCTTTTGATTGGTTTGTGTTGAACCTTTGGCACCTGTAGAATATATAATCTTGAACAAACTAGTTAGTCCAATTATTTGTGTTGGGCAATTCAACCACCAAAATTAAATAGGAAAAGGTTTGACCCTATTTCCCTTTCAGGTACGTCCTTCATAACCTTCGTCTGAAGACCATTATGTCCTAAGGGAGATAATGGTTCGAAGGACGAAGGGCTTTAATCATTAATGTTTTGTGTTGCCTTGTTCTTGATTCATAGCATTTGAGAACAAGTCCCCAACACAAACCTACCCCCTTAAAAGGATCTCGTCCTCGAGATTAAGGAACTTCTAAGAATAACTGGGGGAATTTTGCTCTTAGTTCATCTTCTCTTTCCCAAGTGGCCTCATCTTCTGAATGGTGACTCCACTGAACTTTACACATGTTGATAACTTTACCCTGTGTAATTCTGCGAGATGTTTCCAAAATTCTGATAGGATACTCTGAATAAGTCAAATCTTCCTTAACATTGAGTTCTTCCATAGGTAATTGTTCTTTTGGTACTCTTAAGCATTTTTTAAGTAGTGACACATGAAATACGTCATGCACATCCGTCAAACTATCGGGTAGCTCTAACTGGTACGCTACTTCACCTTTTCTTTCCAAAACCTTGAACGTGCCAATGTAGCAAGGAGATAATTTACACTTAACCTTAAATCTTTTCATGCCTCTCATTGGTGAAACTTTAAGGTATACGAATTATCCTACTTCAAATATCACCTCTCTTCTTCTATTGTCAGCATAGCTTTTCTATCTTGATTGTGTTGTTTTCGAATTCTCTCTGATAATCTGTATTTGCTTTTCTGCTTCTTGGAGAATTTCTGGACCAAATACTTGACTTTCTCCGGTCTGATTCCAATAAAGTGGTGTTCTACACTTTCGTCCATAAAGTGCTTCAAACGGTGCCATTTTTAGACTTGCCTGGTAACTATTGTTATACGAGAATTCTGCATAAGGCAAACTTTTATCCCAACTTCTACCATGCTTTAGAGCCCAAGCTCTTAACATATCTTCCAACACTTGGTTTGTTCTTTCCGTTTGCCCATCCGTTTGCGGATGATAAGCGGAACTAAAGTTTAGCTTGGTATCCATGGACTCATGTAGTCTTTTCCAAAAGTGCGAGATAAATTGGGTTCCTCGATCCATTACGATCTTCTTTGGTACTCCATGCAAACAAACAATTCTTGACATGTATAACTCTGCTAACTGGGCTTCTGAGTACGTTGTCTTAATAGGTATAAAGTGTGCCACTTTAGTCAACCTGTCCACTATAACCCATATTGAATCATAACCATCCCGTGCGGGGTAGTCCAACTATGAAATTCATACTGATTTCTTCCCATTTCCATTTCGGTATTTTGAGAGATTGTAGCAATCCTACTGGTCTTTGATGCTTGGCTTTAACTTGTTGACACACGTCACATAGTGCAACATGAGTAGCCACATCTCTTTTCAAACCATACCACCAATACTTTTCCTTAAGGTCCTGGTACATCTTAGTACTTCCAGGGTGAATAGAATAAGCTGAATCATGGGCTTCCCTTAAGATAAGTTGGCGTAGGTGTTCGATTTCTGGTACATAGATTCTCTTTTTAAACCATATCGTGCCTTGACCATCTTCTGTGAAATCTGTGGCTTTTCCCAAACTAATTTGTGTCTTAATTTCCTTGATTTTCTCATTAGACTCTTGTCCTTTATGAATCTCTTCTTCTAAAGTAGATTCAACTTCCATAACTGTTGCTTCCATATTATTGAGCATTCCAAGACTGAGTTGTTTCATCTCCTAGCACAATTCCTGTGCCATCAAATGAGTAGTGATACTGTTCACTTGACTTTTACGGCTCAAAGCATCTACCACTACATTTGCTTTTCCTGGGTGATATTGTATTTCCAAATCGTAGTCCTTTATTAACTCAAGCCATCTTCTCTGTCTTAGGTTGTGTTATTTCTCCGTGAAGATGTATTTCAAGCTTTTGTGATCTGTGAAGATTTTACACTTGTTTCCAATCATGTAGTGCCTCCAAATCTTCAAAGCGTGTACTATGGCTGCTAATTCCAAGTCATGTGTAGGATAATTCTTTTCATGCTTCCGTAACTGCCTTAAAGGGTAGGCAATCACTTTTCCTTCTTGCATTAACACACATCCAAGTCCTAGATGTGATGCATCACAATACACATCAAGTCCTTTATGAATATCAGACATAATTAGCACTGGTGCAGTGGTTAGCCTTTCCTTTAATTCCTCGAAACATTTCTGACATGCCTCATCCCACTTGAACTCTTTACCTTTCTCCAACAGTGAAGTAAGGGGTTTCACTATTTTGGAGAAGCCTTCGATAAATCTTCTATAGTATCCTGCTAATCTAAGAAAACTCCTAATCTTGGACACATCTGTGGGTTGTTTCTAATTTAGTATTTCACTTATTTTATCGGGGTCTACTTTGATTCCTCCATTGGTGATAATATGACCTAGGAAAGCAACTTCCTTTAGCCAAAAATCACACTTCGAAAATTTTGCATACAACTGATTATCGCGAAGCTTCTGTAAAACCAATCTCAGATGATCTTCATGTGCTTCTTCATTCTGAGAGTATACTAGTATGTCATCAATGAATACCACTACAAACTGGTTGGGGTATTCCATGAAAACTTTATTCATCAAGTTCATAAAGTAAGCTGGTGCATTAGTCAGTCCAAAAGACATGACTAAAAACTCATATAGTCCATATCTTGTAGTGAAAGCTGTTTTAGGTATATCTTCAGTTCGAATCTTTAACTGATGATAGCTTGATCTTAGATCTATCTTTGAGAATACTGTAGCTCCTCTCATTTGATCAAATAGATCTTCAATCCGAGGTAACGGGTAATTATTCTTGATCGTTACTTCGTTCAAACTTCTATAGTCCACACACATTCTTCTTGAACCATCTTTCTTGTTCACGAATAGAACTGGGGCGAATGAAACCTTTTTTCTAATAATTCTTCTATTTGTTTCTTTAGTTCAATTAAATCATTGACATCCATTCGATAAGCTCTTTTCAAAATTGGTGCAGTTCCAGGTACTAGTTCAATATAAAACTCTATATCATGATTAGGTGGCATCTAGGTATTCGCACACTATCCTGATGTGCTTCAAAGATTTCTCTTCCAACTGATTTGCCATTGTCTCTGCTGTTGCTGGCATACTGACATTGACTTCAATTCTTTCTCCTTGTGGACTGGTTAATGTAACCATCCTCTTAGCACAAGAAATGACTCCATACTTGGTCAAGTAGTCTATTCCGAGTATCACATCGATTCCACTTGATTCCAAAATTATCAGCTCTACTAGAAAGCTTAGGCCTCTAATTTCAACCTTAGTCTGAGGGCATGACTGAGTGGCTCCAAGTCCACCTCCTGGTAATCGAATTAATAGTTTCTTCTTCCAGGTATAGTTTGGTATATTATGTTTTCCACGAATGACTTTGTTACAAAGGAATGAGATGCTCTAGAATCAAATAAAACTGATGCATGTATGGAGTTAACAAGAAACAAACCATACACCATGTTGGCATCCTCAAGAACTGATTCCACTGTCACATGGTTGACTCTTCCTCTACTCTGGTTCTGCGGAGTCTTGATATGTGCAGATTCACGAGCAGATGTGTTCTGGTCATTCCTCTGGTTGTTGTTCTTCTAGGGTGTCTATGGGTTACGCCTAGGGCAGTTGTTGGCATAGTGGCCAAGTTTGCCACACTTGAAACAACCATTGGGTTGAACTGGAGTAGTTGCATTGTTATTCTTGGCCGGTGTTTTCACAGTGTTTCCCTGACGATTCTGCTGTTGCCCACTAGACCTTTGGCTGGTCTGGGTGTTGCTTCTCTGCTGGTTCTGGTATTGATTGTTTCTCTGACCTTGTTGTCCAGAGCACTATGCTTGATAGTTGTTGTTCCCATTCTGGCTTCCGGAGCGGAACTGAGAACCTTGGGAGTTGTTTTGCCGAGTGTTTCTGCTGGTCTGCCCTTGGTACTTCCTCTTGTGATCGGGCAATTCTTTCATTTTGCTTTCAAGACCAATTGCCTTGTTCAGCAAAGTCTGGAAATTGGGGAAACTGTGGCACTGTAGCTGGTAGTTCAATGGTCCAATTAAGCCTTCCAAGAAATGTTCTTGGTGCTTCTCATTAGTGTCCACTTCCTTTGGGGCGTAACATGAAAGCTGGGTGAAGCGATCACGATACTCACTAACGGACATGTTCCCTTGAGTGAGGGAAAGGAACTCCTTCTTAAGCTTCATAATTCCCGAGGGAATATGATGAGCGCAGAAGTTCACTTGGAACTCCTGCCAAGTTATGGCATCAGCATTGGCATGTGCCGCTGTGAAGGCATCCCACCAATCAGACGCGGCTCCTTCGAGTCTTCCCGAAGCGTACAAGACCTTTTCTCGATCATTGCACTGGGTGATGTCTAACTTCTTTCCAATGACCTTAAGCCAGTAATCGACATCCAAAGGTTCTACTGCGTGAGAGAAAGCAGGCGGGTGATGACTCATGAAGTCCCGATGCTTATCTCTAGCCTAGGGTGTGTGCTGCTACTGTTGTTGGTACTATTGGTTTTGCTGATTCTGCTGAATCTGCTGCACTGACGCTGTAAGTCCTTGCAGAAGTTGCATCTGTGTGGCGATGAACTAATCCATCGTGGGATTGGGTGGTGGTGGTGGCAACTGCTGACCATGCTGGTTCTGATGGTTATTGGGACCCGATCGAGTGTTCACCATCTGTTCGGTTAGAAAGTGCACTCCTGGGGTAAGTGAGGAGTAGAGAAGATTCTAAGGGGAATAGCTTATTATTAAGTTTATTGTTATATTTTTTATGCTCTTATGGCTATCATTCCATAAGACCATTGCACTCAAGCAAAAATCCAAATCAAACATTTCAAACAACACCATCACATGATTGTTATTGTTAAGAGTGTAATAATAGAAAAGTGTTCTTCATCTACTGTGGAAACTAACTTATTACAACATAAATGAAAAATCTAAAGCAGCATGGTGATGGATCCTGGTTCTCCATAGCGGATCCTCTTGTGGGGAGGGGATAACGCCATAGCGGAGACTTGAACTTCCGGGGGATTCCTTACATCAAGCTGAGCTTCCAGGGCTACGATCCTTGCATGTGCATCCTCCAGCTCCAAGTGTACCCTAGAGAGGTCCAGGGTAGCACTATCTAGGTTGGTGTTAAGGCCTGCCACCACACCTGCTAAGGTGTTGAGGCGATCATCATTTGCTCCACCTGGAACAATGCTAGTCTGGTTCTCTCCACGAATACGCTTGTACTTCGTGTTGTGAGGAAGATGCTTGTACTTCGTGTTGTGCAGCTGTTGCCGGTAGGTGTGCCTGAGAGACCACAGCGTTCGCCTAGCAGCATCGCTGACCGAAGCAGCGTAGGTGGATAGCGGTGTCAGAGACTCATGTGCTGACAAAGTCCTGAACCATCTATGTAACACCCTGAATTTGGGGGTATAAAATTTCTTTCTTATTATCATCCAAATTCAGGTGTTACTCTTCTCTCTCTCTCTCACTCTAGTTTCTATCTCTCTCTAGTTCCTCTCTCTCTTTCTCTCTTTTGGTTAGGGGTAGCTTAATTAGTGAGGGATTATTTATTTTATTTTTGACAAAGCATATGAGTCATGAAACGTTGCATCATGCTGAGTTTCAAATATTCTTTGAATTATTGCACATGTTTGATTTGGTTTGAATTTGAAACTTGATTTGAATTTGAATTGAAAACCCTAGAGAAAATAAATAGAAAATGCATTAAAAATTCCTTGGAAAAAGAAAAACCCATTTCAGCCCAAGTCGGCCCATAAGCTCAGTCCCACGCGCGCCCGTGTGCCCTCGGTGCCTGACAGGCGAGTCCCGCCTATCAGCGCCAACCCGCGCACCCTCTCTCCCTCTCTCTCTCTCGCTGCTGTGTGGGGCCGATCTATCGGCGCCGTTCCTCTCGCACGCGCACCCACTTCTCTCTCTGTCCCGCCGAGCCCACCTATCAGTCCATCCCCAACCTCCCGCCCACGTCCCTCGCCGTGGACGTGCCCATGACCGCGCGTTCTCTAGCCACCTCCACATGCCCTCACCCCTTTTGAGCCCTGCGCCCCGCTCGCCCACTTCCCCCTGCTCACTTGCACCCTCAGCCGAACCCTCTCACCCCCTCTCTCGCTCTGCGCACGCAACCAGGAAACTTCGCCGCCACTCACCGTAGACCGCCATCCGTTCTGCGACCGCCGTCGAGCCCGCGCCCCGTCCGTTGCAGCTGTGAGTTCTGCCTCACCGTCACCTACTCGGGACACCCTTTGGTTTGCCCTTCCCCTCTCTGGTTTGCCCGGTCCGCGCTCACCGGAGCGTTTCTTGCGCAGCCGGAGCCCGCCGTCGTCGACCCGAGGCTCCACCGCACCTCCACCATTCCCCAAACACTCTGGAGTTTGCACTCGAGGTGAGCAACCTTTCCATGCCTTTATTTCGCCAAGTATTGCCCCAGAGCCCGCGCAATTCCTCGCTGGAGTTGGTCCGCGCCGCCGTTAGCCTGCCTCGCCGTGTTCTGCGTCCTCTAGTGCTCCCGCGTCGGCGTGATGCTCATGGTCGAGTCGGCCAGATCGCCTTGAGAGCGCTCGAGCTATTGCCCAAGCCCCTAGAGCCCCGCTGTGGTGAGTCCCCTCGTCTTCGGCAAAACTTCGCCACGGGATCAAGCAGCGCCACCACACCCACGTCCGGCCGCCAACCGTTGGATCTCGGGCGTCCGTCCGAGATCGGGCAGTTTACATTTAACCAGAGCAGATCTAATCTCAGCCCTCGGATCCAGATCCGACTGTTCTCCTCTCTCCCCCTCACCCGCGCCCCTGTCGCATCCGTGCGCCCGCGCCCGCGCGCGCATTCGCGGAGTCTAATCCTGTCCGTTGATCTGAGATCCGATGGTTGAGATCGCCCGATACCCCTTCACGTGTATTTTTGCTTAAGAGACCCTCGGGTTTTAGGAAATGAACCAGCCGTCCCTGATTTTAGCGCGCAGGCCCCTGTGTTCTTTTAAACAACCCCCTGTGCTTTTAAATAATTACAGAATTAGACCTAATTTCATATTTCAAACTTCAAAACTTGTTTATTTCATATCTTTTTCATATGAGCTCCAAATTTAGTGGTTCAAATTGCAAAATGTTCATAAGATTATTCTCTGTCCAAATAAATTATGTTCATCTATAGCCTGTACACTTCAATTTTATACCAAGAATCTGAGATTAATGTATATGTTGATTTATTCCTCTAATAAAATAAATAAAAAGGAAAATCCTAGGGGTAAATGGATGTTTAATCTTGTGAGTTTAATAATGTGTAAGATAAGAATTAATCTCTGGTTTAACCTTTAGGTCACAATAAAATGAATAGTATTAGATTATATAATCATGGATAACACTTAAAGAGTAATCAACTCCTAATTAAGATTAGATCATTTTATAATTTGATCTCATTTTTCTTTAATTGGTACTATACCTTTTGAGATGTGTTCTAATGTTTGTACATGTTTGGTGTGCTGTTCATTTATACTTTCCAAATGTATTGAATGTATGATCGCTTTATTTAGACAACGAGCAGCCCGTGGTTCCTGAGTGTGTTGCCAAAGATCTCCCTGAGCAACAACCTGGTGAAGGCAAGTGTCCTTAGACCTATCATGTCCTATTTTACTTTATAATTCACTGTCTCGCATTACATTATTGAAAACTTAAGGATCGACTAGTCTGTATTTACCTTATCCTTGTTTACCTTTCTGGGTTAATCATGGTTAGCTTATGCTACTGCTTTAACTTAATCAATGAACATGATGTGATTATTTAAGATACGATGATGTTATCCCAAGGATGATATTGTGATACTTTAGGGGGCTCAGGCTGTTTCCTGAGTACCTCTCTGTAAGGACCTGTTTGGGGAGTGACAACCCAGGATAACAGTGCAACCATGAGGGTGGAATGGTGTCACACCCGGTTTTGGAAGGTAAACCGAATGCGAACCATGTATGTGCCAGGATCAGAACTCACGTACACAGCGATTACATAATTGGACATCATCACACAATGCTTGAATTAAATAGCAGAAAGGTACTTAGTTACATCAAGATGTCTGAGACATCCACAGAGTCTAATACATAACCCTAGCGTTTAACAATAACATCAAAGTGCAGAGTAACAAAACGTAGAATGTAAGCCTACACAGGCAGCTGACTGGGGGTTTGCCACTAAGATAAACTAGAACTCATCGTATTCCTAGAACTCCTTGAAGTCATCCATGTTGCCACTAAGATAAACTAGAACTCATCATATTCCTAGAGCAAGAGAGAGGGCAAGAGAGCTAGGCAGAGGGCGCAAATGGAAGAGGGGAGGTGGGCGAGCAGGGCGCGGGGTTCAAAAGGGGTGCAGGGGCTCGGTCGTGGCTGAAGAACGCACTGTCATGGGCACGTCCACGGTGGGGAGATCGTGGGCGGGAGGTTGAGGACGGCCGACAGGTGTTGACGGCGGGACAGAGAGAGGGGAGTGGGTGTGGCCGAGAGCAATGGCGCCGACAGGGTTGGCCCACGGGACACACACACACACACATAGAGAGAGAGAGAGAGAGGGCGCTTAGGGTTGCGCCGATAGGCGGGACCCGCCTGTCAGGCAGAGGGGGCGCGCGGACTGGGCTAAGTGGCTGCCTTGGGCCGAATTCAGTTTTCCATTTTCCAGGGAATTTCTAATTGCTTTTCTATTTATTTTCTCTAGGGTTTTCAATTCAAATTCAAATCAAGTTTCAAATTCAAACCAAATCAAATATGTGCAACAATTCAAAGAATATTTAGGCTCAATATGATGCAACACTCCATGACTCATGTTTTGGGCAAAATAAAATAAATAATCCCTCTCTAATACAACTAACTCTAATTAAAAGAGAGAGAGAAAACTAGAGAGAGGGAAACTAAAGTGAGATAGAGAAGATTAACACCTGAATTTGGATGATCATAAGAAAGAAATTTTATACCCCCAAATTCAGGGTGTTACAGACCTATCCCCCTTAAAAGAATCTCGCTCTCGAGATTCAGGGCTGGCTAGCAAAGAGTTCAGGGTACTTGGCTCTCAGAACATCTTCTCTTTCCCAGGTTGCTTCTTCTTCGGAGTGATGGCCCCATTTGACTTTGCACATCCTGATGGTGTTCCTCCGAGTGACCCGATCTATTGTCTCCAGAATCTGCGTTGGCTTCTCAATGTATGTCAGATCTTCCTGGACTTTAAGGTCTTCCGTTGGCAACTTCTCTTCTGGTATTCGTAAGCAATTCATCAACTGAGACACGTGAAACACGTCATGTACTACGGATAGGTTCTCTGGTAAGCTGAGTTGATAAGCCACTTCTCCACATCTGGCTTGAATCTGGTACGGGCCGATATAGCGAGGTGCCAACTTGCCTTTGACTCCAAACCTCTTGGTTCCTCTAATGGGTGACACTTTCAAGTAGACATAGTCTCCCACTTCAAAATTGAGTTCTCTTCTTCTGGTATCGGCATAGCTTCGGTGTCTGGACTGTGCTGCCTTCAGATTTTCCCGAACCATCCTGATATTCTCTTTGGCTTCAAGCAAAATCTCCAGACCGAATACCTGCCTTTCACCGAGTTGGTCCCAATGCAATGGAGTTCTGCAATTCCTACCATAGAGTGCTTCGAATGGTGACATCTTCAGGCTGGCTTGATAGTTGTTGTTGTAGGAGAATTCTGCATACAGTAGTCTCTTGTCCCAACCTAACTAGTCTTGCAAAGCACAAGCTCTCAACATATCCTCAAGAATCTGGTTGGTTCTCTCAGTCTGGCCATGTGTCTACAGGTGATAAGCTGAACTGAATTTCAAGTGTGTACCCAAAGCTTCGTGTAGCTGTTGCCAAAAGTGAGAGGTGAACTGAGTGCCTCTATCTGATATTATCTTCTTTGGAATACCATGCAAGCACACAATCCGAGACATGTATAACTCTACCAACACTACACTGTTATAGGTGGTCTTGACTGGTATGAAATGGGCCGCTTTTGTCAAACAGTCCACTACTACCCAGATGGAGTCATAACCAGCTCGAGTGCGGGGCAGACCAACTATAAGTCCATCCCAATCTCATCCCATTTCCACTGAGGAATCTATAATGGCTGCAACAAACTTGTGGGTCTCTGATGTTCGGCCTTGATCCTCTGACAACTGTTGCATCTGGCCACATACTCTTCTATCTCTCTTTTCATACCGTACCACCAGAATCTCTTCTTCAGGTCTTGGTACATTTTCTCGCTACCAGGGTGTATAGAATACGCTATCTCATGAGCTTCCTTTAGGATCAGTTCTCGGATCGATGCGATGTCGGGAACACACAGCCTATCCTTGAACCATACCACTCCTTCTGCATCTTCATAGAAATCTGGACCTTTCCCATCGATGATTAGCTGTTGGATCTCGTTGATCTTCTCATCATCCCTCTGACCTTTCCTGATGTCTTGCTCTAGGGTGGGTTCTAGCTCAATTGCCACTCCTTGTGTTGTTCAGAAATCCGAGACTCAACCTATCGAATTCCTTTGCCAGCTCGAACAACATCGAGTGAGCGGCCAACAGGTTGACTTGACTCTTCCTGCTAAGAGCATCTGCAACCACATTTGCTTTGCCTGGGTGATAATGAATCTCCAGCTCATAATCTTTGATCAAGTCTAACCATCTTCGATGCCTCATGTTTAACTCTAACTGAGTGAATATGTACTTGAGGCTCTTGTGGTCCGTGTAGATATCACACTTCTGCCCATAAAGATAATGTCTCCAGGTCTTCAATGCATGAACCACTGCTGCTAGCTCCAGATCATGAGTGGGGTAATTCTTCTCATGAATTTTCAAATGTCAGGACGAGTATATCACTACTTTCCCTTCCTACATTAACACACATCCTAGTCCAGTGTACGAAGCATCACAATATACTGAGAATGGCTTGTGAACATCTAGCAGAACTAACATCGGTGTTGTTGTCAACTTCTGTTTCAACATTTCAAATGATTCTTGGCACGCTGGGGTCCACATGAAATTAACCTTCTTTGCTAGCAGGGCCATCATTGGCTTGGCAATCTTGGAGAAACCCTCAATGAAACGTAGATAATAACTGGCCATTCCAATGAAACTCTTGATTCCTCGGACATCTTTTGGTGCTTTCCAGTCCTGAATCGCTGCTACCTTCTTTGGATCCATAGCTAGTCCATCTCGATTTATAATATGACCCAAGAATAGAACTTCGCTGATCCAGAACTCGCACTTGCTAAGCTTGGCATACAACTGGCAATCTCAGAGCCTTTGAAGTACCTTCCTCAAATGCTCTTCATGCTCTTGCTCATTCTGGGAATATATGAGAATATCATCAATGAACACCACTACGAACTTGTCGAGGTAGTCCATGAACACACTGTTCATCAAGTACATGAAGTAAGCTAGCGCATTCGTCAATCTAAATGACATAACCATGAACTCATATAGTCCATACTTGGTGATGAATTTTGTCTTCGGTATATCTGCAGGTCGGATTCTGAGCTGATGGTAACCTGACCTCAGATCTATCTTTGAGAACACACTGGCTCCTCTCAACTGATCAAAAAAATCTTCAATTCTAGGCAGGGGTACTTATTCTTGACAGTGACTTCATTCAAGGCTCTATAATCAATGCACATCCTCTTCGTGCCATCCTTCTTCTCCACAAATAATATTGGGGCTGCCCAAGGTGAAGTACTTGGTCTGATGTAGCCTTTCTCTAACAACTCATCAATTTGCTTCTTGAGTTCTACCAACTCTGGTCCGGACACTCGATAAGCTCTCTTGGAAATAGGGGCGGTGCCTGGGATAAGCTCTATGGCAAATTCAACTTTCCTTTCAGGTGGCATGCCTGGTAACTCCTCAAGAAATACATCGCGGAATTCTGACACAATCCTAATTGCCTCAATCGGATTGGTCTCCTTGTCATCTACTGATAAATGGTGACAAGCTCCTTCTTCTAGTTTAGGTAAGTACAGTTTGGTTTCTACTTCCTTTTCTGATGGGGACACCAACTTGACTGTCCTCTTGTCACAAATGACAGTGGCTTGATTTCTGTGTAGCCAATTCATCCCTAGGATGACATCTAACCCTTGAGTTCCCATTACTACTAGGCTAGCGGGGAAGGCTATCCCCCTTATTTCAATCCTTAGATTCAGACAAATCCTATCGGACTGAACTTTTCCCCCAACTGAATTAACTCTTAAAGGTGGGATCATTGGTTATATGGGGATGTTATGTGATTCTACCCATGATGTAGAAACAAAAGAATGTGTGGCACCAGTATCAAATAATACTTTTGCTGGGTAGGATTCGACTGGAACATACCTACTGCCACGTCCTGAGCATCCTAGATTGCTTCAGCCTCCAGGTGGTTCACCTTTCCACGGTTGTAAGCCTGACCACGGACTCCGGGTGCTTGTTGTGGTGCTCCTTGTCTTGCTGGGACATTGACTGTTGGCGGCTGCTGAGCTGCTTTCTTGGGACAGTTCTTCGCCCAGTGATTTTTTTCTCCACAATAGAAGCATGCACGACCTCCTACTTGAGCTGGGGCTACTTGGCCATTCTGGTTTGTTGCTAGGGCAAGAAGACGAGCTGCCTGGTTGTTCTGACGGTACTGCTGCTGTTGCTACTGAGGAAACTGCCTCTGGTACTGGTGCTGGTGTTGACATTGGTGAACTTGCTTGAATTGATGTGGCGAGTTGCCTGAGTAGCGGGGACGACTGCTACTCTTGGCCTGAGGTCCACCAATCTTGCGCTTCCTATCCTCCATCTCCCGATGCTTCCTTTCATTCATGATTGCTCTTTCTATCAAATGCTGGAAGGTGGGGAAAGTGTGGTTCATGAGCTGGTAATGGAGGGGATCAACCAATCCTCTCAGAAAACTGTACTGCCGCTTGGCATCTGTGTTGATGTCTTCTAGGGCATAACGTGACAGCTGCAAAAACTTATCACTGTACTCACTGACGGACAGGGGACCTTGCTTCAAGGCGAGAAACTCCTCCTTCCTCACTATCATCAGTCCCTCGGGCACACGATAGCGACAGAAGTTGTCCCTGAACTCCTCCCAAGTGATGGCTTCAGGGTTGGCATGAGTGGCGAGGTAAGACTCCCACCAAGACTATGCTGCTCCCCTTAGCTGTCGGGGACCATACAACACCTTCTCATGATCGTTGCACTGGGCAGTGTGCAACTCACGCTCCAAAGTACATAGCCAATCTTCCGCGTCCATGGGGTCAGCGGAGTGGGCAAAGACAGGGGGATGGCCCCCCATGAATTCTACCCGCTTGTCTCTGGGCGCTTGTGGCATCTGGACTTGCACTAGAGGCTGAGGTGGTGGTGGCTGCTGCTGAACCTACTGTATCGCTGCTAGTGTCTGACCAATTGCCTGAACTACCTGGGTCTGCATCAAAAACATCTGCTCAATGGTCATCGGGGGTGGCGGTGGCAAATGCTGCTGTGGAGCTGCCTCCTCTTGGGGTGCCTGCTTCTCTGGCTGAGCATGCCTCGCACCTCTGCGCCTGTTCTCAGACATCTGTAGAAATCACACACGTATCAAATCTGACTCTGCAATCTTTCAGCATAAGAAAAGATGTATAGAAATCTTTATAGCATTGAACAAATGACCATCTTCACTGACTGCTTCTCAGATAAAGAGGGAAGTGCAAACACATGGATTACCCAACTAAATAACTAACTTTATTAATAACTACACCAAGTTGTAGGGGATACCCACAGCTTGATGACAATCATTACAAAGATCCAACTTCATTACATGTTCATCATGATAATCATTCCAACATACAATAAGCAAACTAACTCGAACTAAGACTAACTAGACTAAGACACTGAAGTAAGCATTATTACGGATTCCAACTTCATCGATCTATGGATCTAAATCTATGCGGGTCCTACAGTCTAGGGTACCATAGTCAAAGCAACCACGGGACGGTGAATGGTAAGGGCACTGAATCCCAACAGGGACAGGAGAACCACCATCAAGATAGTGGCATGCCGCGCATTCAGCACGCAATTCCGCAACCTCCGCCCGAACCTTGCCCAACTCATCAAGGGCGTGGTCCAACTCTGTGTTGAGCACGACAACCAAGTTGACCATGCTACTCAGCCTAGGATTGCCCTCACCAACTAGCGAGACAATCACACCTCCATCACTACCGGTCGAACGGCGAGGGTAGCACTTCAGGTCAAGGCCATCAGCTACCCTGCTGAACAACGAGCAATACTGAGAAAGTGCCCATCGTGCTGCATCTTGCATGGCTGCCTTGGCAGTGTCCCTCTCAGTGATAGAATAGTGCTCTGAGAAGGCCTCTGCACCCCGGAGATCATCGTCCAGACGGCGCACCAAGAAAGTAGCCTCCCACTGGTCCGGGTATAGCCCGCGACGATGCTGGTAGACTACACAAAGGTACTCGATGGACCAAGTGTGTCGGTCAAAGGCCCGACGCAACAGGGTATTGAGAGCATCATGGAAGTGACACCCACGAGCGGCGTCATGAGTGATGGGTCTAGCGTCCATCCCTCGGGCTCCGGCTCCTCCGAGAGCTTCGTGCCATGGCTCGAACTGCCACTAGCGTCGTCATCGTCTCCATCTCCGTCAGGGTCTCCTCCAGCAGCCGGGATGCCCTGTGGTGGTGTAGGGGGCATCTCTGGCTGAGGTGCAGGGGAAGGAGGCCTCTTAGACTCCACTTCCCGCTGAGGCGAGGGGGAAGAGTCCTGCTGCTCTTGCTCCTTCTCCTGGCGTCGGCGCTCCTGCTCCTCGTGTAGGCGATGATGCAGTCTCTCCAGTTGGCTGGACTGACCTGACACCGTGCGACGTAGTGGACGCTCTACCAGGCGAGAAGGCAAAAAGGGGATCACAGACTTACGTGCAGTGCACTTGAGACAAGCCATCTACAAAAGACATCGTAAGCACAAGAGTAAGAATAGAACTATGAGACCAGAAGGTAAACAGAAAGGAAAGTGAGACAAAAATTTTTGAGATAAGTAAATAACATAGAGTTGGTCAAGATGACCAACTTTTGAAAAGACACTAAGGGCAAGGCAAGAGTAGAGGTCTTGTAACACCCAAGTGTTACCATGGCTAAGGGCCACCTTGGCACTAGAAGCTGTGATCACATAAGATAAAGGCTTAGGGCAGCACATAAGAACCTTGGGGCTCATGTTATGATTAAGTTGCACATGACATGAGAAACTTTACCCTAAATCCTTGTACATTTACTATCTTGGATAATAGGGGGAGAAGAACCCTAGATTTCTTCAAAGCCATGCCTTCCAAAACCCTATGTAAGGGGGGGAAAGAGAGTGATCAAGTGGGTAAAACATGTGTAACTTTTACCCAAACCTTAAGTGACTTGTAACCAGCATTTAGGGGAAGGAAATATTGCAAAAAGGCCCCTGGAGAAACCCCATTTCAAATCTCCAAGAGGAGAGAGAGCTAGAGCTCTCTAGTTTTCTCTAAGTCACATTTTAACCCTACTTCAAAGACCAGCCGTGTTCACTTTGAAAATGGCGCCAAAACCACTTGGGTTCTATACCAAAAATGTGCTATACCACTTAAGGCACCCCCTGGAAAAATTTGAAACCGAGACTCGGACATTTGACAAGCTTTGACATCGTTTTTGTCGCGGAGTGTGCAGTGAGACAAACCAAACTTGGCGCCGGTCTATCTCCTAACCTAGGGCGTATCCTCCCTTGGAACTCACATGAAATAGGTAGCTCTAGGTGCAGGGAAGAGATCCTTCACAGTCGACATGGCGAGATTCGTACGCTTGGTCGCTCAGCAGAGCGAAGAACACGGGCAGAAGCCAAGCGCCACGTGTTCGACGCGCTCTGAGCACGCCAGAGCACGCCCGCGCGCGCCCCGCGCCGCGCCCGAGCCAAGCCGGCGCCTCGGCCGCGTCCGCGCCTATAAAACCCACCCCAGTGCTCGGTTACCTTCCCCAGTGCCTCCTACGTACCTCACCGGACTCGCCCAGGCCAGCCCTCGCCTCCGGCGACCTCCCCGCGGCCCGCCAGTGCCGGCCGAAGACCACCGTCGTGGCCAACCCCTCTCCAGCCTCCCTCCGTTCGATCCAAGCCTTCGGTTAGCTTCCTGGTGAAGCCGTGAGCCTTGCTCAAGCTTGAACCGAGAGCCTGCGTCACCGGAGTGGCCGAATCGCGCTCGCCGGACTTCAAGAACCCGCCGGCGCGCGTGGACCGGGTAAATCCCTCCGCCATTTCTCGATTCCTTGCGTGTATGGCCTCTACGTCATCCCGTGATGCTCCTCGTACCCCTGGATTGAACCATACCGCCGTGGATAGGCCGGAGCGCACGCCGCCGACGAGCTCGCCCGCCTGCGCACGTGGACCAAGCAGCTCCGACCACCTCCAGCGGCGACCCGCACATCGACGTGACCGCCGCAACCTCCCGAGTGTCGCTGACCACCTCGCCGGACCTCCCTCGTCGCCGGTAAGCCGCGTCGTCCTTTCTTTTCTACGGCCACTGTTTGGATTAGGGGAGGGACCGCGGGTGAGAGGGAGAGAAACCCAGGGGGTTAAGTGCAAAGCCAAAGACTCAGGTGAATAGTAACCCGGGGGTAGATCTGCGAGTTTTGAATCCATTTAACCCCAGGGGTCTCGGTGCAAACTGGTTTTTCCAGAAAACCTTAAGTAAATATGTTTTTAAATTGAATATCAACTTTGAAAATGCATAACTTTTGTTTAAATCATCCAAATTTGGTCAAACCAATTTTGCCAGACTCTAAATAATGTAACCTGTCTAAGAAAAATATAAAACCCCATATGAACTAGAGAAGGATACAAGGTTCTGATTTATTTTCAGTTTTGGCCAAAAGCTTAATAATAGCAAGAAAAATAGTTGTACTATTTAACTAGGGTTAGAAAAATTTGGAGAAGTTTATATTCACTCACTAACTTAGTTAAAAATGTTAAACCTCTCTGTCTATTACTTTAAGATAATTTTAACCCCTTATTCTAGAATATGCTTAAGTTTAAGGAAAATAGAAAAGGTAATATAAAGGATAAACCAGAGGGCACACCTATTTTTGTTGAGATACTTAGTCAATATAGTTCACTGGAAAAATATGTCATACCCTGTTGTAGTGTAAAATAAACAAGATACCTTTTAAATGGAAAAAATAGGGATAACTTAGAAAAACCCTACAAAAATATTCCTAAGGTGAAACCTCCCCAAACCTTAGGATAACTAATGTGTTGATAATGAGAACTTAAGAAAAATCTGAAATCTGTTGTTTGATATTTTTCAAATGACAAGTTAGTTCTAATCACTCTTTTTGCACCCAAGTTTAGAAATTCACCATTAATTAACCACCATGTAGCTCTCTGTCATTTTTGGCACAAGAGCTTTTCATCACTACTAGAGGCCAGCAAAAATAACCATTAAGTCAGAAACCACTTTAATAAAGGACTTGTAGTGTAAAGTGGCCCCATTTACCTAACCATTGTTATTTTTGTGTAAAGGTTAGCTTTTATACTTTAAGCCTCAAATTTTAAAGACAAGCTAGTATAGCCAGTGACCACCCACTGTAATTTTTACAGAATTTTTGGAAATTTTTAAACTACTATCATAGTTCAAAACCCCTACTAGAAACCCTAGGTGGAAATTAAGAAGGGAAAATGGATGATGGAACTTAATGTCCTCTTAAGATCTTTATAATTGACCACTGAAATTTTTAGAGGCAATACAAATCCAATATGTATTTTAGAAAGAAAACCTAAACCAAAAAGGTGATAAGTCTATATATACCACTAGCAGGCCCTCGTAGCCAAGAGACCCTAAGTTAATTCTTGACGTAAATTCTGTAGCTTAATGTTCTTAAATTTTGCATAATCATGACATACATGTTCATTGCATTTCGATAGACTGTAATCTTGCTGACGGAGAGTACGTCCTCGTGCCGGAGCAAGGAGCTGCCCAGGAGGTTGCCCCAGACCCAGCACCAGAGCCTGCACCAGAGGACCTGCCTGCCACTGCTTTGGAAGGCAAGCCCCGGTTTTATGCATAACCCATTATTTATGCTATTTTACTTCACTTAATGATTGTAGGATTGATTGTGCACTTAGGTGTAGGAATTATTTGAAACCCTAGTTGCATGATCTCAGGAATCCTTTTGAGATGAATACTAGTATGACAGGTCGAGTAGCTGCTTTATTTAATTAGGGTCTCGGTAGAAGACGAGTGATTTTTCTAGCACTCGCGCGAGATCAGGAAATTGATTGTACCCACTTTCATACTGTCAGGATACTAGTTGGTGGACCACAATCCATGGGGATTGGTTGTCCACGAGATGGAAAATGGAATAAGGATTAACGTGCGGATACCTGTGTCAAGCGTTTGAACGTACTAAACACATACCGAGAAATATGGTAAATCGGTAAACCTAGTACCTGATTGAACCTGCCAGTGGACATACCCCCTCACGCGACCTGAGACGTAGTCTCCCATTCCGGTTATGGTGGGTACAAGTGCGGTCACTGCACGACGGCCAGTCGGGGTCAGTGAGGCATTGTACGCCAAGGCGGTGAGCCCTGATCTGCTGCCAGGGAATCGATGGGGACGGTTGATGTGTGTGGGGACGGAGTGCCCCTACATGTCGTGTGTTTAGGTTTACCTTGCAAGGATAAAAACTCGATTCGAATCGTCTGCTTCTCGCAGCTAATGAGACTGCTTGATCCCTTGTACTGCATTGAGTAAGAAGTGAAACTGTGATGAGATGATACAAACTGTTGATTGCTAATAATGCTTGCTACTATGTATGAATAGATAGTACACTTTTAGCCTTAAGAGAGTCACACTTAACTTTGATTAAGTTAAAATCTTGATTTAGAAACTCAGCTAGTGCTTTTGGCAACCAAACCCCACAGCCAAACAGCTGCATGTCTAGAGGTAGAGGAGTATAGACTCCTCACACCGGGTAAGTCTAGCTGAGTATTAGTATACTCAGCCTTGCTTGTGGCATAATTTTACAGGTTCTCTGGAGGACATGGTTGCTGGAGTGACTTGGCCATCCACCCTGCCACCGGGTTGGACTGTCGAGTGGGACCCTGCCTCGGCTGAGGAGGAGCATGAGGAGTGATGGGACAGGCTTCCCCATCTCTTCATTTATTTATCGTTAGTTTTATTCCGCTGCATTCCGAACAATGATGGCTACTTTTGCAAAAACTCCGATGGTGACAATGGTGATGTAATAATTTAATACTCTTCCATGCATGGTTTTATGCTTTATTGTATTTGCTCTGTGACTCACCATCGAGTGAGACTGTGGTACTTGATCCTGTCAGTGGCCGTGTCGGACTAGATCCGAGGGATTGACGGGTTATTCCCATTTAAGTGTGGTCTAGCCTCTAAGGTCGGACTTAGGCACTTAAGTCGGAATAATTCGGGCAGTTCCGCCACAGCTGGTATCGGAGCTTGTACCACCACAGATGAATCAATAAATCCTAAACACCATCCCTTTTCTAAAAATAAAACTGGATAGAACAATGTTGGATAGATAGTAGGGCGAGCAGGATAGACCTAGGACGTGAAGCCTTAGGATAATAGAAGGGTAGCTAGGTGGCTAAGTGACTAGGCCCTACAGGCCACTTTTACAGGATGGGAGTTTTTCCTATTCCTTTTATTTTCTTGTGAGGCCGTTCAGGACGTGCGTGCATGCATTCTTCATTAAGTAAATAATTGACCAAATAAAAAGGACTTAAAAGTGAGATAGCAGTCAACTAGGCCCTCAATACCTTTTTCTTTTAACCAGAAACAGGTTGAGTTTTGTTTTCCTTGTTCTTTTTACTTCTTTTCCTTTACTTACGCTTAACCGTGCACAGATGACTTCCCACGGATCCTCTGAGGATGGAGGTGCACTGACCCACACTGACGGACTTGCACGAGAGGGTTTTCCCCGCATCTTGTGGGAGGTGCTTCAGGGGGCAGGATATTCGACACCCCCTCAGTACGCGGTGCAGCTATTTGAAAAGCACCGGGTACCTCGCTGCAGGGTGAGGATGACCTTGGAGCCTCATCCCTTGCAGCCAGGCTGGCGTTCACTGGACTCCGAGTCCTATGGATACCGGGCTGAGGACACTATTGAGGCTATCGCTCTGCATGGACTGACCACCTTCTGTGGATTTCACCCCTTGGAATTGGCTACTCACCCCATTGGGCTGTTCCCTGCGGAGAAGGAGGACGACCCGATGTGGAAGGACCGGGTGGAGCATGCCAAGGACATCTGGGCTCTCTACCCAGGCCACACGGCACACTTGTCGGTACGGTGCATGAACGCTCTGTATCGTCTGCAAGTGATGCGTGGGGAGGCCATGTCCCACCTGATGGCATTACTGGAGGACACCAAGATCACCCTGGATAACCGGGAGGAGCTCGTGGTGGATTTATCCCAGGAGCTGGTGGAGAAGGATTTACAGGTGGAGCAGCTGACTGACGAGGCTCATGAGTTGGAAGAGCTGGTGGGTACCAGGGAGAATACCATAGAGGTCCTCGAGGATCAGCTCCTCAACACTCAGCAGCAGTTAGCAGAGGCTAATGCGCATCTGGACATGCATCACCAAGAGATCCATGATGCGGAGGCTGACGAGGACGTCGACATCGAGGGAGGAGACGAATCTGCCTCCAGTGTAGACACCGCGGGCTCAGGGAGACCACCTTCCCCCGAGTCTAGCGTCGCCTCGTTCGCTCAGTAGATGCCAGACTAGTGCTAGAGGATCGTGATAGTTGGACTCCTCGCCGCTAGCTTAGCTTTTGCACCCTTAGGGTACTAGGCTAGGTAGAGTTGAGTCTTTTTGCTCCTTAATGTAACCAGTAATGAAACTCTTTTGGATGTTTAGGGATGACTGATGGTAATTTAAATTCGGATGGAAGGATCATGTTCTCGTTTGGTTTATTTGAAATCTATCAACTACTTTGACTCCCCTACCATGTTCGAACCTTAAGTTTGGAGATGTGTTATTAAGCAACCATGTGGCTTTTTCAGATGGCTGGGAGAGCGCGCCGTGGACAGAATGAGCACGTTCCTCCACCGCCACCGCCTCCCACTCTGCAGGAGCTCATGGCCCAGCAGAATGAGATTCTGAGGCAGCTAGCTCAGCGACAGCCACCACCTCAGCAGTATGGTGGAGACCATCAGCGTCACCCCGTCGCTGCTACTTACCAGGAGTTTCTCAGCACCCAGCCGCCACTGTTTACCAGGTCGGAGGACCCACTTGATGCAGATGTGTGGTTGAGGGTGGTAGAATCCAAATTCCCACTGCTCCATGGAATTTGCTCGGAGGTCACCAAGGTCAGGTTCGCCACACAGCAGCTTCGCGGACCCGCAAGGACTTGGTGGGACCATTTTCTGGCTATGCAGCCGGATGGCAGAGAGGTGGAGTGGAGGGAGTTCAAGGCCGCTTTTAGAGGGCATCATATTCCTGCTGGCATCATGGACCGGAAGCTCAATGAGTTTCTGGCACTCACTCAGGGCAGCAGGACGGTGTTACAGTATGCCCAGGCCTTCAACGATCTGTGTCAGTACGCCGGATACCATGCAGATACGGATGAGAAGAAGCGAGACAGGTTCAGGAGGGGGCTCAGCACCAAGCTCCGTGACCGTCTCAACACCGTCCGGGCCAACAGTTACAATGAGTTGGTCAACATGGCCATCTCCCAGGAAGACTGCATCTTGGCTCGGCAGGCGGAGAAGAAGAGGAAGACCCCTGTGGCCGGACCCTCGTCACAGCCCCAGCGCTTCAGGATTGTGTCTGACTCCCAGAGCAGGGGACCCCAGCAGCAGCAGGGAAGGTGGGTGATCAGGCCACCACAGCAGCAGCAGCAGCAACAGCAGCAGGCACCCAACCGTGCCCAATTCCCAGTTCAGAGGAACAACCAGCAGCAACAGTACCGCCAGGCTAATGATAACCGGTGTTTCACTTGTGGCAGTACTGGGCACTATGCCAAGAATTGTCCCAAGAATCAGCAGAGGCAGGGGCAAAATGTCAACCAGAACCAGGGGAAGAGGCAGAAAGTGCAAGTGAGGCAGGGCAAGCTGAACTTCACTACAATGGCTGACATACCAGAGGGAGCACCCGTCATGACTGGTATCTTTACAGTTTTAAATTTCCCTGCTATTGTTCTTTTTGATTCCGGTGCTTCACATAGTTTTATCAGTGCCAAGTTTAGTGTCAAATGCCAGTTGCCCTTTCATCACACCGATGGGGGCATTACAATCTCAACACCCGGAGGCAGAGTTGCCACTTATCAAATCAACAAGAATGTGCCTCTAAAGCTTGGTAGCTTGCTAATTAAAACCAACCTTCTTGTCTTGGGACTGGATAGTGTGGATATCATATTGGGAACTGATTGGTTGACCAAACATCAGGTAGTGATTGACATTGCAGCTAGGGCTATTGAGGTGCACTCACCAATTTGTGGTGAAATCACACTATACTTACCCAACCAGGGTTGTACACGATCTTGTGCCTTTGCTATGGTAGAATCCCCAGTGGAAAAGATCCCAGTAGTCTGTGACTACCCCGACGTTTTCCCGGATGAATTACCAGGAATGCCACCTGACAGAGATATTGAGTTCGCCATTGAACTGCAACCCGGGACTGCTCCTATCTCCAAGAGACCTTATAGGATGCCTCCCGCAGAATTGGCAGAACTGAAGAGACAATTGCAAGAATTGTTGGACAAGGGGTTTATTCGTCCGAGCACTTCACCATGGGGATGTCCAGCATTATTTGTGAAGAAAAAGGATGAGAGTTTGAGGATGTGTGTTGACTACCGCCCCCTCAATGCGGTGACTATCAAGAACAAGTACCCGTTACCCCGCATTGATGTTCTGTTTGATCAATTGGTGGGAGCCCAGGTATTCTCCAAGATAGACCTTCGCTCGGGCTACCATCAGATCAAGATCCGTGCCAGTGATATTCCCAAGACAGCTTTCTCTACCAGATATGGGCTCTATGAGTTTCTGGTGATGTCTTTTGGGCTAACCAATGCCCCGGCCTATTTCATGTACTTGATGAACTCGGTATTTATGCCAGAGCTGGATAAGTTTGTGGTTGTCTTCATTGATGACATTCTGGTTTATTCCAAGAATGAGGCTGAGCACACTAAACATCTGCATGTTGTGCTTCAGAGACTTCGCGACCATCAGTTGTATGCTAAGTTGTCCAAGTGTGAGTTCTGGCTGAAAGAAATAAAATTCTTGGGTCACACAATTTCTCAGGATGGGATATCAGTTGATCCTGAGAAGGTGCAAGAAGTGATGGACTGGAAACCCCCGACTACAGTGAAGCAGATTAGGAGTTTTCTGGGATTGGCAGGATATTACCGACGATTCATTCCGGATTTCTCTAGAATTGCCAAGCCAATGACTGAACTATTGAAGAAGGGAGCCAAATTTGAGTGGAGCCAAAAGTGTGAAGATGCTTTCCATACCCTGAGGCAACACTTGACAACAGCCCCAGTGCTAGCTCAACCCGACAACACCAAGCCATTTGAGGTTTATTGTGATGCTTCCGGTACCGGATTGGGTTGTGTGTTGATGCAAGAAAACAGAGTGATTGCTTATGCTTCCCGAGCCCTCAGACCTCATGAGCAGAATTACCCGACACATGATCTGGAGTTGGCAGCAGTAGTTCATGCTCTCAAGATATGGAGACACTACTTGATGGGAGCTCACTGTAACATTTACACTGATCACAAGAGCCTCAGGTACATTTTCACTCAGGCAGATCTGAATATGAGGCAGAGGAGATGGTTGGAACTAATCAAGGACTATGATTTGGAGGTACATTACCATCCTGGCAAGGCAAATGTTGTGGCAGATGCTTTGAGCCGAAAAGCCCAATGTAATTGCATGAACATGGATGCAAGAATCATCACCTTGTGTGATGAGTTGTGCAAGCTGAACCTGGAAGTTGTTCCTTCCGGTGAATTGAGGTATATTGCAGTGGAGCCCACATTGCAAGAACAAATAGCTCAGGCACAGTTTGGGGATAAGGGTGTTCAGATCATCAGAGAAATGATCAAGCGAAAGGCCGAGAAATACAAGTGTTTCCGCCAGGACAGCAAGGGAGTTTTATGGTTTGAAGACCGATTGGTGGTTCCCAAGAACCCCGAGCTCAGAAAGAAGATATTGGATGAAGCTCACCTTTCCAAGTTCTCCATTCACCCGGGTAGCAACAAGATGTACCATGATCTCAGACCCCTTTATTGGTGGACCCGGATGAAGAGAGAAATTGCCAAGTACGTTTCAGAATGTGACACTTGTCAGAGAGTAAAAGCTAGTCATCTGAAGGCAGCAGGCCCTTTGCAACCCCTTCCCATACCATCTTGGAAATGGGAGGACATTTGCATGGACTTCATAGTGGGATTACCCAATACCTCCCGGCACCATGATTCCATATGGGTTATTATGGATAGATTGACCAAGACTGCTCATTTCTTGCCGGTGCACACCACCCACAAGACAGAGAAGTACGCCGAAATTTATGTGGATCAGATAGTAAGATTGCATGGTATCCCAAAGACCATTATATCCGACAGAGGAGCACTGTTTGTGGCACGCTTTTGGGAGAAACTGCAAGAATCACTTGGAACCCAAGTAATCCGAAGCTCAGCCTATCACCCTCAGACTGATGGCCAGACAGAAAGGGTGAATCAGATTTTGGAAGACATGTTGCGAGCATGTGCACTACATTATGGGAAGGATTGGGATAAGAATCTCTCTTTGGCAGAATTCTCTTATAATAACAGTTATCAGTCCAGTCTGAAGATGGCACCTTTTGAGGCATTATATGGGAGAAGATGCAGAACCCCGCTAAATTGGTCTCAAGCAGGGGAAAGGGAGATTTTTGGGCCAGATTTGGTGCTTGAAGCAGAGGCAAAGGTTAGAATTATCAAAAAGAACCTGGAAGCTGCGCAGGCCAGACAAAAGAGTTATCATGACAAGAGGCGGAGGCCTCTACAGTTTGCGGTAGGAGATCATGTCTATCTTAAGGTATCACCAACCAAGGGTATCCAAAGATTTGGGATCAAGGGCAAGTTGGCCCCTCGCTATATTGGACCTTATAAGATCAAGAAAAGTTGTGGACCCGTAGCCTACCAATTGGAATTACCATCCCATATGTCCGCAGTCCACAATGTGTTCCATGTGTCTCAGCTGCGGAAATGTGTTCGTCTACCCACTGAAGTGCTACCAGAACCAGATATTGAGATAGAACCAGACTTGTCCTACCAGGA
Source organism: Zea luxurians (assembly GCA_029449295.1). NCBI lineage: Eukaryota > Viridiplantae > Streptophyta > Magnoliopsida > Poales > Poaceae > Zea > Zea luxurians. The sequence continues at coordinate 179,677,526 of JAOPSE010000003.1, read as the reverse complement.
GTACCCCGTCAAGGTATTGGATCAGAAGGAAAGATCAACTCGGGCAAGGTCGATCAGAATGTATAAGGTTCAGTGGAGTCATCATTCAACAGAAGAAGCTACATGGGAGACGGAGGATTTTCTACGCTCTCGCTTCCCCGACTTTCTACCCAAAGGAGCCGGTACGTAACCCCAAAACCCCACCCCCACCTGCCCTTTGAATACAATTATCAGAAAAACTTAGATAACAAGGATAGTCTAAGTTATGGATACAACTTAAGAAGGGCTTCCTTCTGAAGTTGCAAAGAGGATGACATTCGAAGAGCAGTTAACAAGAGAAACTTGGGTAAAGGAGAGACACCACCATCACCCCCTCAAGCACCCCTCCAAGGAACTCTACCTAAATCTCGGGACGAGATTCCTTTAAGGGGGGAGGGTTGTAACACCCAAGTGTTACCATGGCTAAGGGCCACCTTGGCACTAGAAGCTGTGATCACATAAGATAAAGGCTTAGGGCAGCACATAAGAACCTTGGGGCTCATGTTATGATTAAGTTGCACATGACATGAGAAACTTTACCCTAAATCCTTGTACATTTACTATCTTGGATAATAGGGGGAGAAGAACCCTAGATTTCTTCAAAGCCATGCCTTCCAAAACCCTATGTAAGGGGGGGAAAGAGAGTGATCAAGTGGGTAAAACATGTGTAACTTTTACCCAAACCTTAAGTGACTTGTAACCAGCATTTAGGGGAAGGAAATATTGCAAAAAGGCCCCTGGAGAAACCCCATTTCAAATCTCCAAGAGGAGAGAGAGCTAGAGCTCTCTAGTTTTCTCTAAGTCACATTTTAACCCTACTTCAAAGACCAGCCGTGTTCACTTTGAAAATGGCGCCAAAACCACTTGGGTTCTATACCAAAAATGTGCTATACCACTTAAGGCACCCCCTGGAAAAATTTGAAACCGAGACTCGGACATTTGACAAGCTTTGACATCGTTTTTGTCGCGGAGTGTGCAGTGAGACAAACCAAACTTGGCGCCGGTCTATCTCCTAACCTAGGGCGTATCCTCCCTTGGAACTCACATGAAATAGGTAGCTCTAGGTGCAGGGAAGAGATCCTTCACAGTCGACATGGCGAGATTCGTACGCTTGGTCGCTCAGCAGAGCGAAGAACACGGGCAGAAGCCAAGCGCCACGTGTTCGACGCGCTCTGAGCACGCCAGAGCACGCCCGCGCGCGCCCCGCGCCGCGCCCGAGCCAAGCCGGCGCCTCGGCCGCGTCCGCGCCTATAAAACCCACCCCAGTGCTCGGTTACCTTCCCCAGTGCCTCCTACGTACCTCACCGGACTCGCCCAGGCCAGCCCTCGCCTCCGGCGACCTCCCCGCGGCCCGCCAGTGCCGGCCGAAGACCACCGTCGTGGCCAACCCCTCTCCAGCCTCCCTCCGTTCGATCCAAGCCTTCGGTTAGCTTCCTGGTGAAGCCGTGAGCCTTGCTCAAGCTTGAACCGAGAGCCTGCGTCACCGGAGTGGCCGAATCGCGCTCGCCGGACTTCAAGAACCCGCCGGCGCGCGTGGACCGGGTAAATCCCTCCGCCATTTCTCGATTCCTTGCGTGTATGGCCTCTACGTCATCCCGTGATGCTCCTCGTACCCCTGGATTGAACCATACCGCCGTGGATAGGCCGGAGCGCACGCCGCCGACGAGCTCGCCCGCCTGCGCACGTGGACCAAGCAGCTCCGACCACCTCCAGCGGCGACCCGCACATCGACGTGACCGCCGCAACCTCCCGAGTGTCGCTGACCACCTCGCCGGACCTCCCTCGTCGCCGGTAAGCCGCGTCGTCCTTTCTTTTCTACGGCCACTGTTTGGATTAGGGGAGGGACCGCGGGTGAGAGGGAGAGAAACCCAGGGGGTTAAGTGCAAAGCCAAAGACTCAGGTGAATAGTAACCCGGGGGTAGATCTGCGAGTTTTGAATCCATTTAACCCCAGGGGTCTCGGTGCAAACTGGTTTTTCCAGAAAACCTTAAGTAAATATGTTTTTAAATTGAATATCAACTTTGAAAATGCATAACTTTTGTTTAAATCATCCAAATTTGGTCAAACCAATTTTGCCAGACTCTAAATAATGTAACCTGTCTAAGAAAAATATAAAACCCCATATGAACTAGAGAAGGATACAAGGTTCTGATTTATTTTCAGTTTTGGCCAAAAGCTTAATAATAGCAAGAAAAATAGTTGTACTATTTAACTAGGGTTAGAAAAATTTGGAGAAGTTTATATTCACTCACTAACTTAGTTAAAAATGTTAAACCTCTCTGTCTATTACTTTAAGATAATTTTAACCCCTTATTCTAGAATATGCTTAAGTTTAAGGAAAATAGAAAAGGTAATATAAAGGATAAACCAGAGGGCACACCTATTTTTGTTGAGATACTTAGTCAATATAGTTCACTGGAAAAATATGTCATACCCTGTTGTAGTGTAAAATAAACAAGATACCTTTTAAATGGAAAAAATAGGGATAACTTAGAAAAACCCTACAAAAATATTCCTAAGGTGAAACCTCCCCAAACCTTAGGATAACTAATGTGTTGATAATGAGAACTTAAGAAAAATCTGAAATCTGTTGTTTGATATTTTTCAAATGACAAGTTAGTTCTAATCACTCTTTTTGCACCCAAGTTTAGAAATTCACCATTAATTAACCACCATGTAGCTCTCTGTCATTTTTGGCACAAGAGCTTTTCATCACTACTAGAGGCCAGCAAAAATAACCATTAAGTCAGAAACCACTTTAATAAAGGACTTGTAGTGTAAAGTGGCCCCATTTACCTAACCATTGTTATTTTTGTGTAAAGGTTAGCTTTTATACTTTAAGCCTCAAATTTTAAAGACAAGCTAGTATAGCCAGTGACCACCCACTGTAATTTTTACAGAATTTTTGGAAATTTTTAAACTACTATCATAGTTCAAAACCCCTACTAGAAACCCTAGGTGGAAATTAAGAAGGGAAAATGGATGATGGAACTTAATGTCCTCTTAAGATCTTTATAATTGACCACTGAAATTTTTAGAGGCAATACAAATCCAATATGTATTTTAGAAAGAAAACCTAAACCAAAAAGGTGATAAGTCTATATATACCACTAGCAGGCCCTCGTAGCCAAGAGACCCTAAGTTAATTCTTGACGTAAATTCTGTAGCTTAATGTTCTTAAATTTTGCATAATCATGACATACATGTTCATTGCATTTCGATAGACTGTAATCTTGCTGACGGAGAGTACGTCCTCGTGCCGGAGCAAGGAGCTGCCCAGGAGGTTGCCCCAGACCCAGCACCAGAGCCTGCACCAGAGGACCTGCCTGCCACTGCTTTGGAAGGCAAGCCCCGGTTTTATGCATAACCCATTATTTATGCTATTTTACTTCACTTAATGATTGTAGGATTGATTGTGCACTTAGGTGTAGGAATTATTTGAAACCCTAGTTGCATGATCTCAGGAATCCTTTTGAGATGAATACTAGTATGACAGGTCGAGTAGCTGCTTTATTTAATTAGGGTCTCGGTAGAAGACGAGTGATTTTTCTAGCACTCGCGCGAGATCAGGAAATTGATTGTACCCACTTTCATACTGTCAGGATACTAGTTGGTGGACCACAATCCATGGGGATTGGTTGTCCACGAGATGGAAAATGGAATAAGGATTAACGTGCGGATACCTGTGTCAAGCGTTTGAACGTACTAAACACATACCGAGAAATATGGTAAATCGGTAAACCTAGTACCTGATTGAACCTGCCAGTGGACATACCCCCTCACGCGACCTGAGACGTAGTCTCCCATTCCGGTTATGGTGGGTACAAGTGCGGTCACTGCACGACGGCCAGTCGGGGTCAGTGAGGCATTGTACGCCAAGGCGGTGAGCCCTGATCTGCTGCCAGGGAATCGATGGGGACGGTTGATGTGTGTGGGGACGGAGTGCCCCTACATGTCGTGTGTTTAGGTTTACCTTGCAAGGATAAAAACTCGATTCGAATCGTCTGCTTCTCGCAGCTAATGAGACTGCTTGATCCCTTGTACTGCATTGAGTAAGAAGTGAAACTGTGATGAGATGATACAAACTGTTGATTGCTAATAATGCTTGCTACTATGTATGAATAGATAGTACACTTTTAGCCTTAAGAGAGTCACACTTAACTTTGATTAAGTTAAAATCTTGATTTAGAAACTCAGCTAGTGCTTTTGGCAACCAAACCCCACAGCCAAACAGCTGCATGTCTAGAGGTAGAGGAGTATAGACTCCTCACACCGGGTAAGTCTAGCTGAGTATTAGTATACTCAGCCTTGCTTGTGGCATAATTTTACAGGTTCTCTGGAGGACATGGTTGCTGGAGTGACTTGGCCATCCACCCTGCCACCGGGTTGGACTGTCGAGTGGGACCCTGCCTCGGCTGAGGAGGAGCATGAGGAGTGATGGGACAGGCTTCCCCATCTCTTCATTTATTTATCGTTAGTTTTATTCCGCTGCATTCCGAACAATGATGGCTACTTTTGCAAAAACTCCGATGGTGACAATGGTGATGTAATAATTTAATACTCTTCCATGCATGGTTTTATGCTTTATTGTATTTGCTCTGTGACTCACCATCGAGTGAGACTGTGGTACTTGATCCTGTCAGTGGCCGTGTCGGACTAGATCCGAGGGATTGACGGGTTATTCCCATTTAAGTGTGGTCTAGCCTCTAAGGTCGGACTTAGGCACTTAAGTCGGAATAATTCGGGCAGTTCCGCCACAGGTCTATAGCCTTAGGTCGACCATTCTAGTCTAGGTTAGCGGTCCTACAGTCAGCAAGGCTTTGATACCACTTATGTCACACCCGGTTTTGGAAGGTAAACCGAATGCGAACCATGTACGCGCCAGGATCAGAACTCACGTACACAGCGATTACATAATTGGACATCATCACACAATGCTTGAATTAAATAGCGGAAAGGTACTTAGTTACATCAAGATGTCTGAGACATCCATAGAGTCTAATACATAACCCTAGCGTTTAACAATAACATCAAAGTGTAGAGTAACGAAACATAGAATGTAAGCCTACACAGGCAGCTGACTAAGGGTTTGCCACTAAGATAAACTAGAACTCATCGTATTCCTAGAACTCCTCGAAGTCATCCATGTTGCCAGCTTTACCTCCTAAGCACTGAGAACAGTGGGGACAACCTGGGGTGGGGTGGTTTGTAAATTAAGGATGAGTACACTTCAACGTACTCAACAAATGTCCCATTTGGCTAAAGTGGACTAGCTATATGTGGAGTTTAAAGTTAAGCAGTTGCTTTTAGTTGGTCAAGTTTTATTACTATAAGTAGAGCCAAGTTCTAGTAATAACCCAGTTATTACCCAGAGGCACTCCCTCCAAGAGGAAATACCATAGATCAGGATTATAATCACCATTGTTAATCATCATTATAAAAGTAACCATTGTTCTTCTAATCGAAGAGGATCCCAAGGCCACTCATAAACCGCGAGCACGGCTGATATACCAGTTTCTAACACTCTGCAGAGGTCGTACACTTTACCCACAAGCCGTGATTCCCATTCTGCCCGGGGTTCTAGCCTCCCCATTGATCACTACCAAGGTGACCTAGCACGGTCTCACTACGTAACCTTTACAAAGATTTCCCAGAGGACATAGCCACCCGTTAGGTTCCTCCAGTTTGATAAACACAGTACATCTCCCCAAAGGAAGGTTGACTAACAAAACCAAATCAAAGAACCTTTGCAACCAGCCTCGGCAGAGCAAGTACTATGCCCGGACCCCATTGACGGCCCTACGGCGAAGCCAACTACTCCTCTGGTTCCTCTAATTAATCAGCTAAGGGTGTCCCATTCCACCCTCATGGTTGCACTGTTATCCTAGGTTATCACTCCCCAAACAGGTCCTCATGGAGAGGCACTCAGGAAAGAGCCTGAGCCCCCTAAAGTAATCATAAGGACCCCATCGGGATAACATCATCGTATCATAAAAGATCACATCATGTTCATTGATTAAGTTTAAGCAATAGCATAAGCTAACCATGATTAACCCAAAAAGGTAAACAAGGGTAAGGGAAATACAGACTAGTCAATCCTTAAGTTTCAATAATGTAATGCGGGACAGTGAATTATAAAGTAATGTAGGACATGATAGGTCTGAGGACACTTGCCTTCACCAGGTTGTTGCTCAGGGAGGTCTCCAACAACACACTCAGGAACCTCGGACTGCTCGTTGTCTAAGTAAAGCGAGCATGCATTCAATACATTTGGAAAAGTATAAATGAACAGCACATCAAACATTTACAATCATTGACACATAACTCAAAAAGGTATAGTATTAAGTGTAGGGGAATGATATCAAGTTACAAAGAAAATGGAGTAATCCTAATTGGGGAATTGATTACTCTCTATATGTTTGGAACATAGCTCAAAAAGGTTAAGTAGTGATTAAAACAAAGGAAAGCTAGAATTATAATATAAACTACTCTCATTTAGGAATTTGACTACCTTTTAGGTATTATCCATAATTACATTCCTAATTCTGTTTATGTTATTAAGGCCTAAAGGTTAAGTCCAAAAATAAATCCAAGTGATGCATAACACTAATCTCACAAGATTAAATGTACTTTACTCCTAGGGTTCTTCTTTTATTTATTTCATTAAATAAATAAATATATATTTTAATCCTATATTCCAAGTGTAAAAATTAAAGTATGCAGATTACAGTTGACTATATTTTATTTGAACAGAGAATAATCTTGTGAACATTTTGCATTTTTGAACCACTAAATTTGGAGTTCATATGAAAAAGATATGAAATAAACAAGTTTTGAAGTTTGAAATATGAAACTAAGGCTAAATATGTAATTAAATAAAAGTCCAGGGACTATTCTAAAGAAACCAGGGATCTATGTGCTAAAACAGAGGACGGCGGGTTGATTCCCTAAAACAAGGGGGTTCTTAAGCAAAACGACCACGCGAAGGGGTACAGGGTAATCTCAGCCATCAGATCAGAAACCGACGACCCAGATTAGATCACGCGGGCGCGCGCGTGGGCGCGGGCGCGTGGATGCGACTGACAAGCGGGGTCAGGGCATCAGCGAGCCAAGATAGGCTGACCAGCCGGGCCTAGGGGCAGAGACGCGGGTGAGGGGGAGAGAGGAGAGACGGTTGGATCGGGATCGGACGGCTACGATTAGATCTGCTCGAGTTAGCTCTACATTGTTCGATCTCGGGCGAACGGCCGAGATCTAACGACAGGGGGTGGACATGGGCACGGTGGCGCCGCTCTGTCCCGCGGCGGGAACTCGCCGGAGACGAGCAGACCGGCCACGGCGAGGCACCAGCGGCTTGGGGGTTGTCCTAGGGGCGCATAGGGGGATCTGGTGGACTCATCCGAGGGCACCACGCCAGCGCGGGAGCACCAGAGGGCACTGCACACGGCGAGGCAGGCTAACAGCGGTGGGGGAAAACTCCGGCGAGCAATTGCATGCTAACCAGTGCAGTACACAGGGAAATAGGGGCACGGGGAATTTGCTCACCTTGAGGGGAAGCACTGGAGGCCCGGGGCAACAACGGAGGCATAGGGACGCGATGGGGTGACGGTGGCAGAGCTCCGGCTGCGCAAGAACCACTCCGGTGAGCGTGAACCAGACAAACCAGAGAGGGGGAGGGCACACCGAAGGGTGTCCCGAGTAGCTGACGGCAAGGCGAAACTTACCATGGCACTAGACGGGGCACGGACGCAACGGTGGCCACGGAACAGGCAGTGGACGTCGGCGGGCGGTGGCGGAGGTTCTCGGTTCGCGTGGGCAGAGCGAGAGAGAGGGCGAGAGAGCTGGGCAGTGGGCGCAAATGGAAGAGGGGAGGTGGGCGAGAAGGGCGCAGGGTTCAAAAGGGGCGCGGGGGCTCGGTCGTGGCCGAAGAACGCGCGGTCGTGGGCGCGTCCACGACGGGGAGATCGTGGGCGAGAGGTTGAGGACGACTGATAGGTGGGGACGGCGGGACAGAGAGAGGGGAGCGGGCGCGACCGAGAGCAACGGCGCCGACAGGGTTGGCCCACAGGACAAAGAGAGAGAGAGAGAGAGAGAGAGAGAGGGCGCTCAGGGTTGCGTCGACAGGCGGGACCCGCCTGTCAGGCAGAGGGGGCACGCGCAAGCTGGGCTAAGTGGGCTGCCTTGGGCCGAATTCGGTTTTCCATTTTCCAGGGAATTTCTAATTGCTTTTCTATTTATTTTCTCTAGGATTTTCAATTCAAATTCAAATCAAGTTTCAAATTCAAACCAAATCAAATATGTGCAACAATTCAAAGAATATTTAGGCTCAAAATGATGCAACATTCCATGACTCATATGTTTTGGGCAAAATAAAATAAATAATCCCTCTCTAATACAACTAACTCTAATTAAAAGAGAGAGAGAGAGAAAAAACTAGAGAGAGGGAAACTAAAGTGAGATAGAGAAGAGTAACACCTGAATTTGGATGATCATAAGAAAGAAATTTTATACCCCCAAATTCAGGGTGTTACAAATGGGACGCCCTTAGCTAATTAATTAGAGGAACCAGAGGAGTAGTTGCCTTTGTCGTAGGGCCGTCAGTGGGGTCCGGCCATAGTACATGCTCTGCCGAGGTTGGTTGCAGAGGTTCTCGATTTGTTTTTGTTAGTCACCCTTTCTTGGGGAGATGTAGTGTGTTTATCAAACTGGAGAAACCTAACGGGCGGCTATGACCTTTGGAAAACCTTTGTAAAGGCTACGTAGTGAGACCCTGCTAGGTCACCTTGGTAGTGATCAATGGAGAGTCATGATCTCCGGGCGGAACGGGAATCACGACTTGTGGGTAAAGTGTGCGACCTCTCCAGAGTGTTATAAACTGGTATATCAGCCGTGCTCACGGTTATGAGCGGCCTTGGGATCCTCTTTGATTAGAAGAACCTTGGTTACTTTTATGGTGATGGTTAGCAATGATGGTTATCATTTTGGTCTCTGTAATTTCTCTTGGAGGGAGTGCTTCTAGGTAATAACTAGGTTTATTACTAAAATTTGGCTCTACTTATAATGATAAGTTTTGACTGACTAAAAGCAACTGCTTAACCTTAACTCCACATACATCTAGTCCACTTTAGCTAAATGGGACATTTGCTGAGTATGTTGATGTGTACTCACCCTTGCTTTACAAACCACCCCACCCCAGGTTGTCCCCACTGTACTCAGTGCTCAGGAGGAAATGCTGGCAACATGGAGGACTTTGAGGAGTTTTTGGACTACGATGAGTTCTAGTTTATTTTAGTGGCAAACCCCCAGTCAGCTGCCTGTGTAGGCTTATCTTCTACGTTTTGTTTCTCCGCACTTTGATATTTATGTTGAAGACTATGACTATGTATTAGACGCTGTGCATGTCTTGGACATCTTGATGTAATTAAAGTACCTTTCCACTAATTACTTTGAGCATTGCGTGATGATGTCCAATTATGTAGTCGCTGTGTACGTGAGTTCTGATCCTAGCACGTACATGGTTCGCATTCGGTTTGCCTTCCAAAAACCGGGTGTGACAAAAGTGGTATCAAAGCCATGCTAACTGTAGGACCGCTAACCTAGACTAGAATGGTCGCCCTAAGGACTATAAACCCCTACTCTTACCTTGACCTTAGTGTCATTTCAAAAGTTGGTCATAATGACCAATTCTATGTTATTTACTTATCTTAAAAATATTTGTCTCACTTTTCTTTCTCGTTACTTTCTGGTCTTATAGTTCCACTCTCACTCTTGTGCTTATGATGTCTTTTGTAGATGGCTCGTATTAGATGCACTGCATGTAAGTCGGTGATCCCCTTTTTGCCTTCTCACCTGGTGGAGCGTCCACTGCGTCGCACGGTGCCAGGTCAGTCCAGTCATCTGGAGAGACTGCATCTTCGCCTGCACGAGGAGCAAGAGCACCGATGCTAGGAGCAGGAGCAGGAGCAGCATGACTCTTCCCCTGCACCTTAGCTAGAGATGCCCCCTGCACCACCATAGGGCATCTCGGCTGCTGAAGGAGACCCTGATGGAGACGGAGACGACGACGACGATGCTGGTGGCAGTTTGAGTCACGACACGGAGCTCTCAGAGGAGCTGGAGCCGGAGGGATGGATCGCTAGACCCATCACTCACGACGCCGCTCGCGGGTGTCACTTCCACGACGCTCTCAACACCTTGCTGCGTCGGGCCTTCGACCGACATACTTGGTCCATCGAGTATCGTTGTGTAGTCTACCAGCATCGTCGCGGGTTATACCCGGACCAGTGGGAGGCTACTTGCTTGGTGCGCCATTCGGACGATGATCTCCGGGGTGCAGAGGCCTTCTCAGAGCACTATTCTATTACTGAGACGGATACTATCGAGGCAGCCATGCAAGATGCAGCACGATGTGCACTCTCTCAGTATTGCTCATTGTTTAGCAGAGTAGCTGATGGCCTCGACCTGAAGTACTACCCTCGTCGTTCGACCGGCAGTGCTGGAGGTGTGATTATCTCGCTAGTTAGTGAAGGCAATCCCAGGCTGAACAGCATGGTCAACCTGGTCGCCGTGCTCAACACCCAGTTGGACCACACCCTTGACAAGTTGGGCAAGGTTCGGGCGGAGGTTGTGGAATTGCATGCTGAGTGCATGGCACGCCACTATCTGGATGGTGGTTCTCCCACCCCTGTCGGGATTCAGCACCCTTACTGTTCACCACCCCATGGTCGCTTCGACTAAGGTACCCTAGACTACAGGACCCGGATAGACTTGGACCCATAGATCGACAGAGTCGGAGTCTGTAATAATGCTTAATTCAGTGTCTTAGTCTAGTCAGTATTAATTAGAGTTAGTTTGCTTATCATATGTTAGAATGCTTGTCATGATGAACTTGTAATGAAGTTGGATCTTTGTAATGATTGTCACCAAGGTGTGGGTTTCCCCTACAACTTGGCGTAGTTATTAATAAAGTCAGTTATTTAGTTGGGTAATCCATTTATTTCCACTTTCCTCTTTATCTGAGAAGCTACCAGTGAAGATGGTCATTTGTTTAGTGCTATGAAGGTTTCTAAATCTTTTCTTATGCTGAAAGACTGCAGAGCCAGATCTAATGTGTGTGTGCTTTCTATAGATGTCTGAGAACAGGCACAAAGGTGCAAGGTGTGCTCAGCCGGAACAGCAAGCACCCTAGGAAGAGGCAGCTCAACAGCAGCAGTTGCCACCGCCGCCCCTAATGACCATTGAGCAGATGTTCTTGATGCAGACTCAGGCAGTCCAAGCAATTGGTCAGACCCTTGCAGCAATGCAGCAGGTGCAGCAGTAGCCACCCCCGCCTTAGCCTCCAGTGCAAGTTCAGATGCCTCAGGTGCCTAGAGACAAGCGGGTAGAATTCATGAGGGGCCATCCCCCTGTTTTTGCCCACTCTGCTGATCCCATGGACGCAGAAGATTGGTTGTGTACCGTGGAACGTGAGTTGCACACTGCTAAGTGCAACGACCGTGAGAAGGTGTTGTATGGTCCCCGACAGCTGAGGGGAGCAGCACAGTCTTGGTGGGAGTCTTACCTCACCACCCATGCTAACCCTATAGCCATCACCTCGGAGGAATTCAGAGACAACTTCCGTCGCTACCATGTGCTCGAGGGACTGATGGTAGTAAGGAAGGAGGAGTTTCTTGCCCTAAAGCAAGGTCCCCTATCCGTCAGTGAGTATAGGGACAAGTTTCTGCAGCTGTCACGCTACGCCCCAGAGGATGTCAACACGGATGCCAAGAGGAAGTACCGCTTCCTGAGAGGATTGGTTGATCCCCTCCACTACCAGCTGATGAACCACACTTTCCCCACCTTCCAGCACTTGATCGACAGAGCAATCATGACTGAAAGGAAGCGCCGGGAAATGGAGGACAGGAAATGCAAGATTGGTGGATCTCAGACCGGGATTAGTAGTAGTCCCTGCTACTAAAGCAACCCACCTCAGCAATTCAAGCAAGGTCACCAGCACTAGCATCAGCGCCAGAGCCAGCAGCAGCAGTACTAGAGGCAGTTTCCTCAGTAGCAGCAGCAGTACCGTCAGAACACCCAACCTGGAGGAAATCAGTACCAGCGTCAGAACAATCAGGCAGCTCGCCTTCCTTCGCCAGCAACCAACCAGAATGGCCAAGTAGCTCTAGCGCAAGTAGGAGGTCGTGCATGCTTCTACTGTGGAGAACAAAATCACTGGGTGAAGAACTGTCCAAAGAAAGCAGCTCAGCAGTCGCCAGCAATCAATGCCCCAGCAAGACAAGGAGCGCCACAGCAAACACCAGGAGGCCGTGGTCAGGCCTACAACCGTGGAAAGGTGAACCACCTAGAGGCTGAAGCAATCCAGGATGCTCAGGACGTGGCAGTAGGTATGTTTCCAGTCGAATCCTATCCACCAAAAGTATTATTTGATACTGGTGCCACGCATTCTTTTATTTCTACATCTTGGGTAGAAGCACATAACATCCCCATAGAACCAATGATCCCACCTTTAAGAGGTAATTCAGTTGGGGAAAAAGTTTAGTCCGATAGGATCTGTCTGAATCTAAGGATTGAAATAAGGGGGATAGACTTCCCCGCTAACCTAGTAGTAATGGGAACTCAAGGGTTAGATGTCATCCTAGGGATGAATTGGTTACACAGGAACCAAGCCACTGTCAGTTGTGACAATAGAACAGTTAAGTTGATGTCCCCATCCGGAAAGGAAGTAGTAACTAAGCTGTACTTGCCTAAACTAGAAGAAGGAGCCTGTCACCATTTATCTGTAGATGACGAAGAGTCCAATCCGATTGAGGCAATTAGGATTATGTCAGAATTCCTCGATGTATTCACTGAAGAGTTACCAGGTATGCCGCCTGAAAGGAAGGTTGAATTTGCCATAGAGCTTATCCCAGGCACCGCCCCTATATCCAAGAGAGCCTATCGAGTGTCCGGACCAGAGTTGGTGGAACATAAGAAGCAGATTGATGAGTTGTTAGAGAAAGGCTACATCAGACCAAGTACCTCACCTTGGATAGCCCTAGTGCTATTTGTGGAGAAGAAGGATGGTACAAGAGAATGTGCATTGATTACAGAGCTTTGAATGAAGTCACTGTCAAGAACAAGTATCTCGTGCCCCAAATTGAAGATCTATTTGATCAGTTGAGAGGAGCTAGTGTGTTCTCAAAGATAGATCTAAGGTCAGGTTACCATCAGCTCAGAATCCGACCTTCAGATATACCGAAGACAACATTCATCACCATGTATGGACTATATGAGTTCATGGTTATGTCATTCGGTTTGAGGAATGCGCCAGCTTACTTCATGTATCTGATGAACAGTGTGTTCATGGACTACCTCGACAAGTTCTGTAACACCCTGAATTTGGGGTATAAAATTTCTTTGCTCTTATTCACAAATTTAGGTGTTACTCCTCTCATCTCATCTCTCCCAATATCTTTTTTTCTCTTTCCTATAGAAGAAGAGTGGTTATTTTTAATTGTAAATGTAATTATAATCTAGTAGGTTAAACCCTAAGGGAACAATGGTTGTTGCATCAGGTTAGAAAGCATTTGTTTTTTTTGTTTGATGAATGGTTTGCTTGGTCTTTCATCTAATCATTTATTTGTGCATAATGTCAAACTGAAATAAAAAGAAAAGAGAAAGAAAAGAGGAAGAAAAAGGAAAAAGGAAAAGTGGCCCAGTCCCCTCCCTGGCCCAACTCGGCCGGCCCAGCCGCCCCCCTTCCCTCTCTTCCCTCCCCCCCCCCCCCCCCCCCGCTCAGCCCACCGCGTCGCGGCCCAACTCGCAGCGCGCCGCGCCAGCCCCCCTTCCCCTCATGGGCCCGCGTGCACGCGGCCCAGCTCGGCCCACCGCGCCACCTTCCCCCGCTAGCCCAGCTTTCCCCCCCCCCCCCGCCTGCGCGCAGCGCGCGACAGCCGCGCGGCCCGCCAGCGCCGCGGCCCAGCGCGCCTGCTGCCGCGCCCCCAGCCCATGCCCCCGCCCCACGCCAGCGCCTGGCCCAGCCAGCGCGCGCGTCGCGCACGCAGCCGCTCGCCCGCGCGAAGAGCGCCGCCGCCGCCGCCCAGCTCTGCGCCCACGTCCCGCGCGTATCGCGCGTGGGTGGTTCCACGCATGCCGCTGCCACTACCCAATGGGGCCCACGCGCCAGGACGCGGGATGCCACAGTTCATCTTCCAAAAACCGAACCGCCCGTATCCGTCGCGCAGTTTCTCGCCCACCACCACTTCTCCTCGCCTCGCCCCCGCTCTCTGCGTCCCCGTCGCCAGAGTGCCGAGTCCCGTCGCCGGAGAGCCGCGTTGCCGAGGTGAGCTCACCTCCTTTCTCTCTCCCCCACTCTTCTCCTCTCGACGTACTGCTAGCTCGCCATGGCCGAAGCTCGGCTGAGCCGACCCGGACGCCCCGTTCTTCTCCGTCCCGTCGTTCCGTCGGTCGAGCACCCCAGCCCAGCCGTTGTCTCGCCGGTCGGTCCCTGCGCAACGCTCGGCCCGCGCGTCCAGCAGCTCCGCGCGCCCTCGCCTCGTCCCTGCGCGCAGCGGCCGAGTAGCTGCGCACTAGGCGCGCTTAGACCCGTCCCCATGCCGCGTAGCCCAAGCTCAGCGCGCGCTCGCAGCACGCCCAGTCGCGTTGACGTTTAGCGCCGTAGCAGCCGTTCGCCGTCGAACCTCGCCCCTGCGCGTCGCAGACGCGTTGCTGCGCGCTCGCCGCTGCCCAGCTCGCCCCGGCCGTTCGTCTACCTTCGCCGTGCCTCGCTACTGTTACCTAGCGCGTCGCGTACTCGTCAAGTCTCACGCGCGCAGTTTCACACGCGATCACGGGTATCGCGCGCGCCGTCGTCGTTGTTTGCAGGGTCCTCGCACTGTTTCGCGCGTGTCGCGCGCAATCTGCGCGCATTAGTTAATCACTTCGCTATAATCATCGGTACACATTAGTCAATTAATCCTCGTATTAATCATTGATTAATTGATAATTCATTTTATCTAAAATATCCCACCCAGATAATTTATGTTAACTAAGTTGAACTTAGAAAAATATAGTTTTCGCGTTTAAGCGTAATATAGGTTGTCCGTTCGTCACGTCATTATTTAGCCGCGGATTGTTAACGATTTGATGTGTCGTGCGTCGCGCAACTAGTGCGCGCATTCTCGTTCGCTTGCGCGCAGTGCGTCGACGGGACTCCGTCTACCCTTCGTCTACCCCTAGACGACTCTCGTCTACCCCCCGTCTACCCCTCGTCTAACCCCCGTGTGTGTTCGTGTCGTTTGCCATCGCCCGCGCGTCGCGCAATAAACCGTCGCGTGCTGTTCGCGCGCGTTGCGTGTGCTGTTCGCACGTGTCGTCATGCGTTCTTCGCACGTTAATAATTCGCCTCACCTAGAATAGCTCGCGCTAATTAAATAGATATTTAAAACAACGGTTACTCGAGTAGCAAATTAAATCGGGACTAAGTAGTGATTTTACTTAGCATACGATTAATGTCTGTCAATATGATTAAGCCGAATTAAATATTTTAATTCATATTCTCTTAGTGTAAACGTGATATCCCTCGGCCGTAGCGTCAGTCGTCGCGGTTCCGTTCTTGCGTAATCGTAGATGCGAATTCTATGTCGCGTGCATATTCATTTGATCTATATTGTTGAGTGGTGTACTGTTTTCTGCTATTTCAAGAATGTTGGATGTATGTTTGCACTCGCGTAGATATCGGACCGTTCGTGGAGTCTGAGGGAATTGCAGGAGAAGACCCTGAGCAGCAGCAACTTGGTGAAGGCAAGTGTCCTCTGTCCCATTATGTCCCATTTATTTTATAATACAATGTCCCGCATACTATGAATAACCTAAGGATTTACTAGCTTTCTATTTACCTTGTCCTTGATTTACCTTTTGGGTTACTATGGTTAACTACATGCTAGCGCTTTACTCTAATCAACGAACATGATGAGAATTACTTTATGATACGATGTTTTTATTCTGGATACGATGGTGATATACTTGTGGCATTTTAGGGGGGCTCAGGCTGTTTCCTGAGTGCCTCTCCGTAAGGACCTGTTTGGGGAGAGACCACCCGGGATAATAGTGCAACCATGAGGGTGAAATGGGATGCCCTTAGCTAATTAATTAGAAGAACTAGAGGTGTAGTTGCTTCGCCATCATGCCGTCAATGGGGTCCAGGCACAGTGCTTGCTCTGCCGAGGCTGAGTGCCGAGGTTCTTTCGTTTTGCTTTTGTTAGTCACCCTCCTGCGGGGAGAGGTACTGTGTTTATCAAACTGGAGAAACCTAACGGGCGGCTATGACCTCTAGGGAATCTTTGTAACAGCTACATAGTGATACCCTGCCGGACCACCTAGGAAGTGATCAATGGGGATTAGCTCTCCCCGGGCAGAAAGGGAATCACGACTCACGAGTAAAGTGTGCGACCTCTGCAGAGGGTAGTGAAACTGATATATCAGCCGTGCTCACGGTTATGAGCGGCCTTGGGATCCTCTTTGATTAGAGACATATATGATCTGAGAAACAACGGTTCTTTCTATTATTTCGGCTCGATGATGATAATGAGGTTTCCTCGATGAGGAAATGGTTCACGGGTTGGTTATATGGTAAAACTTGGCTTCCACTAATAATAAAGCCTGACCAACTAAAAGCAATCTGCTTTGACCTTAACCCCACATAAAGCTAGTCCACTTCAGCCAAACGGGGCATTTGCTGTGTACGTTGATGTGTACTCATCCTTGCTTTACCACAAAACACCAGGTTGTCCACATTGCATCCACTGCTCAGGAGAAGATGAAGTCGTGGAAGGAGACTTCCAGGAGTTCCAAGACTACGACGAGTTTTAGGTGTGGGTTGGCGGTAACCCCCAGTCAGCTGCCTGTGAAGGCCTTATCTTTACTGCGTTTCGCTTAGCACTTTGATTTATCCGTTAAGTTGATGACTATGTGGATGTCTCTGACTCTGTGATGTAATAAGTTAATACTCTTTTATGTTATTATTCGAGCACTGTGCGATGATGTTCATTTATGTAATCGCTGTGTACGTGAGTTCTGATCTTGGCACGTACATAGTTCGCATTCGGTTTACCTTCCAAAACCGGGTGTGACATAAGTGGTATCAAAGTCGTGCTGACTGTAGGACCGCTGACCTAGAGTAGCACCGGTCGTACTAAGGACTATTAACCTTCATTCTCACCTTGACCTCTGGTGTCACTTCAAAGGTCGGTCACCTCGACCAACCCTATGTTTTACTACATATATATATAATATATCATACCTTGCTAAAATTTTATTTTGTTATGTCTATGGTTTACTCACTTGTCATATTAGTTCTGTTCTTACTCTTATGCTTATGGTGTCTTTTGTAGATGGCTCGTCTTAGACACACTGCTCGTAAGTCAGTGATTCCTTTCCTGCCGTCTCGCCTTGCGGAGCGTCCTCTGCGCCGCACCGTGTCCGGTCAGTCGAGTACCTGGAGAGGCTGCACCACCGCCTGCGTGAGGAGCAGGAGCGCCAGCGTCAGCACAGGGAGCAGCAGGGCTCTTCCTCTCCACCAGAGCAGGAGGTGGAGTCCGTGAGGCGCCGTTCCCCTGTTCCCCAGTTCCCCAGCTGGAGGCACCCCCTGCACCACCGCAGGACGCCCCGACTGTTGGAGGAGGCCCTGGAGGAGACCCTGACGATGACGACGACAGCGGCTCAGACCACAGCACTGAGTCCTCTAAGCCACAGGAGGTGGAGGGATGGGTCGCCCGACCCATCACCCGTGACGTCGCTCGCGGTTGTCACTTCCACGACGCACTCGACACCTTGTTGCGCCAGGCTTTTGACCGGCACACCTGGTCGATCGAGTATCGTTGTGTAGTCTACTAGCACAGTCGTGGGAGGTACCCGGACCGCTGGGAGGCTACCTGCCTAGTTTGCCGTCCGGAGGATGACCTCCGGGTGCAGAGGCCGTTTCGGAGCATTACTCCATCTCCGAGAGGGACACTGCAGAGGCGGCTATGCAGGACGCAGCACGGCGTGCACTCTCCCAGTACTGTTCCTTATTCGGTGGGGTGGCTGACGGTCTTAACCTTAGGTACTACCCCCGCCGCCCTACTGGTAACACAGAGAGTGTGGTTGTCTCGCCTATTGGTGAGGATAACCCTAGGTTGAGCAGCACAGTCAACCTAGTCGCGGTGCTTAACACTGAGCTGGACCACTCTCTGGACGAGCTGAGTAGGGCTCGAACAGAGATTGCTGAGTTGCGTGCTGAGCTGGCAGAGCGCCGCCACCAGGAGGGTGGTTCCCCCGCTCCTGTTGGGACTCAGCACCCTTACCGCTCGCCGCCACGTGGTCACCACACTTATGGTTCCCCTGCCTGTAGGACCAGGATAGATCTGGATCCTTAGATCGTTAGCGTCAGAGTTTGTAATAATTCTTAAGTTAGATGTCTCAGTCTTAGATAGTTAGTTTAGTTTGCTTACCAGTTGCTTACATGCTTGTTATGATGAACTTGTGCTGGATTTGAATCTTTGTAATGACTGTTGCCAACATGTGGGTTTCCCCTGCAGTTTGGCTTAGCTAGTGATGTTAATGAAGTCAGTTATTTAGTTGGGAAACCATTTACGTCTACTTTCCTTTTTTATCTGAGAAGCTGTATTGGATCATAATGAGGATCAGTGAAGTTCTTTGTTCACTCAGTGTCATGAAGAATTCTGTATTCCCTTTTCTTATGCTGAAGGATTGTAAGATCAATGCTGATGTGTGAATGTCTTCCACAGATGTCTGACAACAGACGCCGATGTAACAGGCGTGTTCAGCAAGAGCAGCGTGCCCAGCAGGAGGAACATCAGAGGCAGCCTCCCCCGCCGCCCCCGATGACAGTGGAGCAGATGTTCTTGATGCAAACTCAGGCAGTGCAGGCTATTGGGCAGACTCTGGCAGCCATGCAGCAGGCCCAACAACAACCTCAACCCCAGTTATAAGTGCAGATACCCCAGATGCCACGGGACAAACGTGGTGAGTTCATGAGAGGGCACCCTCCTACCTTTGCGCACTCTGCCGACCCCATGGATGCAGAAGACTGGCTGCGTGCAGTGGAAAGGGAACTACGCACCGCCCAATGTGACGACAGGGAGAAGGTTCTGTATGGTCCCCGCCAGCTAAGGGGAGCAGCCCAGTCCTGGTGGGAGTCCTACCTCGCCACCCATGCTGACCCCGAAGCCATCACTTGGGAGGAATTCAGCGAGAGTTTCTGCAGGTACCATGTTCCGGAGGGACTGATGATCATGAAGAAGGAGGAGTTTCTGGCTCTGAAGCAGGGACCCCTGTCTGTTAGTGAATACAGGGACAGGTTTCTGCAGCTATCTCGTTATGCACCTAAAGACGTCAACACTGATGCTAAAAGGCAGTACAGGTTCATGAGGGGTTTGGTGGATCCCCTGCATTACCAGCTGATGAACCACACCTTCCCCACCTTCCAGCACCTGATCGATAGGGCAATCATGACCAAGAGGAAGCGCAAGGAAATGGAAGATCGGAAGCGCAAGATGAGTGGACCGTAGTCCGGGAGCAACAGCCGCCCCCGCTTCTCAGACAATTCATCTCAGCAAGGCAAGCATGGTCACCCACAGGGATATCAGCATCAGAGCCAGCGCCCGTATCAGCAGCAGTCTCAGAGGCAGTACCCACAGCAGCAGCAGTATCGTCAGAACAGCCAGCAGGGAGGTAACCAGTATCAGAGGCAGAACAACCAGGCACCTCGTTTTCCTGCCCCAGCAGCGAATCAGAACAACCAAGCAGCCCCAACGCAAGGAGGAGGCAAAGGATGCTTCCACTGTGGAGAACAAGGACACTAGGCAATGCATTGCCCAAAGAAGATGGCATAGCAGCAGACCAACCCCAATGCTCCAGCAAGGCAAGGTGTACCTCAACAGGCAGCAGGTAATCGTGGCCAAGCGTACAACCGTGGAAAGGTGAACCACTTGGAGGCCGAAGCGATCCAGGATGCACCAGATGTGGCAGTAGGTATGTTCTCAGTCGAATCTCATCCCGCAAAAGTGCTATTTGATACTGGTGCAACTCATTCATTTGTCACTGCAACATGGGTAGAAATGCATAACATCTCAGTAGAGGCAATGATGCCGCCCATGAGAATTAATTTGGTCGGTGGTAAAGTGCAAGCAGATAGAATATGCTCAAATATAAGGGTGGAAATAAGGGGGATAGGGTTCCCCAGCGATCTAATAGTAATAGACACCCCTAGGGTAGATGCCATCCTAGGGATGAATTGGTTAATGAAGTATGAAGCGAATGTTAGCTGTGACAAGAGGACCATAACATTGAAGTCCCCACTCAGAGAGAAGGTAATGGCTGAGCTAAGGATGCCTAAAACAGCGAAGGGAGATTGTCACCAGATTTCGGTTGATAGTAAGGAGGCCAACCCGCTTGAGGCTATCAGGGTTGTGTCGGACTTTCCAGATGTGTTTCCCGAGGAGCTAACGGGCATGCCACCCGAGAGAAAAGTCGAATTTGCCATAGAGCTTATCCCTGGTACCACCCCCATTTCTAAAAGAGTCTATCGAGTGTCTGGACCAGAATTGGTGGAACTCAAGAAGTAGATAGATGAGTTGTTAGAGAAGGGTTACATCAGACCAAGTACCTCGCCTTGGGCCGCTCCAGTATTGTTTGTAGAGAAGAAAGATGGTACCAAACGGATGTGCATAGATTACAGAGCCCTGAATGAAGTCACTATTAAGAACAAGTACCCCCTGCCAAGAATAGAAGATCTGTTTGACCAACTCAGAGGTGCCAGAGTATTCTCGAAGATAGATCTGAGATCAGGTTACCATCAACTCAGAATCCGACCCTCGAACATACCGAAGACAACATTCATCACCAAGTATGGGTTATATGAGTATACAGTTATGTCCTTTGGTTTGACAAATGCGCCAGCCTTCTTTATGTATCTGATGAACAGTGTGTTCATGGACTACCTAGACAAGTTTGTGGTAGTGTTCATCGACGATATTCTCATATATTCCAAAAGTGAGGAAGAACATGTGGAGCATTTGAAGATGGTATTGCAAAGGCTACGAGAGCATCGGTTGTATGCCAAGCTGAGCAAATGCGAGTTCTAGATTCATGAAGTCTTGTTTCTGGGTCACATCATAAACCAAGATGGGTTAGCTGTGGATCCAAAGAAAGTAGCAGATATCCTGAACTGGAAAGCACCGAAGGATGTTCGTGGAATCAAGAGCTTCATTGGAATGGCCGGATACTATAGGCGTTTCATCAAAGGCTTTTCAAAGATTGCTAGGCCAATGACAGCGTTGCTAGCGAAGAAAGTTGAGTTTAAGTGGACCCAGAAGTGCCAAGAGGCATTTGAAGAACTGAAGAATAGATTGACTACAGCACCTGTGTTAGTTCTGCTGGATGTTCACAAGCCATTCTTGGTATACTGCGATGCTTCCTACACCGGATTGGGATGTGTGCTAATGCAAGAAGGAAGAGTTGTAGCATACTCATCTCGACAGCTGAAGATCCATGAGAAAAATTATCCCACACACGACCTGGAGTTGGCAGCAGTGGTTCATGCTTTAAAGACCTGGAGACATTACCTGTATGGGCAGAAGTGCGACATCTACACAGACCATAAAAGTCTGAAATACATATTCACCCAGACAGAGTTAAACATGAGGCAGTGAAGATGGTTGGAATTGATCAAAGACTACGAGCTGGAGATACATTACCATCCAGGCAAAGCCAATGTTGTTGCAGATGCTCTGAGCAGGAAGAGTCAAGTCAATATGATGGCCACGTACCCAATGCCATATGAGTTAGCCAAGGAGTTCGATAGACTGAGTCTCGGTTTTCTGAACAGTACACAAGGAGTAACAGTGGAATTAGAGCCCACCCTAGAGCGGGAGATCAAAGAAGGGCAGAAGGATGATGAAAACATCAACAAGATCCGGCAGCTAATCTTAGAAGGAAGAGGCAAAGACTTTCGAAAGGATGAAGAGGGAGTAATATGGTTCAAGGACCGATTGTGTGTTCCCGACATCAAACCTATTCGGGAGCTGATCCTTAAGGAAGCTCATGAGACAGCCTACTCCATACACCCTGGAAGTGAAAAGATGTATCAGGATTTAAAAAAGGAGGTTTTGGTGGTATGGCATGAAAAGGGAAATCGCAGAGTATGTCGCCATCTGTGATAGCTGTCAAAGAACCAAAGTAGAGCATCAGAGGCCCGCCGGACTGTTGCAACCATTGCAGATTCCTCAGTGGAAGTGGGATGAGATCGGGATGGATTTTATAGTTGGCCTACCTCGTACCCGGGCCGGCTATGATTCCATCTGGGTGGTTGTGGACCGCTTAACAAAGGTGGCCCATTTCATACCTGTGAAGACAACATACACCGGGGCAACATTAGCTGAGTTATACATGTCCCGGATAGTCTGCCTGCATGGTGTGCCGAAGAAGATAGTGTCAGATCGAGGAACACAGTTCACCTCTCATTTTTGGCAGCAACTACAAGAAGCCTTGGGCACGCATTTGAACTTCAGCTCGGCTCATCACCCGCAGACAGACGGTCAGACTGAAAGAACTAATCAGATCCTAGAAGATATGTTGAGAGCTTGTGTGTTGCAAGACAAATCAGGATGGGACAAAAGGTTACCTTATGCAGAATTCTCCTACAACAATAGTTTCCAGGCCAGCTTGAAGATGTCACCGTTTCAGGCGCTCTATGGACGGAGTTGTAGGACTCCGTTGCATTGGGACCAACCTGGAGAGAGACAAGTGTTTGGCCCCGACATTTTGCTTGAAGCCGAAGAGAATATCAAAATGGTTCGGGAGAATCTGAAGATAGCACAATCAAGGCAGCGAAGCTATGCTGACAGAAGGAGAAGGGAACTGAGTTTTGAAGTGGGAGATTACGTCTATCTGAAGGTGTCACCTATCCAAGGAGTCAGAAGGTTCGGAGTCAAAGGCAAGCTAGCACCCCGGTACGTTGGACCATATCAGATTCAAGCAAAGCGTGGAGAAGTAGCCTACCAGCTCAACCTACCAGAAAGTTTGTCGGCAGTGCACAATGTGTTCCACGTGTCGCAATTGAAGAAGTGTCTGCGAGTACCAGAAGAACAGTTGCCGGTGGAGGACTTGGAAGCCCAAGAGGATCTGACCTACATAGAGAAGCCAACACAGATTCTGGAGTTTGCAAACAGAGTCACCCGGAGGAACACCATCAGAATGTGCAAAGTCAGATGGGGCCACCACTCTGAGGAAGAAGCAACCTGGGAACGAGAAGATGATCTAAAAGCCAAATACCCCGAACTCTTTGCTGACCAACCTTGAATCTCGGGGCGAGATTCTTTTAAGGGGGATAGGTTTGTAACACCCTGAATTTGGGGTATAAAATTTCTTTGCTCATATTCACAAATTCAGGTGTTACTCCTCTCATCTCATCTCTCCCAATCTCTTTTTTTCTCTTTTCTATAGAAGAAGAGTGGTTATTTTTAATTGTAAATGTAATTATAATCTAGTAGGTTAAACCCTAAGGGAACAATGGTTGTTGCATCAGGTTAGAAAGCATTTGTTTTTTTGTTTGATGAATGGTTTGCTTGGTCTCTCATCTAATCATTTATTTGTGCATAATGTCAAACTGAAATAAAAAGAAAAGAGAAAGAAAAGAGGAAGAAAAAGGAAAAAGGAAAAGTGGCCCAGTCCCCTCCCTGGCCCAACTCGGCCGGCCCAGCCGCCCCCCTTCCCTCTCTTCCCTCCCCCCTCGCTCAGCCCATCGCGTCGCAGCCCAACTCGTAGCGCGCCGCGCCAGCCCCCCCTTCCCCTCGTGGGCCCGCGTGCGCGCGGCCCAGCTCGGCCCACTGCGCCACCTTCCCCCGCCAGCCCAGCTTCCCCCCCCCCCCCCGCCCGCGCGCGCGCGACAGCCGCGCGGCCCGCCAGAGCTGCGGCCCAGCGTGCCTGCTGCCGTGCCCCCAGCCCATGCCCCCGCCCCGCGCCAGCGCCTGGCCCAGCCAGCGCGCGTGTCGCGCACGCAGCCGCTCGCCCGCGCGAGGAGCGCCGCCGCCGCCGCCCAGCTCTGCGCCCACGTCCCGCGCGTATCGCGCGTGGGTGGTTCCACGCATGCCGCCGCCACTACCCAATGGGGCCCATGCGCCAGGACGCAGGATGCCGCTGTTCATCTTCCAAAAACCGAACCGCCCGTATCCGTCGCGTAGTTTCTCGCCCACCACCGCTTCTCCTCGCCTCGCCCCCGCTCTCTGCGTCCCCGTCGCCGGAGTGCCGAGTCCCGTCGCTGGAGAGCCGCGTTGCCAAGGTGAGCTCACCTCCTTTCTCTCTCCCCCACTCTTCTCCTCTCAACGTACTGCTAGCTCGCCATGGCCGAAGCTCGGCTGAGCCGACCCGGACGCCCCGTTCTTCTCTGTCCCGTCGTTCCGTCGGTCGAGCACCCCAGCCCAGCCGTCGTCTCGCTGGTCGGTCCCTGCGCAACGCTCGGCCCGCGCGTCCAGCAGCCCCGCGCGCCCTCGCCTCGTCCCTGCGCGCAGTGGCCGAGTAGCTGCGCACTCGGCGCGCTCAGACCCGTCCCCATGCCGCATAGCCCAAGCTCAGCGCGCGCTCGCAGCACGCCCAGTCGCGTTGACGTTTAGCACCGTAGCAGCCGTTCGCCGTCGAACCTCGCCCCTGCGCATCGCAGCCGCGTTGCTGCGCGCTCGCCGTTGCCCAGCTCGCCCCGGCCGTTCGTCTACCTTCGCCGTGCCTCGCTACTGTTACCTGGCGCGTCGCGTACTCGTCAAGTCTCACGCGCGCAGTTTCACACGCGATCACGGGTATCGCGCGCGCCGTCGTCGTTGTTTGCAGGGTCCTCGCGCTGTTTCGCGCGTGTCGCGCGCAATCTGCGCGCATTAATTAATCGCTTCGCTATAATCGTCGGTACGCATTAGTCAATTAATCCTCGTATTAATCATTGATTAATTGATAATTCATTTTATCTAAAATATCCCACCCAGATAATTTATGTTAACTAAGTTGAACTTAGAAAAATATAGTTTTCGCGTTTAAGCGTAATATAGGTTGTCCGTTCGTCACGTCATTATTTAGCCGCGGATTATTAACGATTTGATATCCCTCGGCCGTAGCGTCAGTCGTCGCGGTTCCGTTCTCGCGTAATCGTAGATGCGAATTCTATGTCGCGTGCATATTTATTTGATCTATATTGTTGAGTGGTGTACTGTTTTCTGCTATTTCAAGAATGTTGGATGTATGTTTACGCTCGCGTAGATATCGGACCGTTCGTGGCATCTAAGGGAATTGCAGGAGAAGACCCTGAGCAGCAGCAACTTGGTGAAGGCAAGTGTCCTCTGTCCCATTATGTCCCATTTATTTTATAATACCCTATCCCGCATACTATGAATAACCTAAGGATTTACTAGCTTTCTATTTACCTTGTCCTTGATTTACCTTTTGGGTTACTATGGTTAACTACATGCTAGCGCTTTACTCTAATCAACGAACATGATGAGAATTACTTTATGATACGATGTTTTTATTCTGGATACGATGGTGATATACTTGTGGCATTTTAGGGGGGCTCAGGCTGTTTCCTAAGTGCCTCTCCGTAAGGACCTGTTTGGGGAGAGACCACCCGGGATAACAGTGCAACCATGAGGGTGAAATGGGATGCCCTTAGCTAATTAATTAGAAGAACTAGAGGTGTAGTTGCTTCGCCGTCGTGCCGTCAATGGGGTCCAGGCACAGTGCTTGCTCTGCCGAGGCTGAGTGCCGAGGTTCTTTCGTTTTGCTTTTGTTAGTCACCCTCCTGCGGGGAGAGGTACTGTGTTTATCAAACTGGAGAAACCTAACGGGCGGTTATGACCTCTAGGGAATCTTTGTAACAGCTACGTAGTGATACCCTGCCGGACCACCTAGGAAGTGATCAATGGAGATTAGC
The DNA here is from genome assembly GCA_029449295.1 of Zea luxurians. NCBI lineage: Eukaryota > Viridiplantae > Streptophyta > Magnoliopsida > Poales > Poaceae > Zea > Zea luxurians. The sequence continues at coordinate 179,651,560 of JAOPSE010000003.1, read as the reverse complement.
TCTCCCTGGGCAGAAAGGGAATCACGACTCATAGGTAAAGTGTGCGACCTCTGCAGAGGGTAGTGAAACTGATATATCAGCCGTGCTCACGGTTATGAGCGGCCTTGGGATCCTCTTTGATTAGAGACACATATGATCTGAGAAACAATGGTTCTTTCTATTATTTCGGCTCGATGATGATAATGAGGTTTCCTCGATGAGGAAATGGTTCACGGGTTGGTTATATGGTAAAACTTGGCTTCCACTAATAATAAATGCCTGACCAACTAAAAGCAATCTGCTTTGACCTTAACCCCACATAAAGCTAGTCCACTTCAGCCAAACGGGGCATTTGCTGAGTACGTTGATGTGTACTCATCCTTGCTTTACCACAAAACACCAGGTTGTCCACATTGCATCCACTGCTCAGAAGAAGATGAAGTCGTGGAAGGAGACTTCCAGGAGTTCCAAGACTACGACGAGTTTTAGGTGTGGGTTGGCGGTAACCCCCAGTCAGCTGCCTGTGAAGGCCTTAGCTTTACTGCGTTTTGCTTAGCACTTTGATTTATCCGTTAAGTTGATGACTTTGTGGATGTCTCTGACTCTGTGATGTAATAAGTTAATACTCTTTTATGTTATTATTTGAGCACTGTGCGATGATGTTCATTTATGTAATCGCTGTGTACGTGAGTTCTGATCCTGGCACGTACATAGTCCGCATTCGGTTTACCTTCCAAAACCGGGTGTGACAAGTTCGTAGTAGTGTTCATCGATGATATCCTTGTATATTCCCCGAATGAGCAAGAGCATGAAGAACATTTAAGGAAGGTACTCCAGAGGCTACGAGATTGCCAGTTATACGCCATACTTAGCAAGTGCGAGTTCTGGATCAGCGAAGTTCTATTCTTGGGTCATATTGTAAACCGAGATGGACTAGCTGTGGATCCAAAGAAGGTAGCAGCGATTCTAGACTGAAAAGCACCAAAAGATGTTCGAGGAATCAAGAGTTTCATTGGAATGGCTGGTTATTATTAGCGTCTCATTGAAGGTTTCTCCAAGATTGCCAGACCAATGAGAGCCTTGCTAGCAAAGAAGGTTGAGTTCAAGTGGACCCCAGCGTGCCAAGAATCATTTGAGATGTTGAAGAAGTTGACAACAACACCGGTGTTGGTTCTGCCAGATGTTCACAAGCTGTTCTCAGTATATTGTGATGCTTCGTACACCAGACTAAGATGTGTATTAATGCAGGAAGGGAAATTAGTGGCGTACTTGTCCTGACAGCTGAAAGTTCATGAGAAGAATTACCCTACTCATGATCTGGAGCTAGCAGCAGTGGTTCATGCACTGAAGACCTAGAGACACTATCTTTAAGGGCAGAAGTGTGATATCTACATGGATCACAAGAGCCTCAAGTACATATTCACTCAGTCAGAGTTAAACATGAGGCAACGAAGATGGCTAGAGTTGATCAAAGGTTATGAGCTGGAGATTCATTATCACCCAGGCAAAGCGAATGTGGTTGCAGATGCTCTGAGCAGAAAGAGTCAAGTTAATATGTTGGTCGCTCACCCTATGCTATTTGAGCTAGCAAAGGAATTTGACAGGCTGAGTCTCGGATTCCTGAACAACACTCAAGGGGTGACAGTCGAGCTAGAACCCACCCTAGAACAAGATATCAGGAAGGGCCAAAAGGATGATGAGAAGATCAACGAGATCCGGCAGCTGATCATCGATGGGAAAGGTCCAGATTTCCGTGAAGATGCAGAAGGAGTGGTATGGTTCAAGGATAGGCTGTGCGTTCCCAACATCAAATTGATTCAAGAACTGTTCTCAAGGAAGCTCATGAGACAGCATATTCTATACACCCTGGTCGCGAGAAAATGTACCAAGACCTGAAGAAGAGATTCTAGTGGTACGGTATGAAAAGAGAGATAGCAGAGTATGTGGTCAAATGCAAAAGTTGTTAGAGGATCAAGGCAGAACATCAAAGGCCCGCAGGTTTGTTGTAGTCGTTGCAGATTCCTTAGTGGAAATGGGATGAGATTTGGAAGGACTTTATAGTCGGTCTGCCCCGCACTCGAGCTGGTTATGACTCCATCTGGGTAGTAGTGGACCGTTTAACAAAGGCGACCCATTTCATACCAGTGAAGACCACCTATAACAACGCAGTGTTGGCAGAATTATACATGTCTCGGATTGTGTGCTTGCATGGCATTCCAAAGAAGATAGTATCAGATAGAGGCACCCAATTAACTTCTCATTTTTGGCAGCAGTTGCATGAAGCTTTGGGTACACACTTGAAGTTCAATTCAGCTTATCACCCACAGATAGATGGTCAGACTGAGAGAACCAACCAGATTCTTGAAGACATGTTGAGAGCTTGTGCTTTGCAAGACAAGTTAAGTTGGGATAAGAGGCTACCATATGCAGAATTCTCCTACAACAACAGTTACTAGGCCATCCTAAAGATGTCACCATTCCAAGCACTATATGGGAGGAATTGCAGAACCTTGCTGCATTGGGACCAACCCGGCGAAAGGCAGGTGTTTGGTCTAGATAGTTTGCTCGAAGCTGAAGAGAACATTAGGATGGTTTGGGAGAATCTGAAGGAAGCAGAGTCTAGACAACGAAGCTATGCTGACACTAGAAGAAGGGAACTCAGTTTTGAAGTAGGAGACTATGGCTATTTAAAAGTGTCACCCATCATAGGAATCAAAAGGTTTGGAGTCAAAGGCAAGTTAGCACCTCGATATATCAGGCCGTACCAGATTCAAGCAAGACGTGGAGAAGTGGCTTATCAACTCAGCTTACCAGAGAATCTGTCCGCTGTGCACGATGTGTTTCACATGTCTCAGTTAAAGAAGTGCTTGCGAGTACCAGAAGAGCAGTTGCCAATGGAGGACCTTGAAGTTCAAGAAGATCTAACATACATTGAGAAGCCAACTCAAATTCTAGAGACAACAGATCGGGTCACTCAGAGAAACACTATCTAGATGTGCAAAGTCAAGTGGGGGCCATCACTCAGAAGAAGAAGCAACCTAGGAAAGAGAAGATGACCTAAGAGCCAAGTACCTTGAACTCTTTGCTAGCCAGCCCTGAATCTCGAGGATGATATTCTTTTAGGGGGGTAGGTCTGTAACACCCTGAATTTGGGGTATAAAATTTCTTTCTTATTATCATCCAAATTCAGGTGTTACTCTTCTCTCTCACACTCTAGTTTCTATCTCTCTCTAGTTCCTCTCTCTCTTTCTCTCTTTTGGTTAGGGTTAGCTTAATTAGTGATAGATTATTTATTTTATTTTTGACAAAACATAGGAGTCATGAAATGTTGCATCATGCTGAGTTTCAAATATTCTTTGAATTGTTGCACATGTTTGATTTGGTTTGAATTTGAAACTTGGTTTGAATTTGAATTGAAAACCCTAGAGAAAATAAATAGAAAAGGCATTAGAAATTCCCTGGAAAAATAAAAACCCATTTCAGCCCAAGTCGTCCCATTAAGCCCAGTCCCGCGCGCGTGCCCGCGCCTGCGCGCCCTTGGTGCCTGACAGGCGGGTCCCGCCTGTCGGCGCCAACCCGCGCACCCTCTCTCTCCCTCTCTCTCTCGCTGCTCTGTGGGGCCGATCTATCGGCGCAGTTCCTCTCGCACGCGCGCCCGCTTCTCTCGCTGTCCCGCCGAGCCCACCTATTAGTCCGTCCCCAACCTCCCGCCCACGTCCATCATCGTGGATGCGCCCACGACCGCGCGTTCTTCAGCCACCTCCGCACGTCCTCGTCCCTTTTGAGCCCCGCGCCCCGCTCGCCCACATCCCCCCGCTCACTTGCGCCCTCAGCCGAACCCTCTCGCCCCCTCTCTCGCTCTACGCACGCAACCAGGAAGCTCCGCCGCTGCTCACCGTAGACCGCCATCCGTTCTATGACCGTCATCGAGCCCATGCCCTGTCCGTTGCAGCGGTGAGTTCCGCCTCACCGTCAGCTACTCGGGACACCCTTTGATTTGCCCTTCCCCTCTCTGGTTTGCCCGGTCCGCGCTCGCCGGAGCCCGCCGCCATCGACCCGATGCTCCACCGCACCCCCACCGTTCTCCAAGAGCTCCGGAGTTCGCACTCGAGGTGAGCAACCTTCCCATGCCTTTATTTCGCCAAGTATCGCCCTAGTGCCCGCGCAATTCCGCGCCACCGTTAGCCCGCCTCGCCGTGTTCTGCGTCCTCTAGTGCTCTCGCGCCGGCGTGATCTCATGGCCGAGTCCGCTAGATCACCCTGAGCACGCTCGAGCTATTCCCCAAGCCCCTAGAGCCCCGCCGTGGCCAGTCCCCTCGTCTCCGGTGAGAGTTCACCGCGGGATCGAGCGGCGCCACCGCACCCGCGTCTGGTCGCGAGCCGTTGGATCTCGGGCGTCCATCCGAGATCGGGTGGTTTAGATTTAACCAGAGCAGATCTAATCTCAGCCCTCCAATCTAGATCCGACTGTTCTTCTCTCTCCCCCTCACCCGTGCCCCTGCCATGCCGGTCAGCCCCGCCCCGGTTCGCTGACACCCCGTCCCCGCCTGTCAGTCGCGTCCGCGCGCCCGCGCCCGCGCGCGCGTCTGTGGGATCTAATCCTGTCCGTTGATCTGAGGTCCGATGGTCGAGATCGCCTGATACCCTTTTGCGTGTATTTTTGCTTAATAGACCCTCGAGTTTTAGGAAATGAACCCGCCGTCCCTGGTTTTAGCGCGTAGGCCCCTGTGTTCTTTTAAACAGCCCCTGTGCTTTTAAATAATTACAGAATTAGACCTAATTTCATATTTCAAACTTCAAAACTTGTTTATTTCATATCTTTTTCATATGAACTCCAAATTTAGTGGTTCAAATTGCAAAATGTTCATAAGATTATTCTCTGTCCAAATAAATTATGTTCATCTATAACCTGTACACTTTAATTTTATACCAAGAATATGAGATTAATGTATATGTTGATTTATACCTCTAATAAAATAAATAAAAAGGAAAACCCTAGGGGTAAATGGATGTTTAATCTTGTGAGTTTAATAATGTGTAAGATAAGAATTAATCTCTGGTTTAACCTTTAGGTCACAATAAAATGAATAGTATTAGATTATGTAATCATGGATAACACTTAAAGAGTAATCAACTCCTAATTAAGATTAGTTCATTTTAAAATTTGATCTCCTTTTTCTTTAATTGGTACTATACCTTTTGAGATGTGTTGCAATGTTTGTACATGTTTGGTGTGTTGTTCATTTGTACTTTCCAAATGTATTGAATGTATGATCGCTTTATTTAGACAACGAGCAGTCCGTGGTTCCTGAGTGTGTTGCCAAAGATCTCCCTGAGCAACAACCTGGTGAAGGCAAGTGTCCTCAGACCTATCATGTCCTATTTTACTTTATAATTCACTGTCTCGCATTACATTATTGAAAACTTAATGATTGACTAGTCTGTATTTACCTTATCGTTGTTTACCTTTCTGGGTTAATCATGGTTAGCTTATGCTACTGCTTTAAATTAATCAATGAACATGATGTGATTATTTAAGATATGATGATGTTATCCCGAGGATGATATTGTGATACTTTAGGGGGCTCAGGCTGTTTCCTGAGTACCTCTCCGTAAGGACCTATTTGGGGAGTGACAACCCAGGATAACAGTGCAACCATGAGGGTAGAATGGGACGCCCTTAGCTAATTAATTAGAGGAAACCAGAGGAGTAGTTGGCTTCGTTGTAGAGCCGTCAATGAGGTCCAGGCACAATACTTGCTCTGCTAAGGCTAGTTGCAGAGGTTCTCAATTTGGTTTTGTTAGTCACCCTTTCTTTGGGGAGGTGTATTGTGTTTTCAAAACTGGAGAAACCTAATGGGAAGCTATGACCTCTGTGAAATCTTTGTAAAGGCTACGTAGTGAGACATAGCTAGGTCACCTTGGTAGTGATCAATGGAGAGTCATGATCTCCGGGCAGAATGGGAATCACGACTTGTGGGTAAAGAGTGCGACCTCTGCAAAGTGTTATAAACTGGTATATCAGTCATGCTCACGGTTATGAGCGACCTTGGGATCCTCTTTGATTAGAAGAACCTTGGTTACTCTTATGGTGATCGTTAGCAATGATGGTTATCATTTTGGTCTCTGGTATTTCCTCTTGGAGGGAGTGCTTCTGGGTAATAACTGGGTTTATTACTAAATTTGGCTCTACTTATAATGATAAAACTTGACTAACTAAAAGCAACTGCTTAACCTTAGCTCCACATATAGCTAGTCCACTTTAGCTAAACGAGACATTTGTTGAGTACGTTGATGTGTACTCACCCTTGCTATACAAACCACCCACCCTAGGTTGTCCCCACTGTACTTAGTGCTCAGGAGGAGATGCTAGCAACATGGAGGACTTTCAGGAGTTTCAGGACTATGATGAGTTCTAGTTTATTTTAGTGGCAAACCCCCAGTCAGCTGCCTGTGTAGGCTTATCTTCTATGTTTTGTTTCTCCGCACTTTGATATTTATGTTGAAGACTATGACTATGTATTAGACGATGTGGGTGTCTTGGACATCTTGATGTAATTAAAGTACCTTTCCGCTAATTACTTTGAGCATTGTGTGATGATGTCCAATTATGTAATCGATGTGTACGTGAGTTCTTATCCTAGCACGTACATGGTTCGCATTCGGTTGCCTTCCAAAAGCTGGGTGTGACACTCTATCACTTGCATCCATTACCTTGACATGAATGCGAGTGATGTAGTAGCAAGCCCGAGGAGGCTCGTACACTCGCCTAGTCTCGTACAGGGGTCGGATGTAGGTTCCCAACATGTGCAGAACATCCTGCAGCAGGTTAGGGAAGTGCCATGTCTCGAACATTGAGGTGTAATGTTCAGTGACAGGCCATAAACCCACATAGTGATCCTGCTGTTCTTCGTTGGCTTCATCGTTGAGGTTTTCCCTCATCCTCTTCTTCTTCTTCGTCATCGTCATCGTCACCAGAGTCGTCTGGGTCGTCGCCTCCAGGAGCAGGGGCTTGGACTATTGGTGCTGGCGATGCTGAAGCTGATGATCCAGCTACGAAGGCTAGTGATTCTGCCAACGGGGTGGGCATAGGCAGAAACTCCTCCGAGCTATCCTCCAGAATAACTCTGTTCTCCACCCGAATGTGAGGGAGATCCACAGGGATTTCCTCGACTACCACTGGGTAGACAGGAACTTGTCATGGCAGAGGGATGAAGTTAGTGTTGATCTGAGTGGTTTGAATGTTACGAACCATCTATAAGAGAAAATGTTAACTTAGTTGATGTTTAAAGAGGTAAGGTTAATAAAATAATTTTGTAAGAACAAAATTAGCATGTTTTGAACAGTCTAGGCTTTCCATTTCTAACTAATATAACGACATAGAGTCAACATTGCTTTGATACCACTTCTATCACATCCGGTTCTAGGGCAAAACCGAATGCATAGCATATGTTGGCCAGGATCCATTTCCCACACATATGTTGACGTCACAAGTGTAATATATCAAAAGACAATGCAATAAAGGCATAAAGAGAGTAGAGTAATTTATTACATCATCTGAATCATTGTATCTTTAACAAGTATCAACATCAAAGTAGGGCGAAATTAAATATGGGCACTCTTCCACATGAAGGTGACTGGCGCATCGTTAGACTTAAAAACTCATCATCATCATCAGCGAAGTCTTTAGCATCACCCTCTAATCAAAATATTAGCAAGGGGAGCTCACTTATGGTCGGGGCTCAGTAAGTGGGGGAAAATTAATGCAAGTTAACAAGGTAGGCTATGGATAAGCGGTAAGCATTTTAGTTGGTCAATATTTTATTAACAACACCTGTCTTACTAACAAGTGTGTATCCCAAGTATCCCAATTAATCAAAGATATAAGATTATATCAAAAGCACTTAAGTGAAACCACTTAAGCAAACCATTGGTAGATCATCAGATCTCGATTTATTGTCCATCTTTAAGTTCAATTATCGTGTGAGGGTCCAGGTTGCTCTTAACCGTGAGCACGACTGACATATTAGTTTTACACTCTACACAGGTGGTACAACTTTACCCACAAGCCATGTATTTCATCTAGCATAGGTTTATCGAACCCGTAAACACTGCCGAGGTGAACGGCTGTAACACCCTGATTTGGGGTATAAAATTTCTTTCTAATTATCACCCAAATAAGGTGTTACTCTTCCTTTTCTCACTCTAGGTTTTCTCTCTCTCTAGATTCTCTCTCCCTTTCTCCCTTTTAAGTAGAATTAGCTTAAGTTAGAGATATTTAATTATTATTTTGCTAAAACATTTTGGGTCATGACATGTTGCATCATGCTGAGCTTAAAATATTCTTTGAAGTGTTGCACATGTTTGAATTTATTTGAATTTGAAAACCTAGTTTGAATTTGGATTTGAAAAACCCTATAGAAAAAGAAATAGAAAAGGAATTAGAAAATCCAGAGAAAAAGAAAAAGAGAAAGCAGCCCAGTCGGCCCACTAAGCCCAGCCAGGCCGCGCGCCCACGCGCCTGCCGCCCCTAACAGGCGGACCCCGCCTGTCAGCGGCAGTTCCCCTCTCTCGCGCGTGCCCTCTCTCTCTCGCTCGCTGCCTAGTGGGGCTGATCTGTCGGTGCCAGTTTCCTTCGCCCGCGCGCTCCCTCTCTCTCTCTCTCTGCCTCGTGGGCTCGGATCGCCAGTCGTTGAGCCCATTGCCCCGAGCGTCCCTCTTTTCTCTCGTTGCACCGTGGGCCAGCCCTGTCAGCTCCGCCCTCTCCACGTGTCGCCGTGGACCGGCGCATGCGCACTCGCGCACGTCGCTGGGTTTCTCGGCCACGACGACCACCCACGAACCAACTCTCTTCTTATAGCCCCCGCCGGTGCCCCGCACACACCCCTGTCACACCCGTTTTAGAAGGCAAACCGAATGCAAACCATGTACGTGCCAGGATCAGCAATTCACGTACACAGCAGTTACATAACTGGACATCATCACACAGTGCTGAAATAGTATAAAAGGGGAATAATAGTCGATTACATCATATGTCTGAGACATCCACATAGTTTTTACAATAATCAAAGTGCGGAAAAGAAAACGTAGATACGCGCGGCCTTCACAGGCAGCCGACTAGGGGGTTTGCCACTAACCCACGCCTAGAACTCGTCGTAATCTTGGAACTCCTGGAAGCCTCCTTCCATGGCTTCATCTTCTCCTGAGCAGTTGTTGCAATGCAGACAACCTGGGGGGTTTGGTGTGTAGAGCAAGGGTGAGTACACATCAACATACTCAGCAAGTGTCCTGTTTGGCTGTAGTGGACTAGCTTTATGTGGGGGTAAGTCAAGCAGTTGCTTTTAGTTAGTCAGGTTATTATTACTAGTAGAGAAAGCCAAGTTTTAGAATTAACCCACGTTATTAACCCAAACGTACCCTTTCCAAACGGAAAGAATACCACTTACCATTACCAGAGTCAATACCAAGAAACCATCAATCTCATTGCCACCTGCAATTCGAACATCTCTGATCAAGTACCACAAATCACTGGAGCTCCCTTGGCCGCTCATAACCATGAGCATGGCTGATATATCAGTTTCATAACACTCTGCAGAGGTTGCGCACTTTACCCATAAGCCGTGATTCTCTTTTCTGCCCGGAGATCATGACTCTCATTGATCACTACCAAGGTGACCCAGCAGGGTATCACTACGTAGCCTTTACAAAGATTCCCCAGAGCTGTAGCCTCCCGTTAGGTTTCCTAAATGTACCAACACTCCTCCCCAAGGGACAAATCAACCTTGGTAGAGCAAGCCGCATACACCAAGCCCCATTGACGGCACGACGGCTAAGCGAACTACACCCCGATTCCTCTAATTACTCAGCTAAGGGCGTCCCCACTCCACCCTCATGCTTGCACTGTTTTCCCGGGCGGTCATCCAACGAACAGGTCCTTACGGAGAGGCACTCGAGAAACCGCTCGAGTCCCTTTAAATGCCACAAGTATGATATCACAAATAAGAGGGAAAACAACATATCATAGATAATTCTCATCATGTTCATTGATTAATGTTAAGCAATAGCATGAAGCTGAACAATAATAATCTAACCCAGATAGGTAGACAAGGACATGGATAACAAAAGCTAGTCAATCCTTAGGTATAAATGTGAAATGCGGGAGGTGAATTAAAGAATGTAATAGGACAGAGATAGGTCAAGGGACACTTGCCTCCACCAACCGACTGCTGCTCAGGGGGCTTCTCCTGCGAGTTCTTCGGGCTCCTCAACCAGATCGTTCTCTATGCGACGCGCAAATATACATACATCCACACATTTAATACAAAGGAATAGTACACCATACAATAGAATGCAGTAAATAAACAGACGTCCCACGCGGGGCTCGCAATCACGGTTAAGAGAGAGAGAAAAAAGACAATCGAGAAACCGATCACGTTACATATTATAAATTTAAACCACTCACTTAATAGAAGAGAATTAGTTTGGACACTACGTTTAGCATAAAGTAAAGTCATGTTTAATGTTTAATCATTATAAGCAGATGAAGATAAATCAAAAGGATTGTCGCGCAGGCGAGACGCGCGACATAACACTTTAACTCAAATAGGAAATCAACGACTCGTCTCGCGACAGAGCACACAACGAGACCCTTGCATTAACTATAAAGAGACGTTAAGCATCACGCGACAAAACACGCGATGACATACGTCAACAGAGCCGAGTTTAAAGTGGAACGTCGCGGGACTGGACGCGCGACGTCATATATTAAACAACCTGAAATTAAGATGGATCGTCGCGCGACGAAGCGCGCGACGCAGCACATTAATAGAATCTGAAATTAAACAAATTCTTCGCGCGACAAAGCGAGCGACGTAGCACGCTAACTAACGAAGTTTGAAATTAATTAAAAACCCAGAATAATCACCGCACGCGTGGGGTTGCGCACGCGGGAACACGTTGGGGTAAACGGGGGAGCGCGAGGCCGCGCCGAGGCCACGCGAGCCGCACCGGGGGCCGGGACACCGCGCGCAGGGGCCGAGGCCGCGCGCAGGGGGCTGCAGGGGACCGCGCGCCGGGGGCAGCGCGCCGAGGGGCGGGAACGCCGCCGGGGGCCGGGTCCGCGCGCCGGGGGCGGGAACGCCGCGCCGGGAGCAGGGGACGCCGCGCCGGGGGCCAGATCGCCGCACCGGGGGCCGGGACCGCACCGGGGGCAGGGGCGCGCGCAGGGAAGAGAAGGGGAGGGAGAGGGAGAGAGAGAGGAGAAGGGAGGGGAGGGGAGCTCACCTCGGGGATCCAACTCCGGCGATCACTGTCTCCAAAACCTAGGGCACCACGGGAGAGAGAGAGAGAGATGGGAGAGAGAGAGGTTGCTGCGCGGGAGAAATCAAATGAGGCAAATGGATCTGGGGGAGGGGGCGCGTGGGCCGGACCGGGCCGGACCGGGCTGGGCTAGGCCAGGTCACATCGCGGATCGAAACCCAAGACACGCACGACCATTAAATGGAAATCAATCACGAACCGAAATCCGAAACGGAATGAGACGAACACGCGACATCAGACAAAGAAATGCGCTTCGGCATGATGCAACACCCATGACACTTAGGTTTTATTTATACATGACACGGACACCTGTCGCTATACTGGTTTGAAATTGGGAAGAAGGAGCGAAACGGGAAGAGAAAAGAGAGTAACGCCCGAATTTGGTGAGAGAAAAGAAGAAAAAAATACTACCCCCAAATTTAGGGTGTTACAAACCTATCCCCCTTAAAAGAATCTCGCCCTCGAGATTCAGGGTTGGCTAGCAAAGAGCTCAGGGTATTCAGCCATCAGATCATCTTCACGCTCCGAGGTTGCTTCTTCCTCAGAGTGGTGATTCCATCTGACTTTGCACATTCTGATAGTCTTCCTTCAGGTGACTCTATCTGCTGTCTCAAGGATTTGCGTTGGCTTCTCAATGTAGGTCAAGTCCTCCTGGACTTCAAGACCCTCCACTGGCAACTGCTCTTCTGGTACACGCAGACATTTCTTCAACTGAGACACATGAAAGACATTGTGCATAGCAGACAAACCTTCTGGCAAACTGAGCTGATAGGCCACTTCTCCATGCCTTGCGAGAATCTAGTACGGACCAATGTAGCAGGGTGCTAGCTTGCCTTTGACTCCGAATCTTCTGACTCCTCTGATCGGCAAAACCTTCAAATAGACGAAGTCTTCGACTTCCAAACTCAGATCTCTTCTTCTTGTGTCTGCATAGCTTCGCTGCCTTGATTGCGCTATCTTCAGATTCTCTCGGACCATCTTGATGTTCTCTTCCGCTTCAAGTAGAATGTCTGGCCCAAACACTTGCTTTTCCCAGGCTGATCCCACTGCAACAGAGTTCTACAACTTCTTCCATAAAGTGCTTGAAATGGTGACATCTTCAAGCTGGCTTAGTAACTGTTTTTATAGGAGAACTCTGCATAGGGCAACCTCTTGTCCCATCCGAACTGATCTTGCAACGCACAGGCTCTCAACATGTCTTCAAGGATTTGATTGGTTCTTTCGGCCTGACCATCTGTCTACGGATGATAAGCTGAAATGAAATTCAGATGTGTACCCAAGGCTTCATGCAACTGCTGCCAGAAATGAGAGGTGAACTGCGTTCCTCTGTCTGACACTATCTTCTTTGGCACACCATGAAGACAAACGATCCGAGACATGTACAATTCTACCAATACTGCACTGCTGTAGTTGGTCTTAACAGGTATGAAGTGGGCTGACTTGGTTAAGCGGTCCACTACTACCCAAATGGAATCGTAGCCGGCTCGAGTGCGAGGCAATCCGACTATGAAATCCATACCGATTTCATCCCATTTCCACTAAGGAATTTGCAACGGTTGCAACAATCCAGCCGGTCTCTGGTGCTCTACTTTGATCCGTCGACAACTATCACACATTGCCACATGCTCTGCGATTTCCCTCTTCATTCCATACCACCAGAATTTCTTCTTCAGATCCTGATACATCTTCTCACTTCCAGGGTGAATCGAATAAGCTGTCTCATGAGCTTCCTTGAGAATCAATTCTCGAATAGACTAGACATTGGGAACATACAAGCGGTCTTTGAACCATATCACACCTTCTGCATCTTCCCAAAAATCTTTGCCTCTGCCATCTAGAATCAGTCGCCGGATCTCACTGATCTTCTCATCATTCTTCTGCGCTTCTTTGATTTCCCGCTCTAGGGTAGGTTCCAACTCAATTGCGACTCCTCGCGTATTATTCAGAAATCCGAGACTCAACCTGTCAAACTCTTTGGCCAACTCATACGGCATCGGACGAGCGACCATCAGATTGACTTGACTCTTCCTGCTCAGAGCATCTGCCACTATGTTCGCTTTGCCTGGATGGTAATGAATCTCCAACTCGTAGTCTTTGATCAACTCTAACCATCTTCGTTGCCTCATATTCAGCTCTGACTGAGTGAATATGTACTTCAGACACTTGTGGTCTGTGTAAACATCACATTTCTGTCCATAAAGATAGTGCCTCCAGGTCTTTAACGCGTGAACCACTGCTGCTAACTCTAGGTCATGGATTGGGTAATTCTTCTCATGAACCTTCAGCTGTCGGGACGAGTAAGCCACAACTCTTCCCTCTTGCATCAACACGCATCCCAAACCAGTATAACAAGCATCGCAGTACACCGAGAAGGGCTTGTGCACATCAGGCAGGACTAAGACAGGTGTGTAGTCAACTTCTCTTTCAGCGCTTCGAAGGCCTCTTGACATTTCTGGGTCCACTTGAACTCAACCTTGTTACCTAGCAAAGCTATCATTGGTTACGCAATCTTCGAAAACCCTTCAATGAATCACCGATAATATCCGGCCATTTCAATGAAGCTCTTGATTCCTCGGGCATCTGTTGACGCTTTCCAATTCAAAATGTCTACCACTTTCTTCGGATCCACAGCTAATCCTTCTTTGTTGATTACGTGACCCAAGAACAGGACTTCATCAATCCAGAACTCGCACTTGCTCAACTTTGCATACAAATGGTGCTCTCGCAATCTCTGCAATACCATCCTCAAATGATCTGCATGCTCTTCTTTGCTTTGAGAATATACTAGAATATTATCAATAAATACCACCAGAAACTTATCAAGATAATCCATGAATACACTGTTCATCAGATTCATGAAGAAGGCTAGTGCATTTGTTAGACCAAAAGACATCACAGTGAACTCATACAACCCATACTTGGTAATGAATGCCGTCTTCGGAATGTCTGAAGGTCGAATCCTGAGCTGATGATAACCTAACCTCAGATCTATCTTTGAAAACATACTTGCTCCTCTCAACTGGTCGAACAGATCTTCTATTCTAGGCAAAGGGTACTTGTTCTTGATGGTGACCTCGTTCAGAGCTTGATAATCGATACACATCCTTCTGGTGCCATCTTTCTTCTCCACAAATAGGACAAGGTGGCCCAAGGCAAGGTGCTTGGCCGGATGTAGCCTTTCTCTGACAGCTCATCAATCTGCTTCTTGAGTTCAACCAATTCAGGACCAGATATTCGGTAAGCTCTCTTAAAGATGGGGGCAGTTCCAGGAAGAAGCTCTATGGCAAACTCAACTTTGCGCTTTGGTGGCATACCTGGTAGATCCTTTGGGAACATATCTGGGAACTCGGACACAACCTTGATAATCTCCAGTAGATCTGCTTCACTGCTATCAACAGCCATCTGATAACAACTTCCTTTCTTCGGCTCAGGCGGGACTAACTCGGTCACCACTTCCTCTCCTAGTGGGGACATCAACTTGATTGTCCTCTTATCACAACTGATAACTGCCTGATACTTATCTAGCCAATTCATCCCTAGGATGACATCTATTCCCTGAGTACCCATTACTATGAGGTTAGTGGGAAATACTATCCCCCTTATTTCCACACTTACATTCAAGAAAATGCTATCGGCTCGAATTCTACCACCGGCTGAACCAATTTGAATGGGGGTTGACATGGTAGTAATTGGAATATTATGTGCTTCTACCCATGATGCAGTAATGAAAGAATGTGTTGCTCCAGTATCAAATAACACTTCTGCAATATAGGAGTCGACTGGAAACATACCTACTGTCATGCCGGGGGTCTCCTGAACTGCTACAACCTCCAAGTGGTTCAGTCTCCCATGGTTATAACGTGGTTGAGAGCGGTTGCCTGCTCCAGGCTGAGGCACATTCTGCTTTGCTGGGGCATTTGGGCCTGACTGCTGCTGGGCTACCTTCTTCGGACATTGCATCACCCAATGGCCTTGCTCTCCACAGTGGAAACATGCTCTATTTCCAACCTGAGCTGGTGCTGCCTGACTGTTCTGCTGGTTTGCTGGGGCAGGAAGACGAGGTGCCTGCTGATTCTGCCTCTAGAACTGACCTCCTCCTGACTGATTGTTCTAGTGATTCTGATACTGGTGTTGAGGATACTACCTTTGGAACTGCTGCTGCTGAGGTGGACGCTGGTTCTGCCTGAACTGCTGAGGTTGATTGCCTGAGAAACGAGGGCGATTGCTGCTTCCAGGCTGGGGTCCACTGATCTTGCGCTTGCGATCCTCCATCTCCTTACGCTTCCTCTCTGTCATGATTGCTCTGTCAATCAGGTGCTGGAATGTCGGGAAGGTGTGATTCATTAGTTGATACTGCAGAGGGTCAACCAAGCCTCTCAGGAAACGATACTGTCTCTTGGCGTCGGTGTTGACATCTTCAGGAGCATAGCGAGACAACTGCAGAAACCTGTCCTGGTACTCACTGATAGACAATGACCCTTGCTTGAGGGCCAGGAACTCTTCTTTCTTCACTGTCATCAGACCTGCAGGAACATGGTACTAACGAAAGCTACCTCTGAACTCTTCCTAGGTGATGGTGTCAGGGTTGGCATGGGTGGCGAGATAAGACTCCCACCAGGACTGAGTTGCTCCTCTCAACAGACGGGGACCATACAGAACTTTCTCCTTGTCATCACACTGAGCGGTATGCAACTCTCGCTCCACAGTGCGCAACCAGTCTTCAACATCCATGGGGTCAGAAGAATGAGCAAACATTGGGGGATGACCTCTCATGAATTCAGCACGCTTGTCCCTAGGCATCTGAGGTTGAGGTGGTGGTTGTTGTTGCTGCTGCTGCTGAATGGCGGCCACGGTCTGACCGATGGCTTGAACTGCCTGAGTCTGCATCATGAACATCTGCTCGATCGACATCGGGGGCGGGGGTGGCAGTTGCTGTTGCTGGGGTACCTCATCCTGCTGAGCTGCCTGCTCCTGCTGAGCACGCCTTCCTCCTCTGCGCCTGTTTTCTGACATCTGCAGAATGCAACCACACATCAGAACTGATCTGGCAAATCTTGCAGCATTAGAAAAGAGTATAGAATTCTCCACCACACTGAACAAATGAACATCTTCACTGATCTCCAACACAGACCAACACAACTTCTCAGATAAAGAGGAGAGTGGAATAAAAGGCTTCCCAACTAGATAACTAACTTCATTAATATAAAACAGATAAACCAAAATGCAGGGGATACCCACACTCTGGTGACAGTCATTACAAAGATCCAAATCCAGCATAGTTCACCATGACAAACATAAATGCACAGGATAAGCAAACTACTCTGTCTAACTAAGGCTAACTAAAAGCAAGGCTAACGCTAAGACTATAGCTTCTATGTATATATTTTTGTATTAATTACAAGATCCGACTCTGACGATCTATGGTTCTAAATTTATCTTGGTCTTGCAGTCGGGGTTGCCATAAGACTGGTGTCCACGCCGAGGTGAGCGGTACGGGTGCTGAGTCCCGACGGGAGCGGGGGAACCATCATCTAGGTGACGACGCTCCGCGCGCTCAGCCCACAGCTCGTCTAGCGCATGGTCCAGCTCCGTGTTTAGCACGGCGGCTAGGTTGACTGTGCTGCTCAACCTAGGATTGTCCTCACCAACAGGTGAGACAATCACGCCACCTGTGCTGCCAGATGGACGGCGGGGGTAATACTTCAGGTTGAGACCATCAGCTACCCCACCGAGCACTTAACAGTAGTGCGAAAGCGCACGTCGTGCGGCATCTTGCATGGCCACCTCAGCTGAGTCCTGCTCAGAGATGGAATAGTGCTCTAAGCAGACCTCCACACCCCGGAGACTGTTCTCCGGACGGCGCACCAAGCAGGTCGCCTCCCAGCGGTTCGGGTAGACCCCACGACCGTGCTGGAAGACCACACAGCTATACTCGATAGACCAGGTACGTCGGTCAAGTGCTCGACGTAGCAGGGTGTCGAGCGCATCGTGGAAGTGACACCCGCGAGCAGCGTCGTGAGTGATGTGTCGAGCAACCCATCCTTCTGGCTCCTGGTCAGCAGAAAAGTCGGTGTCGTGGGTCGAGCTGCTGTCGCCACCTCCATCGTCCGGGTCTCCTCCAGCAGCTACTCCAGGGGCGGGGGCGCTCAGTGGTGGTGCAGGGGGCGCCTCCAGGGGAAGCACGGGGGAGCAGCTCCTCACAGACTCTATCTCCTGCTGGAGCGAGAAAGAAGAGCCCTGCTGCTCCTGCTCCTGTCGTCGATGCTCCTGCTCCTCATGCAGATGGTGGTGCAGCCTCTCCAAGTGGCTGGACTGATCGGTCACTAGACGGCGAAGCGGACGCTAAGCGAGACGAGAGGGTAAGAAGGGGATGACAGACTTCCGTGTAGTGTGTCTAAGATGAGCCATCTACAAAAGACACCATAAGCATAAGAGTGAGAATAGAACTAATATGACCAGCAAGTAATAAACCATAAATAAATGAAGGATTAGAATGAAACACTATTTTCAGCAAGGTATAATATATAGTAAAACATAGGTTTGGTCGATACGACGAACTTTTGAAGGGATACCAAAGTCAAGGTGATAATAGGGGTCTATAATCCTTAGAGCGACCATTCTACTCTAGGTTAGCGGTCCTACAGTCAGCATGGCTTTGATACCACCTATGTCACACTCGGTTTTAGAAGGCAAACCGAATGCGAACCATGTACGTGCCAGGATCAGCAATTCACGTACACAGCAGTTACATAACTGGACACCATCACACAGTGCTCAAATAGTATTAAAAAGGGGAATAATAGTCGATTACATCATATATCTGAGACATCCACATAGTTTTTACAATAATCAAAGTGCGGAAAAGAAACGTAGATACATGCGGCCTTCACAGGCAGCCGACTGGGGGTTGCCGCTAACCCACGCCTAGAACTCGTCGTAATCTTGGAACTCCTGGAAGCCTCCTTCCATGGCTTCATCTTCTCCTGAGCAGTTGTTGCAATGCATACAACCTGGGGGGTTTGGTGTGTAGAGCAAGGGTGAGTACACATCAACATACTCAGCAAGTGTCCTGTTTGGCTGTAGTGGACTAGCTTTATGTGGGGGTAAGTCAAGCAGTTTCTTTTAGTTAGTCAGGTTATTATTACTAGTAGAGAAAGTCAAGTTTTAGAATTAACCCACGTTATTAACCCAAACGTACCCTTTCCAAATGAAAAGAATACCACTTACCATTACTAGAGTCAATACCAAGAACCATCAATCTCATTGCCACCTACAATCCAAACATCTCTGATCAAGTACACTAATCACTAGAGCTCCCTTGGCCGCTCATAACCGTGAGCACGGCTGATATATCAGTTTTCATAACACTCTGCAGAGGTTGCGCACTTTACCCACAAGCCATGATTCCCTTTCTGCCCGGAATCATGACTCTCCATTGATCACTACCAAGGTAACCCAGTAGGGTATCACTACGTAGCCTTTACAAAGATTCCCCAGAGCTGTAGCCGCCCGTTAGGTTTCCTAAATGTATCGCACTCCTCCCCAAGGGAAAAATCAACCTTGGCAGAGCGAGCCGCATACACCGAGCCCCATTGACGGCACGACGGCTAAGCGAACTACACCCCGGTTCCTCTAATTACTCAGCTAAGGGCGTCCCACTCCACCCTCATGGTTGCACTGTTTTCCCGGGTGGTCATCCAACAAACAGGTCCTTACGGAGAGGCACTCGAGAAACCACTCGAGTCCCCTTAAATGTCACAAGTATGATATCACAAATAAGAGGGAAAACAGCGTATCATAGATAATTCTCATCATGTTCATTGATTAATGTTAAGCAATAGCATGAAGCTGAATAATAATAATCCAACCCAGATAGGTAGACAAGGACATGGATAACAAAAGCTAGTCAACCCTTAGGTATAAATGTGAAATGCGGGAGGTGAATTAAAGAATGTATAGGACAGAGATAGGTCAAGGGACACTTGCCTCCACCAACCGACTGCTGCTCAGGGGCTTCTCCTGCGAGTTCTTCGGGCTCCTCAACTAGATCGTTCTCTATGCGAGCGCAAACATACATACATCCACACATTTAATACAAAGGAACAGTACACCATACAGTAGAATGCAGTAAATAAACAGACGTTCCACGCGGGGCTCGCAATCACGGTTGAGAAAGAGAAAAAGACAGTCGAGAAACGATCACGTTACATTATTATAAATTAAACCACTCGCTTAATAGAAGGGAATTAGTTTGGACACTACGTTTAGCATAAAGTAAAGTCATGTTTCATGTTTAATCATTATAAGCAGATGAAGATAAATCAAAAGGATTGTCGCGCGGCGAGACGCACGACATAACACTTTAAATCGAATTAGGAAATCAACGACTCGTCGCGCGACAGAGCGCACAACGAGACGCTTGCATTAATTATAAAGAGACGTTAAGCATCGCGCGACGAAACACACGACGACATACATCAACAGAGCCGAGTTTAAAGTGGAACGTCGCACGACTGGACGCGCGACGTCACATATTAAACAACCTGAAATTAAGATGGATCGTCACACGACGAAGTGCACGACGCAGCACATTAATAGAATCTGAAATTAAACAAATTCGTCACGCGACGAAGCGCGCGACGCGGCACGCTAACTAACGGAGTTTGAAATTACTTAAAAACCCAGAATAATCATCGCGCGCGTGGGGTTGCGCACGTGGGAACGCGTTGGGGTAAACGGGGGAGCGCGTGGCCGCGCCGGGGGCCGAGACGCCGCGTGCAGGGGGGCAGCGCGCCGGGGGGGGGGAACACCGCGCTGGGGGGCCAGGCCGCCGCGCCGGGGGCAGGGGACCGCGCCGGGGGCCGGGAACGCCGCGCTAGGGGCGGGGGACGCCGCGCCGGGGGCCAGAAACCACGCCGAGGGCAGGGGCGCGCGCGCAGGGGAGAAGGGGAGGGCGCGCGCAGGGAAGAGAAGGGGAGGGAGAGGGAGAGAGAGAGAGAGGAGAAGGGAGGGGATGGGAGCTCACCTCGGGGATCCAACTTCGGCGATCACCGTCTCCAAAACCTAGGGTACCACGGGAGAGAGAGAGATGGGAGAGAGAGAGGTTGCTGCACGGGAGAAATCAAATGAGGCAAATGGATCTAAGGGAGGGGGCGCGCATGGGGTGGGCAGGGGCACCAGGGGCGCGCGGGCTGGACCGGGCCGGACCGGGCTGGGCTGGGCCGGGTCACATCGCGGATCAAAACCCACGACACGCATGACCATTAAACAGAAATCAATCGCAAACCGAAATCCGAAACGGAATGAGACGAACACGTGACAACAGACAAAGAAATGCGCTTCGGCATGATGCAACACCCATGACACTTAGGTTTTATTTATACATGACACGGACACCTGTCGCTATACTAGTTTGAAATTAGGAAGAAGGAGCGAAACGAGAAGAGAAAAGAGAGTAACACCCGAATTTGGTGAGAGAAAAGAAGAAAAAAATTCTACCCCCAAATTCAGGGCGTTACAACCCCTCACCTCATTTCGCACACCCTCACCCTCTCTGGCGCTCTGCCCTTGCCGCCAGCCGCTGCCGGAGACCCGCGCCCTCGTCCCCGGCCATCTAGCTCGTCGGAGACCGCCCCAAGCCTCCCCGAGCTCTGCCCCGAGGTGAGACACTCGTCCTCATGCCCAATTTCCCTTATTGTGCCCTGTGCTCGGCCAATTTCACCCTTGCCGGTGTTTGACCGCGGCGGTCCGCCGTGCTTGCGCGGTGGCCGGCTGATTTGGCTCGGTTTAGTTCACCGGAGTAGGTCTCTGTGTCACCCCTGTCTCTGCTGAAGCTAAGCCAAGCCTTTGCGCGCCTTAAGTCCCTTTCCCATGGTCGGAATGGCTCACCGGAGTTTCTCTAGCCCGCCCGAGGCCACCTCACCGTCGCTCTCCCCTCTCTGCCCATGGATTCATGGCCTCTTCCCCGCCATCGAGTTCGCCATGGCGCCCTCTTCCCCTCTGCCCCACTCCGGCGACCCCGGAGCCCCCCTAGCCCATGCCTGCCTCAACTCCAGCGACTTCACCGCCGTGGAGAGGAGCGACGCCGCCCACAGCCATCTATTTTCCCTCGGTCTGAATTCCCCACCGTCCGATTCAGATCGAACGGCCCGGACCGCGGGATACCGCTTCGCGCACGCGCGCCTGACATGCCCTGGCCCGTCTGTCAGTGCCATTCGCAGCCACTCATCATTCCCGGTCTGATTTCCCCCGTCTGATCTTGATCGAACGGCTCGAACCCCCCTCGGACCCGCTAGGACCCCCTCGGACCTGCTCGGACCTGCTTGGACCCCCCTTCGGACCCCCTCCATCCGATATTGATCGAACGGCTCGGACCCCCTCGGACCCCTACAGTCGTCCGTTTCCCCCTAGCGCTAGGCCCACTTGGTCAGCGCGCTTTCCCTCCTCTATCGCTAACACTCCCTGGCCCGCCTGTCAACGCTCGCCCGCGCACGCGTGCCCTCGGCCGCAGATCTAATCTCAGCCATTGGTTTGAGATCAGATGGTTAGATTCACCTGATACCCCTTCGCGTGGCTGTTTTGATTATGAAACCCTCAATTTGTTAGAAATCAACCCGCCGTCCCTGGTTTTCGCGCGCAGACCCCTGTAATCTTGCAGATTTAGCCCTGGACTTTCAAATATTCCCAGAATTAGACCTAATTCCATATTTTGAATTCCCAAACTTGTTTATTTCATATCTTTTGCATATGAACTCCGAATTTGGTGATTCAAATTGCAAAATGTTCATAAGATTATTCTCTGTTTACATAAAATGGTTTCATTTACTGTCTGCACATTCAATTTTTATGATTGAATATGAACTAATATAGATGTAGTTTTATTTATTTAATAAAATAAATAAAAGGAGAACCCTAGAGATTTAATCATGTTTAAACTTGTGAGATTAATGATAGGTTCATCTCTGTTCTAAATTATAGGTCACAATAAAATAAATTGATCCATGCTTATGTACCTGTAAATAACACTTAGGGAAATAATAATCTATTTTCAAATAAAGTTAATGTATGCCATAGTTTATGTTATACTTTGAATTCATTATCCCCTATGTAGTATTATGTCTTTTTAAGATGTGTTCCAATGTTTGTACATGTTTGGTGTGATGTTCATCTATACTTTCCAAATGTATTGAATGCATGCTCGCTTTACTTAGACAACGAGCAGTCTGAAGTTCCTGAGTGTGTTGTTGGAGACCTCCCTGATCAGCAACCTAGTGAAGGCAAGTGTCCTCTGACCTATTATGTCTTACATACTTTATGATTCACTATCCCACATTACTTTATGAAACCTAAGGGTTGACCAATCTATATTCACTTGTCCTTGTTTACCTTTTGGGTTACCATGGTTAGCATGTTGCTATTGCCTTAACTTAATCAATGAACATGATGTGAACCTTTATGATACGATATTGTTATCCTGATTATGTGGATGATCTTGTGATACCTTAGGGGGCTCAGGCCTTTTTCCTGAGTACCTCTCCGTAAGGACCTATTCGTGGAGTGACCACCCGGGATAACAGTACAACCATGAAGGTGGAATGGGACGCCCTTAGCTGATTAATTAGATGAACCTGGGGGTGTAGTTGGCTTTGCCGAAAGGCCGTCAATGGGGGCTGGGGCGTAGTGCTCGCTCTGCCAAGGTTAGGGTGTAGAGGTTCATTCAATTTGGTTTTTGTTAGTCACCCACCTTGGGGAGGTGTACTGCGTTTGTACAACTGGCGAAACCTAACGAGCAGCTATGCACCAGGGGAGTCTTTGTAAAGGCTATGTAGTGAGACCCTGCTAGGTCACTATGGAAGTGATCAATGGAGAGTCATGATCTTCGGGCAGAATGGGAATCACGACTTGTGGGTAAAGTATACAACCTCTGCAGAGTGTTAAAAACTGGTATATCAGCCGAGCTCACGGTTAAGAGCAACCTTGGGATCCTCTTTGATTAGAAGAACTTTGGATACTTTTTATGATGATGATTAACAATGATGCTATAAAATCTGATCTTTGGTATTTCCTCGTTTGAGGAAGTACTTTGGGTAATAACTGGGTTTATTACTAAAACTTGGCTCTACTAATAATAATAAATACTTGACTAACTTAAAAACAACTGCTTGCCCTCAACTCCACATACAGCTAGTCCACTTTAGCCAAACAGGACATTTGCTGAGTACGTTGATGTGTACTCACCCTTGCTTTACACACCACCCCACCCCAGGTTGTCCCCACTGTACTCAGTACTCAGGAGGTGATGCTGGCAACATGGAAGATTTCGAGGAGTTTTAGGATTACGACGAGTTCTAGTTCTTTCTTAGTGGCAAACCCCCAGTCAGCTGCCTGTGTAGGCTTAGAATCTACGCTTCGTAATTCCGTACTTTGATAATTATGTTGAACGATGGTTATGTATTAGACTTTGTGGATGTCTTGGACATCTTGATGTAATAAAGTATCTTTCCGCTATTTATTTTTAGCATTGTGTGATGATGTCCAATTATGTAATCGTTGTGTACGTGAGTTTCTGATCCTGGCACGTACATGGTTCGCATTCGATTTGCCTTCCAAAACCGGGTGTGACAATGGCTAGGGATCCATTATGAGGCTTTCACAAAATATCCTTAGTACAAAGCCACTCACTAAGGTTTCCACATCAGTATTGATGGCCCTCTGGGTGAGTTAACTTAGCCAAGACTACCACCCCATGTTAACATGGGCTGCCACCAAACCACTGCCACCCCTTCTTGCCCATCTTTTAGGTAGGGTTGCTAAGCACTAAGTCTATAGAGCTAATTACCAAAGCCAGAGCCATAATAGCACTTGTGGTTGCATTGTTATCCTCGATGGTCACTCCATGTTCCATTTAACACAAAATGTTCTTGTTTAACCATCGGGTTAACAACATAATAAAACTTTTCCAGAACATAGTATCATTAAAAGAGTGACATCTTATTCATCAAGTTGAGCAATAGCAAAAATTGCTAAGCAAAGCATTTATCCTAGGGTAATTCTAGGAATATGGTTGGTAATTCTAGGAAATCCTTATTTAGGCAAATCCCATCGAATTATGCAATATATCCAAAAAGTAAATATTATTATATGCATTACTTGAGTACAAATAGAATATGCAGAGGGAGAATCCACTTGCCTTGCTCGAAAGTGTCCTGTGGGTCGTCCTCGAACGAGTTTGGTTCGTCTACCTCATAGTCAACTTCTAGCATCGATTTGCGTATCGTACATACAAAAAGAATATGTACGCCAAATAAATAAACATACATCAGTACAGGGGTAATCATTCACCATTACATACACATTCATACATCACACTTATTATACTCGTAAATACGTCTTAAAGCGTAAATACTTATTAATCATTATGACTATTACCGCGGGTCATTATTGGTGAAAATATGAGTCAGTGATTATGACACTAGTTTTATCTAGTATAACATGTATTAACAATCTTTATTACAAACTATAGACTTTTGAGTTTTATCACTTTTATTTCTACATAGAAATTATACATATAGTTAAAAATGTTTATTTATGATTCTTCTAACATTATTATTCTAAGAATTAATGTAAATTACTAATTAGACTTTTAATGACATAATCATGATTATTATGACATAAGTAAGTATTTTACTAATTCTAAGTAATTAAGTGCTATACTTATGAATACATTTATTATGACTAGTAGAAATCTATTTTTTCATCTGACCGAAAATACGTGGTCTAGTATTTTCTTCTACTTCCTATATCAATAAAATCACACTTATAACACTACTAACAATTATCATTCATGTGCTAAAGCGAAATTAATTGTAAACCTTTCTAGTATAAAAATCACCAAGTCAGTGACTAGTGACATAATTTATTTTTGAAATATAAAATCGTACACCTGTCAAAATATTGTTGTGAGGCTTGTTTACGACTACACGTATACATCAGAGAGTAGCACATTAAAGTTTTTGAATCACTTTTACATACATTTGTGATGCATAAAATACAGAAATAATTCTCGGAATTTCGGAGTGTCAAAACGCAAAACTATCATCTTCTACCTTGAGCACTTGCTCGTGTGCAGGGAGGTCGATGAGCAGGAGGGTTTGGGCTAGCAGGGTGCGGACGGTCCGATGGCTTGGGGCGCGGCCGAGCGGACGGTCGGGCGCGGGCGGAGCTCCGGTGAGCGGGCGCAGACGTCGAGGCGGACGGTCCGGTGGCGAGCTTTGGGAGCGAGGAGAGCAAGAGAGAGAGAGAGAGAGAGAGAGCGAGCTCGGGGAGGGAGAGTGTCAGTACCCTGAATTAGGGGTACACCTTACTACAGTATGAAGACACGATATCCATGCGGCTGTCTCTAGCCACACGATGAACAAGCACCCGACCCCACCACGTGGGCGGCTCCAGGGGCACCACGTGGCCAGAAAGGATGGTATATCCCAGGGTGCGGATAGTAGAATCGGACCTCCGCGACAGAGCGCCGGACCCCTGTACGCGCAGCCTGGACCCCCGAGTACGGACCGGGACTCCCAAGTAAGCATGTCGGGGCCCTTGAATGGGGTCTGGATCCCTCCGAGTAAGCCCCAGACCACCGATAACAAGGTCTCAGGGCAGGGAGTGTCGTGGCCTAGGCAAGGATCCGGTGTTGACACGTGTCAGGACCATATCCGGTGCACCTCCGCCCCCCGCTCGGCCAAGGGCCCAATGCTGCCACACGGCTTATTGCCCGTGACGTATGCCAGCAGGCGAAGCATGACGTAGGGACTCTGGGCCGCGTGGCCTCCGCATTTATTGCGGAGAGGATGCGCCGCCTGTCCACCCTGCTGTCAGGTGATGTGCCCCATCGGCACTTAATGCGTCCTGTCCACTCCGCTGGCAGACGGCGCCCAGGCCATACAGCAGGTGGCATGCCCGTCTAATCTGAACAGTATGCCCGTGTTGTAGGATACACTATGTCCACCAGCACTTGTGCATTACCATGGAAGCTTCCCTAGCACACCAACACTACGCGGGTCACGGGTGTCAAAGCGCAGGAAGATTGCTCCAGCATCCAACTATTGCTGCCCTAAGTCTTACATCCATTGTGTTCCTGGGCCCACATGTCGGTGCTCAGCACTCTTGTACACGCCCCCCTTGAACTATAAAAGGGGGAGCATGCAACGTTACAAAAGGTCAGACCCAAGTCATCGGAGACACAGCCTAGGCTCACAAGTTCATTCAAGCTCTCAAGCAATACAACACACAGTGGAGTAGGGTATTACGCTCCGGCGGCCCGAACCACTCTAAACCCTTGCGTGTTCTTGTGTTCATTCCTACATCTCGCAACAGGCAAAACGCTTAAGCCCCCTCCACATCTTAGGACTTAGGGCGAGTGCACTCTGCCACCCGGCCAGAGAATTTCCTCTCCGACATTTGGCGCGCCAGGTAGGGGGCCTAGGCTTGAAGTTTTTGCTTGTTTTCCTACTCGATGCCATGGTCCATATCGTCGAGCACCAAGATTTCATGCCCGAGGACTATATGCTAGAGGACAAAGTTGCCTCTTCCGCTCCACGGGCCACCAACCTCCCGGCGCCTGGTGCGGCAGCAGCTGTGCACTCTGCACGATAGCACACTCCCACGCAGGCGTCCAGAGCGTCTAGGGCTGCGCCGGGGGCGCTGTCAGCAGCAAGGGAGTTGCTGCGCCACCCTCCAAGCTCCACGGCCTCTCCAAGTGCCATGAAGCAGTGGCACGATGACGTGGATCGCCTTCTTGGCATGGCGCACTCTGCCTCAACTAGGCCCAAGCCTTGGCCATCCCGGCGTCAGCATGAGGCGTCGGTGTCTGTGCGCTCACCCTCAGTAAGGGTGGCGCCAACTGAGGACCTAAGTGCAGAGCTCAACCGCCGGCGCGCGGCGGAGGACGCTCCGGCCTCTTTGGAGAAGTCTAATGACCTGCGAGCAGAACTCAACCGCAGACGTGTGGGCGAGGACGCCCGCGTCTCTTTGAAGAGGGCGCGAGAGCGCCGACAAAACATTGAGGGTCGTAACCTCGATCAAGACTTTGCAGCGGAAACACCGCAAACGTTGGCGGGTGCCCGGATCCAGGCCGGTGTCCCATTGGCTAGCGTAGGCTGTGTCGCCCTCGCAGATCATCTCCGCGCGACATCTTGGCCATCCAAGTTCCGACCGCACTTACCGGAAAAGTACGACGGTACGTCAAACACGTCGGAATTTCTGCACGGGTACGCCACCGCTATCACAGCAGCAGGTGGAAACACCGCTGTGATGGCGACATATTTCCATGTCGCCTTGTATGGGCCCACCCGGACTTGGCTCATGAACCTTGCCCCAGGGTCAATCTACTCTTGGGAAGAGCTCTGTGCATGGTTCACAGCGAACTTCGCCATCGCTTACCAGCAACACGGCGTGGAGGCCCACCTCCACACAGTGAGGCAAGAGCCCGAAGAAACTCTCCAGACATTTATCTCCCGCTTCACCAAGGTGTGAGGTACTATACCTCGCATCTCCGATCCTTCTATCATCACAGCCTTCCGCCAGGGGGTACGTGATGAAAAGATGTTGGAGAAGTTGGCCACGCATGACGTGGAAACGGTCCCCACTCTCTTTGCTCTGGTCGACAAGTGCGCTAGGGCTGCTTAGGGCCGTGCGTGGCACTCAGCGCCACAGACCGGGGCTGCCCAAGCGGGCGGCTCAGGTGTCGTCGCTCAAGATGGCAAGAAAAAGAATTGCGGCAACGAGAAGCCGCACTCCGCCGCTCTGGTTGTGGCAGTTGCGACAGGGGGCCGGAGCGACCGCAGCAAACGCCCACGGCCACAGAGGGGTAACGGCGGCACATGCCCCGTGCACCCCAACGGTTGCTACAGCGCCGCAGAATGTCGCGAGATCATCGACCTCGCGAAACGCGTCAGTGCGTAGCTAAAAGTCGCCTAGAGGGGGTGAATAGGGCGAAACTGAAATTTACAAATATAATCACAACTACAAGCCGGGTTAGCGTTAGAAATAATAATGAGTCCGAGAGAGAGGGCGCAAAACAAATCACAAGTGAATGAAGAGTGTGACATGCGGATTTGTTTTACCGAGGTTCGGTTCTTGCAAACCTACTCCCCGTTGAGGTGGTCACAAAGACCGGGTCTCTTTCAACCCTTTCCCTCTCTCAAACGGTCCCTCGGACCGAGTGAGCTTCTCTTCTCAAATCAAACCGGGAACAAAACTTCCCCGCTAGGACCACCACACAATTGGTATCTCTTGCCTCGGTTACAATGGAGTTTTGATCACAAGAACAAGTGAGAAAGAAAGAAGCAATCCAAGCACAAGAGCTCAAAAGAACACAACAAATCTCTCTCGCTAATCACTAAAGCCTTGTGTGGAATTGGAGAGGATTTGATCACTTGGGTGTGTCTTGTATTGAATGCCTAGCTCTTGTAAGTGGTTGAGAGGTGGAAAACTTGGATGACTTGAATGTGGGGTGGTTGGGGGTATTTATAGCCCCAACCACCAAACTAGCCGTTTGGGTGGAGGCTGTCTGTCGCATGGTGCGCCAGACAGTCCGGTGCACACCGGACATGTCCGGTGCGCCAGCCACGTCACCCGAATGTTAGGGTTCTGACCGTTGGAGCTCTGACTGTTGGGCCCGCCTGGATGTCCGGTGGCGCACCGGACATGCACTTTAGAGTGTCCGGTGCGCCTCTTCGCACGTGCCTAACTTCTGCGTGCTCTAGCGCGCATTTAATGCCGCTGCAGGTGACCGTTGGCATCGAAGTAGTCGTTGTTCCGCTGTCACACCAGACAGTCCGGTGTACACCGGACATGTCCGGTGAATTATAGCGGACTGGCCGTTGTGGATTCCTGAAGCTGGCGAGTTCAGAGCCGCATCCCCTTGGAGCACCGGACACTGTCCGATGTACACAGGACAGTCCGGTGAATTATAGCGCGGCGTCTCTGAGAATTCTCGAAGGTGCGAAGTTCAGCTTGGAGTCCCCTGGTGCACCGGACACTGTCCGGTGGCACACCGGACAGTCCGGTGCGCCCGACCAGGGTGCCTTCGGTTGTCCCTTTGCTCCTTTGTTTGAACCCTTTCTTTTTGGTGATTGACGCCAACACAAACAAAGCAAATATAGAAGTGCATAATTTGAACTAGTTTGCATATGCAAGTGCAAAGGTTACTTGGAATTGAGCCAATAAATATTACTTACTAGATAAGCATGGATTGTTTCTTTATTTTTAACATTTTGGACCACGCTTGCACCACATGTTTTGTTTTTGCAAATTCTTTTTGTAAATCCTTTTCAAAGTCTTTTTGCAAATGGTCAAAGGTAAATGAATAAGATTTTGTGAAGCATTTTCAAGATTTGAAATTTTGTCCCCTTGTTTCAAATGCCTTTCCTTTGACTAAAACAAAACTCCCCTCAATAAATTCTCCTCTTAGTGTTCAAGAGGGTTTTAAGATATCAATTTTGAAAATACTACTTGCTCCCCTTTTGAACACAATAAGATATCAATTTGAAATTTACCAATTGAAAATCATTTAAAAATTAGGGTGGTGGTGCGGTCCTTTTGCTTTGGGCTCATACTTTCTCCCCCTTTGGCATGAATCGCCAAAAACGCATACTTTGAGTGAGATATAAGCCCTTTACTAACTACTTACTCCCCTTTGGCACATAAAACATATGAGTGAAGATTATACCAAAGATGGAGAGTTGCTTGGAGCGACGGCGAAGGATGAGTAATAGAGTGGAGTGGAAGCCTTTTCTTCGCCGAACACTCCAATTCCCTTTCAATATACCTATGACTTGGTTTGAAATACACTTGAAAACACATTAGTCATAGCATATATAGAAGAGACATGATCAAAGGTATACTTTGTGAGCTATGTGTGCAAATTAGCAAAAGAATTTCTAGAATCAAGAATATTTAGCTCATGCCTAAGTCGGGTAAAAGTTTGTTCATCTAAAGGCTTGGTAAAGATATCGGCTAATTGATCTTTAGTATATGTATGCAATCTCGATATCCCCCTTTTGTTGGTGATCCCTAAGAAAATGATACCGAATGGCTATGTGTTTAGTGCGGCTATGCTCAACGGGATTATCCGCCATGCGGATTGCACTCTCATTATCACATAGAAGAGGAACTTTGGTTAATTTGTAACCATAGTCTCGCAGGGTTTGCCTCATCCAAAGCAATTGCACGCAACAATGGCCTGCGGCAATATACTCGGCTTCGGCGGTAGAAAGAGCGACCGAATTTTGCTTCTTGAAGCCCAAGACACCAAGGATCTTCCCAAGAACTGGCAAGTCCCCGATGTACTCTTTCTATTAATCTTATACCCCGCCC